>CM031943.1:12044295-12669295 GCA_018749465.1 Paracanthobrama guichenoti | reverse complement strand
CAATATTATAAACAGAAATCCTCAAATAAAAGTTAGTTAACATAAGTCAGCACATGTCAAGGTATTGTTGTTTATCACGTACAACGCTTGCACTGTATATGAACGCACTTCTTGTGTATGGAAAGTATCTGTACACATGACAGGCAGCAAAATCACAAGAAAAGCTTGACATGCATTGGCAGCTATACATTATTTAAGGGTAGTCCATATGTTATATAATATTGATATATGAGCTGTTGTTGTCAAGAAAGTTTAATTCATAATGTTTCCTAGCCTGACAAGCCAGACCCACATCAAGATGTTGGGTCTGGGAACTCACCATTGGCAGGGCTCAATCCGAGAGGTGGGAAAAACGGTTGTCTTTCAAATTCCCTCTGCACGCAATAGAACAGTGCTACAACCAACCAGAGCAACGAAGAAGGTGAAGCGGAGCTAGTTGATAGATTAAACTTTTGCCGTATCCGGCCTGAACAGAGTTTGTTTTTTCCAGCTCGCAGGTCTACCGAGAGTTGCTATACTACACTCACAGCAAATTAGATTTTTAATTTCTAGGCTAAATGTTTCCCCTTTAAACTGGTATAACATTTTGTACTGGTAGCTTACTGTCCCTCATAACTGGTAGTAAAACAAGCCTATAAACAAGCTTAATCAGTTGGACAAATTCTACACAAATTCTAAAAAAACACTTCCTCACCATGCTTGTATTTCGCTGCGAGTGACAGAGAGAAAACGAGCACATGCAAAGTCTGAGGTCAAATTAAATTATTTTGTTTTCCACTCCTGAATAATGTATTATTTTAAACATGCCTTTGTAAAAATATAAAGACTTGTCTTGCACATCCCTAGTTTGCATGGAATGTCCCAATGGCTTTTAACATATTAAAACAGGCCGCTTATTAAGAACTGTTTCAGAACCGTTAGGGGGGATAAAATAAATCAGTAAGAAACAGAAAAAAAAAAGTTTTATTCTAGCTTCATACATTTTTATCAACTCTTAAATTATGTAAGAAAATCAAGTTTTTGTCAAAGACTACATCTGGATCGGATTCAGAATGATAATCAACACATAGATGGAGTAGATTGAGTCTATCAACACCCCCAAAGCTTCACAGCACTGTCCCTCTTCCTGAGTCGAAATTTCATTCGTTAACATTAGGCATATTTTATTTATATGCTGTTTGATGTTGATGATCGTGTTATTTTTACGTGCTATCACTTGTTTCTGCTTCTTCTTTTTCATATTTTGATCTGGAGATGCGTAATAGTGATGGCAAGGAAAAAGTTAATAATAATAATTTAAAGAGTGATCAAATGATTTACAGTAAATGCACCAATAGGAAATACTTTCTCACATATCTCACATATCCATATCTCACATATCTCTCTCAGTCACACCTGTTGGAAGATCCAACCATGGTGCATTATAAGATTTCTAGCAGAGGCTGTCAGGTTTAGATTTTTTTTTTTTATCTGTTGGTATTTGCAAGAATTGAGAAGTGAGAAAGAAGTGAGAAAGTCTTGTTTTCAATTCAAATTTCTCAAATGCCAATTTTGATTGATAATAAAATTGTTACTTTAATTAAACAGAGGACCGTTCCTCTGGCTGAGCTTTCTCTCTCTTCATTTGTAAGACAACAGCAGGTCGAGCCCCCTTGTCAGATGGTGTTGCCGATACAAGAAAAGAGTGACCTCTGGCCCTCTTAAATGAGAGCAAACTATCAGAGGTGGGGAGAGTTAGGGCCCATTTGCATAACACAGCATGCAATGTTTGTGTTCATTAACATTGTGGCATAATGAGAAAATCAAACAAAAGCAAATTAATAGATCATATCACACAACCAACTGCTGATTGATGCTAGTGTTTGTGTGAGTGAGAGAGATATGTGTGTAGGAAAGTATTTCCTATTGGTGCATTTACTGTAAATCATTTGATCACTCTTTAAATTATTATTAATAAGTTTTTCCTTGTCATTGACAGAATTTTCACTTGTCACAGAACGTGAATCTTTCACGTTCTGTGACAAGTGACAGCAGGTCAATAGTTTAGTTTTCTAGGCAGCAGGTCAATAGTTTAGTTTTCTATTATGCATCTCCAGATCAAAAGACATGTGAAGAAGAAGCAGAAACAAGTGATAGCACATACATAACATGATCATCAACATCAAACAGCATATAAATAAAATATGCCTAATGTTAACGAATGAAATTTCGACTCAGGAAGAGGAACAGTGCTGTGAAGCTTTGGGGGTGTTGATGGACTCAGTCTACTCCATCTATGTTTTGATTATCGTTCTGAATCCGATCCAGACGTAGTCTTTGACAAAAATGTGATTTTCTCAGATTTTTGCTAAAAATTTTGCTTTTTTATGAAACTTGCATAATTTAAGTGTTGATAAAAATGTATGACGCTAGAATAAAACTTTTGTTTTTTTTTCTGCTCTTGCATCTTCAGATATTCATAAAACAAAATATTCTGGGGGTCATGAAACTTTGGGAAAATTATCAAAAATGCATGTGCTGGCTGGCAACTTTTTTCAAAAACGCTGGTGGTGAAAGAGTTAATAATATTATTTGTTAAACAGGTGACTTGATGACATGCTTGTCCTTTTCGTCACCATAACCTCAACCTCATGGGAAAAATCCCATTATGTATATTTGATTCTGTCGTATATTACATGTTTTATGTAATTTCACGGTGTGGGAGGTGTATGCGGCTTCATCATTGGTGCAAAAAGGATTTGACCTGCTTCCTCTGAAGGGCACGAATATTGCATTATCATAAATAAGCAGCAATCACCGTCTTCACGATTGGAGAAATCACGTACATGCATATTCACATGCTCTAGGGTCTTTAAACACACAGCAGATATAGAGACACATACACACGTGCACACATTCAGATCACTTATGAGCTGATAGCATATATGATGATGATGTGTATTTCAGATTGAGTTAATATAATATTTTGTAAAAGCAGACAATACGCCCATTGTTACTGTGCTGTATGTCAGGGTACCATTTGACATTTGTTTTGCTTATTACATGGATAAACAGATAAATGAATAAAATAGAAAACTTGATAGAGCAATATGGTTTCTCTTGATTCATGTATCATATTGAGGAAGATACTTTTAAACTCGTGCTTGCCAAGCTACCAGCTACTATTTTTTTTTAGTTAAATGTATTACTTATAATTTAGATAAAAATAATCAAGCAATTAGTAGTTAGCTTTCCTACAGGCTACTGACAAAAATTAACAAACTACACTGAAGCTGCTTAAGGGAATGGTTATGATAATTATCCAATGATATCATATATAATTTAATCTGAGCAAAATTTTCCTTGCATGAAAATGCAAATTAATGATCAAGCTTAGCATTAAAGGGGCTATATGTAAGAATCTGCATGTATTAATCGCTTTTTATATTGCCAATGTGTGAACAGCTTGTAAAGAAGCTTAAGAAAACGAGACCTTCCTAGACTTTGTCTATGAATGCATATAGACTGATTGTTGTGAAGGATTTGGGACATTTCTGCCGGGAAATTTAAAGAATGTGAGGTTTAGGTGTGTTTCCGAGTCTCTCTTCCGTTTTATGACACATGAAACAAATGCATATACAATGTTCAGGATAATGCCAAAATAGCCATTCTGTACTGGATTGTCAATGTGTCATGCAAAGAAAAGGGATTCATTTAAATTATAGTCTCACACAGCCAGATCTATATAGTATAAAGTCTCAACTATAGGCCTTCTTTATAACTGTCATGCTGTCTCATCTGTCGACACGATGGCGTTGAATTGTAGAGCTTGTGCAAACATAAACAGATTTCTGTGATCGAATGCTTTCATAACTTCTGCAAAGTGTTTATTTTGTTTTTGAGAGTAAAATGCACAGCACATATTTATGCAAATGTCGTTCTCAGCAGCGAGGGTGGTGCCAGGATGTTCGTTAACAGTATATCGCTGCAAAGGTATTTCAAACTTCTTTTTACTGCTGAGCAAAGAACAAAAGAGAACTTTGCTGTGAGTATATCAGGGCCTTGAATCATGTCCAGTCTCTGGTACATTACATGTGCACGAGTGTGAGCATGAGCAATAAGTTGCTGGCTGCAGTTCTTTTAACAGCCACTGGTGTCGCTAATAACAAGGGTTTCTGAATTCTACATATTGCCCCTTTAAATGTAAGATTATTTTATATTTCTGTAAATACAACAAAAAAAAAAAAAAAAAAAAAAACTAGAGCACACCCTTATTCATATAACTACATCAAAAACATAGAACAGCAGCATTTGACTAAATATAGGTGACTCGTCTTTTTTTTATTTTTATTTTTTTATTTTTTTTTGGCATTTTTGCCTTTGTTATGACAGGACATTTAGTTGAGGGGGAGGGGAGGGGAGGGGGCGGAATCGGGAATGGTCCATGAGACGGGACTCAAACTCGGGACGCCCGAAGTGCAACTGCGCTACATGTTGGTGCGCTGCCCATGAGTCCACCGGCCCCAACTTGACTCATCTTTTTAACTGGCTTCTTTTTAACCATCCAAATAAATCAATTCACTTTTCAACGGGACATATGAGAGCTATCAAGAGGGCAGTTTATGAGATGTTTGATTATTGTTACTGAAAAATTTATATAAATTTAGGTTTAGTTGTCCCACAGTCCAATGCATATTCCACACAAAACTGGTAAATGCTTTCTTGATCTAGTAAAACTGAATCTGATTGGCGGGTTTTATAATGGTTAACAATTATTACCAGTCTTGAAGTAAAAAAATAAATAAAAAAGTCATTATGTTTAGAATAATCAGACAAATATATAACACTGTTCACCAACTGGGGGTATTCCAGAAAGCAGGTTATGTGACATACCTAGGTATGTTTAAGAGTAAGTTAGTGGATAACCTCAACTTTCGGTTCCAAAAATGGAGGTAACTTTCAGAGTATGTAAGTAACCATGGCAACTCACTCTCTGAACATAACCTGCTCCGGAGCTGGTTATGTTCCAGGTTCATTTGCTTAAGAGGTATTCAGATGTGTTTTATATAACGAATACAGTTATATTGGTTATATTAATATAACCAAATTTGTTTCAGTTATATAATATACAAAATTATATATTAATTCTAAAGAAGTATTTATTAAAAATAAATAAAAAATAAGTTTAAATGTTAGTTCAATTCAAATATATTTATTATTTATTTTATTGTCATCTCGCACATGGATCTGCATTCAATTAATTATCATCAAACAAACAATATGATCCTTATTCTCAGTGAATAAAGATTACTTATTAAACAAAGACATTGAAAAAATTATTGCACAACCACCAAATAGCACTAAGTATGTTATGTAACTCGCCATTAAACAAATGAAGAAGTAGAATGAAGTAGAATCTTTCTTAGCATCTGTTTCCATGGTGAATCATCGATTCGTCACTCTGTTGAGAATCTGTCTTGTGTGTTCACGGTTAACATACTATGGGTTGTCTGAACCTACTCCCGGACTCGTTTTTGGAACCAGCATACCTCGAGTAAGCAAGGTTTGGGTTAATCAACCAAGAGTTCAGGGTATATGTGATGTAAGTTAACCTTGCTTTCTGGAATACCCCCCTGAACACATAGCCTTTCAATGTATACTCCATTTGATAGTTTGCACACTGGAAAGTTTCACCCTTGTCAAGTGTCTGTGCCATTTATCTCCAGAAGTTATGAGCGATTCAAATGTCTGTACTTCTTTAATTCCCTCACACAAGTGTCTATCAATGCGGGCGTCTATTGTTACCGTCTCTAGAAGATTGTTGTTGTTGTTGTTCCATTTCATCCATTTATTTTTTTGGCTGTAACAACAGATCAGGCAGTGTTGCCACCTTGTGGAAAAAACTTTCAAGGCTCATGTGCCGAGCTGAGCATACAAATTATGCACAGTTATCTACATTTTGGCTGTGTATGCACATTCATACTATGCTAATGCTACATTAATAAAAAATAAATAAATAAAAAAACACTCTTAATTCAACGTCTTCAGTGGCGCAATCAGTAAAGCATATGACTAATGGGTCATTATTTTGATGCGATCAACATGGGTTCGAATCCGCCTTTTGCAGAGCTTGCTCTTCTCTCTTTTCTCATCACAAATCACACCGGAAAGGCATTTATTTTCAATAAAAATTAAGAAAATGTTCTAAATGTGGAAATAAAGTGCCTAGCGAAATGTTTAATTATTAAAAAAAGCATTTATTGGGTAGGGTTAGGGGTAGGTGTAGGGAGGGATTTTATTGTCCCTTTAATGTGGCATCCATTTAATAATTTAAATAAAAATAATAATTTACACTCTGTTATTATTGCATCCTGTTAATGTACAACAATACTGAGGTGCAAATAGTATGTATCTGTCAAAATAAAGTATAAATTGCATGTAATTACTATTTACACATATTACAAAGAACTGCTACTTTTATATGGTGTACATAGAATATATTACTATTTTCACTTAGTAAATATCATCTATCGCTAAGAAAATATGTTATTTTCACTTAGTGTAAATAGAATCTAGTTGCTATTAACACTTGGTGTAAATAGCATCTATCGCTATTTGCACTTAGTTATTTTCACTGAGTGTAAATGGAATCTAGTTGCTATTTATACGTGGTGCAAATAGCCGCTGCCATTTCAAAATAGAAAGAAAAGACAAAGGTGCAAGACTGTGAACTTAACGGCTTAACTGAGGAAACAAACTACAATCCCATGTAGCATTGTGATGGAGAAATATTAAACTAATCATCAAAATCTTTTGATAATATCTATTGAAACAGTATATTTTAAGTTTATTGCAAAATATGCATATTTTTCACCCCAAAAAAACAGCTGTTAAATACAGTTATTAAAAAAAAAAGAAGCATATCCCATCGATTAACAACCCCAAAACTCACAGTAGGTCTGTCTTCAAATGTTTATACGTTTTTGTTAAAAATCAAATTCCCTGTGTTGCACTCTATACATGGACCAAACCGTATGACGTGAGACTAGTTCTCCAACATTGAATGCTATAAAGATGTACTCACACTAAATTTATAGAGAAAATGAGGTGAAGAATTATGCTTTCTCTGACAGCACTGGGGACTTAATCTACATCATCGTTTATTGCATGTGTATGTGGACACGTACACTCAACACTGCTGGATATGAAAGCCTGTGTAACAGGACTAGGTGAGCAGATAAATTATGTAAATGCTGTAATGAATGGTTTGCCTGCATACTCTCTCTCTGTCACACACACACACACACACACACACACACACACACACACACACACACACACACACACACACACACACACACACACACACACACACACACACACACACACAGAGAGAGACTCTGAGTTATGAGGTTCAGGTTAACTTGATGGGAGATTTTGCACAGTGAGTGCCAGTTTTACTCACATAAACAAATCGCTTGTGTGTTTTACGAGTTTTGCATGGCTGACAGCCACTGCTCTGTGATGCATTCATGTAGGTCAGTGTGAGACATGTTTTTCTTTTGTCTTGTATTTTGTATACATTAGCCCTGTTCCAAAAACCTAGTGAACTGCCCTTCTCTCTGTAGCCTACATAGACAGTTGCCTTAAAGGGATAGTTAACCCCCTCCAAAAAAAAAAAAAAAAAAAATTTATATTTATATATATATATATATATATATATATATATATATATATATATATATATATATATATATATATATATATATATATATATATATACTAAATAGCTTCTATTGCGTTCACAGTAGAAAGTCATGCAGGTTTTATTTCAATATAAAGGTGGGGCATTGATGACAGAATTTTCATTTTAGTTTGAACTATCACTTTAAGAGTTGTGAAGCTGATCTCCAGACTTGTGTTTAGCCTGACCAACTGAAAAGAAAACCCTCTGAACAGCAAAACAAAATGAACAAAAATGCCCCCCAAATTCAAGATACGGAGGGAAAAAAAATGCCTCTGCACAATTAAACTAAAATGATTAACTCTTTCCCCGCCAGCGTTTAAAAAAAAAAAAATAAATAAATTACCAGCCACCGCCAGCGTTTTTGGTCATTTTCACAAAAATGTCATGGCCCCCAGAATATTTTATTGTATGAATATCTGAACATGCAATATATCAAAAGAAAAAAACAGGCCATCTGCTTTTAAACCATCCATCCATCCATCCATTATCTTCCGCTTATCCGGGGCCGGGTCGCGGGGGCAACAGTCTAAGCAGAGACGCCCAGACTTCCCTCTCCCTAGCCACTTCCTCCAGCTCTTCCGGGGGAACCCCGAGGCGTTCCCAGGCCAGCCGGGAGACATAATCCCTCCAGCGTGTCCTAGGTCTTCCCCGGGGCCTCCTCCCGGTGGGACATGCCCGAAACACCTCCCGTTGACATCCATGGAACCTTTCCACCTTACTTCAACTTTTTTTAAACCAAAAAAAAAAAATCTGTTTTATTCCAGCTTCATGCATTCTTGTCTTATCAACACTTGAATGTGGATAAGTTTCATAAAAAAGCAACATTTTGAGCAAAAAGCTGAGATAATCAAGTTTTTGTCAAAGACTACATCTGGATCAGATTCAGAACGATGATCAAAACATTGATTGAGTCCACCGACACCCCCAAAGCTTGCATAGTCCTATAACCCATCCTGGGTCTACATTTCATTCAGTAACATTGGGACAGTTTTATTTGTATGCTGTTTATTCTTGCTGTTTATTCTTTTTCATATGCATCTGCTTACATATGAGATCACTCATTTCTGCTTTTTCTTTTCCTATGTTTTGATCTGGATATATTGTACTCGTTCAGGAGATGTATAATAGCACCCCCTTACTGTATAACTGTGATAACACAGAAGGCCGTCTTTGCTTGTCATTGGCATCACCATTTATGTAAAATATGATCAAATTAGTGAAATGCGTCAATTGTGGCCTTAAATTTAGATCTGCTCACATTGCATAAACTAATTCATGAACGGTTCTAGGCTTGTTTTGCCTATTTAGAGTAAAGGCCAATTCACACTATGGCAACAGATGCCAACCAACACAGAGAATCGCCAGATTACAGTATGTTACTTCTTAGACATTCCACAATCAGACAAATGCCAACAAGTGCCGATCAATGCCAACAGACGGCAACACACTGATCTGAAAAAAACAAACAAACAAAGTGTCTGTTGCCATTGGTCAAAATCTGTCTGTGCAGTGTGGACTTAAAAAAGAATGCTATCATTTATCCACACACACACAAAAAAAAAAAAAAAAAAAAAAACTTTTGAAATGTATCCCATTAACCGAAATTAAAATGATTATCATCAAGGCAAATAATTAACAATAATGGTTTAATTATGTCATGGAAGGACTATATTGTCTTACCCACTTTCCACTAATGAATCTTTTGTGCAATGGAAAGGTTCCATGGATGTTAAAAATTCTTCATGGAACCACAGATGCCAGTAAAGAACCTTTGAGTGAACTTATGAGTGTAAAGAGATTTGCTGGTGTGAGCTAGTTTACTCTAGACCTCCAGCATGGGGCCATGCTGATTTTTAGCTGATTTAGCTTGGAAGCCAACTGAAAAGTTCCCAAAACCCCTCAAAAACCAGCCAACAGACAGGCCTGATCTGGCTGGGAAACAAGCTAACACCAACAACTCAGCCTAGGCTGGTTCTCTGCATGGAAAGTCAGGTGATTATTGTGTAATTGTGGCTTCCCATCAGCTCATTTTGTTTTTGGAGGAGCATCATAGTCTTAAGCATTTGATATGTTTGACCCATGTTTGCCCTGTTTTAAGATGATGACCCTTAAACTGTCTAAGGTCAGCAAATATCTGGTTTGAGTGTCTTATCTGCAATCTTGACAAGTGACATTTTCACAGCTAGGTCACATAGCTACTCTACGGTAGATTCTGGTTGCAGCTGGCTTATTTATCTAATGAAGAGGTATGACAATTATTCAAAATATCGTTTTGTTTGGAGAGCTGCTGCTCTAGTGCAGCAAAAATTAACTCCAATGTAGTGTATGACACTTCTCTAGAATGAAACACTCCTCAGCTGAGTGTGTTTGTGTATTTTGAGAAGGGTGAAGTGAGGGTGATTCCTTATATAAAGTGCCATACATCCTCTATTTTACTCTCTTTTTCCTCTTCTCTGCCACGTTATGTGAAAAACACTAAACTAACTCGGCAGATAAACAGCTCCAGTTCAAAACAACATCAATTTAGGGAGGAGCGAGAGGATAAGAGAAAGGAAGAGGGAGGAAGCAAGAGACACCCATCCAGGATTAATTCTGTACTGAAGTCAGTTAAAATGTCTGGAATATCCCAGCCATTACACAACAATTACACATTGCTGCATTTTAGTTGCAATTACACTTGCTGGAAACCAAATCGATATCTATGTGTATATGTGGAAAAATATGCTATATTGCCAAAAGTATTGGGACACCCATCCAAATCATTGAATTCAGGTGTTCCAATCACTTCCATGCCCACAGATGTATAAAATCAAGCACCTATGCAGGTTTCTACAAACATTTGTGAAAGAATGGGTTGCTCAGGATCTCAGTGAATTCAAGCGTGGTACCGTGATAGGTTGCCACCTGTGCAATAAGTCCATTTGTGAAATTTACTTACTAATAAATATTCCACGGTCAACTATTAGTGGTATTATAACAAAGTGGAAGCAATTGGGAACAACAGCAACTCACTCATGAAGTGGTAGGCCACGTAAAATTACAGAGCGTGGTAGTCGCCAACTTTCTGCAGAGTATTAATAGCTACAGACCTCTGAAACTTCGTGTGGCCTTCAAATTAGCTCAAGAACAGTATGTAGAGAGCTTCATGGAATGGGTTTCCATGGCTGTGCAGCTGCATCCAAGCCTTACATCACCAAGCGCAATGCAAATCGTCGGATGCAGTGGTGTAAAGCATGCCACCACTGGACTCTAGAGCAGTGGTTTTCAAACCTGCGCTGGAGGCACCCCAGCCCTGCACATTTTGTGTGTCTCCCTCATTTATCACACCTGATTCAACTCATCATGTCATTAGTAGAGGCTGCAAGAACTACATTGGGTGTGTCTGATAAGGGAGAAATACAAAATGTGCAGGCCTGGGGTGCCTCCAGGACAGGATTGAAAACCACTGCTCTAGAGCAGTGGAGATGTGTTCTCTGGAGTGACGAATCACGCTTCTGGCAATCCAATGGACGGGTCTGGGTTTAGCGATTGTCAGGAGAACGGTACTTGCCTGACTGCATTGTGCCAAATATAAAGTTTGGTGGAGGGGGGATTATGGTGTGGGGTTGTTTTTCATGGGCTGGGCCTGGCCCCTTAGTTCCAGTGAAAGGAACTCGTAATGCTTTAGCATACCAAGATATTTTGGACAATTTCATGCTCCCAACTTTGTGGGAACAGTTTGGGCATGGCCCCTTCCTGTTCCAACATGAAGCAAGGATTAGTGAGTTTGGTGTGGAGGAACCTGACTGGCCTTCACAGAGTCCTGAACTCAATCCGATAAAACATCTTTGGGATGAATTAGAGTGGAGACTGCGAGCCAGGCCTTCTAGTCTAACATCAGTGCCTGACCTCACAAATGCGCTTTTAGAAGAATGGTCAAAAATTCCCATAAACACACTCCTAAATCCTGTGGAAATCCTTCCCAGAATAGTTGAAGCTGTTATAGCTGCAAAGAGTGTGCCAACTCCATGCTAAACCATACGGATTGAGAATGGGATGTCATTAAAGTTCATGTGCATGTAAAGGCAGACATCCCAAAACATTTGGCAATATAGTGTGTGCGTTTCTTAAGTGAGTTTGTTAATGATAATATTAATAATAGTACTTCTTAATTTAAATTATTTAATTAATTATGTATAAATAATTTATTTGTGTATAGAAGAGATTTTGATTGGGCACACAAAACCAGTTTTTCAATTGTGAAAATAAATAAATAAATAAATAAACATTAAACCGTTAAAATACATCATTGTACACAAGAAGTCTTACAGAGTTTTTTGAGGAAAGAAACCTTTACCTTATGACAAATTATATCAATGACTTATAAAAAAGTTGTGAATATAATGTATGAGAATCATAACATTTAAATGTAGGTTACCTACAGGTTAATAAATTAAAAAAAAAATAAGACTAGAGCGCTGGCAATATGTCAGTTATTCAGATTTATTTGACATAATTCAGAATGATAAATTATTTTGAAGTAGGATAAAAAGACTGAAGTCTCATCCCTTATTTCATCCCTCTTTCTTTCGCTCACTATTATGGTTTTATGTTATTGTTAAGCCATTTACTTCAAGATGTATGTGGCAAAAACATTTTGATGACAGCATATGCCATACCAGGTTGAACGTGGTAATGATGCTCTTAAAATGTGCTACTAATGTCATAATAACGTTTCTGAAAGTATGTATTTTTCACGTGAAAAAAATCTGTTGTATTAAATAGGATAAAACCGTTATCACAACCTTTTCAGAACTTAAGATAAAAAAGAGTTTTACAACATAGTTATGCTAGCTGGGATCACCCATCAAAGTGTGAATTCATGTGTACAGTAACTGTTTGTGTTTGTGTGTGCATGTGTTGGGAGTGAGTGGGATACAGCTATGTTTGGCCTTCACATTTTGAGTTGACTGTGAAGTGCGTAAAAAGAGGAATGAAATTATTTATGGGATGCAAAAGCCAACAGCTTGTGTTCCCTTGAGAGAACCTGAGTGTATCAAAGTAGAAAAGTGTTTAAACAGTATTTTTGGCCTATTTTAAAGGTTCTATTTAAAGTCACACACACACACACACACACACACACACACACACACACACACACACACACACACACACACACACACACACACACACACACACACAAACCTTCACACAAGTCAAGCATTATTAGTTATAGAAAAAGGAAATAAAATAAATAAATAAATAATAATAATAATACAGAGAACAATCAACCAACAATAAAACATTATTCAACAGTAAATTTGTAGATTGACCCTTTCCTGGCACTTCACAAATACACTCATTAATCTCTTACTTGCTCTTGAAGGTCACCAAATCCTAGCTAGATTGGGTTGTATACTGGGAAGCATGCAAATTCAATTTTCAGCTAAGAAGTTATTAAAGCCCTCAAACAGAATGCTATATTGGTTGGCCCCTACCTGTCACTACCTTTTAGGATCAACCTATATCACTATTCCAGCCTTCCCAATAGAATAAACTTTGGGCCATAAATGGGAAAACATTGGTAATAAATACCTTCCTCAGCTTGTCACCCCACATTTTAGCTTTGGAAACACTGGTACCAATCTTGACTGGTGTGACCATGATTCAGGGAAACTATTTAGTGCTTCCTGCAAAAGCGGTATCCTTCCCAACTACTGGTTTCAGGTGTCTGGTGTGTTTGTTTGTCGCTATTATGTCATGTGCAATCTACCAGTGAAGGTCACCAGTGTTCTTCTCGATGGGAAGTTTGTACTGAATCCTTTGTCTACCTTTGGGGGTCTGCAGTGAATACCTGTAGTCTGACGTATGTCTTCACAGTCCAGTCAACAGCCTCTGTGCCAGGTGGACAGACGTGATACAAAGCCTCGCTGCCAAGTTCTTCGCAGACATCCACCCCACGGTGGTAAACAGGTGGCAAATTTTAGTCAATCTTGCAGTCACCTGGACCTCCTAAGGGAGTGCAGTAAGTGCAAGATTTGTGTAGCACTGACTCCCGCTTAATTCAAAGCACCTAGCCAAACCTGGCTGAAAAACTAAAGTGATAGGTGTACCTAACATGCTTTTCTTCGTGAAAGGCCTTGTAGACCAGCCTAAAGTGGCCAAGATGGTTTTTGGAACACTGTAACTCTCCCCCCACCCCACCAGTTTGAATCCAGTCCAGAAGATCAACCATGTACTGTAGAACAACCTGGACTGCGTTTCCCTAAGCCTAAGTAGATTGCAGAGCCCATTGGTGCCAGATTTCTACAATCTGCTTAGGCTTTTGATGCTTTTGAGAAACACAGCCCTGGACTTGCTTGGACAATCTAGAAACCACCTTAAGCTGGATTTTTTGAAGATTTGATAGAATAGTTATCCCAAAATGTTGAATTCTGTCAGTACTTGCTCATCCTGCTGTTTTAAACCTGTATGACTTTCTTGAGACACACAATTTGACTTTTGAAACATTATTTTTGTAATGAACACATCTGCTACAAAAATGACCAAAAAATAAAAAATAAAAAAAGTTTTGTGTGAGAAACTGACCAAATGTGAGTCATCCATCATTTATCTATTATATTATGCTATTATGTGCGCTATATTCCATGTCTTGATAGATTGCATTGTGTGGGTAACAAACCGAAATGTTATTATTATTCACTGATAATTTTCCCATTCAGTGAGTTGTTAACGTAAGAACTGCTGTGACCATATCTTTGAGCCAGTGAATTGAAATTTATGAATAAATTCAGTACAATTTGTGAACCAATTCATCTGGTTCATTGAAAAGAACTGGCTCAAAGAATGATATGTCCACTGATTTGGTTCAGTCTGTTCACCACAAAGCCATTATGTACACTATTTTACTATTATAAAGTCACTTAGCTATCTTATGAAAAAGGGTTATGTAAAGATTCTTCAAATAATTCTCATTTTGTGTTTTATGAAAAATAACAACATAGGGGTTTGGAACAAAATGAGGGTAAGAACATTCAGTAATTCACAGTTTCAGTTTTGATGTTTCTAAAAAAAAGAAGTGCAGTGAGAAGGCTGTGGGCATCAGCATCATTTAGCATAGACAGCACGTATCTTTTTAACCGCTAGCCAGACAACGTCTATGTTCGGCGACATCATAAAGAGCGTGCACTGATTCTGTCAATGAATGAGATTTACACTTGTGCTTGTCTCTTACCTGCCTTGAGCTGGGCCTAAACCTCCCTACCTCAACCCGTCTTAATACCCTCCTTCTACAGGCTGCTCTGCTGTCCCATTGATTTCATGTCTTTCAGTAAAGCTTTGGCTGCACGCCTTTCTGGTCACCTGATTACATCTAGACCCTACATTCATAACACAGACACACATACATGCACTTGTTGGATCCATGACTTGGCAAAGGTCACATTGGGTTTGTTTGCACAGGCTGCTGTATTCCTTTCTAAGTAAGGCTCAATCAAAAAGCGTAGCAAGGGAATGAGCAAACAACAAGATGAACTATTGAACGACAAGACGTGCTATTAGATTGGATGTGTGTGTATGTATTTGTTTGTAGCCATCTGGCTTCCCTTGAATGAACAAAGATGAGGATTCCTAAAACACTTTATCTTTTTAAAACACTTTGTGCATGCCTCTTACTCGCCTGGTGCACAACAAGTTCGATAGCTGGCAGTTCAAACAATTGCAGTGTCTGTAGGTAACAAAACCGTTACTATCATACTATCTTATCGTTAAGTTCTTGAGCTATGTCCTTTTGCCTCTTTGTCTTGGACTCGCTTGGTTTCTTATCTGAGCACTAACTCATGACTGCAGACTTCCAGGACTGAATGGAGAGTTCTGGAAATCAGTGGCTGCATGGGAAGCACGACTTCCACTAAAATTTCATCAAAATGTGGCAATCATGCATGACAAAAAAAAACTTTATATTATATATAACTCTTGCATTTCAATATTGTAGTGAATGAGTGTCTAAAATGTCAACCCTGTGCCTTCCATTTCCAAAGTGCAAGATCATATCCCCTTTCCTCTGATGATTTTTTATTTTTTTTATGGGTACTCTATTCAGTGCCTGATTAGAAATCTTTCTTTATTTGTTCTTAATAAAAACAAAACCAAAAAGTTAATTCATGTCATTTTAAATGACGCTGAAGAGGCGTGGGCACAGTTTTTTTTACTTTATTGCACATGCATTTGTAGGAGTTTCCCTTTCAGATGCAAAAATTATAGGAGGAGAATATTTAAATGAATCACACAAGGTGATTTACTAAGGTTTATGCTCGTCAATTTACTGGTGTTTGCTCCATTATTTACCACCCAAACAAGGCATGTCTTAAACCAGACGGTAACTGGTAGATTGCGTTGGTCATTATGGAAATGATCCAGCTGCTTACGTGTTCTTTAATTTACGGGTCGTCAATAGATCCCGCACAGAACTTTCCACACCCATCTGTGCTTTTTTGGAATTGCGCTCTCACTCTAATTTGCCCAGTTTAGTAAATCTGGCCATACATATCCAAAGTTGAAAATGGTCAAATTAAATGTATCAGTTTCTTTAGGTTAGCAAGCCAACAGCATAGTCTACTAGTTTGGGCAGGCAGGAAAGGGAATAGGATTTTCTTTTCTCTTTCTTTTTGTTTTTCTTTTTTTTTTTTATTTATTTATATTTATATATATATATATATATATATATATATATATATATATATATATATATATATATATATATATATATATATATATATATATATATATATATATATATATATATATATATATTTTTATCTTCAAGATGACAGATAACTGGATGCTACTCACTGAATTAAACATGTAACATGATGAGATCATATGACAATAATGTGACACCATACAGTGGAATAATGCCCATGTACATGCTATTAAAAAGTAGGCAGTTTAGAGTGTATGTGGCAACAGTATTCAGTAAGTCTAGTATTTCATTTCAGCCATAGCCAGATGGTTAGCTGAAGTATAACACATTTAAGCTAAATTCAGAAGGGCATACTATCTTACTGCTTTTATATTGTATAAAAATACGACAGAAATAGTAAAGGTGCAGTCACAAAACATCCATTGTCCACGGTTGTGTTGTAATGCACTAAGCACTGCTAACAGAGAATTCACTTTCAAACCAAGCAGCATTCTTTTAACGTGGCAAATTTCCGCGAAAAACTTGCCAAATCTGCATCTGGAAATGTTTTGCCCATAGGCGAAATTTCTGATTTCAGCAGATTGAGCAATGGTAAATATGACCGCACATTCGGCATGAAATGGATTATAATTATTTATAATAAACAATATTCCATCAAAAATTATTTAAAAAGGAGTATTAATGCTATTCTGAATTTAACATTACTTAACATCTTGTCTCTTGATAATTGACCACAAACTTAGTAGTAGTTATCTGCGAGTAATCGAGCAATATTGCAGATGCATATATATATATATCCTAGTACACATATTGCCATTGATAAGTGACATCTGTGCTTCCCCACTCTTGAGAAACATCAGCCACTGCTGCTGGAAATCAACTTAGTCTCATTAATACTGCATGAAGGCATGAAGGCCTTTTCTGTTTTGCCTCTTGAGGTTCCTTGTTTTGACAGCGTGTCCCTGCACTAGGCCAGAACCCTTTTAGCCACCCTGTTCTGAATAAGGTCAAACTGTACCATACAGTGCATCGGTGAAGCAAGACCTTTTAGAAAACATCATGGTTTGAGTTGTGTGAACTTTACATTGTTTTGATGTTTCAGAATGGTTTGACGTACTATGGTAATGCATATCTTTACTTTGGGCTTGTACTACAACACAGCATTTGCTTTTAAGCAATTAAACCTTTAATGTACATTTGAGCTATTCACTCATGGGGTTTAGTTCAAAAAGAAAAATGCCTGGGGCTGTTTTTCTGTTGTGCAGCAAAGATGCACACAGGATTTTTGTGTGTTCGGATACTGAAGTGTGTCAACCTGAAACGATTCACAGCTGTGCCAGCTGGCCTCTCGTGGAGTAGTAATGTTTACCTCCGTTATGGGGGTTTGGATTTAAGTGAATGCCACCAAGCTTCTCCCTTAGCTTGGAGAAACTGAGTGTGTCAGATCTATTGGATAGATCTTGGAGATCTATTGTGTGTCAGCCGGACGGCATATTTGATTGACAGACCGGCAAGTGGGTGAAGCTTGTCCGCACTAGGCATTTCAGGCAGTTACTAAGACTTACGCTGTCACAGATAACGTCACAAACAGGCCTGGGAAAAGAGTCAGTTGACCTGGGTGATGTAGTTGTTGGGTAACATCAGCTAACGAACTTGCGACAATCAGGGCGCTTGAAAGTTCTTGTAGTTCAGTCTGTGCCCATATAGGACTTTTTTATTACCCTTCATAGTTGTCACACAATGCTGTGCTGGCGTATTTTACATTAGCATTCTCTTTTTTTTTTCTCTCCAGTTCGTGGTCCCTGTCCCTTAGCAGCCTCTAAAATAGAAGCCTAATTAGCTTCCCCAGGTAGTGAAAAGAGAACAGAAGACAATATCTGGCTCCTTGTCAACACACATGGCGCCGAGTGCACAAATAAAGCAGCATGTGAGGGTGGGTGGCTACAGGGAGGAGGAACCCACTGTTTAAACATCAGGGTGCTTCTGCTAGAAAACTCCAATTTTGGCTCGTCATACTGGGTCACATGGGGAAAACTCGGGCACCGGTCCCTCCAGGCTTGATGCACGGCTGCAGGTAGCAACAGCCTGGTGGAGTACTTGTGAATTTTCCCCTAGTTAAGTTGGACTCACTTTGTGCGCTTTGGCAGTGCTGCACAAAACAGGCGGGACAATTGGGGGATGTTGTATCTCCTCTTGAGTGGCAGGATGTTCAGGTATTTGTTGAAAACCCCCTGTGTATGGTGAGAGACCATGGAACCTATTTCCCAATGCATTTTGTTCTCTCTTACCTCACAGGAGATGTCCTGGCAGCTCTGAAATGTGAATCCTTGTAGGAAACTTTACTTGCGTCATCCACCCACCATGATTAATTGTTGTTTTCTACCAGTGCACACATTTGCAAAAAATTATTAGCTCTTTTGTCTAGCCCATTAAAGCTATCTAATTATGATCGTCCATAGGTGCAAAAGATTTCACAACAAAATAGTATTAAAGGGGTGGTTGATTACCCCATTTTACAAGATGTAAAATAAGTCTATGATGTCCTCAGTGTGTGTATGAGTGTCTATGAGTGTGTATGTGAAGTTTTAGCTCAAAATACCACAGATAATTTTTTAAAGCATATTAAAATTGTCACTTTTTGAGGGTGAGCAAAAATATGTTTTTGTGTGTCCCTTTAAATGCAAATGAGTTGCTGCTCATGGGGCGGAGCTTCAAGAACTCCAGCTCAGATAACCTCATGCAGACAGGCAATGAAATTGTTCAGCCTTTTATGTTCAAACCAGAGTTGGACAGTAATGGAGAGACTCAAGAAGAAGTGACAACATGTAGACAGCAACAAGATGTTCCTGGATGGTTAGTTGATGAATTTATGTAGCTGATGTGGAGTTAACAATCTTCAAGTCATTGATTAGCATATTCTGTCATGATAATCTCACCCCCTTTGTTGCATGTTCCCGGGGGCGGGGTTTATGTAAATTTCAGGGTTAGTGATGTCACTAACCCAGGAGGAAGCTTGTGTAGTCTCTACCAGCCGTTTGTTGTAGTCCTTAAAAAGCCATTTCTTTAAAAGAAAATATCTGCCTTTGCTTTGAACTTTGAGGTTCTTAACTTTGCAGATGTTGTTTATGGTCAAACAGCAATATTACACAATAACTAAGTTTAAAAAGTGAAATCATAATCAACCACCCCCTTAAGTCATGGCAAAACAAAATTAAGCCCTAACAAAAAATGCATCTGACCACTAGGGACAATCAATTGATTACAAGTTTAAACTGATGTACATTATGTCGTGTTCATGTCTTGCAGACATTCAATACATTTGTAAAGAACAAATACATTTCTACAAATTCAATAATTTATATATATATATATATATATATATATATATATATATATATATATATATATATATATATATATATATATATATTATTTTTTTTTTTTTTTTTTCTTTTTTTTTTTTCTTTGTAGTTATCACTGAACAAATATGCATTGTATAACTAATCAAATAACTGTTTTATTATTATAATTATAACAATTATTTAAATATACTCTCTGTCAGAGCCGATAGCCCCATATAGACAATGCTTTGAGGTGTAATGCAGTTGTGCTTCAGACTCGGAACGAAAAGAAAAGAAAAACTTTTACCATGCATACAAATGCAAATCTGAACAAATTATAAAGAATATACCTGCATACATGAGAGAGAGTGAGACAGAGCTAGTGAGACCGATAAATATGTAGCCTATCATATCATTCAGAGTTTAAATAATTTAAATAGACATATCAAGTAGTCAATGCGTGTTCACATTTTAGTGGTCACATTTTAGTTTTTCTTTTCAAAAACTATGCATAAACAATTATTTTCTCAAAATTACAAACATTATTTTATCAAAACTACAAACTTTTATGTATATGTTGCTCACATATTACTGTAACCCTGTTTGTGCTGAATGTGTAATCAGACTTTAGCCATTAATATGCTTTAAAGCAACTGAAAAACACAAATGTCAGAGCATGTCAAACTTCTTCAGGGCCACAAATTAGCCTCAGGGTCCAGAGGGTTAATACAAAAAAAAACAAAAAAAAAAACACTTTTTATTCTAGCTTCATGCATTCCTTTTTTTAAATATGGACAAGTTTCATAAAAAAAAAAAAAAAAAAAAAAAAAAAAGCTGAGAAAATCACGTTTTTGTCACAGACTACATCCAGATCAGATTCAGAATGATGATCAAACACAGATGGAGTAGATCGAGTCCATCAACACCCCTACTGCTTGCACAGTCCTGTAGCTCGTCCTCGGGTCGACATTTCATTCAGTAATATTAGGCAGTTTTGATTTATATGATGTTTAATGTCGATGATCACGTTATTTTACACATTCATCTGCTTACATACGATCACTTATTTTTTTGCGTCTTCTTCACCTGTGTTTTGATCAGGAGATTCTGTACTCATTCAGAAGATGCGTAATAGCACCCCCTAGCATATAACAGTGAAAACATGGAAACCTGGAAAATTCTGTGTTTGGGAGGGAAGCGTTTTCTCACAAATAATGGAAAATTCTGTGTTTGGCGGGGAAAGAGATATTGAAGTCAGTGTTGTTTTTTTTTTTTTTTTTTGGGTTTTGGGTTAAATGTCTGAAATAAGGTCTGTGTTATACATGACCATGACCATAACACAAGCTCAAGATAGTTTCATATTTTATTCTATGACATCAAATATACTAGTAATACACCACTTGTGATTTTTTTTTAAGCTATTTTTTGTCTTGAAACTCTATGTTCTTTAGCATCTGAACATTGTTTACACATTCCCCTGCATGTGTGTGATTTCAACACAAAGCAATGCCTTATTTTTATCCAGATGCTCCCCAAAAATCTCATGCTGAAGCAAAAATTAAGAGAAAATCACACCATCAGTCTTACTAATGTATGTTTTCCTACCAGATGATTTAGTGTTTTCCTTGCTGTGATTTCATGTGACGCGTGCCACAAATACGCGCATCTGTCAGATCCATCCTCATCCTCCTACTCGGATGACGAGGGATCGTCGCGGAAAGCTTTGAGCGTTCAGGCGGCTAATGTTTTAACTGCACGGCGCTCACTCGTGAAACGTACGCCATGAAAGATGTCATAATTGTGCCTGGATTGCACAAGACACCTGCTCCGTTTTCCTCTCCCAGTCCAAGCTTTCTGATCTAAAGCACAGCATTTCAGTCTGAAGTGATACGACCGAGCGTGCATCTCAGAAGGTTGACAAACTGCATTAGACTTGAAATCTTGGCACTAGCTTTTCGGTTCTAGTAGAAGGCACTAATTAAAAGTGTAAGATGTTGATTAAGATTGAGCTTGCTATGGAGATACACTTGACGGAACCTCAAAAAGAGCTGAACGTGAAGTAAAGGGAGCAGATTAACAACAGAGGGGCTTTACTTCAGAAAGATTGTCGCCTCTGTTTATGCAGAGCTAGAAGTGTCGATACCTCTGCCTTGATTCACCTTTGAAAAGCCAGAGAGCTTGTACAGAGATGGCAACATTTAATTAGCTGCAAATCTGTGCTGTCTGCTGCCTGGCATTAAATTACATCCCTGACTGATATGACCTTTTTAAATGATGTATCGATTTGTTAATACTGCTTAGCATTAGCGCCTGGGTGACACAATGTCGCCGCGCAAAATTGAAGTAATATTTGTGCTGGTATTGATTTAGTGAAAAGGCGGAAGACGATGTGATATTTTCGGGTCTGTTTGCTTAGTGGATTCTTCTTTCCTGCTGGGTTGACACATCACTGCCTCCCTCAATCTCTCTCTTGCACACACATGCACACACACCTTTTTGTAATAATTAACTGAGGAGGCTGAAAGACATGATTTTTAGCACTTTAAATAGAATTAACACGCAAATTAAACATATCAACTTTTGTAATTGTCTTATTTGTATTTGCTTTACTCAGTGTCTTTTTTTTTTTTTAAGACAAACATTATTACATTGTACATACTAGTAAAACCTAGAAGGCTAACTGTCAGAATTCCTGTGCTGTGCTATACTGGATGAAGAACGTCTTGACCATTGATGAGGAACCTTCTTTAAGTACGCAGGTGTTGCAGGGCGATATGACATGTAGAGCGTTTACATCATCGTTTGAGTTAGATTTTGAAACTGTTTCAGTCAAAAACACATTTTGCAGCTTAAAGGTGGAGTCACATTACCGTTGCTTTGGCGTATTTTTGCAGTAGAAATGCAGATCCATGTGATTTTGCTTGAGAGTGAAAGATTTTGCAGAGTGAAAGAAGTCGGTCATGCAGATTCACCACCGTTGACCAACAGAAAAGATGAAAAGTAAATTCAGTGTAAGCTGATGTGCTTCATTCATATCTATACTATTGACAATAGGCACTGAAAGGCCCGTTCACACCAAGTACAAAGACGATTAATAGCTATAACGATAACCATAACGATAACTATATTAGTGTCCACAACAACAAGTGACAATATTCTGTCTATTATAAGGTCAAACTTCATGTCGTTTGCCGCTTGAGCTCTTTAAAGTCGAGTGGATTATGACAAAGACACTTGAAGGCAAGACTTCAAGGTTAGCCCCAAAAAAAAAAAAGAAGTGTAATGCCTGCTAATGCTGTGGTACGCAGGGAAGGAGACCAGAGCTAGTATTCTGTATTTTTTTTAGAATGGATGTCAATGGAGGAGAGGCTTCACTACGCTGAATAAACTGCTTTTGTGGGAAAACGCCTTATCGTTTAAAAAATTGACAGCCCATCAGCCAATCTTCAACATGTTTGCTCTTTAACATTAGTTTCGGATTTATCTATTGTTAGCGTTTACACAGAGAAAAAAAACAAAAAATTTAGAAGAGAAGGCACGGACAGTCGCGCGACAGGTATGATTCCGTTTACGGCACTTCTCATTCATTTCTATGGTATCCGCAAACAGCGATTGACTGTTGCACAACTCTAAACACAATTCAATGACGTCAAGGCTGCAATGTGATTGTGCACTTTCTCAATTGGAAGAGCTACAAACCCATCTCCTAATAATAAGGCTATCTCTGATTATGATTGGCTGTCAATGGTTTTATCATTTATTTGCTGACAAAAATAATAATAAAAAAATAATAATCTGAATGTGATTATATTTGGGATTATATGAATTAGAACTATTATAAAAATGAAAAAAATAAATGTATATTGTTATCATTGTAGTTGTGTGAACAGAATTAAAATCTTACATTTCATAAAAACTCTAACAATGTTTATAAAAACATAAATAATCTAGAAGTCTAGATGGAGTAGCTAGAGCTGAACTGATTGCTAAAAAAAGTAAGGAGAATAAAAAAAATAATAATATGTGTGAGGGTTTTTCAATAGAGTACTCCACTGTAAAAATTGCTGTATTCCATCTTTGTTTCTTGAAACTCCAAAATAGGAGCGTCTGGACTTTGAAGTCTCTGCAGACTGTGTCCCGATATAGTTTAGTGTATTATAACATCATTAGCAGGGCAGGTTAGCACAATCTGCTGGTGTATTGCTGGGATAGCAGGGTTTAACACAGAGGGTGATAGGCTACTGTACAACCTTACAAGATGTGTGTGTGTGTGTGTGTGTGTGTGTGTGTGTGTGTGTGTGTGTGTGTGTGTGTGTGTGTGTGTGTGTGTGTGTGTGTGGATCAGCTTTGTATGACTCATAGCTCCATTTATAAAAAATAAAATCTTTCCTGACACACAGGACATAGTCTTTTGTTTCCATTTTTCACAAGATGTTTGGGCATAGGGATGTGGAGGCTGTGCCAGTTTTCTGCTTCAAAAGTTTAAAAAATGAGAAGAATTATTGAACAACTACCATCAATAAAGACGTATTACAAATGTTTAAATCAATATAAGCTTAATAGTGTATGAACTCAAATCGTCTGATTTTATGATATGTATTCTACATTGCAAAACATAAAATGAATGCCGTGACTGTTTTGAACAAAATGAGTTCTACCTGTTTATTGATATAAATTAAAACACATTCAAAATATTTTATTTTTAAATGTTATATATCAACAAAACATAAGGGTTTAACGGGTTAAATATGAATGAATGAATGTAAATATAAATTAGGGGTGGCTGAGCTTGATCACTTGGTTAGTGGCCTTATCTTTAGCCTCTGCTTTTGTTATACCTGTTATGCACTTAAATCTCTATGTAGTTCTGTTTGCCTGTCTGACCTCCCCTCACTCTCTATTTTTTTTCTCTCTCTTTCTGCTGGAACAAGCAGATGTAATCTGAGTGAGTGAGTAGTTGGTGAGCGTGTTAATAGTGTTAGGCTGTAGGCAGGGTGCCGTTCTGGTCCGGCTCGGCTGCACATGCATTTGATGGATCACTCTGCTGTCAGATCAATTTTAGAAATGCATTGGAACCGGAGAGACAAAGAGAGAAAGAGTGAGCAAGACGGGGAAGGATAGAGAGGGATGGTCAGGGGCGGAGTAAAGTGGGTATGGAACCACACCGAGCGATATAAATGGGTGGACATATGAAAGGCGCGGGGAGTGAGAGATAAAAAAGACGATACCGCCACAGGATGATGGCAGAGACAAAGTGAGAAGCAACAATGAGCTAAAATGGTATCGCTAAAGAATGCGTGGGAGACTGAAAGGTAAAAAAAAAAATTGTAAGTGAAAACTATTCGATATTTCCCTCTCCATAGCCCCTTGATATTTATAGCTGATGAGGACTTGAGGCTAGAGAAAAAGAATGATCTCTTTCACCCATGTGTTGAAACTGGTGGAAACTGACTGTTAAGTACACTCCTCCACACTAAAATCCACTTTCTTCGATTTGCACGGCTCAAATATGTAGAAAATGTACACATACTTGGTCTTCACCACAGTTGGAACAGCAAAGGTCACGTATGCCAGTGTAAAAGAGAGCAGGCCATTGCTCAGCCTGGTTTAGATGTTTATCAATGCTCAAGAGCTTGAAGAGGAGCTTCACATGAGGTTGAGGGACACTCTATAGGGCTGCACGATTAATCAAAGTAAAGCAATAATTCGGTAACACTTTACATTAAGGTTCCCTTTGTAAAGGGTTTATAAAGGTGTTTGTTAATGACTAATAACTCATTTACAAATGCATTATAAATCATTGATAAGCAGTTATAACTGCATGAATAAAAGGGTGACTTTAACGCATTGTCTGCCAAATAGTGAGCCCTTTTAAACTCACGTTATAAATGCTTAATAAATGTATTGATTAACACTTATTTAAATCAAACCCAGATTCCTGATTTATTTAATGATGCAGCAAAATAGACTTTCATAGTAAGACTGAAGAGTGTTATATGTGGTTTTCTCATTAATGTCTCATGGCTGCCACTTTTTAATATTATCTAATATTATCTAATATTACAGAATTAATATCTCATGACTGCCACTTATTTTTTTAAATGTTCCTCACCAGAAGTTACAGTCTTACAGTCCACAAAAGGTTCATGATGCCTATCCACAGCAGTGTATAAAAACTGATTTCTTTTTTATGAAGATGAAATTATCAAACTTTATTTTGAAAAAAAAATGACACAATAACTTGATGAAATATTAGTAATGAATATTTTAATTCCAATATTAGTTACTTGTGAACCTTAAATGGAAACCGTGAGCCATTTATTAATGAGTTACAAACATTAATAACCTGTGTAAGTGAACCTAATGTAAAGTGATTACATGTGAACCATTTATTAATGAGTTACAAACATTAATAACCTGTGTAAGTGAACCTTAATGTAAAGTGAACACCTGTGAACCATTTATTAATGAGTTACAAACATTAATAACCTGTGAAAGTGACCCTTATAAAGTGAACACCTGTGAACCATTTATTAATGAGTTACAAACATTAATAACCTGTGAAAGTGACCCTTATAAAGTGAACACATGTGAACCATTTATTAATGAGTTACAAACATTAATTACCTGTGTAAGTGAACCTAATGTAAAGTGAACACATGTGAACCATTTATTAATGAGTTACAAACATTAATTACCTGTGTAAGTGAACCTAATGTAAAGTGAACACCTGTGAACCATTTATTAATGAGTTACAAACATTAATAACCTGTGTAAGTGAACCCAATGTAAAGTGATCACCTGTGAACCATTTATTAATGAGTTACAAACATTAATAACCTGTGAAAGTGACTGTAACTTCTGGTGAGGAACATTTATATATATATATATATATATATATATATATATATATATATATATATATATATATATATATATATATATATATATATATAGTCATGAGATATTAATTCTGTAATATTAGATAATATTAAAAAGTGGCAGCCATGAGACATTAATGAGAAAACCACATACCAAAACACCCTTCAGTCTCACTATGAAAGTCTATTTTGCTGCATCATTAAATCAGGAATCTGATTTTCATTTAAATAACTGTTAATAAATACATTTATTAAGCATTTATAACATGTGAGTTAAAAAGGGCTCACTATTTGGCAGGCATTGCGTTAAAGTCACCCTATTTATTCATGCAGTTATAACTGCTTATCAATGATTTATAATGCATTTGTAAATGAGTTATTAGTCATTAACAAACACCTTTATAAACCCTTTACAAAGGGAACCATAATGTAAAGTGTTACCGATACCTGCAATATGGCTTAGTGCAAATCACAAAGTCTGCAATTTATTTAAATAAATATGTGCACTGTGTTTTAGAGTTAAGCGTGGCATTTTGATCTGTTAAGCAGTTCATGATCCAGTTTTCAGTGTCTCATAGCATATAGGTTTGCAGTAAATGCTGCTTCCCAAGAAGTCATCTCTGCACGGGTCACTTAACTTGCATTTGGGAACATAACATGCGGCAACCATCTTCCCAAATGTGCAATGAAAAATGCTTATAAACCAGCGGTTTTCAGCAGTGCAACCTGCAGTTGTCCACCCAAATTAAAGCTTGGTGCTTTAACTTTTGAAAATTTAAATAAAAATGTCCTTATTAATTATTATTATTAGTAGTAGAAGTAGTAGTATTAGTACTGTTATTAGTATTATTTTTATATATAATCACATTTGTTTGGCTAAATTGAACAGCTCTACAAACAAGAGCAGCAAACATCATAAAAATCACAATTACAATAATCTAGGATACGCTACTTCTTCAGTGTTTTTTTGTAGCTTGATCAATTGTTAGTTATAAATTGTTATAAAGTCAAAATCACGTGATTTATAGTCAGAACTGTGAGATATAAACTCGCAATTGTGAGTTATAAAGTCAGAATTGCATGATATAAAGTCCAATTCTGAGGGAAAATTCTGACTTTATAACTCTCAATTGCGACTTTATATCACGCAAATCTGACGGTCTCCGTTCTTTGCTGTTTTGGAATCGAGATACAGCCTGTGTTTCTTTCACACTCACGGGAATCACAGCACAGTTTAAGTGCAACCGAACTCAGACCACCTTCTCCCGGCAGTCTTGGGTTCTGCATGACACCTTTCACCAATTTTTCATGAGAAACGTGCACCATTTTGAACTAAACTGCCAGAGAGACCAGATGGCTACCAAGCTTAACGCAGCAACATGGGGAGACCAGTTAGACCAGCTTAAGACAAACAATTGGGCCTGGCTGAAAGTCCAGCAAAGCCATGTTTATTTTTTCACCAGGGAAAGTGATACCAAATATCAACTCTCCAAGTCTTCCAATTGTTTCGATCAAACAGAAGTTTCCTTAACTTCACTTGTTGGTATAGAGCCAAAAGTGTTGGACATGCTCGAACAAACTGAACAATGTTTTGAAAGAGTAACAATGTTTATATTCTTCTGGAAGTCAACCTTCGAATGGTCTCTGCACAGTTGTCTCTGCACAATTGAGATAGGAGAAAGTATTTTAACATAGGAAAATGTACCTCTATAGCACCGGTGTTCTAAAGAACTAGAAAAAAAAGAAAAAAAAAAACTATTGAATTGATATTGGATTTTTTTTTTTTTTTTTTTTTTTTTTTTTTTTATCGGGCTGCAAAACCCTTTTTACTTTAATTGGAACATTTTATTTTTTATGAGTGAATGGTGTGGATGAGATTTGAGAGTTCTTGAAGAGTGTTTAGAGAGAGATTGAGAAGACATTTGTGGAGTTGGAGAGTTGTCTAAAAATGAGTTTCGAGGTTACGGGGAGGTTGGGGAGTTTTCAGAGAGGATGTACTTGAGGTCTTTAGTTGAGCCGATGCGTGCTGAGAGACTGCGCATTAAAAAGCAAAAGGAAGATGTGACTGACAGATGGAGCTTGTGGAAGAAGTTACAATCCTCTGTCCACTTTTTTTTTTCTTCTCTCCCCACATAGACTATTTCCCCATCCAGTACCACTTCTCACTCTTTAGCTTTTTTTCTGCTCTGACTGTCTACGTAGGCAGCCATCTTCTAAGGTAGCATCCTAATCATAATAGAGCCTTATAAGTTATAAGTGAACAATTTACATTTACTCTACATATTCATCAACTGCACACCCCATACACACAGAGATTTCAAGGGAGTTTTCCATTAGCATGTTGGCATCGGTAAGATTTTTAAATGTTTTCAAAGAAGTCTCTTATGTATGGAAGCTTGATTCTGCCAGAGGCGCTGCACTCTTTTCCTCCTGATTATTATTTTTTATTTTATTTTTTTAATTCCACTGTAACAGTATGAAAAAGGACTGCATATAGGCTAGGTCTACTCTCCTGATTTAATTTACCATAGCCTATATCCCATTAATAATTCACTGGATTGCACTAAGAAACTCCCGTTTTTCTCCTCAAATCTTCACGTCTCTTTCAGGTTTGTTTTCACACAGATGCTTCAAAATGTAATTGTCTCCCCTTTTCACCTCTAATACTCATAAGCAGTGTTTACTGGAATGTTTCTAAAGCAGATAATTATTTATTTTCTCTCACAGTGACGGAAATCACTTTATCACTTTAAAATTATCACTCAATGTTCCAGTAAATTAACATGCTTATTCATGTTTGAAAAGTTACAAGTCTGTCAGACATTTAACTTTCAACCCATCAAACGCGTAGCGCGAACACAAATGTGATGCTAGTGCACTAGATCAATAGCGCTCCTACACTCTCAGAATAAATGGTACAGTGCTGTCACTGGGGCGGTCCCCTAAGGTACAAAAGTGAAAAGGTACATCTTTGTACCTTACTCACCCCTAAATGGTACATATTAGTACCTTAAAAGGTACATATCAGTACTTTAAGAGTGCGGATTAGTACCTTAAATGTACATATTAGTACCTTTTCGGTTTTGTACCTTATGGTACCGCCCCAGTGACAGCAATGTACCTTTTTTTCTGACAGTGTATTGTAGTCAGTGAATCACATGGCAACTTTGTTACACATGCGATGTCGTGTCATGTTTCAGCCCTGGTTGTGCAATTGTTTGGCAGGAGGTGAAACTTCCATGGTGGCGTCAGCACGTCATTCATTTTGAGTGTAGATCCTACAGTGTAGACGTTAGCTGTGATGTACATGTAAACAAAAAAAGGTAAAATGTTAGACTGCAAATGTTTTCCTATTTGTACAGTAATAATTTGATAGTAATACATGTAATACAAACCTCAATTTCATTCAGGAACTTTTCTCTCAGAACAGAACACAAAATGGCCGTTGACAAATGTATCCAGTTTTAACCGGTTTGACACAGAGCTACCCGACATTGGGTTACATTGAGCTGGGTATGAATGTGAAGGGGTTCATCATTTGTATTGACAACTACCCAGCACCTAAAAAATATTACAGACAACCAAATAAAATTATGCAATGGGATGAACCCAGCATTTAGGTTAGAAAAAATAACTCAGCATTTTTTTAAATGCAGTATAGTTAGTAAAGGCCCAGTGCCACAAAAGGGCAAAAGGGGGTACTCCCCAGTTTCAATTTGTTGACAATTCAAACATGCTTTTGTGCTTTCAGTAGAGACAGACACACTCAGCACTTTTCATATCATAACTATTCAGTGTTTTCAACCACATATTGTTTATTTTAGGTTTCATACATTTCAATAGACATTAAATTTTATATATATATATATATATATATATATATATATATATATATATATATATATATATATATATATAGTTTGCTATAGCTTGTTAAATACACACTTATGTCTATGAAAGTGGCAATAATAATCCTTTATATTTAAATTTGACATCGTGTTTTATTAATATCAGATGCACATTGTGTGGGTAACAATAAAGTTTACTCTGTTCTCCCAGTTCGCCGGCCATTTACAATGATGTATTTCAGAAGAAACTGATGAATTTACGTGATGTAAATCTTTCAGGTCCGATTCTCTGAATATCCCCACCTCACCCCCACCCCCACCATGGCCTTCATCAATAATTATGAATGCCCACACACCCCCGCCCCTCCCCAGTTTGTGTGTCCTGGCGCCAGCTCTGAGTTAGTAGAATGTCTGAAGTGGACCATCAAAATAAAGTGTTATTAAATATTCTTTTGATATCTTACTTTTTACATTCCTATACCAGGACCATTGTTTTCCTTGTTTCACTGTCAATTAGTTAAACAGTGCTTAATTAATAATGCATGGAAAAGCATTGACACGATTCTCTTGGACAAAAAGAAGATAAACAGGACAGAAATGAATTGGATCAAAGAAAAAGTCAATGAAACAGTCTATTTATTCAACATTTAAAGAGTTTTTGTTTAATGTGCATTGGAAGATGTTGCCGTTTTATTTATTTATTTATTTATTTATTTTTCCTGTAAGCCACCTGGACTGCTTTAAAAAATATTAAGAGAATTAAGAAACCTGAAACCCAATTCCATTTCTTTCTGTTCTTTCTCGCTAGATGACTCAGGAGCAGTACATCCTGGCATCTCAGCCAAACCCCCTCCAAAGGCCGGGATGTGCTACTGTGTACCCTGTGGGGATTTATGGCTGGCGAAAGCGCTGTCTTTATTTCTTCATCCTCCTCCTCCTCGTCACCATGATCGTCAACCTAGCCTTGACCATCTGGATCTTAAAGGTCATGAACTTCACCGTGGTGAGCACTTCTTTTATTGTGTTCCTCTCTCTCTCTCTCTCATTATGCTTTCCCCCCCGGTACACTGGTGCAAGCAACACTATTACTATGGCATTTACTTATATGACCAATCCTTACAGTGAGTATTAAACATTGGTGCATAACTTGTCCTGTTACAGACATGAATTATACCACAAATTGGGCTACTTGTTGAAGAGAGATGTGCTATTACTCCCACAGTCCAGCAATGAAGGAAGTCAATGACCAAATTATCATTGAGACTTTGGGGTGGGCTATATCTATCTATCTATCTATCTATCTATCTATCTATCTATCTATCTATCTATCTATCTATCTATCTATCTATCTATCTATCTATCTATCTATCTATCTATCTATCTATCTATCTATCTATCTATCTATCTATCTATCTATCTATCTATCTATCTATCTATCTATCTATCTATCTATCTATCTATCTATCTATATATAGATATAGAAAGTTCTAGCATTCTAGCCATTAAATAACAATAACAGATACAACTTCTGATTTTAATTATATATCAGTAAATGTTGCAAATTTTGTGAGATAAGCACCACTCATATGTTCTTCAGAAAATGTAAAAATCGAGTTGTATCTGATTCTCAGCAACTTGGTGTACATTTGTTGTATTCACTCATTGGCTTAAATTCTCTTTCTTTCTATTTGTGTGAATGGTCTTACTCAGATGGTCAGGTGTACTAGCTAGCAAGCACGAGGTCACAGCACTTTATTTACTCAGCTGATTTGTCCTTGTTTAAGAGCATCTGCCACACATGCTGGCTATACAGAATTACATGGGCTGCCTTGAGTAGTTGTGAAACCACTCAAAAATGAACACTCTGTGGTTTGTCTGCCGAGACGGCAAGAAGAAATGAGAGGCTTTTGTGGGCTTGTACGAGTATGTGTGTGTCTGTATGATTTAGGGAGTGACTGTGTAAGAACTGGGAACTACAATAGAACTACAATACCTCTTTGTAGAGCTAGCATGTGTTCGAGTCTCTGCTATTGTAACACATGACAGGCTCATGAAACCTCCTTTTAGCGTATGTGCTCATGTGTGGTCGTAGGCCCTACTGTGCAGTAGTGTTGTGTGATATGCTCCTTAGTCAAACAATAGTTTTACTTAATTTATCATTCATTTATTTAGGGGAGACCGGGGAGGGTTGTAACATGGGGTCAGTTGTAACACTGTAAGTTTGACAGGTCAGAAAAGAGCTGTGGTAACGTCATCAATAGCATACACTCCCATCTTCTTTTTGAGATCACAGGTGAAATTGCATGTGACTGTGAGCAAATTTGTAGATTTTATGACCAAAAAAGTGATTTTAAGGTAAGGAAGTAAACATTTTTTGCCTAGCAAGAACACAGCACAGGTCAGACTCGAACCTGTAACCTGTAACTTAATATGTATGAGCCTGCACTATTAGGCCACATCTCTGTCAATAAAAAATAAAGTTAAATGGTACACCTCTTGTTCTGTATGAAAGGACAGAGACTCTGGTTTCAGGAAACCACCAAGACATTAAATATTAATAAAAACTAACTTGAGAAAAACCAAAGTGACATCCAGTACAGATAATTTTTGCCTAGCAATCATTGAATTGATGACCTGAAGTATAGCTATTTCTCTAGTTTAATTTGATGCTTTGTATTTATGCTAACTTCAAACCCACGTGATAAAACAGTTAGCTAAGTTATGGCTGTTACGGGTTGGGGATAGTTGTAACAGTTTATTAAAAATGTTACAACCAACCCCTATGATGATTCCAATGAGTCCAGTTATCAATCACATCCTTTGTTATGGCAAAGTCATGTGAGTTTTTTGTTGCATATTGAGGGATTTATTCAGTAAATGTGTTTCCATCAAAAATGATCTGCGTCAATTGAAGTTTTTAGTGCACATTATTAGAATTTATAAGCATCTTGATGTTTCCGTCCAGCGGTTTTTATGCAATATATAAAAATTCACATAAAAATAGGTGGATCACGGAAACATAGCTAGTGACTGAACCCTTATGTAACAGGAACACACACACACACACTCAGAAACAAATACATTTTTTGAGTTTAAATTGTTCACGTTGTTCAAAATTATATATATATATATATATATATATATATATATTTTTTTTTTTTTTTTTCTTTGTTCTTCAATAATGTTTATGCAAAAATTGGATGGTGTGGGTGTTATTTCAGCAGATTACCTCTCAGTATTACATCGATCCCCAGCTAGTGTTACAACTCACCCCAGTAGTGGGCTAGATTGTAATAACAGAACTCTTTGTATTTGACACTAACTCACATAATCTGTGATTGTGTAGTACCAATTGAGTTTTATATATATATATATATATATATATATATATATATATATATATATATATATATATAGCAGATAAATGTGGCTACCATGTATACAAATTTGAGACATGTAGCATAAACAATAACTGAGTTACTGATGCTCAAACTAAAAGTGTTACAGCCATCCCCAGTCTCCTCTATGTACTTATCGTTTTCAATAATTTTGTTGATGGTAAAGAAAGATGTCACATCATTTTGTTGATGGAATATTTCACCCAGAAGGTAAGCCTTTATCACACAGGCATTTTGCAAACTTTGCACGAGAGTTATTCCAGTGAAGGAGTCTCAAATCACAGTCAATTATTCACTTCAGAAAATGGAAGCAAATTGGACCGAGTTTCTGTCACTGCATTAACGCCACATTAAATTCTCTCAGAGACGACGAGAGCTGAATCTACCTTATTCTGATAACGGTAGGCTATATTAACTATCTAAAATATTAGCTCAATTCTTCTCTTGTAGACCTTACATTAATGATAGTGAAAAAAAGAAGAATCAATATTTCTTGGCAAACAAGTCTGTCTGCTTTTTATTTTCTTCGATGCCTGATTTTCATGCAGTGTTCGGAGCTACAATATTAAAGCCACAATATGTAAAAAAAAACAAAAAAAACAAAACAAAAAAAAAAACATGTCTGTGCGTTGCCTATCAATGACATCATACCCACGTTACCTTAGATTTCTGAGGGTACTGTATTTTGTAGACCTGTAATGTTTGCTAACAAAGTAAATAAGATAGATTTGATTTCATGAGGACTTTAATATATTATGTGTTTTATTAGACAGGGGAGCAACTGTTTGGATACATTAATCGACAGAAAACTAATCATTGTTATATAGCTTAACACAGTTAGTCTTACTGTTTAAATCTCATTTTCTCAATTTACCACGAGTACCATGTTTTACCGTGCCTAATATCGATCTATCTTACTGCAGTGTGCAACAAGTGTCTCATAGTAGCCGCAGAGCGAACGCACAGAGTAGCATTATAACATAACTTTAAACACACTCAAATAATGTATCTAATATGATAAAACAGCGCTGCGTTACCCCACATATGCATGACCGGAAGAAGCACAAGTGGTCGTCTGCTGCATAATAAAAGCTCCACGAAATGAAGGCGTCATCAAGCTACACCTTTGTTTTGAATAAGTGACCTCTAGTGGCATTTTTTTTTTTTACATATTGTGGCTTTAAAGACTATTATTATATCATTTTTGTAATAATATTATTATTAAAATATATATTTTTTTATTGTATTGGGTTTACACTGCACCCTCTTGTCTCATATATTGTATCTTGTTTTGGTGCATAAATCTATTTAATTATTCCAAGAATACAGTTGTGATCCGCACTCAAAATTCTTTTAGGTATTTTATTTTATGAAAATTGCCATGTGACTGACAAAGGGACTGTACCATGCACAGACATATAACTTTGGACTTTATCTTGTCAAACTTTGAGTTGTTTAGTAGTGCCTCTCAGGTGGGTATTTCCCCACACTTTCAGAAACAAAATGGTACAGTGCTGTCACTGGGGCGGTACCATAAGGTACAAAAGTGAAAAGGTACATCTTTGTACCTTACTCACCCCTAAATGGTACATATTAGTACCTTAAAAGGTACATAACAGTACTTTAAGAGTGCGGATTAGTACCTTAAAGGTACATATTAGTACCTTTTCGGTTTTGTACCTTATGGTACCGCCCCAGTGACAACAATGTACCTTTTTTTTTTTTTTTTTTTTTGACAGTGCAACTACAATGGCAGATTTCAACAAACCTTTTGATTTATCACTAAATGAGCCACCAGAGTTGGACTGAATGACCACATATAGGCATATATTTTCCAATTATTCCTTGTATCATGACTACAACAACAACAATATTAATAATAATAATAATAATAATAATAATAATAATAATAATAATAATAATAATAATAATAATAATAATAATAATACAATATATAATCTAGTTTAAAGCCCATGTTATAAACTAATTTCTTAGAAATGCACTCTTTGTATTCATATTAGTTTCATTATATGATGTACATTTACTATTTTTTAGAAAGTTTTATATTTAATGACTCAGTAAAAAAAAGTAAAACCTTGAATACATAATTAAAAATTAAATATATGTTTAAAAAGTATGTGTAATATTAACAAGTATCATCACTATTATTTAATTGAATTATTAAAATGGTTTGTGTGTGTGTGTGTGTGTGTGTGTGTGTGTGTGTGTGTGTGTGTGTGTGTGTGTGTGTGTGTGTGTGTGTGTGTGTGTGTGTGTGTGTGTTTGTTTATGTGATTTATGTGGATTTAAATGAGGACACAATGTATAATGACATGGGTATTACACTGGTATTACAACATAAACATGGTTTATGAGGACATTTCCTGTGTCCTCATAATAAAAGTGGCTTTAAAAACACACTAAACAATGTTTTATTAAAAATGTAAAAATGCAGAATGTTTCCTGTGATGGGTAGGTTTAGGGGTAGGGGCAGTGTAGGGGATAGAATATACGGTTTGTACAGTATAAAAACCATTACGTCTATGGAGAGTCTATGTGTGTGTGTATTGTCTATCAAATATTAATACCAGTAAATTATGGGGTCATGAGGAGAATCAGAAGAATTTACTGTGGGCCGCTCCTAAATTGGGCCGGTAGTACCACTTTGACATGAAAGCAGTTTCACATGGGACACGAAAAACAAGTCTCTAGTTCATTTTCAAAGACAAACTCACAGGCAGTTCTAGCAGCAGCTGAAATCCTTTTACTTGCATGTGCACTTCTCTTTGTAGCAGTTATAAATATTATTATATGACATATATAAATATTACGCATGCAGTAAGGCGAGCTACATGACTTCTCCCCTGCTTTCTCCATGCTTCACACATGCGGAACATACATGTGTGGTACATTATTGATAACTGAAGTAACTAATCACACATCATTACTTTTTATTCAAAGGAGCGCATGCATTAAAATGTTTCGTTTTCTCGTGTCACTTGGCCAAGAGCATGCATGTTTTCTCTCACACTCACACACGCACATACCCAGAGAGAAATAACAAAATATTATGCCGAACTACTCCATTTACTTTTACCATTAATTCTATCTATCAATCCATCCATCCATCCATCCATCCATCCATCCATCCATCCACCCACCCACCCTTCCACCCATCCATCCATCCATCCATCCATCCATCCAAATCATCCCCAAAAATGTCCAAATTAATTTTAATTCAGAAATTAAAAGCATGCTCATCACAATAGAACCAGGCAAATTAAAATGAGCGTCATGTCATTGAACCAGCTATAGAACAGGGGCACAGTTCTAATGTCTACTCCACAAAACATTCAAAACAATAGTCTGTCGCCTATAGAAACAATTAACTCTGAAATTATGTGACAAACTCATTATGTGACAAAGTTGTGAGTAAAAATATATATTTGTAACCATAACAACATGTTTTTTTCCTGGCTTCTCTGGATGGTTAAGCTCAGTGGTTAAACATCAGGGATAGTAACAATAAGGAAGGAATGCAAGGAATGATCCATCACTGTGGCGTCTTTCAACAAGGCACTTAGACCAACTTTCTTGGGGGAGTGTTCTTTCAATGGGTATACTGGATGTCGCTTTGGTTTTTCTCATGTTAGTTTTTATTAATATTTAATGTCTTGGTGGTTTCCTGAAACCAGAGTCTCTGTCCTTTCATACAGAACAAGAGGTGTACCATTTAACTTTATTTTTTATTGACAGAGATGTGGCCTAATAGTGCAGGCTCATACATATTAAGTTACAGGTAACAGGTTCGAGTCTGACCTGTGCTGTGTTCTCATTTCTATTACCTTTCACTATCCTCATTTTCCTGTTATATATTCACTGTTTTAATATAATAAATAAATGAATGAATGAATGAATGAATGAATGAATGAATGAATGAATGAATGAATGAATGAATGAAATGAAATGTCTTCACGTTATTTAAACATGAGAAATAGTGAAAGAATCCACAAGGGCTTTTAAGCATACACTATCTTACACTATAACTGTCAGATAAATATCTAGTGTCATCAGGGTACTTATAATGTATTTTGCCTTACAGTGTCAGTTCTATTAGCTATAGCAAACTGTATGTTCCCTCCTGTGATTACTAACTTACCCTGTGCAAATCTCCAGCTATACCGAAACCACCAAGCAATGCCGAAAATGAAAATCATATGGGGTGAACACTTTTGACATACAGTAACTCGCTATTCGTTGCTACAGCAACGAGAGCTTGATAAACCAATCATAAGTTACATATCTATCCATTTTCTGCAAAATGTGTATTTTCCAACTCAATTTACCTGCCTGGTCACCAGCTATTCCAGCTGTAATATCCCATAATCCCCTGAGGGGCCACTGCTTGGACTGGATATATATGTATGCAAATCAGCTTGGTCAAGTCAAGTCAATCCACCCCTACTGTTTTCATAAATGGCCCCCGACAATCAAATCTCCACTAAGCAGCCCAAAACAACAAGGGGGGAGACAGAGGCAGAGATGGAGAGACTGAGTGAGCGAACATCAGGCTTGGGGGAAGGGGAAAAGGCAGATGGATAATTTCATAGGAGCCGTTAGCAAGTCTCTAGGGTTGGCGGATTCTGCTGTTACTAAATCCAATTGTGCAGATGAATTTCCTTCCCGTTAACCCATGAATCTGAATATTCCACTGATATTAGTCAAATCCCTCACAGTGATAAATGTCACACAAGTCATAATTCTGTGTGTGTGTGTGTGTGTGTGTGTGTGTGTGTGTGTGTGTGTGTGTGTGTGTGTGTGTGTGTGTGTGTGCTGTTGTTGTGAAAAGGAAGTAGCCACACATATGTATTCAGTAATGTTTTTCTCTGTCCTTTGTTCAAAAAAATCTAAGATTACAAGAATAAAGTCAAGCAATTCGAGATTGAAGACATAATATTTTAAGAATGAAGTCCAAATTATGAGAATAGAGTCGTAGTATTACGAGAATAACGTTGTAGCAATTCAAGTTTAAAGTCGTAATATTTTGAGAATAAAGTCCAAATTATGAGAATAAATTCATAGTATTATGAGAATAAAGTCATAGCAATATGAGATTAAAGTTATAATCATTTAAGAATAAAGTCGTAGTATTATGAAAATAAAGTCAAAATTACGAGAAAAAAGTTGTAGCAATACAAGATTAAAGTTGTAATATTTTGAGAATAAAGTCAAAATTATGAGAATAAAGTTGTAGTATAACGAGAGTAAAGTTGTAGCAATTCGAGATAAAAGTCGTAATATTTTGAGAATAGTCAAAATTACGAGAAAGTCATAATATTTTGAGAATAACGTCAAAGCAATTCAAGATTAAAGTCGTAATATTTTGAGAATAAAGTCAAAATTACGAGAATAAAGTCATAGCAATAGAAGATTAAAGTCGTAATATTTTGAGAATAAAGTGAAAATTACGAGAATAAAGTCATAGTATAATGAGAGTAAAATCATAGCAATATGAGATTAAAGTTGTAATATTTTGAGAATAAAGTCAAAATTACAATAAAGTCATAGTAATATACTGAGAATGAAGTAAAAAAATTGCAAAAATAAAGTCATAGTATTATGAGAATAAAGTCGTAACAATATGAGATTAAAGTCGTAATATTTTGAGAATAAAGTCCAAATTATGAGAATAAAGTCGTGGCAATACGGGATTGAAATCGTGAAATATTTTGAGAATAAAGTATATTGAGTGTATAAGCTTGATTTTTTTCGAGAGGGGGAATTCACTAGCCTAGAAATCTAGACGCACCCTAGCGGCAGCAAATCTAATTTGCTGCGAGTGTAGTCTAGCAACTCTCGGTAGACCTGCGAGCTGGAAAAACCAAACTCTGGCCAGGCCAATCACATCGTGTATAGAGTTGGTGGGCGGGCTTAACATAATGGCGGCAGAGTTGCAGAGGTTCCGCGTGCTACTTAAAAACAAAGAAGCTAACAGCGGTCTTTCGAATCAACTTTGGCCGCGACTCTGGAAGACTTGTTGTTAAACCTTTCTTTGAGAAAAGAACAAAGAGCGGCACTGAAGTCATTCTTAAGAAAGGAAGATGTGTTCTGAGTTTTGCCAACCGGATATGGCGAAAGTTTAATCTATCAACTAGCTCCACTTCACCTTCTTCATTGCTCTGGTTGGTTATAGCGATATCCTATTGCGTGCAGAGGGAATTTGAAAGACAACCGTTTATCCCGCCTCTCGGATTGAGCCCTGTCAATGGTGAGCTCCCAGACCCAACAACTTGATGTGGGTCTGGCTTGTCAGGCTAGGAAGTCACAGTATTATGAGAAACCTCTTGATTATCACAATGTATAGAGAGCCATCCCAACAGCACGGGTGTGGAGGATTTAGTTAAATCTGTGCGGTAAAGTTAATTCCATTTTGGCTGGAATTCACTTTGGAATTCTATGGAAGCTACAGTCTTACAAAGATAACATTAGCACAAATAAGATCACGAGTATATAACTTAGATTTATTTTATTTTTTTACATTGGGGTTCAGGTCATCCGTGCAGTTGAAACTGTTCTTTAAAATATCTTTTAAAATGTACAAAAGAAAGGAGGTCATAGAGGTTTGAAAGGACGGAGAACTGTCCCTTTAAATTACAGTCAAACTACTCTTGAAGTTATAAAAGTCATAGACTAAAAGTTGCAATCAAATATTAATAAAGCTTTGAAGCTATTTTCAGAGGAAAGGTATTTTTGAACTCATGATTCTATTTCATTATGTAATCAGAGTTTATTTATCTGGCACAAAAATAAATAAATAAATAAAACACAAAAACATTTTCTAAACATAATTTACAAAACCTGCCAAAACATAATTTTTTATTACTTGAAAACATAGTCACTATTTGTCTGCACTAAAGAAGTGAATTTTGACAGGAAATCTTTAGAAATGATGGAAAAGATGTTATAGAATAATAATTTAATGAAAACACGATTTTGACATTCAACCATTTTTTTACCTTCCTGAAAAAGTCCAAGCATGACAATCGAAATATGAAATATGTAGTTGTTAGTAGTTTTGCTACTTTAACTTAGTTACTACCTAGTCTTAATTAGATAGACTTAAAGCAAAAAGTCTAGTCCTCATTGCAACTCATTCTAAACTGGGATTTAAAGGAATAAAATAATAATAATTTGTTACATTTATATAGTGCTTTTCTCTGCACTCTAAGCGCTTTGCATGGAAGGGGGTATCTTCTCAACCACCACCAATGTGCAGCATCCACCTGGATGATGCGACAGCAGCCATGTTGCGCCAGAACCCCAACCACACAACAGCTTATTGGTGAAGAGGAGACAGAGTGATGAAGCCAATCAGTATATGGGGATTATTAGGAGGCCATGATGGACAGAGGCCACTGGGCAAATTTGGCCAGAATCCCGGGGTTCTGGTCTACTCTTTTTACAAAGGAGATCCTGGGATTTTTAATGACCACAGAGAGTCAGGACCTCGGTGCAACACCTCATCTGAAGGGCGGTGCTTTTTGACAGTATAGTGTCCCCATCACTATACTGGGGCATTAGGACCCACACAGACCACAGGGTGAGTACCCCCTGCTGGCCTCACTAACACTTCTTCCAGCAGCAACCTGGTTTTCCCAGCAGGCCTCCCATCCAGGTACTGACCAGGCTTAGCCCTGCTTAACATGCAGTGTGATCAACCACAGTTTTTTTTTTTTTATTATAATAGGGCATAGAATTTAGTCACAACGCTAGGGATATGTCCCTAACAATAACCAATGACAATTGAATTGCCTCAATAATTTTGATCAAACAATTAAAATATATGTATATGTAATTTTGTTGTAATTTTGGGCACATCTGAAATTAAGTATAGAACCTTAAAAAATGTTGGGTTGTTTTAACTGTTAATGTAAATTCTTTACAATGTTTTTTTTTTTTTTTTTTAAACCAATGGTTCGGGTTGTCCACATTTGACCCACACATGGATTAAAACAACCCAGCATTTTTAGAGTGTAAAGTAAACTGCACTTTTTTAAAAGGATGTGCATTCATTGCATGAGTAGCAGGAAAGAATCATAAAAAGAAACTAAATATAGCTGACTACGCCACCCTGATGACCCTGATGACAAGGAAATATTAATGCTTATGAATTAACCACATACAAAAGACACACAGGATCGTGGTTTCAAAAGGAAGAAAATACAAAAGCTTTATTTATACAATATTCAAGCAGTAATCGTAAAAGCATTAAAAGACTGTAGGACCGGTTTAGAATAGAAAGACATGGAAGACACTAGAATACGTGAAAAGGAGACCGAGGTGTGCCAATGGCAGGTAAGCTAGTCTAATGAGCACCAGGATCCTGTATCACAATCTTACCACCTTGTGCACAGGTCTCACCACACGCAGTCCCACCCCCCATGGATTGAGTATGAACATAAAGTGTTTACATTAGCCCTGTCAATCGATTAATAAATAAATAAATAAATCGCACATTCTTTATGTAATTAATTGCGATTAATCATCGCTTTGTTTGTTTGTTTTGTTTTTTTGTATTGCAATAATTTCACAATTACTCTATAAATTATAATAAATGTCATATTTATTTGTGCCCTTCCTACATGTCTAAGAGGTATAGGGAATATACAAAAATTTTATAAAGTTATCATACAGTCTGCAATGTATAAATAATAAATTAAATATAGATTAATCCTTATTAAAGCTAAAAGCAACCTTTGTTCTTTGATTAACATTAATGACAGACAGCATTAGACGCTGCTATCACTTTAAGATCTGCTGCTGCCGAACATGACGTGGATCTGGCGCTCTCCCATGGACATCTCAACAACTCTTTAACCCTTCAATGCATGACTGTTTCTATATCTAACACGGATGGATCTCTACCTGTCACGATAATATAAAACTCTCCTGAAATTAGAGTAACAATTACAGAAGAATAAAATAAAGCATTTTTTTTGTGACCTTTTGGAGTGTGGAAGGGTTCAGTTTGAGCAGATGTTTTATACCATCATCACTGTCCTCGTCAGAGCTCATTTCCCAGTACATTCAGCATCTGGCTCATATTCGCAATCTCAAACATATTATCAAAACTTTCATTTTCAGCATCTTCGAAATCAATATTTTGGTCTGGACGCCATAGCAGCTTTCATTGGCCAAGGAGTCGATGTTCTCACAATAACAGGTGCAATGAATTAAGAAAACGTTGTGCAAGTTTACCTCAGCAATGGTGCTGTGAACTTCACATACTTTTGAAAATCAAGCATTTAGTTGATCCTGATAAGTGCAAATTCTAAACACAATGGCTTTCTTCTTCCATAAGGGGGTTTGGCATCACAACAACTTTGTTTCCAGTTTGTTAAAGACCGTAACACGTCTTCTGGATAATTAATCTTACTCATGAAGTGTTTCCTATTTTGTGGAGAGGAGAAAGGAGGCGTGCCGAACAGAAAAGAACCCCTAACCCTACACCACACCCCGAGACACAGCTTTCACAACCAATGATGAAGACCTTTCTCCACACCCCTACCTATAGTCATACCCATTACTCCAACCTGCAGATACCCACACTTGATTTTATGTGCCATATATGCATCAGATGTTCAACCAACGGTCTGAGGCTGAGACTAGTAGGACAGGATAGAAGTTGTTTATGCAAGTAAGCTAACGTGATCACCAAACATTCAGCAGCATATAGCACAGCAACATAGGGCAGATGCGGACGAAACATTTTTAAATATTAAAAGTAATAGGATTCCTCTCTGGAGAAGCTGCTCGCTCGTCTTACTGCTCGCAAAATCCCACCATAAATAGCAATGCCATGGTGCAAGCGCAACTGGCTTTTAAAGGGAATGGGAGATGAGACTATGATGCTTTATTGCACGTTAAGCCCGAAAACACACCCATGACTAATTAAGAGACTAGGTACAACCCTTTTGGACCATGCACGTTTTTTTCACTTTTTCCACATTTTGTTATGTGAATACTTTTGTACTTTTCTCTATCTATCTATCTATCTATCTATCTATCTATCTATCTATCTATCTATCTATCTATCTATCTATCTATCTATCTATCTATCTATCTATCTATCTATCTATCTATCTATCTATCTATCTATCTATCTATCTATCTATCTATCTATATATATATATATATATATATATATATATATATATATATATATTTCAAAAATTTCAAACAAACTTCTTTCACGTTGTCATTACGGGTATTGTTTGTAGAATTTTGAGGAAAATAATGAATTTAATCCATTTTGGAATAAGGCTGTAATGTAACAAAATGTGGAAAAAGTGAAGTGCTGTGCATACTTTCCAGATGCACTGTAAGTACAGTAGATTGTAGCTCTTCCCAACACTGGTCAGTTCATATTTTTGTGAGTCTGGTCTTTGAGGTAAGAGAATAGAGAGTTTGTGTAGAATGAAAGAGAAAGAAAGTGGGCCAAAGAACTTTACATCTTTGAACTTTGAGTGAAGCCAAATAATAATGAATTTGCCCTCTTTCAGAGGAAGTGCACAGAGGTTGTCACACAGCCCTCTCTCCCTCTCTCTCTTTGTTCCTCTCCTTCAGTCTTTTCCTTATTCTGTTTCTCGTTTTTGGAATGCATCTGATCTATTGCTCTGTGTCTATGAGGTTGAAAGCCTGTTTTGAAAGTTGGTGCATCATAAGCAGAAAGAGGGAATTCATTGATTTTTCTCTCTGCATCACTGTGTGTGTTGTATGTGTGCTTGAGCATAAAAGGCTGGGTCATCGTGTGTGATGGCTTTTGTGTGTAAAAATGCAGTCTTGAAATGATCTGGAATGTGCATTTAGTTTAGTCAGACTGAAAATGTACGCAACTTTTGATCAGGCATTTAATTAGTGGTGTTATCTGAGCAGCATCAGATATTCTTCTCATCATACTTCTTTTTATTGATATATTGATTTATTCAAACCCTAGTAGCTTGAAATGAGTTTGGATCACTAACTGAGAAGATCCATCCGAGCATATCTTTCCTTCATAGCAGTTTTCCCTCATTATTTCTAAATGGAATATTACAGAGCAAGCTGGTTTTGATATAAAGGGCAAGGCAATCATTTATGCATGCTTCCTGTTTGGTCTGCTTATTAGAGATTTGATGAATAAGGTTCCACATTTGAATGATTGCTTCCTGATTGTTTATTAAGTTTCAATGTCATGGGTCGCAGCAGTAAAAGGACAGACTTAGCAGTATGCCTGTGTGTGCATGCACAATAATCTTTCCTCTGTTTTGTTTAAATGAAATGAAAGCTGTTGCTGTGAAAATTAATATTATCTGTCTTAAGTTTTTTTTTTGTTTTTTTTTAACACATGAGCTGTTCAGTACAATATAAGTAGAAAAGCTTTCAATTCAAAAACTACAGAGCCCTAGGCAAGAGAAAAAAAGAGAAAAATAGATTTATAATACAAGAAAGAGATAAGCAATAAGATGAACAGTGAGAAGGGTTATGAGTTCAAATACGCAGATGCTGCTACAGTTATGTATTCATCAAATATAAGTCTTAATATGAAGGCTTTTTTTTTTTTTTTTTTTGCATCCTGGAGAAATGTGGACTAAAAGGTTAAGTTGTGTAGTGGTAAGGGTTTCATGACTGGCAACTGAAAAACTGCTAGTTTGAACTGGTTTGACCTAGTTTATTGCCATAATGATACATTTCTAAGAGACTGGTGATATCTGGCACAACACAAGTTGTTTCAGAGGCATAGCAAGCTATCAGTTACTCTACCATTCAAAAGTTTGGGTTTGGTAATTTTTTTATGTGTTTGATATACGTTTTGCTCACCAAAGCATATATATATCACCATATATATATATATATATATATATATATATATATATATATATATATATATATATATATATGAAGAGTTCAGATGCAAAAGCCTCTAAAAGCCACTTCAGTCAAAAATTAGATAACGATACTGTGTGAATGCTCTCCGTATATAGTATACATTCATAAAATACTTTCACTTCAAACCCACTAAACCCCAGCCTCAGCCCATTCAGAAGTACCGGTACTTAGGTAGAAACCTATACATAGGAGCCTGACAAAAATGCTTATTTAAAGAAAAAAATGTCAGATGGATTTAGAGGCTTTTTCTGCATCTGAACTCTTCATATAATATATATATATATATATATATATATATATATATATATATATATATATATATATATATATATATATATATATATATATATTATTACCATTTATAAAATAATTGCTTTCTATTTTTAAATATTTTAAAATGTAATTTATTCATGGGATGGCAAAACTGATTTTTCAGCAGCTATAACTCCAGTCTTCAGCATCACATAATCAGGCCTGCATCACGAGGAGGCAAATGGGGAATTGTCCCCTCGGTTTTAATTTCAATTAAATCCTGTCTGTGAAACCAGGCAATGATGTTTATTTTAGGTTTCAGACTTTTAAAGAGACTTTTGAATTAAAAATAAAATCTATTTTATTAAATACACATTAATTTCTATGGAAACAATAACAAACAAATATCAATCCTTACATTATACATTATAATTTGAAGACTTTTATTAGTTTTATTCAAATCAGATACACATTGTGTAGGTAACAATAAAGTTCTCTATTCTTCTCCCAGTTCACCGACCACTTACTTCAATGTTTCGGGAGAACCTTTTCATGATTTAAATCTGACAGGTTTGATTCTCTAAATTGTGGTGCAGACTAACATGGCGGTGCCCATCATGCATTATAGAGCAACTAATATGATACTTATAAAGGTGTTTAAATGACAGAATTCACTTACACATATTTGATAATCTAAATATATCAGATAGGTCAAGATATAGTTAAAAAGTTTGTGAATATATTTATAATAAAAAGGAAAAACAAAATAAAAGTGATACATCTGTCATACAGCGCTATTGTGGCTGTGGTGTCATGATACTACCATGATGTGTCGCCATGGAAAAATAAGGTGATACATTCTAAAATAGCGGTTGCCTAAAACTCACGCTGGGGGCTTAACTAGAATATAGAATATAGAGCCCCCAGAATATAGCTGAAAGCCCTCCCCCAAACCCAGAAGCTGCTTCATGAACACCTGAAGGTGTCTCCAGCACCAGAACCCTTGCTGATGTGTCCTTGGTTGAAAACATTTTTGATATTTGTACTTTTACTTGTATAGAGTTTTTGTAGAATATTTAATTTGCTAGATAATGTAATTGTAATCAATAATCTGCTTCCTGGGGCGTTGATTTAAGGTGTTGCACATGGTAAAACAATACATAGTACATACACTCTCAGAAAAATAAAATGGTACAAAAGCTGTCAGTACCCTTTAAAAAAAGTTCTAATATGTACCATTTAGGTACTAATATGTACATGTTTGGTACAAAAGGTGTACCTTTTGAAAGGGTAACCCCCCCAGTCAGTACGTTCACATGGACAACAATACTCCGATATTAACCTGATTAAGACAGTATTCTGATTAAGAAACTACCATGTAAACAGTGATTTCTACTGTTAGATATCCTACTAAAGTCATACTCAAAGTAAACACAAATCTAATTAAGACGTGACGTATTCCTATTTTAGTCGCATTATCAAAATGCATTTTAGACATACTCACTTTAGACTTAATATGACTTAACATTTTAGACTTAATCACACTATTAACGTCGTGTAGGAGTTTTCGCCGCATTTTGCAACAGGATACGCACACGGCAGTGGTCAACCATTTGACGGCAAACAAGAGAACATGGTTTGGCTTCAAGTAGCTATCTCCCACCAGTCCTTACTTTGTACTGTCATCCAGTACCTCCGAGTTTGTATCCGCCGTCGTCTATTCATATAGCATGACAAATAATTAACTGCACTTGAAGCTTTCATAACATTTAAAATGAAACACCCAAGACTGTTATATGGTACCATAACGAAGACTAACTGTATGTTGATACGTGACATTCTGGAGGAAACGTCGGACTGCGTGGCATGGGCACGTAATGATGTTGCCCATGTTCTATAATGTAAAACATTAATAATTAGATTACTGATGTCCATGTAAACGTAGTCAGTGACTGTCACAGTCATCAGCTCAGTCACCCTCAGCACTACAACTCCCAGAATCCTCCTTGCTCACCACCTGTACACACTCCACCGTCACCCGCACCTGTCAGCAATTACCCTCGTCATCATATCCTCTATTTAAGCAGTCACCTTCCACCTCACAAGTGTCTGGTCTTGTCTCTCATACATGCTTCTACGGCAATACTTACCTGAGTTACTTACCTGCTATATTGGCCTTCTGTTTGTTATATATATATATATATATATATATATATATATATATATATATATATATATATATATATATATATATATATATATATATATATATATATATATATATATTACAGCACTGTTGTTAATATGTGTATTCATATATAATATCACAAGATGTCATGAACAACAAGTTGCTAAACTGACCAATTTAAATCTCATGAACCTAAATATATCACAGTAACTCTTAATTTCTAACAGGACACAACTGAAAAATGACTTGCGGTCTGGAGGGGGGTTAATTGTAAATTCGGTAACAGCTCTGAATGATTCACAATGAGTCTGAGTCAAATTCAGAATGGCCTTTTGAGATATTTTTTTTTCCTCCTTTGGAATAGTGTGCACAGATGAACAGTACAGAATAAGACCAGAATGTGTATTAAGAAAATAAATGGGGTCAATTATGATTAGAATTTGTTGAATTTAAAACCATGTTGCTCCAGGGGAACTGTCGATATAATAGCTTGAAAGTTGCAGAAACAAATTCACTGGCTTTGGTAACGATTCTGGCTGGTTATACAACACTGTTATGAAACTGTACATTTGTAATTATGCAAATGCAAAATTACCATATTTAAAAGCCGTTTGTATGAAAATATACTTGGATGGGGAACGTTTAGAGTTCATCCAGCATGAACCACCGGCGTATTTGTGCTTTCTTATCACTAGTTGCTGACAGATTAAACTTCCTCCCAACGTCTGCGACGTGTTTGTTTCCTGGCCAGTGGTGGTGACAGTATGTTGATTCAGATGTGAGGTATGACAAAACCCTGGACAGATGCTGAGACAATATGGCTCTCGTAATCACTGATCTGTCACAGCGAGACATGCTCTTTGTATAAATAATTGTGTGTGCGTGCTTTGTGCATCTAATGTTGCCTTCCCCGTTTAGTCCAATATTTCTGACACATATGGCGCAGATTCACTTGAATGCTGTATTTGAGTGTGTGTGTTGGCGAAGAGAGATGGAGGGAGTGAGAAAACGAAAGACTGCTGACTGCACTGATTCGTATCTGTAGTGAGAAGAGGTCTGGAGAGTGGGAGATATTCAGAGCAGGGTGTTGTTTTGCTGCCTCTTTTGACAGCTAATCCACTGAAAAGTGAATAATGGCAGGACTAGCTGTTTCAGTATTGTTTTAAGAAACACCAATCAGCACTTTTAGTGGAGGCACACCTGAATTCTCACCTCGCTCCTGCAGTATATCACCTACCCATCAGACTTAATGCTCCCCGAAGAGTTCACAAGGTCAGCAGAAGGCTTGTGTATGCGTGCTGCTTTAGCAAATGGTTGAGAAAATAACAGCCATAGTTTTAGTATTTGCACTGACTTCTTTGTAAAACTTTTTGGTTTTTAAAGGGGAAATATCAGGGACAGCAGAATTTCCTTGGTTTGTTTGAAACATAGTTTGATGTACTATGTAGTAGGCGTTGCTAGAACGCTTATGCTGATGCCTTCACATGCTTGTCGGAAAATCTTGCTTTTGCTTCTGAAGTTCTGAAATTAAATATGTCATGCTCAAGAATTGTTATGCTCTTTTTCCTGTGTAAATAATGTAACTGCCTACCACGGATACAGATACACTGCTTAAAGGGGTGGTTGATTATGATTTTTTTTTTTACTTTAGTTAGTGTGTAATGTTGCTGTTTGAGCACAAACAACATCTGCAAATTTACAATGCTCAAAGTTCAATGCAAAGGGAAATATTTTATTTTACGGAAATCACTTTTTAAGAACTACAACAAGCTTCTTCTCGGGTTGGTGACATCACTAACCACATCACGAACCATACAATTTACATAAACCCTACCCCCGGGAACATGTACAAAAGGGGGTGAGGACATGTTGGGCTGCTTTAGAGAAGAGAAGGAGCTGTTGTAGTAGAGCATATTTAGGAGTCTGCTCAAGCTGTCGCATGCATCTTTTTACCTTTAATGTAATACAGTATATGTAACACAAGTGGAATAGCATGTCATAAAAGCAAGATGACAATATAAGATCTAAACTCTGCAAGAAACATCTCATGGATGCACTGGGACGCATCCTCAGTGATGTATCCTGGGATCATTGGGTGTTTCGAGTTTCGCAACATCATACACCCTCACCTAGGCGACCCAGCCGGGGTTGATCAAGCCCCGACTTGTGTCCCAGTAGCAGTGCACAGATCAGCCCTCTTAATCCAAAGCCACCTTGTGGCCTTCTCTGTGACTACGCTCGAGGATTGAATGGTCCTCTTCTTGGCCACCCCTGTAATGCCCAAACGACAGATGACTTTGCAAAGTGAATGTCCTGCAAAGCCTCTACAGCCGACTTCTATAGGCTCATAGAAGGTTTTCCAGCCTCTCTCCCTGCAACCCTCCACCAGTCCCTGGTACTTAGCGCATTTCCTCTGGCTTCCTCAATATGATCTTCCCAGGGCACTTTAAGTTCCAGCATGATCAGATGTTTTGAAACCTCAGAGGTAACTATCATGTCTGGGCGGAGATTTGTTGTTAAAATGTGCTGAGGGAACCCAGGTGGACCTGCAGCTGCCAGTCCAAGGCTTTGTGGAGGAGGCCTGTTGTTAATTGTTTAATTATTGGGTTTCTCTCCAGCTTTGATGAAGGGGACTGCCTTCTTTTGAGCATGATGGTGTTTGCTGGTGCTGATGGCTTAGGCTAAGCTCTCAGAAATTGCCTTAAGCACCTGGTCATGGCGCCAACGTTAGCGACCATCAGCCAGAGCCTTTAGGCAGCTGTTGAGGAGATGTTCTAAAGAACCTCTTCCAGAGCAAAGTTTAATTAAAACTAAACTAAACTAAACTTCACCTGTTCTATCTTCATGCAGCATATATTCTCTGGCTCTGAAGGCATCTTACAACAGGTCCCACACAAGCGATTTATAGATTACCATGACAGAATATGCTAAACGATGACTTGAAGATAGTAACTCCTCATCAGCTACAAAAATTCATCAACTAACCATTCAGAAACAATCTGTTGCATTCTACATGTTGTCACTTCTTAAGTCTCTCCATCGACTCCGGTTTGAACTTAAAAGGCTGAACAGTTTATGACCTGTCTGGCTGGTAGGACCCCTTTAACACTATTCTTATTGCATTCATTTGATCAAAAATGCAGTAAAAAATAACAATATTGTTAAACATTATTACAATTTAAAGTACTCTATTCTATTTTACTAAAGTGTAATGTATTAGTGTGACATGATCCTTCAGAAATCATTCCTCAAGAAAACATTCCTCATTATTATCACATTTAATAATAAGAATATTTGGTTACTTCAGTACTTTAGTTAATAAGAACTAAGAATTAACAATATTTCTATAGGATTTATTCATCTTAATTAATGCTAATTTCAACATACACAAATACATTATTAAAAACAATGGTTGTATTTATTAACATTCGTTTATGCACTGTGAACATGAACAAACAACACTGAAAAAAAAGGAAACTCAAATTGTCCAATTTACTTAATCATATTATTTGCAATCTACGCAACATAATTGTGTCTCTCTTCTAAATGTGATTTCTTTGCTTTTGATTAATGTAATTCTCTAAAATGTGCAATCTACTAGATTAAATTATTTGGGGTGAATGTGAATCATTTAACTCGAAAATAATTTTTGCTGAAACTGTAGTTCCCAGCATACTTTGCTTGGGACTTGATGAGTAGAGTAAAATTTTTTAAATTAATTAAGTGTTATTTTGTGTTTTTGGGCAAAACGAGAAAAATATAGATATATATATATATATATATATATATATATATATATATATATATATATATATATATATATATATATATATATATATATATATATATATATATATATATATTTTCTTTTAAATTTATAGTGTTTGTTTAATTATGTTGGAATTATTAGAACTATTTAAATTTTACTGGGTTAAGCGGCGCAATTGCTTACTCTGTGGACTGATGCAGCACATGCCATTAGCTTAAAGATCTTAGCACTTGGCATGTTCATTATGTGCTATTGCTGGCTAATAGAATGAAAGCTATTTAGTACAGTCTTCAGTTAAATGTTAGTTAATACATTAACCAATGCTAACAAATGAGACCTTATTGTAAAGTATTACCAAATATTTTTGTGAAAAGGTGAAACACATTTCTGTATTCTTTGATGAATAGAAAGGATGTCAAATATAAATAGATTTTTGTAACAATATAAAAGTCTTCACTGTAATTTTTATAAATGCATCAAAACATCCCCCACTATGTGTCAAAATTTTACTAAATCAAAGTACTATGTGTCAAAGTAACAAAAATCACTTAAAATCAAGTAAAAAAGTTTCCACGGTTAATTGTACATAAGTAGTAGTACAAGTAATCTTTTTCCCCTTAGCTTTTGAAAGATAAACCAGCAGCAGCCAGTTTAATCAGATTTTTTCCAATGTCTTGATTGTATAAGTCTCTAAAACCCATCAGATGAAACTACAATTGTAAAACCTGTTACCTTAAATTACTAAATGTTAAACTCTAATTTTATATTGTTTTATCATTTAAAAGTAGTTGTTTATAGACTGATCCCCTGACCATGTCCACACTTGAATAAAGTCTCTCCATGGTCTGTTATCAAAACATGTAGCTTATAATAAAAAGAAGTCTATAGCCCTTTTATTCAAAATTTGTTTTATTTCAGAAATGAGTTTGAAGATGTGTGGGATGCTGAGAGGTCTGCTCTTTTAATTCATGTGTGTGGATTTGTCAAAAGAGATGCATGAAAGGAACACATTCATTCATCAGACTGTTTTCCTATCATTCCCATTTGCGTGCAGGCCTGTGAGCGAGTTGTTTACAGTACGAACAGCTCGGCATACAAAAAAACTCTCTGTGTTTTCTCTTTACCTGCCTCTCATCTCTTAGCAACCCTCTTTAGAATCGCACAGGCCCTTCTCAATAGCTTCAAACAGCTCAGTATTAAACTAATACCAACTCCATTCAGTCCCTGTTCACGCTCTCTCTGACCAATCTAACCCAGCACGAAGCCAGCACACTTAGCTCGCTTTTACCTTGTGTCTTAATGTCAAGAGTGTTCTTGAATGTTTAGTATTTATTCAGCTGGTCTGAAGGAGATTCTTCAGACTTATGGTGAGAGTGTGGGAAGAGAACCATGGGTCAATGTATGTGTGTCAGTGTGCTTTCATTTTGGAGGAACAAAATGTACCCATGCTTTTAACTTTACATTTTTTTATTTTTTTTAAGCTGTGTGACATTTTGATGTGTGATTTAGCTTTTCCAATAACAAGCTGTTTTTTTCCAACAAAATGCAACATAGATTAGCTTATCCTGACTTTTGACTGCAGAAAAGGTCACATTCAGACAAGTTGTTAAAAATATGTACTTCTTTTACAGCAATAATGGATTGATTTGTATTATTAAAAATCTTTATTTATTATATACAATTTATTATAGGTATATTTATATTTTTAAATTTATAGTAATGCAGTCAAAATGATTTTCTACAATCGAAATGATTCATCTACAAATGTAAGCTTTTCTAAAGATACTGACTATTAAAAATGGCATCTATAACAGTTTAGTGGCAAAGTAAAAGGGATTACTATATATATATATATATATATATATATATATATATATATATATATATATATATATATATACATACATGTGTGTGTGTGTATATATATATATATATGTATATGTGTATATATATATACATATGTGTATATATATGTATATGTGTAATGCTTTTTTGAGTTAAATTATTTTTTTGTAATACAGCTATGACAGCAACACTGCTGTTTTCAAGTCGCTTATCTGTATGATATTGTACAAAATTGTGTTAAAACACAATTAAGCCTTTGGGAACTCTATAACAAAACTTAACTGTGGTACACAAGTCGACTTGTGCTAAGACAGTGTCTCCTGACCCTCTTTTCTTATATCGAAATCCTCCAACATTTCTCTTTAAAAATTCATCAACGGTGTTTTGTTTTGTTTTGCTCTATCCTCTGCACTTCTGTGTTCGTAAATACGCATGCATCAAGGGTTCAAGGGTCATGTGTCACTCTTTCACCGTAACTTTTTACTCTTTCACTTGCGTACTGCTGACTTCCGGAAGCTAGTTATTTTAATCTATAAACTTTTTTTAAAAATATGGATATTTTTCTTACACAAATGCCTTTATTAACCCCCCGGAGCCGTGTGGAGCAGTTATATGATGGATAGATGCACTTTTATGGACTTCAAAAATGACCCAACAATTCACTGCCATTATAAAGCTTGGAAGAGCCAGGACATTTTTAATATAACTCCGATTGTATTCGTCTGAAAGAAGAATGTCATATACACCTAGGATGGCTTGAGGGTGAGTAATTCATAGTCTAATTTTCATTTTTGGTTGAACTAACCCTTTAATTAACTTGTATATAAATAATAAAAATGTTTGATCAGAGCAACTGAGAAAAATCCTCAATTTACTGCCAAAGACTCCTCAATAACCTGATGAGAGGAGATAAAAAAAAACTTTTCAATACAGAGTATAAGAAGAACACTAGACAAGCATGGCCTTCATGTTGGGACATCTTGTCGAATGCCACTCTTGACCAAGAAGAACATAAAAAGCAGACTTGAATATGTAAAACTTCATTTGGATAGATCTGTGGTTCTGTAAAAATGTTTTCTGGAGTGATGGGACAAAACTGGAACTTTTTGGACCTGTGGATAAGCGCTATGTCTGGAGCAAAAAAAGGCAAAGCTTATGAGCAGAAGAACACCATCTTCATGGTCAAACATGGAGGCGGTTCAGTCTTGTTATGATGGTGCTTTGCTGGAAGTGGAAATCTTGACTGTATGAAGGACATCATGAATTCTTTTAAGTATGAAGCCATTTCAGCTAAGATGGTGATGCATTCGATGCTCACTGCCCTCGTTCTTTTCCAATGGGATTTTAGGGATTGCTCTGCCATTTGCCTGACAGAAACTTGGCTGCATGAGAATACTCCTGATCCCACTTTACAATAGGAGGGCTTCAACTTTAATCGGGCGGATCGCGTACGGATGTGTCTACACCACCAGGCAGTGGTGTCTGTGTACGGACACCAAAACTCTGTCGCACAACTGCCTGCCGGACCTGGAGTATCTCACAGTTAAGCGTATTCCCTTTAACTTGCCAAGAGAAATCTCCTCCGTCATACTGTGCGTTGTTTACATTCTACCAAGCGCTGCGATGGTGCCAGCGATACAGCAACTGGCTGATCACATCTCCACTGTGGAAAACTCCAACCTGGACTCTGAAATCCTGGTGTTGGGAGATTTAACCACATCTCTATAAAGAAAGCTCTTCCCAGATACAGCCCCAGATTCATATTCCCACCAGGCTGGATAAAACACTGCACCAGTGTTACTCCTCCATTCCGGAGGTGTATGAAGCTCTAATCAGAGCTCCGATTGGTGAGTCTGATCATAACACTATATTCCTTGTCCCTAAATACCGTCAGAAACTCAAAACATCTCAACCAACGACAAAGAGGGTCATGAGGAACTCTCCCTCAGCCATAGACATGTTACAAGACTGTTTTGATAATACTGACTGCTTTTGAGCATGATGATATCGACAATTTTCACTGAAACTGTAATGTCCTATATACATTTCTGTGAGTCTGTGTGTATCCCCATCAGAACTGTCATCAGCTACAGTAACAACAAGCCTTGGTTCAATAAGAAAGTAAGGCACTTATGCAGTGAGAAAAATGCTGCATTTAGATGTGGTGACAAAGTGCAATACAGACTCCTTAAATACCAACTTCAAAAGGCAGTTAAAACAGCTAAAGCTCCAAGTTGAAAACAAGCTCCAAGTCCATGACATTAAGGGTGTTAATTAAGGGCCTGTAGACAATCACTAACTACAAGATAGTGATCCTTGAGAGTCTTAATGATTTTTACTGTAGATTTGAGTCCAGTGAAGCTCAGACAAGCTCTCTCAGTTTTTCCAAACCAGGGCTGGTTGGTCACCCACCCCCCTTTTCAATCTTAGAGCATGATGTCAGGAGGCTGCTCCACCGTCAAAACAACAGTAAAGCTGTACAGCTTTCCTGTAGCTCAAACAATAAGAGTGTGGCACTAGCAACGCCAAGGCCATGGGTTCGATTCCCAGGGAAAGAAAGAACTGACAAAATGTAAAAATGTGTACCTTGAATGCAATGTAAGTCGCTTTGGATAAAAGCGTCTGCCAAATGCATAAATGTAAATGTAAATGTAAAGCTGCAGTGCCTGATGGTATCATACCAGCTATGCTGTACAGACCGACCACCTTACTCTCATACTCACAATTGGTCTCTCACCACATCAATAGTACATGTTTGTTTTAAATCAGCCATGATCATCTCAGTGCTTAAGAAGAATAACATCACCTGCCTCAATGATTACAGACCTGGTGCACTCACGTCTGTTTTCATGAAGGTGTTCGAGTGCCTAGTCTACAGGAACTTAGCACACATTACACTAGATCCTCACCAGTTCGCCTACAGGGCAAATAGGGGAGTGGATGATGCAGTGTAATTAGGCACACATTTCATTCTCCAACATCTTGAGGATAAGCACACATATGCCCATGTTCTGTTCCTTGATTTTAGCTCAACTTTTAACACCTATTATTATACCTATTAGGCTGTACACCTCTCTCCTAGCCATAGGTTTTAATACTGTACTGTGTCAATGGATCCTGAACTTTTTATCCTGTAGGAAACAATATGTCAAAATTCATAGTCATACTGTATGTCATCAACCAGGGTTCTTAACATCGGCGCCCTACAAGGGTGTGTCCTGTCTCCTCTTTTATGCTCTCTTTATACCAACAACTATATGTCCCATTCAACATCAGTCAAACTGTTCTAATTTGCAGATGATACCACTGTAGTAGGTCTTATCTCTGATGGGGATTAATCTTTTTACCGGGGTGAAGTGGAATAGCTGGTGAGGTAGTGCGAGGACAATAACCTAATCCTCAATAAATCTAAGATCAAAGAGATGATAGTGGACTTTAGAAAGAAGGCAGTCCAGCACCTCTCCCCCTCCGTCAATGGTCAGATTGTTGATAGGGTCTCCTCCTTCTGCTTCTTGGGCACCACCATACACCAGTCCCTCTCATGGGACCTGAACATCAGTCTCATTGTAAGCAAAGGCCTTCAGAGACTCTACTTCCTCAGTCAGTTGAGGAAATTTGGGGTTAGCCAGAAAGGAAATAGAAAAGCGTGCTGACCTTCTCTATCCTTTCCTGGTATGGGAACGCGACCAGTCAGGATAAGCAACAGCTAGAGAAAGTAGTGTGTAGAGCCTCCAAGTTCATTGGCTGCAGTCTGCCTACCACAGCCTCACACTACAACACCAGAATTATCAGGAAGGCAATAAACATCACCACCGTCCCCTACCACACAGCACATCACCTGTTCACTCTTCTACCATCAGGGAAGAGATACAGAAGCATCACCAGCAGAACATCATGCTTCAGCGATAGCACCTACCTCCAATCTATATGATACTTAAACGTGGCTTAAAGGAACATGCCAACTTTTTGGGGCAGTGCCTGAAAATAGTCCCCAGCACACTCTCTGTGCAAGCAGGTTGCCACGTTGGTTATGTTGAAGTTAGCCTATTTTCAGGCACTGCGTAATATCATTGCGCCTGCTGCACCCATTGTACGGCAGCAAAGTTCCTTGATCATTACACAGGAATGAGAGAATAGTTCTTAGCCATATCGGTCTAGAAAATCGCAACTTTTCATTTTCTGTCTGTCTTAGTACACAATGTAACTATACACATCACAAGGAAAATGTTGGTGTTATTTTGTTACTTCTTGAGCAGTAGGCTAGCTGGAGCCATTTACCTCCAGTCTTTGTGCTAAGCTAGGCTAGCGATGGGTGCGTCAGACAGAATTATGGCACGCACAGAGATGAGAATGGTATGTATGGACTTATCTAACTCTGGAGGATATGGTGAATAAGCTAAAATCCCCAAAAGTCGGCATGTTTCTTTAACGTTTGAATGTTTAACGTTTGAATGTTTAATATTTAGGTTATGAACTTAGTTCAGGAATCAGTCGTGGAACGTTCTTGAGTGTCCTATACGGTCAGATCTAAATCTCATTGAAAAATATTTGGTGGAATTTGAAGATTATCAGTGATCTGGAAGAGTGAGTAATGGGCCAAGATTGCAGTAGAGAGGTGACAAAAGCTTCTAAGCACTTACAGGAAGTATTTATTGAGGGTTATAAGGAATAATAGATTCTGCACAAAATGTGAGTTTTGGGGGTTGAATAATTTTGTTTATATTTACAGTATTTATAATAAATAATTAATAATATTATAATAAATGTATAGCTAGACTTTAGACTTGTCAAACTACAGTTTCAAAACAGCTTCCCCTACACTGGCGCCCTTGAAGTCTGGTTGATGTTACTAGGCATGATGTCAGATGTGTCAAAAGATGAAGGACCGTGCGTCATTCCTGTTGGGTTTCTGGAGTGTTCTTGTGCTGATAACATTCATATCTTCTGAATCCAACCACAGTTAGACTCTTTATCACTTAGTTTAGAAAACTGATTCACCAGTTCCTCCCACACTTCGTGTTTGCTGTCTCTGTGATTGTGTGGAAACGCTCAGGCAAACGCAATCACACACGCGCGCGCAGTTGGAGGGGCGATGATATGTTTGTCCAATTAGCCTGGCAACAAAGGATCATTACCTTGACACAGCAGTGTATTAGAAGCTGATTAAAAGAAGATGTCAGGTCCTATGCTGAGCATAATGCGTGGGACCGATACAGATCTTGCTCTCTCAGCAGGCTTGTCCTTTCTTACCCACGCTGCCCGTCATGATCACGCTTTTATGTTTGTTTTGTTCTTTCTCTCTTTGTCTTTTGCTCTTCCCCCCCCCTTTGTTACTTTCTGCTGGAGATGTGTTTATAATAATGCAGCCTGCCTTTGTGGTGAAACTCTTGCTGTGTGGCACTCACAGTCTCTGTGGGTAAAGGCTTTGACAATCGTGTAAGCCAAAAGACCACTGGGCTCTTATAGCAATGATCTATCAATCAAGCCTCCTCAATATACTCTTTTTTTTTTTTTTTTTAAACTAAATAACTAACTAACCAAAACACAAATCTATGCATCTATCAACCCACCTATCCATCCATCCATCCACACATCCATTTATTTATCCATCCGGTTATCCACACACTTGCTGTACTATCTATCCATACACCTGTTTATCATTCACCCATCCATCCATCCATCCATCCATCCATCCATCCATCCATCCATCCATCCATCCATCCATCCATCCATCCATCCATCCATCCATCCATCCATCATTCACCATTTAATTTATCTGTGCATCATCCATCCATCATTCACCCACCATTTCATCTATCTGTGCATCATCCACGCATCCACCCGTCTTTAACATGCATCCATCCGCCCATCCATCTGTCACATTTTTCCTTCCATCTGTCACATGCAACGATGTTCCATCCATAACATGTATTCATCTATAGCATCCATCCATCCATCCATCCATTATTCTCACACCCGTTGATCCATGCATCCATCATAACATGCAACTACCTTCCTAAATATCCATCCATCCATCCATCCATCCATCCATACATACATCACGTCACACACATCCATCAAATGCATCCATTTATCCATCACATGCATTCATCACATGCATCCATAACATGCAATTTATCTCTTTGAGCATGTAATTTGAAATATTTCAAATAAGAGTCACAATTTAGTGGCCAACAACATAAGCTTGACCAGTAAAACAAAGGTTGCATTTTATCCCTGTTTAGAATACAATTCGGGCAGCTGTTAATATTACACCCATATGTTTAAATGTCATTAAACCCAGTATTCTGAGACTGTTGTCCTTGCAATTAGCGAACTTTAAGTGGCTTTTTAAATCTGGTCAAATAGTGAGTAAACCACCCTAATTTAGAAGTCTGACTGTGACTCTGCTCTGAAGCTCCTCATAGGGGTCTTTAGATAATCATAGCCCAATCAGTGTTATTATTTAGTCATTTGTGCAAGGCTACCACATCGATCCACTCACAACAAGGTCTTACATTATAGCACCTCCCATGCGGGTGATCAGAAGGTGACTGTGTGTGTGTGTGTGTGTGTGTATGTGGGGGGACACAACTGCTGGTTTGCATTATTTTCCGCTGTTCTGCAACATTAATTTTTAAAAGCAGCATCCAGCAAAGGTTGTTTAAATCGAATAATACATTGATCCAGAGTACACCAGTGCCTGGCAAAGCATACTTAAATCTACAGAGTGAAAATAAATAAAGTCTTGACCTTGTAATAGGTTATTATTATTGAAATTCCGAAGTCAACTCAACGTTAATTTAAAATTCAATAAAGACCTTTATTAGTATTTCAAAGCAAAGTTTGTAACCCCCAGGCGTTATTTATATTTTGTGTTTTTTTGTTTTTTTTTGTTGTTGTTTTTTTTTTTCCTCATGTTGGCAGTAATTCAATTTGCAGCTGCATTTTTGTCATACTAGCAATGAACAGCGCTGTGGGCTGTAGTATTTGTCAGCAGAGACTGAACTACAGTTACTTAGTAATACCAATTGATTGTCATACTTGGTCACGTAACGTATATATATATATATATAATATTATATTATACACATTTATATTTATATTGATACAACAAGCCCTATCTGAAACCTAATTTACTAGTCTATTTGTCTAGTATCAGCTAATTGATTCCACTTTAAAGGTTTAAATGGCACTGTATTCCCATGAATCAGCCATCTGACAGCATACTGAAGTGATGATTGTATGTCTGTTTACATGATGTTGATTGCTCACACGGAAATGGTTGATTCACACTTGTGCTTTATTTAAACATTACTTTGGATGAGTGTCTGCAAAGCTGATGGAGAGGTTGATGAATGATCCATTTTGGAATGGAGTTTGTTTCATGAATGGAAATACAGGCACCTGCATGTGGCTGGAAATAATGAACACAAATACCACGTTAGCTTCTTATTCAACACCATGCTATAATAGGAGATTCCACTTTCCCCCCTTCTTTCCCTTATGCCACAGAGATGTTTGGTCTTAACAAGATCACTCCAGCATGATCAGTAGAAGCCACTCAGTTGAAATTGAAAATGTTATTGAAAGAGCAGCAACTCAGATGGCCGCTGCTGTCGAGGAAGTTGATGGTAACAAACCACTGTCACGTCAGTTGAAGTAGAAATGCAAGCTGTAATGGTACTAAAAGAAGATCAAGTTATAAGCCTTAAGGCCTTGCTGACACTGTTGTCACTCCTTGAATCTCCTAAAGTGGCCATTGATTGACAGATTGTCTAGCTATTGAGCTGGCCCAGACTATCACAGAGAATACCCTTATTTTCTCACTGTGATGATGCCAGTGCTCAGACAGTGCTAGAGCTGTATGCATTTCAAAGTAACTTAAAGGCAACATAACATGAAAAACTGACTTTTATCTGCTATAATATAGCAGTCCCTGGTGCATCTACCAACCCAGAAAATGTGAAAAAGGACAACCCAGTAACTTTGTTTTGGTAAGCCTTTCTCTGCAAGCATGAGAAAAAAAAAAAAGAGACGCTTAGATTTCACTCCCCTAGTGACACAGGAAGGGGATCTAATTATAACCAACCAAAACTCAAATCTATACATCCATCCACACATCTATTTATTCATCCTTCCGTTCATTCACACACCTGCTGCACAATCTATCCATTCACCTGTTCATCATTCACCCACCAGTTTGTTTGTTCGTTCGTTCATTCGTCCGTCCGTCCGTCCGTCCATCAATCACCATTTCATCTATTTGTGTTATAATTCCACCCATGGCGCCACCATTTTGTTTTCGCAAGTGACAATGCCGTACCAACACCCATGGCAAAAGTAGACCACAGCAGCTAGTTATAAAATGTCTCATCTAATTAAAAATTATAACGGCTTTGTTTTTGGTTGTAATAATAAACTCCTGGGCATCTTACCTACTGAGGATGCAGTGGATTAATTTTATCTGTGAAGGGAATGTGTCCAAGAAATTAGCTAAATTCATATATGTTTGTGTGAATCATTGTACACTGGACTGCTTTGCAAACAAGGATCAGTAAACGAGGATTTGCACAACAGTTGCTTCACAAAGATGGATCAAATCCAGATCAGATCCAAAACTGTGATCCAACTTCATATCCAGAAAACGTAAGTCTTGCACTTTATAATGTGTGTGTGCAAATCGCCTTTCTGAATGTGCTAATGTGGCTAATGCTACCATTGTCTCTTACTGTATTCACAGAGAGACCAGAGCTTGTTATGTTTAACCCGAAAATGCTCACCGCCTGTAGAAGCACACTTTTATTACTTCTTAAAAATAAAACTAATGACATAGCTCTGATCTCTTTGAATACAGAGACACTGGTAACTTTAGCCACCATATAGCATCCTAACCAGCACATTCACAAAGATGATTTGCGTACATTCACAAAATATAACGTGCGGTACTTACATATTCTAAAAATGAAGTTGGTCAAACTGTTGGTATTTATCCATCTTTGCGAATTCTACTCGCTGTGTGAGGTTCTCCACACTCCAGCAGTTGTTGCCAGAATATCCAAACTAGCGCCAGCTGTAAAGGCTCTGCCCTATTCTGAAAAGGGGAGCAGCAGCTCATTTGCATTTAAAAAGACACACACGAAAACAGCGTGTTTTTGCTGCCACCCAAATAGGGGCTTAAATAATCTGTGGTATATTTTTTGCTGAAACTTCACAGACACATTCTCGAGACACCTGAGACTTATATTACATCTTGTAAAAAGGGCATTATAGGACCCTTTAAATCAAGCTATTGAAAAATATCAACAGCAGTATCTGGATAACATGTGGATATGTGTGAATAAAACCATTGTATTTCAGACAGATTGATAAATTAGTACTACAATAAGAACTGAGTGTATGTCAACTGAAGGGGCATTGAGCATTGTCTGTTAAGTCCACAAGACCGTAGAGTGTCCCATTTGTCATTTAATCTTAAAGAAGGGTGCTTGTGAGTGCCCCCTTTGTGGCTGCTATGCGCTCTCGATGCACACTTCAGCTGAGCCCGCAAGTTTGCGAGCTACGCAGAGGGCTTCTACCCGGCAGTCAAAGCGGCATTACGTTGTGAAAGTGCGGACTCAGAGGAAGACCGTGAGGGTTTAGGGTGCCATTTGGGACAGGGCCATAGTGTCTCTGTTTGTTTCTTATTATCAGTTGCTTATTGTTAATTATTATCGGGTGTTTCTTATTTAGTTCCTAGTTATACACTGTATATATATACTCCCTGTTCAGTTTAGTCTTTTGTTGGTTATTGTCTATTCATAATGTGTTGTTCTAACATGTTTATAATAAATTAAAGACTGTAGTAGGTATGTTGCTTGTTCATGCGTGTTGCTTACTACACCAAACAGTTAGATGTACAAGCAATTTCTTGTACTTTCTAATCAGGTGCTAAACAGAGTACATGTGATTTTAAATGTTTCATTTTTTTTCTTTTTCTCTGAAAATGGAAAGTCTGGAAGACGAACTCACTCGTTGGCAGCAGGTGTCCGTTGTTCTCTTTTTAATTTTTTATTTGACAGCAGTGCCATGGTCTACTTTCCCAAAGAATAACAGGAGGTTAACAGAGTCCACCTTTCTGGCTTTTAGTTTACCTGAACAGGGCTTGATGTCCCCTATCTTCTGGCACTGCTTTCACATTCAGTAATTATAATGTTATATGTGATAATTGTGAAACAATGCTTTTAGAGCCAACCATGAAATCAGCTTCTCTATTAATTGACTAATTAGCGTTGCCCAATAACACAATGTACTCTTGAGAGATAAAAATAACAGGTTAAAAGCAGGGAGGTCAAAAGATAAAAAGGTAGATTAACTTGAAAAGTTGCCAGTTTTTCTTTTTCTTTTTCTTAAATATGTTGCTAAAAAAACATAGGCTACTTCTCTATCAGCAATTTAAAGTCTTTTTAAAAATATGACAAATGTGCACTGAAGTTTGACATCATCTGACGTTGGTATTGTAGTCTATGGAATTTGGGAAGGAGAGAGGTAGATAGGGGAAAAGGAAGATGGAAAACGGCTGTGGGGCTTTTCTTTGTGCAACCCAAACTGAATAGAGAAACCAGACTTTGAGAGATGCTTAAATCCACATGCTGCCACATCTGAACGTTTACATACATTTTTTTAATCCAGAGATGTGTGACCAAACTGGTAAATTTTTGTACATTCTGACATCCACATTCTTACATTCTCTTCAAGACAAGATTTCATTCAGAAAAGGAAGGGCATGTAAATGTAACTTTCAATTCATTCTTCATACATGATGAAACTCCCAGTTCCTTTGATTATCAATGCTGAACCTTCCGTAACTGTGGGTACACCAGGGGCAACTAAGGGTATGTTTACATGCAACCCTTTATGCACACCTTGGCAACATAATTGCCATAGTAAATTTTTTTGTTTACTTGCCAGACTAATATACTATTTTATTTATATTGGTGCTGTCAAATCGATTAATCGCAATTAACCGGATCCAAAATAAAAGATGGTGTTTACATAATATATGTGTGTGTGTGTACTGTGTATAATTATTGTGTATATAGATGCACATCCAGGGCACGAAGCTCCCGTTCCACCACATCCCAAAGATACTCTATTGGGTTGAGATCTGGTGACTGTGGGGGCCATTTTAGTACAGTGAACTCATTGTCATGTTCAAGAAACCAATTTGAAATGATTCGAGCTTTGTGACATGGTGCATTATCCTGCTGGAAGTAGCCATCAGAGAATGGGTACATGGTGGTCATAAAGGATGGACATGGTCAGAAACAATGCTCAGGTAGGCCGTGGCATTTAAACGATGCCCAATTGGCACTAAGGGGCCTAAAGTGTGCCAAGAAAACATCCACCACACCATTACACCACCACCACCAGCCTGCACAGTGGTAACAAGGCATGATGGATCCATGTTCTCATTCTGTTTACGTCAAATTCTGACTCTACCATCTGAATGTCTCAACAGAAATCGAGACTCATCAGACCAGGCAACATTTTTCCAGTCTTCAACTGTCCAATTTTGGTGAGCTTGTGCAAATTGTAGCCTCTTTTTCCCTATTTGTAGTGGAGATGAGTGGTACCGGTGGGGTCTTCTGCTGTTGTAGCCCATCCGCCTCAAGGTTGTGCATGTTGTGGCTTCACAAATGCTTTGCTGCATACCTCGGTTGTAACGAGTGGTTATTTTCAGTCAAAGTTGCTCTTCTATCAGCTTAAATCAGTCGGCCCATTCTCCTCTGACCTCTAGCATCAACAAGGCATTTTCGCCCACAGGACTGCCGCATACTGGATGTTTTTCCCTTTTCACACCACTCTTTGTAAACCCTAGTATTGGTTGTGCATGAAAATCCCAGTAACTGAGCAGATTGTGAAATACTCAGACCGGCCCGTCTGGCACCAACAACCATGCCATGCTCAGAATTGCTTAAATCACCTTTCTTTCCTATTCTGACATTCAGTTTGGAGTTCAGGAGATTGTCTTGACCAGGACCACACGCCTAAATGCATTGAAGCAACTGCCATGTGATTGGTTGATTAGATAATTGCGTTAATGAGAAATTGAACAGGTGTTCCTAATAATCCTTTAGATGAGTGTGTGTATATATATATATATATATATATATATATATATATATATATATATATATATATATATATATATTCACATTAATACATCTATGTATACATCTCTTATATACATATATATGTGTGTATTAAAATATACTTAATAATTATACACAGTACACATACACACACGCACACATATATATTATGTAAACAAACTTTTATATATGGACATCAAATGTTTAAACTGAGAAAATGTATCATTTTAAGGAAAAAAGTAAGTTGATTTTTAAATTTCATGGCATCAACACATCTCAAAAAAGTTGGGACAAGGCCATGTTTACCACTGTGTGGCATCCCCTCTTCTTTTTATAACAGTCTGCAAACGTCTGGGGACTGAGGAGACAAGTTGCTCAAGTTTAGGAATAGGAATGTTGTCCCATTCTTGTCTCATACAGGCTTCTAGTTGCTCAACTGTCTTAGGTCTTCTTTGTCGCATCTTCCTCTTTATGATGCGCCAAATGTTTTCTATGGGTGAAAGATCTGGACTGCAGGCTGGCCATTTCAGTTCCCGGATCCTTCTTCTACGCAGCCATGATGTTGTAATTGATGCAGTATGCGGTCTGGCATTGTCATGTTGGGAAATGCAAGGTCTTCCCTGAAAGAGACAATGTCTGGATGGGAGCATATGTTGTTCTAGAACTTGGATATACCTTTCAGCATTGATGGTGCCTTTCCAGATGTGTAAGCTGCCCATGCCACACGCACTCATGCAACCCCATACCATCAGAGATGCAGGCTTCTGAACTGAGCGCTGATAACATCTTGGGTTGTCCTTGTCCTCTTTAGTCCGGATGACATGGTGTCCCAGTTTTCCAAAAAGAACTTCAAATTTTGATTGGTCTGACCACAGAACAGTTTTCCACTTTGCCACAGTCCATTTTAAATGAGCCTTGGCCCAGATAAAACGCCTGCACTTCTGAATCATGTTTAGATATGGCTTCTTTCTTGACCTATAGAGTTTTAGCTGGCAATGGCAAATGGCACGGTGGATTGTGTTCACCGACATTGTTTTCTGGAAGTATTCCTGAGCCCATGTTGTGATTTCCATTACAGTAGCATTCCTGTATGTATACAACAGGATATGTATATGTTGTATTTTTTGTGTCAAAACAACGTTGTCAAAATGATCTGCGAAAATGACTAAAAACACTGTATTATGCATGTCAGGAAAGTACAATGGTCACATTGTAAAGAAACATTACACGCCTATAGACTGAACACGTAATATGGATGCAAATGACATCACCGTTTTCACTTTTTTCCTTTTTTTCATATTTGTTTACTTTGGGATGATAATGGTAAACTTTTTATTCATTTATTTTTAAGCAATACCAACAGTGACACCAGCGGTTCACAGGGAGACAGCATGTCTCTTGACTTGTATTATTCAGATTCTGATGTGTTGCCTTGAAAAGGTATTTCTACAGGTGAAAAATACTCCTTGATGATAATGTAAATCTGTTAAAAGATAATATTTTTGCATGCACATCACAAACTCTCTCTCTCTCTCTCTCTCTCTCTTTTTCTGTCCCTCAGGATGGCATGGGAAATCTCCGCGTTACCAAAGAGGGCATTAGATTAGAGGGAGTCTCGGAGTTCCTTCTTCCACTTTATGTGAAAGAGATCAAATCCAGACGGGTAAGAAGTTCTGTCTTGTATTTTATACCTGTGCAATGGGCAAATCATGGCGTAAACTCTTAGGGGAACTCTTATGAGTTTTATCTTAGTTCTGTATTTCAAACAAGTGGCTCTATATATACACTGGTACTGGTTGATTAACATATTCACATTGTACTTCAAATTATTTTCACTATTATTGTACCGTGTCACAGTGGTATCATAGTACTTATCTTTGTAGGTGGTGTCAGCAAACTAAACGATTAGGCTAGTGTGGTTTGCTCTTTGGGCGAGGATTTTGCTCCAGTTCTCTTCACAGGTGCAGCAGGTCACAGGGACAGAACTGGAGCTGAATCCACGTTAAGCAGCTCAAATAACCTGTTGAACTTTGCCTGCTAAGTCCCTCAGTGAAGTTATTTCACTCTGTGCTGCCATTTAGCAAGTGAATTTGCTGGCTAACGTCTTTTCAGCCTGTTACACTTGATGCGACAAAAGGGCTATATAAATGTATATATACACACACATGTTTGTGTATGTATGTATGTATGTATGTATGTGTGCATAGGATACAAACAGTATATACACTTTTAAAAAGTATAAGAAGTTTGTACAATAGGAAATAAACACAAGCAAACAAACAGTTCAGTCAAAAGTACAGGGTCCGTTAGTGATTGTGATTTCAACTTCAGTGAAAGTTATATTATTACACCATTAGATGGCAGCAAAGATTCTTTATGAGTCAGTCAGGAGCAAATACTTTTATATTGAAAGGAACTGAAACAAGGTTGTAAATAATAAGACAAAGGACAAAGACAAATGCCATCACTTTCTCTCTCTCTCTCTCTCTCTCTCTCTCTCTCTCTCTCTCTCTCTCTCTCTCTCTCTCTCTCTCTCTCTCTCTCTCTGACTCTCTCATAATACTCTACATAGTATAATAAGCCTTAATAAAGCGACTCAGCATTCCTTTGTTTACTAGTTCTTAAGTGACATTTTATATTTAGTAATGGAGGCTTGGGCTCAACTATCAAACTGTCAACTTGATATTTGAATCCATGGCGGAAGGAAGTAGTTCTACACAAAAGAGTTTTTAAAGACACTCCATTGTTGTTTCTTATATATATATATATATATATATATATATATATATTTACACACTTGTGCTGTCGTTGTATAAACCTAATATCACACTCGTAGCCATTCGATATGGCTGTATATCAGCACGCTGTGATTACCTATGGCTGAATCACAGCCGTGCTGATACCCATGTGATATACCCATGTGATATTGCATGTGTGTATGTATATATATATATATATATATATATATATATATATATATATATATATATATATATATATATATATATAGACATTTGAAAACTATTGTTTGGCTAAATGCAGTCAGTTATATGCAGAATGCTTGATTTTGCATTTTGCTTCCTATTTGCAGTTTGTCAAGGTAAGTTACAAAAATTAAACACATTAATTCAACATCTCCACTCTCCATCAAATGCCAACACACTCACCATGCTGACAGGCCATGTAAATTGGCAGGTTTGAGACATCACTGGTCTGTCATCCCAGGTACCAGCTGTGATGCTGGAGTGAGCGTGGTGGGGATTCTAGCTTGAACTCTTGATATATGTGACAGAGCAAAGTGTAGATCACTAAGATGAATAGGGCAAGCACACCAGCACACATTATTTGTCAAGCACACATCCAGAGAAGTACACAGGGTCGGGTGCTTCCCCAAACTCCCGCTGTACGCATGCATCATGTTCTGGTTCATTTGTATTAGGCCTCTGTTGACCTTTAGCACCCAATTGTAAACACAACTTCGTTGATCGATTTCTCTTCTTCACTTTCTCTCTCTTTCTCATTGTGTCTGACTCTTTAACTCACTGTGGCTGTTGTCACTGCGGCATTCATAAACCGCAGTATTTTCCTTGCAGAACAATAATTAATATCCTTAAATTTAGGGTGCACATTTTCCATCTCATCTTTGTAACTGACAAAATCCAGAAGCCATTTAACAAACCACAACTTTAGCCACGTTCAAGGTTTTTTTTTTTTTTTTTTTTAAGCTTTAGCTTATTGGGTAGTCTAGGGTATCCCATGTTAAGGTACAGTATACAAATCATGGGTTAACATTCATGCTAGTCCTTTCACCAGATAGTAATTGGCACACTAGTGGAACTCAACTTAATAGAGGCATAGCAGTCTCTATACTTTAGCCTATACTGATACACTGTGCAGAAACAATGGCCACTGAGCCTGCTTTGAGTGCACATTAATTAATAATGATAAACCCCTTTACCACTGCTCAGATAAACTTATAAAGAAGCCTTGTCCTTGAGCCAATAAATCAAAGTGCCTAATGTGTTAGCCACAGTGATTAGCATTAAAGAACACAAACAAAGTGCTGGCTTGCTGCTAGCTCGCTGATGGCACCCCTGATTAGCCTTAATAATCACCAGCGCACATCAAAGCCCGTTGAGGGGCCTTTGCATTTCCCTTCAGCACCCCACCGAGAACACAGCGTCACAAATCCCAACACACCCTCGCAGCGACACATCGGCCATTTTGGATCATTTTCCTCAGATGACTGTGAGGGTGCGACATTGCAAATTATAATTAATCCACAAAGTGTAGAAAGCCATAAGCTAGGGTTCGGGGGGTGCGGAATGGTGGTCTTGGTCTGAGAGGAGAGCCTTGAGCTGTAAAGCTGAATACTGCAGTTTTGGCGTCTCTTACAAAGAGGGATTGTGCCATGGCCTGAATTGACACCCTGCTTCTAAGGGCCACCAATGATGTGTGACACAGGCACTCATGAAAGAGGGACCAAAAAGGAAACATATGAAAGGAAAGGTGCTAGAAAAAGGTGAATAAAGATTCAGAACATGAGGGGCAGAAGGAGACAGTATGTAGTCACCAAGCTTGAAAAAAAAAAAAAAGAAAAAAGAGGCCTGAAACATGAAAGGCACAAAAAAAGTTGTATTTTTTATGACATTGATGGGCTGACAAACTGACAAATAGCCTGCACAATCATTTGAATTTGAATCAGACTTTATTCAATTTTATTTCAGAATTGTATTGTATCTTGGCGAGTCTCAGTCAGTGCCTAGCTCCCTAGGTCGTATATCCATATATCGTGTACACAAATTTGGGCACTGTAGTCCCTGGTTTTCACAATGAATTGTGGGTCTTATAGAGAGCAAATGTGTCATTGCACTGAACGGATTTTGCAATTGAGTCAGCCCTTAAAATGGCTGGCTCCCTGATCAGTGCCCTGACACTAGAGATTGATATGCAGCCTTTGTTAGTTTTCTTCTTCTTCTTCCTCTCTTGAAGAGAAAAGTTGTGAAATTTAGCACACAGATAGAAGACAGTCTGAACAATAACCACAGCAATTTTGGAGTCTCTAACTCAATGCCCCTAGTCCAAGTTGGTCCTAGTTTTGGACCAACTGTCCAAACTATAATGGATCCTCTGATTCCTTCGCTCAAGACAATTTGATTTTACCCTATGATGTAATTTTCCATCATGAAAAAAAAAAAAAAAAAAATGAAAACCATGAAAGGGTCTTCCTGGTTTTGAGTTAAGTTATGTTTCTGGATGGCCATGTGATGATGAAATTGCATTCGCCCTTTGGCAAAATAAAATTTTTGGCCCTGTCCTGAACTGGAAATTAGTGTCATTATTTTGTGTCATTATTGCTGCATTAATGGCTTCACAAAAATATTGTTTACGGAGTGTCTATTCACACCAAGTGCAATGCCTGGTTGTGCCAAACAACATTTAAAAAAAAAAAAATGCTTGTGATTTAACATTTCATTAGTGCAATCAGTAAAATGTATGGTTAATGGATCCTTGTTTTGATGCGATCAACATGGGTTCGAATCCGCCTTTTGCAGAGCTTGCTCTTCTCTATTTTCTCATCACAAATCACATCGGAAAGGCATTTACTTAAAAAAACAAAAAACAAAATACAAATAAGAAAATGTTCTAAATGCGGAAATAAAGTGCCAAACAAAATGTTTAATAATAATTAAAAAAAAAACATTTATTGGGTAGGGTTAGGGGTAGGTGTAGGGAGGGATTTTATTGTCCCTTTAAGGCGGCATCCATTTAATAATTTAAATAAATATAAATATTTACACTCTGTTATAATTGCATTCTGTTAATGTACAACAATACTGAGGTGCAAATAGTATGTATCTGTCAAATTAAAGTATAAATTACATGTAATTACTATTTACACATATTGCAAATAACTGCTACTTTTATATGGTGTAAATATAACATATCATTATTTTCACTAAGTAAATAGCATCTACATCTATTTGCACTTAGTGTAAATATCATCTATCATTAAGAAAATGTTATTTTCACTGAGTGTAAATATAATCTAGTTGCTATTAACACTTGGTGTAAATAGCATCTATCACTATTTGCACTTAGTGTAAATAGCATCTAGTGCAAATAGCCGCTGCCTATAGTTTATTATCAAACATTCCAAGTGGCATTACTGTACATCACCAGAGTGAGGACTGAGAAATTCTAAGAAACTTACAGTACTGTTCAAAAGGGGTTGGTAACATTTTTTATGTTTTTGAAAGAAGCTCTGATGCTCACCGGGCTGCATTTATTTGATCAATATTTTTTATTATACATTTCAATGTATTTGATAAATAATCATATATTTGATTTGATATTTGATTATTTTTTAAAATGTAATTTATTCCTGTGATGGCAGCAGCCATTACTCCAGTCTTTAGTGTCACATGATCCTTAAGAAATCATTCATGTTGAATATGTTGCTCACGGAACATTTATTTTTATTATTTGCAATGTTAAAAACAGTTGTGCTTCTTAATATTGTTGTGGAAACTCGTGCTTTTTCTCCCCAAGGTTCACCGAATAGGAAGTTGAAAAGAACAGCATCTATTTGAAATAGCAATTTTAACATTATGCAGGTCTATTGTCACTTTTGATTAATATAATGCATCCTTGGCTGAACAAAAGTAATAATTTCTTTCAAAAATAAACTTGTACTGACCGCATACTTTTGAAACGGATTTGTATCTAATCCTGTTTTATTTTTAACCATGTATTTCATCACCTACAGTTTTGTTTAGATTGCAAAATCGATGTAGTTCATGAGCTGAAATTATTATGCTGATACATGCAAAGCTGTTTCCTTGTTTTTCACCAAGATTCAGGACAGGATACAGGATATATGCACCGGGTAAAGCAAGATCTCCTGCCATTAGTGGTAAAGTCACACCGACTCTGCAGTGCTAAATTAAGGATGTCTTTTCAGCATATATCCCTCTGTGCTTTGGATAAAAAAGCTGAGTTAGTCAGGTTATAGTGGTAATGTCATTGCCTAGGACAATATAATTTATTAAAGGCATGATGTATGTGTGCATGTGCTTGCATGTTTGAATGTTCATGTACACCTGCTGACTAATAACCAAGGTCTCATGCATGGTTTATAAGTGTACCTCTCGGGTTATATGCATACGTCACTATAGGCACAGAAGACAAAAGTTTATTTTTGCCTCCCTACCTTCTGTCTCTTGTGAATGTTGCACAACCATTCTCTCCTGGTGCTCTCTCTTTCATATGCACTATCTATCATTCCCTCTTTCTCTCTAGTTCTTTCTCTATGGTACTCCCTTGTGGCCTTGTTGCTAGAATGCCTGTATTGGGAGTTGCTAAAACGAGACAAAAGTTTATTGTATGATGTAGGAAGAATATGATGTTTTCTCTTGTTCTCCTCCCTTAGTAATATCCGTTTTTAAACAAATGTTGAGACAAGAAAAAAAAAAAAAAAATGCAATATGATTCTCTAGGAATGGCTGAAATGATTGTAAATCCCTCCTCAGGAGTCTAAACACAATCCACATACACATAGGGTAGAGCAACTCACTTTTTTTCTGATCATTAGAGAAATAGAAAATGCTGCAAATGCACAAGAGAGACGTAATGTGTCCACGATATTCTGCGAGTTTCAAAGTGGAATAGGTACACTTCCATTCAAAAGTATGCGATCAGGAAGGGTTTTTTTTTTGTCTTTTTTTCTATTCAGCAGGAACTAATTGATCAAAAGTCACAGTAAAGACTTCCAATGCTGTTCAACTTTCTATTCAAAGAATCCTGAAACACGGTTTCCTCAAAAATATTAAGTGGCACCATTTTCAACACTGGTAATAATAATAAATGTTTCTTGAGCAGCAAATCAGCATATTAGAATGATTTCTGAAGCATCATGTGACACTGAAGTCTGGAGTAATTGATTATAAAAATCTACTTTGCCATCACAGGAATAAATTAAATAGTAAAATATATGAAAATAGAAATTAAATTGTAATAATATTTCACAATATTACGGTTTTATTTTTGTATCTAAATTTTGTCTGAATTATATGTATTTATAAGTATTACTATTCTATAAATATCATTTAAAAGACTCATTAAGTACTTATAACTATAACTGTTCTTATAATGCAGTATAAGTTATTAAAATAAATAAATAAATGTAAGTTATTAAAATATTTGCTTTTTCAATGTGCATGCTCATAATCCATTATACACTGATTTATAAGTATTAATTAGTAAGTCATATGGTTCCATGAATGGTAATTTTGATCGTTAAAATCTATAACTCCTCAGCCATATGCATGATATTGCTTATAGCAGTTTGAAAATATACTTTAAAAATAATATTGTTGCAGTGTTTATATATAGTATGTAAGATAAAATATATATTTATGTGTGTGTGTGTGTGTGTGTGTGTGTGTGTATATATATATATATATATATATATATATATATATATATATGTGTATATATATATATATATATATATATATATATGTGTGTGTGTATATATATATATATATATATATATGTGTGTGTGTGTGTATATATATATATATATATATATATATATATATATATATATATATATATATATATATATATATATATATATATATATATATATATATGTGTGTGTGTGTGTATGTATATATATATATATATATATATATATATATATATATATATATATGTGTATATATATATATATATATATATATATATTTATATATATATATATATTTATATATATATGTTTTCCATTATTTTATTTCATACATTATCATTGTTCGTTAATTACATTTACAAATAAACAACTTAAAAGTTAAAATTTTGGGCTCCCATTCACTGCCATTATAATGCTTTGAAGAGCCAGGACATTTTATAACTTGTATTTTATAATTGTATTCATCTGAAAGAAAAAATGTCATATACACCTAAGATGGCTTGAGGTGAGTAAATCATGGGGTAATTTTCATTTCAACTATCCCTTTAAAATGTATAATAAGCACATCTTTATGATTTCTTAACATTTGCTTTAGGAAAATTGCATCCTATGTTTTCACTTTACTTAAAGCCATCAATGGTGCATTTATAGAGGTTAGTAACTGTATTATTGCTCACAAATTATTATGTGTAAGAACACCGCTATTAATAACAATATATTCACTTATTTGACAGACATCTGAATTACTAAAAAGTCATTGCTATAATGTTATTATATTATAGTTACAATGTTATTATATTATAGTTACAATGATTTTTAGTAATTCAGATGTCAAATATTAATATGTATCTTTATTAATACATTAATGGATTCATACGATGATTATAATCCTATAATATGATTATAAATCAATGTATGATGGATTATGAGCATGCATATTGAAAAAGCAAATGCATGACATAATTATAAAAATAATATAAATGTAACTGTTCTTATAATTCAGTATAGATCTTAATGAGTCTTAATAAATATATTTACAGAATAGTACATATAAATAAGTATAAACGGGACTATAATTCATTATTAACATGGGCTTCATAGACAGTGTTACCAAATTTCAACTATTATTGATTAGAATTTGTTATTCAGCTTCAGGCACATCCCTGATGTTAGTAAAACATTGTGAGGAAAAGTGTCACATGCAATTTGAGATTGGTAAACCTGTGCTCGTTTATCAAATACTAATTTCTGATGTTATGGAACTCACCATCTTTGATCCTTCTTACTAACATGATTACGAGTGTTATTTCTGGCTGGTACAAGAACAGAAGAGTAGATTGATGTCATATCAGTGCATATGGAGGGTATTTGAGTCACTTCCTGTAAGATGTTGCATGAACAGGACAATTCAGTAGTAAATATGGTTGCCAATCCTAAACACTTAGTCTGTGTGCGAGCAGAGAGCAAGAGATTCACAAGTATTGGAAAGTGTGTTGGTACTAATGTTTTATTCAGGGGGGTTGGGAGTGTGGTGGAATGGCCCATGTAAAAATAGGTTCCCATTAACATTTAACAACATTTCAGGATGATAAAACATGGGGACTGTTCAGACCTTCAGGAACCGAGAATGACGGAGAATATTAATTATTCTCTCTGCGCTCTCTCTCAGATGCACAAAAATTCTCAAAAGCCTTGTGGGCACAGGTTACCTCTGCAATTACCTCTTATTTCTTAGCAATGTCATCCCACCTCTCTTTTTGATTGGCTCAATGAACTAGTCCCATGTGTGATGTGATTGGATAACTCTGTGTTGTTTTGCTGTGATTGGTTAGACATAACCCAACATCGAAGCGCAAGGCAGATGTGTCATCCGAGAGCAGCAGGCATAACGAAGAGTGATAGTCTTTTTATTTACATTAGTGTCGCACAATCTGTTCTGTCAAAGCACATTATTATTGTTTTTCCGTACAAGAGGGGTGGGAACTATGTTTATGAGGACCGACGTGATGCTATTTGACAGATGCAGAGATGACAGCAACTGCTAGTGACATGTAATATAACTCACAGTGAGTTTCCACAGCAGTGCTGTTGTATGACTTCAAATGTTTTTTGATACCTTAAAGGGTATCATGAATTCTGACTTATTTTCACTGTTAAAGAGTTGGATTCTCATGCTAAACATGGCCAAATTTTCAAAAAACGAGTTAGATGTATGACGGAGTACTTAAGGATTCTAATATGTTTCGGAATGTTTTTTCGAGTACGGCGCTGTATGACGGCATAAAGGGCGGAACTGCATGTATGGGCACTCGTCCCGGATGAGCATGTGTATTACAGGGGTCCCTAATAATATATCTATCATAAAATTTGTCCTCCCCCACCCCTGAACCAGATATTGGTTTGTTGCCTCAGGGCACCAGTGTGAACTAAAACTCCAAGGTTTTCTACATAGCATTACATGCATTAGAACTAAGACATTATATAAGAAGAAGTAGCATAAGATGTTTTATTTTAAGAAACATCAATCACAAATGGTTCCAACCAATCACAAACATCAAACAATCATCATCAAAAAAAAAAAAAAAAAAAAAAAACGTTACTTTGCTGACTGACCCCTAACTGACCCTTGACCTCCTGTCTCTCAAACCCAATTCAGGGATCCAGTCTTCCTGACTCTCTTCATGCTCAATGTCCTCACGGTCAGAAGGAATGAACCTAAACGCTTGATCATGTTCCTTCTGCCCATATAATGTTCTTGTGTCCATTTCCTGCAAGTATCAGTAGATAGCTAAAACATTGATTATTGGTGCGTTCAAGTCATGTCAGAAAGACTGTATTTACGAGCTGAAGGCACATGAACGCCACCACAAAGTCGGAATTACAAGTGTGAAGCATTGGTGGAAGCAAATTTTTTTCAATCATGATACATTTATTTCTGATGCCAACAGTACACTGAAGAAGAGAGATAAAGTTTGTCAGAAGACACTACTCATTTAGCCAGTTTATGAGCTGATAGGCTTGAGTGACCAAACTACATTTTCCATCATTCTCTGTGGCATAATAATAATAATAATAATAATAATAATAATAATAATAATAATAATAATAATAAATGACACACAAAGGGCCCTTTTTTAACAATCTGAGCTCATGGTCTGAAGCGCATAGTGCAGATGCACGTTTGCTAATTTTTGCTACTTTTGCTCCGAATCCACTTTTGCTAGTTTAACGATGGAAAAAAAAGTTGCCACACCAGGCACATGGTCCAAAAATGGTTGTACCTAGTCTCTTAGTGAGTCATAGGTGTGTTTTTGGGCTTAACGTGCAATAAACCAATCAGAGTCTCATTTCCCATTCCCAGTTGCGTTTACACCATAGCAAGTGAGTGGAAAGAGCTTCTCCAGAGAGGAATCATTTTATTTTTAATATTTAATTTTTTTTGTGTGCTGCTATGTGTCCCTGTGTGTGTAATAAGCAGAGTGTACACACATTGTGCAACGACCTGCTATTACTAACACGCACTTTAAATAACACAACAAATAATGGCTTTGCTTTGCTTCATGAAAGAACTGCTGCACCCCCAAACAAAAGGCCACACCCACTTCAGCTCCTCATTTCATTTATTATGTCAGGTAATAAAAAAAATAAATAAAGGGGCAGTGTGAGGTCTAAAAAGGTCATTTGTTGCCTGAGGGCAACACCGTACCATAGAGGGTTAGGTTGGGGTAAGTAGAATATGTTGACGTACTGTACTTGCAAAGTCACTTATAGTCAGTAGAATGTCTGTTGGGGGACCATCAAAATAAAGTGTTAGCAAAATATCTCTCTTTGTGTTCTGAAGATGAAGGAAAGTCTTATGTGTTTGGAACGACATGAGGGTGAATAACATAATTGTAATTTTTTTGGATGAACTAACCCTTTAAATGCCCTCAATATTTATATATACCCCTTTAATACATATTTTTGAACAAGTAAAATTAATTTTAAAAAATCTTTAAAAGGAATATTTAATGTCACAATGTATGGCACAATATTTGCAATAAATTTGGGGTTTTGTATGTTTCATTGACTTGACTTTTGGTTAATGTAGTTTTGTATTTTTTACTTGTTGGGACCCCATGAAGAGTATCCATTGCCTGTAGTGGCTAATGGGGATTCAAATAAGCAAATAAACAAATGTGGTTGTTATGACAGCATTCCTGTGTATTACCAAATTAGCATTTGATGGAACATCACCAAATAAACTTGTGTTTACTTGTGTTGGGCTGTAGCTAATTGGGGTCACTGTCTCCATAACAATGAGCCGTAGTTAATTAACAAAATAAATACAAACACTATCTGCATCTTAACATCTCACGTCGCCTGCGCCTCCGGCAAATTTCCAGCTGTTGCCTTTTCAGATGTCGAATACCTCGCCTCGTCCGCCGCTACACGGTGACATGGCCGTTAACACCAACCTGGGATCAACTCTACCCCTCTCGATTAGAGAAATTAATTAAAAACAGACACGGTTTTAATTAATGCTACACGTTGACATTACACAGGCTAGTGGGCCATTTTAGCTTTGATCCTCATCGGCGACTAATGACATTTAGCCGGGGGCTATGTAGCATGTGTAAAAGGGCAGGCTAGCCGCTGGGTGTTTAGCTAGCAGGGCTCCGGGTACAACCTGGACTGTGGAGGTAAATGTTAGAGGTGATAAGAGCGTATCAGCGGGACTGAGGAGAAATGAAGTCTGGACAGCAAATCCTGGAGACTGCTAACAATGATAAATCCAAATAATCTTTGAGTTGTAGATTTAAAAAGTGATGCAAAACCTTTGCTGGAGATTTGCTTCTACCCTGTTCTTTGGGCAGAAAGGAAAATGGCTGCTTTATTGAGATAAACTGTTCCTTTATGTCGCTGAGAACACTTTAAAGTAAGTAAAAAAAGTGTTTGGTTGAAATGTTATCTTATCTAAGCTGCTCCATATTTGCTGAGAAATGGCATGTTTGAAGTTGTCAATAAAATATTCATTTTCAAATGTTTATTGAGCGCATTCATTCAGCATTAAGTGTCTTTCCTTGAAATCTTAAGTGTTAAGATTTAATAATGCTTCTTGAAGGCTTCTTCCTTATGCACATATGTTTCGAAAAAAATATAAGTGTACTACGTACGGCATACTGTGTATTCACTGTATATTACATACTTTGTAGTATGTGAAGGTAGTATGTAAAATATGCAGTGTTAAATCTGCAATCCGAAAGCTGCTAAATGCCACCTGTGTCAAAAATGAGATAACGATATTGTGCAAATGCTCTCTGTACATAATATACGTTCATTAAAAACTTTCACTTCAAACCCACTAAATCCCAGCCTCAGCCCATTCAGAAATACTGGTTTGTTGGCAGAAACCTCTAAACGCCACTTTCCTTTGCCAGCAAAAGCCTCTAAGTTCACAGAACCAATCAGAAGACTCATATGATTTCAATATGAATGATGCCGTGCATATGAACAATTATCGAGCTGCTCAAGTTTTTATCCTGTTTAAAGAGATTTTTAACTACATAATATGTTAATATTGTTAACAATAAGTTAATACTATAAATATATGATTTATGACAATGGTTTGTTTATTTTTGACTAATGTAACCGGTCCTACTTGACCCGTTCCGCAATTCAATTTAATATTGTATATAGATTATTATATTTAAAAAAAAAAAAAAATAAAATAAAATAATATATATATATATATATATATATATCATACATTATTACTAATTTTACAGAAGACACATTTCTATTTGTCTTCTGTTTGGTGTTATCCAATAAAGTGTGCTGTCATTTTGTATCATTATGGCTATACTCTGTGAATTTGTATTATTATTATTATTATTTTTACTTATTGTTAATTTTGGGCCTTTTACCTTTATACAGAAAGGACAGTGAAGAGTGACTGGGGAGAGATTGGGTGGGATCGAAATGACCGTGGGTCACATTCAGTCCTAGTTCCCCTGTGAGCACTCGGACCTGAATACGATACAGATGTGGCAGTAGTGATTTTGCAGTAAAACTTTACAATAAGATCTCATTTGTTAGTATTAGTTAATGCATTAACTAACATGAACTAACAATAAGCAATGTTACAGTATTTATTAATCTTTGTTAATGATAGTAAATAAAAATACAGTTGTTCATTCTTTGCTCACAGTGCATTAACTAATGTTAACAAATACAACATTTGATTTTAATAGTGTATTAGTAAATGATGAAATGAACATTAAGTAAGGAATAATTGACGATGGACCGTAATTGACGATGGACACCCGAGGTGGTAATGTGGCCACTGTCACAGTTATGTTCTGTTTTGTTCCTTGGGCTTCCTGTTTTCATTTGTCACATGATTCTTTGTTCAGTTTCCGGAGATGGTAATCTGGTGTCTGGAGAGTGTCGCGCCCCAGCCCTGGACACACCCTGTCTCCGTCCAGAGCCCAGAGACATCCCCCATCTCCATCCAGAGCCCAGAGGCATCCCCCATCTCTGTTCAGAGCCCAGTGACATCCCCCGTCTCTGTCCAGAGCCTAGTGACATCCCCTGTCTCCGTCCAGAGCCCAGTGACGTCCCCCTCCGTCTAGAGCCCGTTGGAGGACCACTGGCTCATCGATTTTTGGACTGAGCCGTCTTCCATCTCCGTCCAGTGTCCTACAACGTCTCCTGTCCATGTCGAGAGTCCAGTGATGGCTCCAGCCCCTGACCAGAGTCCAGAGAGGACTTTGTCTCCTGTCCAGAGTCCAGTAAAGTCACCAGCACTGCCAAAGTGTCCTGGACTCCCACCCAGCCTCCCTCTCCCACCTCCTCCCATCATCCACACCACATCCCTATCTCTGCTGCTGCCTGTCAGCCCCTCTGCTCACCCTCAGCCCACCATGGGAGGTGTGGGCTCGCTGTGGGTCAGCAAGTCTCCAGCTCCATCGCGGTCCAGGGATTCCCGGTCTCCATTAGCTCCACCTTGGCTCCTACCTCCCTCATCTCCACCATGGCCCCTCAGTCCACCAGTTCTGCCAGGCTCCCTCGTCTCACCAGTTCCGCCTTAGTCATTCGTCGCTGTCGCCTCTGAACTACACTCCTCTGGCTTCGCCTTGTCCCTCTGACTCGTCCCTCCGACTCATCCCTCCTCTCTCCCGCCACCTCCACCTAGAGCCTCTGTTACTCCAGCTCCACCGTGGCCTTCGGGATCCTCGCCTGCATCTCAGTTGCCAGAGCCTGCGGCATCTCCATGGCCCGCCTGATCCTCAGCATCGCCCTGGCTTGTCTGCATTCCGGCAACACCTGGGTCACTTGCTCCGTCCCATCACTCAGCGCCATGGAGTCATCCACCTCACCTCCACCATGGCTCATCCCTCCGTCGGTTCCGTACGGGTTTCTCTTGTACTGTCTGGCCACCCTTCACCTACTCCTCGTCTTCCACCTGAGCCCCCTCCCTCCCTCCCTCCCTCTTTCTCTCCACAGTTGATCCATTTACAGCGCAAGGCCGCGCCTTCTGGGGAGGGGCATAATGTTAGTTATGTTCTGTTTTGTTCCATGGACTTCCTGTTTTCATTTGTCACATGATTCTTTGTTCTGTTTCCTACCACTCATCTGTTTCCATAGTAACCATCATCATTAGTTCATTCTGTGTCAGCTGTGTCTTGTCAGTTATCTCAATTGTGTTCCCTATTTAGTTCTTCCTTTTCTCCCAGTCTGTGTCTGCATCGTGTATAGTCTGTTGTAGTAAGTGTGTGTTGCGGCCTGCTTTATTGCACACCTGAGAACCTTCATAATTAAATTCTCTTTTTGCATTGTATCTGCCTGTCTTCGTCTTCCTGCCTGCAACACCCGTGACAGCCACGAAAAGAAGCGGTGCATTATTTTTCAATAATTCAACGGCCCATAGTCAATTATTCCGCTTATACTATGGTTACCACATCTCAAAACATTGTTTAGGTGATATTTCAAGACATTTGTCAAATTTTTGTCCTTTTTGCCGCTCTTGTGTGCATGACTAATTTCTTACACATCTAATCCCAAACCATCCTTGATTAGCAGCCACTGATAGCAGACTAAGGGCTGGTTTACACAGAATGCATTTTTGTTGTTAAAAATGTGAGACACAGGTCAGTGGAACGGAAAAAAAGCACATTAGACATGTTTTTTTAAAGTTGAAGAGTAATGCATTCATTTTCATGCTGCAAATAAAAATACAGCAAATGACGTGAGCACAACATTACAGTCGTCTGTTTAGTGCATGTTTACATTGAAAAACAATGGAAAGGTAGAGCAGTGGAATGGGAAAACATGGCAAATGTTTTTAATGTAGTTGTTTGTATATGAAATACCTGAGTCTGTCTCTCAGCAGTATCTCTACTAATAGCGAAACTGTAAGTTTATCTGCCCCAAGAACAGCAAAGTGTTTACTAGTGAGAATGCTATAGTGAGAAATGTCTTGTAGCTTTTATTTGATAAACTATAGTACTGATAAATCATCAGAGCAGTGCTGACAGTTTCTGTGCATGCTTCTGTACTGTATGTGTCTGTGCATTTGAGTGGAAGAGTTTATTACCATTGCCATACTACCATTATCTTCAGCTAGTGTTTCCTGAATACACACTCATTCTTGTGTGAATTTATCTCCTCAGTCATTAACAAAGTTGAATTGGACAGCTATATCATTCACGTGAAGCAATGGTTTTTATTTTGCAAAGCACCTCTTCTGTGTTTCTCTATTGTGGCATTCATGATTTCATAGTCAATGCAAGAAGTATACAGCTGTTACTCCTGGGGTTATTTCTAATCTCGTCAAGTACTAATTACCTTACCTGTCTCTAGGGTGATTTTAGTTTGACAGCTTGTGCGGGAACTGAAAGTTTTCTTTTTTCTTTGCAGAATCTCTTGATGATTTCACCGAATTTTCAAGACATTTCTTTATTATCAGCCTATTATTAACATGTTCTTTCCATGCACATGCAGATTGGCATTTATATATCGGATATCAGATTTTTGTTTTTTTGGCTCTTAACTAAGACCATGATTGAACACCTTTTTAATGAAGTGCATATTCTAAGCACCATGTAGCCTCTCTAACCTGATTTTCATTTCATTGGTGGAAACATCTGTCTCAAATTTGCCTTCAAAGTTAACTTGCATTTAATATGTTCTGGCTCATATTTTCTTTACTTTGAGTATTTTTATTCATGGTTTTTGAGGATAAACACAGCTGTGTTGATGACAGGTTTTTGCCAAAAATTAAGCTTGACTTGACAAGGCCTTTTACATTATCAGCAAAATACACTCACCTAAAGGATTATTAGGAACACCTGTTCAATTTCTCATGAATGCAATTATCTAATCAACCAATCACATGACAGTTGCTTCAATGCATTTAGGGGTGTGGTCCTGGTCAAGATAATCTCCTGAACTCCAAACTGAATGTCAGAATGGGAAAGAAAGGTGATTTAAGCAATTTTGAGCGTGGCATGGTTGTTGGTGCCAGACGGGCCGGTCTGAGTATTTCACAATCTACTCAGTTACTGGGATTTTAACGCACAACCATTTCTAGGGTTTACAAAGAATGGTGTGAAAAGGGAAAAATATCCAGTATGCGGCAGTCCTGTGGGTGAAAATGCCTTGTTGATGCTAGAGGTCAGAGGAGAATGGGCCGACTGATTCAAGCTGATAGAAGAGCAACTTTGACTGAAATAACCACTCGTTACAACCGAGGTATGCAGCAAAGCATTTGTGAAGCCACAACATGCACAACCTTGAGGCGGATGGGCTACAACAGCAGAAGACCCCACCGGGTACCATTCATCTCCACTACAAATAGGAAAAAGAGGCTACAATTTGCACGAGCTCACCAAAATTGGACAGTTGAAGAGTGGAAAAATGTTGCCTGGTCTGATGAGTCTCAATTTCTGTTGAGACATTCAGATGGTAGAGTCAGAATTTGGCGTAAACAGAATGAGAACATGGATCCATCATGCCTTGTTACCACTGTGCAGGCTGGTGGTGGTGGTGTAATACCACGGCCTACCTGAGCATTGTTTCTGACCATGTCCATCCCTTTATGACCACCATATACCCATTCTCTGATGGCTACTTCCAGCAGGATAATGCACCATGTCACAAAGCTCGAATCATTTCAAATTGGTTTCTTGAACATGAAAATGAGTTCACTGTACTAAAATGGCCCCCACAGTCACCAGATCTCAACCCAATAGAGTATCTTTGGGATGTGGTGGAACAGGAGCTTTGTGCCCTGGATGTGCATCCCACAAATCTCCATCAACTGCAAGATGCTATTCATTTCTAAAGAATGCTTTCAGCACCTTGTTGAATCAATGCCACATAGGCAGTTCTGAAGGCGAAAGGGGGTCAAACACAGTATTAGTATGGTGTTCCTAATAATCCTTTAGGTGAGTGTATATATATATAAAAGCATCTCCAAAGCAGGGTAAGAGCATCTCCAAAACTGCAGCTCTTATGGGGTGTTCCCGGTCTGCAGTTGTCAGTATCTATCAAAAGTGATCCAAGGAAGGAACAGTGGTAAATCGGTGACAGGGTCATGGGCGGCCAAGGCTTATTGATGAACGTGGGGAGCGAAGACTGGCCCATGTGGTCTGATCAAACAGACGAGCTACTGTAGCTCAAATTGCTCAAGAAGTTAATGCTGGTTCTGATAGAAAGGTGTCAGAATGCACAATGCATTGCAGTTTGTTGCGTATGGAACTGCATAGCCACAGACCAGTCAGGGTGCCCATACTGACCCCTGTCCACTGCTGAAAGCGCCAACAGTGGGCATGTGAGCATCAGAACTGGACCACAGACCAATGGAAGAAAGTGGCTTGATCTGATGAATCACATTTTCTTTTACATCATGTGGATGGCCGGGTGCGTGTGCGTCGCTTACCTGGGGAAGACATGGCACCAGGGTGCACTATGGGAAGAAGGCAAGCCAGTAGAGTGTGATGCTTTGGGCAATGTTTTGCTGGGAAACCTTGGGTCCTGCCATCCACGTGGATGTTACTTTGACATGTACCACCTACCTAAGCATTGTAGCAGACCATGGATAATGCATTCTGCCACATAGCAAAAATGGTTCAGGAATGGTTTGAGGAGCACAACAACAAGTTTGAGGTGTTGACTTGGCCTTCAGATTCCCCAGATCTCAATCCAATCGATCATCTGTGGGATGTGTTGAACAAACAAGTCCGATCCATGGAGGCCCCACCTCTCAACTTGCAGGACATAAAGGATCTGCTGCTAACATCTTGGTGCCAGATACCACAGGACACCTTCAGGGGTCTAGTGGAGTCCATGCCTCGACGGGTCAGGGATGTTTTGGCAGCGGAAGGGGGACCAACACAATATTAGGTCATAATGTTATGCCTGATCTGTGTATATTTCCTTATAGATTATTGTTAAATAATATGCAAGACAGAGAATACATTTTAACAAAGGCTCACTCTATGTTTTCTTTCTTCATGACCCACCCTTTTGTAACAGAGGCCAGCTAGTAAGTGCTGTGTGGGTAAACCTCACTCAAGAGATACACTAGCGTTTAATGCTAGAGACTGCAGTCTTTAGTGTCTTTGTTAGTGTGCTGCCTCCCTTGCCGGAGACATCAGTTCGAATCCCACTCGAAGTGGTTCGAGTAGGACCGGTTACATTGGTGGCATGACCCGGGAGGTAGTGAAACCTCCCATGCCAGAGACAATGCGTTCGAATCCTGCTTTTTATGATCCTAGTATATACTATAGCATTAGTATGCTTGCACTGCCATTATAGATAAGCCTCCCAGATCTCCAGATCTCCCCATGAGGATGATAAGGCAACAAACAAGTGGTGCACAGCTCCTAGATAATTTCCTGCACAGTAAAACTTATAAGATCAAAAGATTTTGTATGGACTACTCAATTACAGCATGGTATCAATTGTGAGGCAGTAAAATGAAGATCAATTGAGGAAGATAAGCAGTATTAAAGAGGAGGGGTTTGATCAGTACTACACTGACAAATAGTCCCTGTGGTGTGCTCACACTGGGATCCAAGCAAAGATCTAGCTGAGAGCGTGAGAAATACTCTTAGGAGAGTGAAGCATTATTTTATGTTGCTGTAAAGCCACACCGTGGCTTGAATCTATAAAAAGCTTGCTCATAATTAAAATGAATATAGGCCTGAAATATGGCAAGATAAATGTGTGTATGAATGTGCATGCATTGTCATTGAATATATTTAGGTTTACAGGTATATATGCATGTAATGAAATGGCATAAACTAGTTCTTTGTAAATGCAGTGCACTTAGTTTTAACCACATCCATCCATCCATCCATCCATCCATCCATCCATCCATCCATCCTCTCTCTCTCTCTCTCTCTCTCTCTCTCTCTCTCTCTCTCTCTCTCTCTCTCTCTCTCTCTCTCTCTCTATCTATCTAGGCCCACTGAAGTGCCCTGCAATGCACAACATTATTCAGTGTTGACGTATTTTCCACTGAAACAGGAAGACAGGGCGGGACATATCAATCAGCTCCTCCCCCTTTTTAAAATAGCCAATAGCATTTTGTTTATATCACAGCTCGGCTCGGGAAAGCTACAGTTTCCCAGTTGTCCGTTTCTCCTCCTAATCTCCTCCATATCGCTTTAAAATATATCATTCAAACGTGTCCGATACATTTTCTGGTATATGCCGGCTCGTGCATCCGCTCTGTGCTATTGTGTCTCTGAACCGGAATAGACTGTGTGTGCGCTGCAGCGGTTCGCATGACTCTAACGTGAAACCAGACTTTGTTCGGCCCAGTGGAAATATTTACACTGTCTGAATAATTCCCTATCCCCTATATAGTGGACCATGTGACATTCAACATGTAGAAAATAGTAAATGTGTGAACAAGTGACTGATTTTAGCCGCAGCTTCAGCATCTTTTTATAATGTAGGGGGCAGGACGCTTTAGAATTTATTTGGCAGAAAATCTGATGAGAAGCTGCAGAGCGATGTCATCAAAATCATTGTTCCATATTGGTGGAAGTGAAAGACTTAATTTTGAACACTTATATCTTCTAAATATGAATTTTGCCATTGTTTTGGAGCAAACTAGCTTAGAGATAACAGTAAGGCTAACATATTCATACTAAAAGCCAAAAACTTCATTTTGATTTTATGGCAACTACACTGTAAAACATATTTAAAAAGTAAGTTACCTGGTTGCCTTAAAATTTTAAGTTCATTGAAATAAAAATTTGAGTTAATACAATGAACATTTTTGAGAATTGACATCACCCTTTATTCAAATAGTATTAAAAGATTTTGTAAGCATATTGCATAATTGTGTTTTATTTGTTTTAATGCAGTGAAATTGTGCTATTTCCATGCTTTATCACAATTTTTTTATTTATTTATGTGGTTCAGATACAATAATATTTTGAGTTTCTATTTATTAAACCAATTTCCTTTATTGTATTAACTCACATTATTAATTTCATTGAACTCAACATTTTAAGACCAGTTTACTTACTTTTTAAGTTAAACCAACAATATTTTTTACAGTGTAACTAATTTAGGTAATAACAAATCAAGCATCACTACGTCTTTTATGGATTTTGTGAATGGCCTGATTTTTTTGTTCTCTTCTTCACATACATTCAAAATATGGATTCAAACTTGAAATATAAAGCATGTGCTATTATGAGCCACTTTTATCATACTTCTGGCAATTTGTGTTCTTTCTTAAGCTTTAAAGCTGCATTCTCATTAATTATAATTAAATGTTAACAAACAGCAAATACACTGTTCAAAAATTCAAACTTTGTTTTCCAAGAAAGAAAACAAAAAGTCAAAGAGAGGTTTTGGAACGACATGAGTGTGGGTAAATGATGACAGGATTTTCATCTTTGGCTGAACTATTGCTTTAATAAGATGTAGACCTAAAGATCAAGAGATTCAACATACAATGTTAAACAGCAGTGCATGTCAAACTGTCATTTTAAGCTTGTCTCTCAAGAACATTTCAGAAAAATGCATTCTATTATGCTTCATATATAATACAAAACTCACATTGACAGCAATGTCACCTGTCTGATGTGGTTTAGCTCATCTTTAAAACATGAAGTTCACCATCTTGCAAGCCAATTTCTGTATTACTATGTGGTTTTGCTATATTGTGTGTGAATTTGACTGTGTGTGTGTGTTCCGTACAGCATGACTATGGAATCAATTGGAGTATATTGGCTCAATACAGGGTAGAAACTTTTAGCATGTTAAGAAGAACAGTCAGCAGAGAAAGACAGAACGAGTGTCAATTAAGTGCAGAGAACTCATCATACTCAAAGAATGATCACATACGCTCGCTGAAAAATAGTAGAAGATAGTAGTTGTGTGAATAATGCAATCATAAATATGTATTTTTTTTAAGCAATATTATTATTTTATTTGTCTTCATGCTGCATTCACTGGTATTTTATTTTGTTGATTGATTGCTCTGAGAACAGGTTGGCTAGTTGAGCTCAAACCGCCAACAAACCATAGCGTTGGACTGACTCGCTAATCAATAACCTATTACCAATCAGACAAGACTTTCTCTTCGGTTTCTTTCTACTTTCTTGTGTTCAGCTTGCATGTGTGTATGCCTGTGTGCCTGTGTGTGTGCAATCAACCCTAGCGAGGTTTGGCCCTCGAAGAGAGAATAATTTACACACAACAATCTGTTGTGTGCTCGAAAATCACATTGCTTATATTGATTTATGGAAGCCACAAAAGAAATCTTTATGTAAAGGATAGCATCAAATAAATCTTCTATGATGGTTGTTTTTACCATAAAATAGCCAACTTCACAAAGTTGCATCAAATAAATCTTCGGCAGTGTTTGTTTCATCTAAAGTTTATAAATGCTTTTGCTAGGAGTGTCTTGGGAAGTGTACTCAGGGCAGGACATTACAGACTGGCACTAATCATAAGGCTGGATTTAATGCTTAATACTCAAATTTCTGACTCTGGTTGGCAACCAATCATATTCCACTCCGCCCAAGGCCACTGTGAGATTGGATGGTATCCAGACATCAGTGCAGTGCATTTGTCAGCTGGGATCAGCAGTACTTTGTGTGTGTGAGCAGTATGATATGCAATAATCCCATTCCTCACAGTAGAAACGCCTGGCCTGTATGTGCGTATGTGAGCAAAGAAGTGATCATATGTATGCAAACTGGGTTCCGAGTCATTTTAAGATATATTAAGTTATATTTTATTCATAAATGATCTGGAAAGTGTTTCACAATAGTCCACTGGCACTATAAGTAGGGGAGATTTCTAAGACGATATACTTGTTTATTATTTATTTATTTAAAAAAAAAAAAAAATTATGAGCATTCTGTGAAAAATTTTAATATCTCCAAATGTTTACATAGAATGTTTGAAATATGTTCCTCAATATATTCACACTGGAAAAAAAGAAAAAAATTATGAAATAAATTTATATTGTTTACACTCATTTGGGGGGTTTTGTGCATTGTGCAATGTTGACATTTATGAATGCATCATAGAAATCCATCTATATTAGTGCACATCTTCACAGCAACAAGTAGGGGAGAGCGGGGCACAACCTAACGCTTTTTGACTTTCTCAGTTTGTGTGAATCCACTTGGGGTTCAGAGTATTTTTATTTTTATTTTTTTTCACATTAATTTCCCACACGTCTAGTACAATTATGTGGCTTTGTTTCATTAATACAGTGTATACTTTTTTTCTTGATTTACCCCGAAAGAATGGAAGTGAACTGTGACAACATGCCCCATAGGTGGGGTACATTGTAACGTGAGGGGCACAATGTAACATCACTAAATGACAGCTTAAAATGTTATCTAATATAATCAAAACAATATTCAAAACAAACTAAAATATTTAGTCAGTAAAATACAATTATTATTTTTAATAAAATAATGGCATTTTTAATAATTAAAAATAAACACATTTTTGAGTTTGACAACAAACACATCGCTAAATACAGCTATACAGCATAGTTCAAAACATAATAATGAATGATTTCTGAACATTGACTCTCAGTCATTATTCACCCTTTCTCATGGTTTCTCAAAAGAATTCATGAAAGTATAGAATATAATAGCGTAGTTCTAATAGGGGCTCATTGTAACGCAGTGTTATAACACACCCCACCTGCACAACTGGGATTTAAACCATGGCTCGTGTCTTCTGCTGTTAGATCAGCATTAAAGAACCATCTCAACTGTTAAATAACAGATATAAGATTACAATAATATCATTTTAAATAAACACAAAAAATAGAGATGAAAAATAAACTTAAGTAAAAATTTACTTTTGCTATGGTTAAATAAATGTTCAGTGATATCTTCCAAAGATTTCTTAATTTTGACGCATTTTTTTCTCTAAATAATGTTGATATGACAACTAAATAAACAAAGTTTCGTCATCCTGTCATGTGTGGAAAGTGTTAAACCATGCGTGTTACAACTAACCCCACGTTAGGTTGTGTCCCGCGTTCCCCTATGCCGTAGATCTAAGGCTGGGCGATAAATCGATTTTATCATTTATCATCTTACAACATACAGTGTCATTCGTAATTGGTTCGGTTTTTCAGCGTCAGTCGTAGAACAAACAATACCCCGCTGCAAAGTGCGTTTGAAGTCTGAACGGAACCACGCTATTCATTTGAGCTGCGCGGACCGTTTCTCAGCTCGGAGCAATAATAGACAGCGCAGCGCAAACTCATATAGGCCTACGGGGTGATCTCAAGCCTAACGCTTCCCACTTGATCTCGCATCAGCGATGTTATTAATTCTGGGGTGAAGCTCTTTATCTCTGGATCGCTACATTGCTACTGCGAGATCAAGTGGGAAGTTCGGCTCAGAACTCTCTGGTATAAACCACAGATATCAGATCAAACAGCGTTGACGTGGAAACCAGGAGAAACATTGAGCCATGAACCAAGTTCAGGGGTTCCAGTATTATTATTATTTTTTTATGTTGTCATTATTCATCTCACAACAACCTTTTGAGATTGTAATTCAAGCATTTTTCAAGTGTTTTCAAGTGCTTCGCACATTTTTCCAGAAATTCAAAACTCTAAATATTATCCAGTTTTAACTTTATTTTTAATGTAATTAAATTCTATTTGTAAAACTAAAAGTTTAAAGGTGTATACCACTTTGTGGCAAACAAGCACTTTTATTTTAAAAAGACATGAAATGACCACTATAACCAGTAGGTGGTGGCATAGGAGCACTTGACTTATTAGACATTTCCACTCCATATGGACAAAAGTAGGAAGTCACAAAGTCTAATGAAAATAGTGACTAAATTACTCAGAAACCAAGTAAAGAGCGCTCCTTTAATAATCACTGAAGCTGTCGGTCAGTTCAGTGTGATACTATAGAAGAACAATGGTAACCTATATTTAATAAGAGCAGAATATTTAAACGTTCCCTATATATTTTTTTGCATATTACTGTTTAATTACTGTTTTTAATTATATAACTGTTTAAAAGTTAATTGCATCTGCATATCACTTCATAAACCTCTGACTAGTTTATTCACATGCTGCAAGTTTTGGATGCTGAAAGATTTGTGCTACTAAGCCACAAATATTTGACAAAAACAAACTAAAGTTAAATCTTGTTTTGAACAAGTTTGATTTTTTTTAGGCCATATCGCCCAGCCCTATGTAGAGCTAGAAGTTATTTCAAGATAAGTTAACCAAAATGCAATTTGTTAATTAATATTAATCGAGATTTATGATTTTGATAAAACTTTAAAATGAGGTTCCATTTGTTGACATTATTTAACTACATTAGTTAAACTAATGGAAACTAATTGTAAACTAACAATTACACATACTTTTAAAGCATTTATTATTGTTAGTTAATGCTAATTTTAATAATAATAATAAATTCATTTTAATTCTTGATACCTATCGCATAATGTCTAGGAGAACATTACTGTAAAGTGTTACCAAAACTGAAATAATAACTGATGCTAAGTTATTCAGCTAACATTAATAATATGTTACAACATGAATCTTGTATTTGTTTTTCCACCTGTGAGCAAAAAAAGTAAAACATGAAATAATTTTAGTGTCTTTAACCTTTTAAAAGAGATTGAAATCATGCTTCTTTTACTCTTAGCTTGATGAATAAGGAACAGTCGGATCAGCACATCTGCCTGCATGGGCTTCCAAACACACCTGAGTCTAATCTAGCTTTTGGTTTATGATAATTAGATGATGATTAGGCGATTCAGGGACTGTTATAAAATCAGACAACTTCATCATATTGAGCTCATAGTTCTAACAACCCCTTATACTCAGCAATAATGAAGGATTCAGTCTCAGTTTTTTTTTTTTTTTTTTTTTGGTTACCAGCCCAGATCTCACTAGCATAGGCACATACAGTATACAAACATGTACTATGCATATACAAGTGTTTGTGTGGATGTTTGAGCATATGTGTTTGCCCTTGCAATAATAATTGTGTGTTAGAAATGGATTACAGGGCACAGTGGCAAAGGAAATGAAAGCCAGTATTTGTGTTTGTGTTTACATGTGATTCAGGAGACAAATTCACCACATCCATGCACGGACAGCTGTTTGCTTTCTGTTTGGCAGTGACTAGCAGTGCTCTTTCCACCGAAGCGGCCTTAAAAAATACCGGTTTTCGCCTAAAATTTAAGATCTCAAAAGTGTGTGTGTGTGGTCCTGGTAAACCCTAAGTTATGGGGACAAAATGTCCCCACAAAGATGACAATATCCAAAATCCTTGTCCGTGTGGAAATGAGGAAAACAGCTTATAGAAGTGATGTTTTTTTTTAAATGTCACAATGCAGAAAGTTTTCTGTGATGGGTAGATTTAGGGGTTGTATAATCATTATGGAAAGTCCCCACAAAACATTGAAACACAACGTGTGTGTGTGTGTGTGTGTGTGTGTGTGTGTGTGTGTGTGTGTGTGTGTGTTTGTTTATGTGATTTATGAGGACACAAATTTGTTTAATGGTTTAATGACATGGGTATTACACTGGTATTACAACGTAAATGTGGTTTATGAGGACATTTCCTGTGTCCTCATAATAAAAGTGGCTTTAAAAACACACTAAACAATGTTTTATTAAAAATGTAAAAATGCAGAATGTTTCCTGTGATGGGTAGGTTTAGGGGTAGGGGCAGTGTAGGGGATAGAATATACGGTTTGTACAGTATAAAAACCATTACGTCTATGGAGAGGCCTCATAATGATAGGCACACCAACGTGTGTGTGTGTGTGTGTGTGTGTGTGTGCATGTGTGTGAGAGCAGAGCAGTCACTGAAGCTGGTCTAAATCTTACTGTACCTACATTTTAGGTGTTTAGATGCCTAAATTGCACAACTGAATGCCAATAATTTTGGCATTGCAGCAACTAAAATAAGTGCCTGAAGACATAATAACTGAAGATTCATATTTTTATAAAATCCTGAAAATTTTAGCACTCAGATGAGGTATGTAGCTTGGAATGTATAACTCAGTATAATGAATCAAGAGTTTTATTGTAGAAAAGATGTCAGAAATGGCTTGATGTAAATTACTCATTAAACCTTAAATCAGGATATATTATAATTTTACATATCCTTCTATTCTATCATAATACCCTCATAATAATAAGTAGATTCTTTCTATATCTTCATTTCAATTCATTTACTTTTCCAATTTTTTATTATAAACAGGTACTCTTCTAGGGTGAATTTTTAAATATCACACAGAACAGAATGTCTCTGTACTAGGGATGCACCGATCCGATACTCAGTATCGGTATCAGCTCCGAAACGCCATTATTTGCCAGCTAACCAATCTGAGCCCACTGCGTATTTTTGAGGGACCGGCTTCATAGAACCCGAAAACCATCAGACCTTTTTTTCCAAGGAGGAACAGAGCAGTGTAGAATAAAGGTAAAATATATGAAAAATAATGCAATTTTTTTTAAACAAAGCATGAACACACATTACAATGCACCCCACAAACACAATCAAGCCTTTAAAAGAATGTGTTTTACCACCCCTTTAAGTCCCAGTGCCCCACAAAAGGCACAAAATCATTATAAAGCATCATCAATGCTTTGTGCACTATATTATAAGTGTTCTGAAGCCATTCCATATTTAATGTGAGGTACAGATGAATATTTAACTCATAAAATTCAAGTACACGTGAATGCTTTCCTCCGCTGCGGCTGTCGGTCATTCTCCATTCAGCTTTCAAATGTTGTGCTCGGTTACGACAGTCAACGCGATGTAACTCTCTCCAAGATGATTCAATGTTCCTGTTATTTTGCTTGATCTGAAGGTTAACGGTCTATGGTTTGAAAGAAATGACTTTATCTTGCTGGAGTTTATTACTGTAAATTGTGTTTCTGCCGGGTGTCTGTTAGATCACAACACTGGACTAGAGATTGTATTGTTCTTCACACGCGGTAACTGAAATGTTAAACCGTTGAAAGAAACGGCTCAATAAAATTTAGCATAGATAGATACATTACGCATCGCTATCTCTTCTCTTTGTGTTTTGAACTTTTCAATGCGGACGGACACAGCTGCGCTGTGATTCCACGTTGCTTCCAGCGCATCATCCTACATATCATACGCGCTTTGTGCCGCTCTGTATTGGAGCCTTTCATATTATTATACTTTTGTGCTATGAAAGATTATTAAGATCCTTTTTTTCTTCTTTCTGCCCTGTCTATAATATGTTTGCTGCTTCATTAAAAAGCTATGCTATACATTTAAAATATATGTATTTTAATTTCTTAGTATATAGGCCCTATTTCTATAAATATATTTACTTGTTTTTCATGAATGTATTTTACAACGTGTAACATTTTGCCAGATTTAGTGCTACACATTCACTTTATTTATTTATTTATTTATTTTTCACTAAATGTTTAGATTTTATACAATTATTGTGCACTCGTGATTTTTCTAGAGTAACTTTTGCTGCTGAATTATCCACTAATCTAGTTTATCCACCATGTAGTTTACAGTAGTATTTTTGCAATAGATTGTGATTTTTTTAATTTTTTTTTTTTAAATGAAGTTTATATTTAGTAGATTATGTTTAACTCACAAAAGAGTGATTATCAGTTCAATACACTGAGGTATAGAAATTCTACATAGAATTTGTATCAGATTGATATCAGATTGGTATCGGTATCGGCCGATACTAAGAATTTTTGGGATGGGATGGGATCGGTTCTGAAAAAAATGGTATCGGTGCATCCCCACTCTGTGCATTGCCCTGGTAGAAAAAAATGTCACCTTTAAGACATTGACTTTGAAGTTATTTAGCCTTTCCCTCAGAAAGTCCACCTCCATTTCCTCGGCCCTGTAAAAGGCACAAAGACTTACACTGAGAGTCTTTCCTAAGACGTGCCATCATAAAGGCAAAAATGTGGTCTTAAGCTTTATCCCCCCTTAGGGTACAGGAACATACATTCATTCTCTGCTATTTTATAGTGTCATAAATGGAACCTTGTTACCTTTATTCCACTGGGAGATAGGTTAGTTTGTCATTCTTCACATTGTGGTGGCCCCTTCATAGCAATGGTTTCCTTTTCTACTCCCACCCATAGCAAGGCTAGATGAATTAAATTCATTTTGTTAGCTGTTTACTATAAAGCTTTTTCTGTAGTGGTAATAATAGGTTCAGAAATTTTACAGTTTTTCAAAATAAGAAATGAATACGTTTATTCAGCAAAGATGCATTAAATTGATTACAAAGCAAAATTACATTCATAAGTGACTGCATTTTAATAATATTTGAATATTGGGATATCATCGCTGTTAGATGGAAACCTTGTATGGCTAGTTCATTTTAAGTATCAAAACCGCTACTTTTCAGGAAATAGAAACAACACTGCATTTTTTACACTGTGTTGCCAGTGTTGATATTGTGGCTTTATATATGGTCAGACACTTGCATGTGTCATTATACTATTAACATTTTACCGAAATCAATGAGGTTAACAAGGTTTTTGAACAATAAATGTCGGACATAGTGTACGTTTTTTTTTTTTTTTGTCCACCACCATTAGCACGGCCGCATCTGAGGCAGCATTATGTTTCCATCAACTTACAGGTTATAAAGTTTATTGTAAATGTTTGAGCGCTCAATTTTTTTTTATTTTTCTCTATCATTTGGCCAAAATCTCATGTTATAAAAGATGAAGTGCTTTGCACAGGCTATAGCATTGGTATAACTCGAGGACAAATGCTAGACTAAGATTCTCTTCTCTTATCCTCAAATCCTTGTCTGTGTGAGGACATTTTTTGGTCGCCATAAGGAAAACGGCTTATAAACACAATGTGCGTGTGTGTGTGTGTGTTTCTATCCTGGTGGGGACTTCAACCTGAATGCACACAGACTCATGCGAACTTGTGTCACCATGGGGAATTAAATTGAGGTCCTCATGAGGAAACAAGTGTTTTTTTGCTGAATATTTTCTGTAATGGGTAGGTTTAGGGGTAGGGTTAGTGTAAGTGGATGGAATATACAGTGTATACAGTATAAAATCCATTATGCATTATGGAGAATCCCCACAAAGATGTAGAACCAGACGTGTGTGTGTGTGTGTGTGTGTGTGTGTGTGTGTGTGTGTGTGTGTGTGTGTGTGTGTGTGTGTGTGTGTGTGGGTGTGTGGGTGTGTCTTTATGTATGTATCTTTTGTGATTTAATTATCCCTCTATGCATTATATTGATATTAATTTGATTATTTGTGTAGCCCTACTGATCACAAAGGTATAAACATGTTCCTCCTGGAATCTATCTGAAGGAGTTAAATTAGTCTTTTATTAGAAGCAATAGTGTCATGTCAGTATCTCATTACATTACTGAGAAACGACATTTAAAACATGTTTGACATTTTAAATGCCTCTTTCTGATGCAATTTAAGTGAGGTTGTTAGACAGTACATTAAACTCAAAAGCCTGACATCTCACACCTACTCATGATGAGAGATTCCTCAGTTAATTCCTCTTCTACTCCAGAAAGAAACAGCGCTTTAACCCTGAACTTACTTCAAGCCTCTTGCATCATCTGTTATTGCCTCCCTATGTGCCATCAGCAATACTCCCAGGTTTCTTTTTCCTGTCTATGTGTGTTGTCTGTGGTGCTGAATGAAACCAGAACAAAACAACAGAAAAATTACTTCTGCACTTCTCAAAAAAAAAAAAAAAAAAAAAAAACTTAAAGGGCAACTATTATGCCCCTTTTTGCAAGATGTAATATAAGTCTCAGGTATCCCCAGAGAGTGTCTGTGAAGTTTCAGATCAAAATTCCTGACAGATCATTTAATGTACCGTTTAGAAAAATATGGTTTGCGAAAAATGAGCTGTTTTGTGTGTGTCTCCTTTAAATGCAAATGAGCTGCTGCCTCCCACACCAGAGGGTGGAGCATTCACAGCTTGTGAACATGTGAATAAAAACTGAAACATGATACATCTGTTTGGTTATGATCATCTCTATCGCGGACACTCTTATTTGACATTGCAGTTCTTCATCATCATGAAATATTATCATCTTACACACACACAGCTCTGACAATTTCAGATATCACAAAATTTTGATAATTTAAACATGTTAATTACACAAATAAAATGTTTATTAAGAGAAGCAAAGATTTTGCTGAAAGATCCACAACATATAAGAGTGCACGGGTTTTCCGTCGATCAGATGGCGGCAGAGGAGCACGTATGGGCTCATTAGCCATTTCCACTCCCTAACAGTTTTTTTCACACGTTTTACTTTTGAATTTTTCTTAGAGATAAAAAAAAAAAAAATCTATTTGTGTAATTTTTTGTACTGAAGTGTAAAGTATATATTTGTAGGAAAGGTCACAAAGTTTTTCATGAAAAAAACTAAAACTTTTCTTCAAATTGTGAAATTACAGACAGCGAATAAAGAGCTCGCCCTTTATAATCACTGAAGCTGTCAGTCAGTTCAGTGCAAACTCAATGAGTGTGAAATCTCTCATTTTATTCAATGATTGTGACTAAACTTCAAAATGAATCTTGTATTTACATTGTGTATCCTCTTTATTTGTTATAATGAGAGAATTTGTGCATGTGTAAAACTTGGCTACAATACTCAACACTGCAAAATCATGTTGTAAATAGATACATCATAACAACCAGGTTGCTTTAATTTATTTGCTTTTATTAAACAACTACAACTAATGTTACCCGTAGTAATATAACTCCTGCAATAAAAAAAAAAAAATAAAATATATATATATATATATATATACTTTGCATTGGCCTGACCAGGCAGCCAAGTTTTGGCAGCTGCCATAACCTGCCATACCTAATTGACACCCCTGTTTGAGTACTTTTGAGTAACAGTGTCTACATTTGGATTTAATCCTACCATTGATTTTGTGATTAACTATATCAAACAGAATCAAATCAATAGGAGACATCACAGGGGTCGCCACAGCAGAAACAAAAAAAAGGTGTCTAAATTTAGGATCTCGGCAGGTGTGTCATTAAACCAGAGGGAAAACAATGAAAGAGCGATAATGAAGAACAGGTGGACATCTGGGAGGAACAGAATTATCATGCCTGAATGATATTCACACAAATTCTCTCTCTTCATTCTGTATCTTGCTCTTTGTGCATCCTGCTTAGCATTGTGTAAAGACAGAAGGAGAAGAATGAGGCTGTGAGGCGTGGACACATATTGTGTATCTGTTTGATTGGAATGGAAATAAATAACAGATTAAAGGATAACACTCAAGACAAGTGGCTCCTTTTCATGTAAATGGCCATAAGGTTATTTGCATGTGTCAGCTCTGAACCGCCAGGTGACTGATTTCACAAGCCGGTCATGTTGGGTTTAGATAAAAGGAGTATTTACTGTTGAATGGTGAGTGTTTGGAGGTTTCGTCAAGGTTGAGCAATTAAAATGAATGTGCTTGCTTTTATTGCTTTATATGCTTAAAACTTCACGGCCCATTTATTGTTCACTTTTGATTTCAATGTGCCGTTTTAGAAACCTTGTCTTCTGCACTTCTTATTTACCCATGATCAAAGAAAACTATAAAAATGTCCATCTCAGCTTTTGAACATGCATGCCACAGCTGGTGGCAACACGCATAGTGTTGGGTAGGTGGGTGTTTCCGGGGTAATTAGAGAAGATAGTGTTTTACTTCATTAGATTGACATCATCTGGATCTAATTATACAGTCTGAGACAGCCAGTGCAGATACTGCAGTTTCAAACTGCTTCTATTGTTCATTATAATACAACAGTTGGCTTCTGTCACTGACATGAGACTAAAAGTACTGTGCATGGATAAATGACTTGGTTAATTTCTTTCTGTGCATTTTTGACATCCTTTAAATCCTCTTATTATATGTACAGTAAGTGTAGACACAATGTAAATAAGAAATTATTCTCGCAGTTTAGCTTCTTTGATTATAAAGGGAGTTTATTTTATTTTTTCAAAGTGCTGTGTTTTCTTCATTGAAAAATATTTGAAAGCCATACTGTCTTGATGTATCATTTAACAATTTACTTATATATTTTCTGATTTTGATTGATATTAATTGTATACAGCAGTTTGATAAACAAGAAATTAAGGGCCAGATTTACAAAAAAGTTGGGACACTGTACAAATTGTGAATGAAAACAGAATGCAATGATGTGGAAGTTTCAAATTTCAATATTTTATTCAGAATACAACATAGATGACATATCAAATGTTTAAACTGAGAAAATTTATCATTTTAAGGAAAAGATAAGTTGATTTTAAATTTCATGGCATCAACACATCTCAAAAAGTTGGGACAAGGCCATGTTTCCCACTGTGTGGCATCCCCTCTTCTTTTTATAACAGTCTGCAAACGTCTGGGGACTGAGGAGACAAGTTGCTCAAGTTTAGGAATAGGAACGTTGTCCCATTCTTGTCTAATACAGGCTTCTGGTTGCTCAACTGTCTTAGGTCTTCTTTGTCGCTTCTTCCTCTATATGTTGCGCCAAATTTTTTCTATGGGTGAAAGATCTGGACTGCAGGCTGGTCATTTCAGTACCCGGATCCTCCTTCTACACAGCCATGATGTTGTAATTGATGCAGTATGTGGTCTGGCATTGTCATGTTGGAAAATGCAAGGTCTTCCCTGAAAGAGACGACGTCTGGATGGGAGCATATGTTGTTCTAGAACTTGGATATACCTTTCAGCATTGATGGTGCCTTTCCAGATGTGTAAGCTGCCCATGCCACACGCACTCATGCAACCCCATACCATCAGAGATGCAGGCTTCTGAACTGAGCGCTGATAACAACTTTTTTTTTGTCCTCTTTAGTCCGGATGACATGGTGCCCCAATTTTCCAAAAAGAACTTCAAATTTTGATTTGTCTGACCACAGAACTGTTTCCCACTTTGCCACAGCCCATTTTAAATGAGCCTTGGCCCAGAGAAAACGCCTGCACTTCTGGATCATGTTTAGATATGGCTTCTTTTTTGACCTATAGAGTTTTAGCTGGCAACGGTGAATGGCACGGTGGATTGTGTTCACCGAATTGTGTTTTCTGGAAGTATTCCTGAGCCCATGTTGTGATTTCCATTACAGTAGCATTCCTGTATGTGATGCAGTGCCGTCTAAGGGCCCAAAGATCACAGGCATCCAGTATGGTTTTCCAGCCTTGACCCTTACGCACAGAGATTGTTCCAGATTTTCTGAATCTTTGGATGATATTATGCACTGTAGAGGATGATAACTTCAAACTTTTTTCAATTTTTCTCTGAGAAACTCCTTTCTGATATTGCTCCACTATTTTTGGCCGCAGCATTGGGGGAACTGATGATCCTCTGCCCATCTTGACTTCTGAGAGACACTGCCACTCTGAGAGGCTCTTTTTATACCCAATCATGTTGCCAATTGACCTAATAAGTTGCAAATTGGTCCTTCAGCTGTCCCTTATATGTACATTTAACTTTTCCGGCCTCTTATTGCTACCTGTCCCAACTTTTTTGGAATGTGTAGCTCTCATGAAATCCAAAATGAGCAATATTTGACATTTCAAAATGTCTCACTTTCAACATTTGATATGTTATCTATATTCTATTGTGAATAAAATATAAGTTTATGAGATTTGTAAATTATTGCATTCCTTTTTTATTCACAATTTGTACAGTGTTCCAACATTTTTGGAATCGGGTTTGTACTAACAGCTTGCGCCAGCGCAAACCCTCTTTTGGTGTTAAAGTCAGGATTTACTAAAGACATGCAGTGATAAATTAGCGATGAAAAAGCATGGACACAGTTATTTTTGCGGCTGACCTTATTGCATGTGTATTGGTAGGAGTTTCCCTCTCAGGTGCAAAATTTATGGGAGGAGAGTATTTAAATGAATCACGCAAGGTGATTTACAAAGGTTTGTGCTCGTCAATTTACTGGTGTTTGCGCCATTATTTACTGCCCAAAAATTAAAGAATTAAAGAGCTGATCAAGCAGCAGACGGAGGGTGAACTGACAACAGGCTAAAGAATCCTTATTTGTGCAACCCACCCGAAGTTGTAAGTGCCATAATGTGATATTAAAAGATCAAATTCAGGTTACACCCTTTTGATGATGCATACTAATATAGAGGCGAGCAGATGAGCCAAGAATATGAACGCAACGCGTTTTCTTTATAATGGGTTTTGATGGGAAAAATACGCTTAATGAGAAACTTTGTTGCATTAATATTTTGTGTTCATCTGCTTTCCTGTACAAAGTATGCAACGTCAATAAGATATTAAATTTGGAATTTTAATATCACTGTCTTACTGCATTAATACTGACTACAAACCTACTAAGTACTACTGTCAGGATTTACTAAAGACATGCAGTGATAAATTAGCGGTGTGGGCACAGTTATTTTGACTTTATTGTACATGCTTTTGTAGGAGTTTCCCTCTCAGGTGCAAAATTTATGGGAGGAGAGTATTTAAATAAATCACGCAAGGTAATTTTTGCTTGTCAATTTACTGTTGTTTGAGCCATTATTTACTGCCCCCCAAAAATGCATGTCTTAAACCAGATGCTAACTGGTAGATTGCGTTGGTCATTATGGAAATGATCCGGCTGCGTCTGTGTTCATTAATTTGCGTGTCATCTGTAGATCACGCGCAGAACTTTCCACTCCCATCAACGCATTTATGGAATTGCACTCTCATGCTAATCTGCCCTGTTTAGTAAATCTGGGCTATAATGTGCAAATTAAATTCTCTGACAATGAAAATATTGAAGGATTAAGCCATTACGCACGTTTCTATAATATCAAACCCATTCTGTTGCTACATGTTTATCAGTTATGTGAACTGTGGGCTATGTTTTTGTATGGCCAAACACTAAACATACACACATGGGATGGGGGGATGGGGCGGGAGAAAAAAAATCGGAGAAAGCAAAGAGATGGGGAACTTGCTCTTGTGGACCTTCACTGTACTTGTCGATATATTGATCTGGTGGCCTGGCAGGTCGATCAATGTCAAAAGGGAGCCCTGTGCTTTGAAGCTAATCTAAGGGCTGAATTCTCATGCCCAGATTCTTAAGCATTAAAAGAGATTGAGCCTCAGATCATCTTATAAAGGTAACACACAAAAACACTCTAAATAATATAAAGACTTTATATATGCTGGGGTGATTTCAGAATTGCATGCCCTCATGATTCTGACTGGGGGTTAAAACATCGTATATGTGGGGCATTACGTCATGTGTTCAGCGCTTGTGTTTGATTTACGGCACAGCAGAGGCTCTGTTATTGAAGAGGATGTGTAGGTCAGTAGGATCAAAGTTGCACACAACAGAAAGACACTGAATCCAGTGATCCACAGCATGCATCCCTGCATGCATGAACACACAGACACACACCTCTGCCAGCCAGAGAGCATTCATGCATGTGTACACACATACATACACACACACACACACACACACACACACACACACACACACTCTGAGTATCTGACAATTTCAGATATCACATACAGCATCATATTGAACACATTAACATCCTGTCTATCATTCTTTATCGTTTGTATAATATTACCTGCACACCCTGTTTACATCTATTAGAACATTTGTTTCAGGTGGTCTGATCACAAGTACCAGTACAAAATACAGATGTAAATGTCAATCATATCATACCTCAGCTAATCATCAACAGCTAGTAGTGTTAATATGTTTTATCATGTGCCCTTAAGATAACAGATGTGAGTTTTTACCCTCATAAATATTTTCACAGCATTGCAGAAACGTTGTTGTAATGATGTTAGCAGGTCCCCCTGGTACAACATATGCCTGTCATCAAAATTATTTTGCCATCTTTCAAAGGAAAGTGTTTACCTATAACATAAAACTGTAGTGAGAGAAGTGACAATAGCGATAGAAAGAGAGATGAACAGATCGAGACTCCTGTGTTTTTCTTCTTGGTTCTGTAATCAAATTACGTCAATTAAGTATGATTGATGAAAACCAGCATTAGCAGTTGTCTATTTATTTTATTTTATTTTATTTTATTTATTTTATTATTTTTGTATTTAAGTGCTGCTTTACTTAAAAGAAACCTACACTTAACCCTCCTACTGAATAAAAAAAAAAAAAAAAAAAACTGTAAACACCTTTCCTGGGTCGTATCCGGTGGGACATGACCTTATAAAACATCTGATCAACAAAAAACATCTGATCAGTCACTCCTCATTAATAAGTGATTATACAAATATCAGTTATCAAAGTTTTGAATGTTACTGTTTTACCATGTTATTACTACACTTCTACCTCCATTTTTTATTGATTAAATAATTTAGAAATATATATATATATATATATATATATATATATATATATATATATATATATATATATATATATATATATATATATATATATATATACTACGTCTGGGTCAAAACTGACCCGAATTCAGATGATTATTTAAAAACCATAAAAAGGCTCAGTTAAATTTTTCATAGTGAAAATGATGACATATTGAACCTGTTTAAAGAAAAAAAGTAAGTAGTGGAGAATACATTATGGGCAGGATTTACTAAACAGGGTAGATTGGCATGAGTGCAATTCCATAAAAAGTGCAGATGGGAGTGGAGATCTACCCGTTAGCGTCTGGTTTAAGACGTGCTTTTTTGGGCGGTAAATAATGGCGCAAACACCAATAAATTGACAAGCCCAAACCTTTGTAAATCACCTCGCGTGATTCATTTAAATATTCTCCTCCCCATGAATTTTGCGCCTGAAAGAGAAACTCCTATAAATACATATGCAATAAGGTCAGACGCAAAAATAACTGTGTCCACCACGCCTTTTCAGCGCTAATTTATCACTGCACTTTAGTAAATCCTGACAGTAATAGTTCATTATGTAAGGTCTTTATACACCACTGAAAACAGTTATGTATATTATATTTCATTTCTGTCAATAGATCCTCATAAATATACACACTGCACCTTTATATGTTTCTAAAATTTATTATTTGTTTTAGTTTTTATTATTATTTTAGTTGTCAATGTTCTAGAATGTTCTTGGAATGCTGTACAATGTCACTATGCAACCAAAATGCAATGTTGATTAGTTTCAGTGTACTCTGTTTCCTGTTAATCTTATTGCTTTATCTTGTTGAACTTCTTTAATTATGCTGGATCATACAATCAGTTTCTTTCTTCACTGTGTTTCAGGACAGTCCTCTGGTCTTACAGTCAGACCGCAATGTGACGGTGAATGCACGAAATAACCTTGGCCAGCTGACAGGACAACTCACTGTGGGTGAGTGGCATTTTTAAACTATATTTTCATGGACATGTTACCCGAGTTCACAGATTCTCATTTCACAGTGCCCCGTTTCATTAATAGCTCATGTGCTTTTCATATTCTCTCTTTATTGTTTGATCTACACCACGATTTTTCAATTTTTGGAATTCCTAGAGCCCAAAGTGTTACAACCACCTCCCAAAGCCTTTTGTGATTGTACAATGTACATAATTTTCCACATTGGTCCTGGCTGGTTACTGCTAGTTTGGTACTAGTCTAGTTAGTGGGCTAGCAACCGAGGTCAAGCTTGCATCTGAGAGATGATTATGGTTCAGAGTGTTGTTTTTTTTTATACTTTTATTGGCCCCACTTTATATTAGGTGGCCTTAACTACTATGTACTTACATAAAAAAATAAGTACAATGTACTTATTGTGTTCATATTGTATTGCAAAACACTTTTGCTAATATTGAGGTTGGATACGGGTAAAGTTAGGGACAGGTGTGGTGGTGTGGATACGTTTAAAGGTAGGGTTAGGTGTAAGGGAAGTGTCAACAGTGTAATTATAACTGTAACTACAGAAATTAATTACAGATGTAATTACATGCGAGTAATTTTTAAAAATGTAAGTACAATGTAAAAACATGTATGGGCACAATAAGTGCATTGTATCAAATGAGTAATTTAAATGTTAGTACATAGTAGTTAAGGCCAACTTATATAAAGTGTGTCCCTTTTATTCTGCAATGACATTAAATTGATCAAAAGTGACAGTAAATACATTTACATATAAATAAGTTAAATATTCATATTTCAAATAAATGCTGTTGTTCTGATTTTTTTGTTCATCAAAGAATCCTGAAAAATATTGGGGTTTCACAACTGTTTTCAACATTGACATTAAGGGAAAAAAGTAACTTGAGCACCAAATCTGCATATTAGAATGATTTCTAAAGACTAGAGTAATAGCTGCTGAAAATTCAGTTATATCAAATAAATAAATAAAAATAGAAACAGTTGAATTATAATAATATTTAACAACATATATATATATATATATATATATATATATATATATATATATATATATATATATATATATATATATATATATATATATAATGCAAGGTACATCAGATAAACTCCCTATTGCAAAAAAATCCCTATTGCACCAATCCTGCAGACATGCGTTTTTGTTTTCAGTAGAAGCTCAGTTTCACCATCACGTTTCAGAAGACATCAGACTGCATTCCTGCCGGGCTCAGGACCTCCATCAATTACTGCTCTCAGTGCAGCCACGGGGGTTTCTAGAGTCCCTGTGTTTTCCAGTGAATCCTCTTCGCTTGTCAGGGATTTGTTTTCCACTCCTGGGTATGCAAGGCAGGGTGTTTATGTTTGTGTGTGTGTATAAAAAGAGCTACCTGACTGAAACTAGCTGTAAGATCAGAGCAGAAGCAACCACCCCTAAAGCCAGCAGAAGTCTAGATGCTCTCCTTCACTTACTGCTCATGGACTACAGCACATCACAGCTTTGCTGTGCAAAGGAAAACAGAGAAAACAACAAACACACATATTTTTCTTGTATTAGAAATAGGCAACAAAGACATACTGAGACTTCGGTGGACTTTCTCAGAATGTCCACTGGTTGTGGCTGTTTGATGTGGGTAAAGGGGTGTTCACACTACACACTTTTCATTCCAATGACTTCCATTCATACGTGTATGAATGCTAGAAAATGAAAATGCAAACTCAAGCAAAGAAGTATGCATTTCGCTGTGTTCCAAAGTTCAACTATGGTGAAGTCTGGCCTGCGAGTATTCGTATCATGTTAAGACGTGTGACCAATAGAAGATTGATATGCCACAGCATGACCTTTTAGCTGAAATAAAAGAACACAATCTTTAGATATGCAGGATTGCAGCATCACAGTAAAGTGGAGTAGAACTTCTGCATGCTCAAAGTCTAGCGTGACCATAGCTTTAGTGCTGCTTTGGCAAGGTTAGGCAAAATTCCGAAATTAATAATCACTCCTGCTTAGTCCATGAGTTGGAATTTGAATTAAATTGGCCATGTCTTGCAGGAAGTTGAAAACAAATTTGAACTGTAATGAAAGGAAGTGGAATTTAATGAATTACAGTAAAGAGAAATTCAATAAGTAATGGCATTCTGGGAAATTAGGTGTTTTTCCACCTTGGTTGATAACATTTATTTTTCTAATTTCATTTGATTAACTGATGTAGCTTAATTAAATTGATTTATTTAATTATTAATCGTTTGTGTACTGTAAACACTTCACTCCAAATTTCCCATTTAGCGTTTCTCATTTGTTCTGGTGGGATATAAAACACAACATATACTGGTCTTTTCAGCTGGAACGTGATATATTAATGTCCAGATATGCCTTTAGAAATTAAATGATCTGATTCTAAATATATACATAGATTTGCTTTCCTAGAAGAAACACTGCAAGCATTATCTGGCTCTTTTACATTAAATCTCAGGCTATTTGTGTTCCATGGAGCTTTATAAAGTACACAGTAGGACCAGAAATTAACCAATGCAAATTAAAATGTGATAAAAATTATGTTTGGGAGCAAAAGTCGCCCTCATAGTAATTTTCTCTGTTCTGTTTAGTCTCTTTATTTTAGTATTGACTTAGGGCCTCTGCAGACAGCACACACACACACACACACACACACACACACACACACACACACACACACACAACACACACAAAGTCGCTGTTTGGATATAAATTGGCAAATGCTTAAGAGTCAATAATTGCATCATTATTACAGTGATTATGTTTCTAGCATGTTATCTGCTTGAACAGTTCTTCTAACCCTAATTGATGGAGTGTGTAGCCTTTTCATCTCTTAAACAACCATGTAGGAAGACACATTATGGCCATATTCCAGGATGACAATGTCAAGATTCATCAGGCTCAAACTTTGAAAGAATGGTTGTGAGGGAGCATGAAGAATCATTTTCACACATGAAATGAGTCCAGACCTTAAATTCATTGAAAGTGTTTGGGATGTGCTGGATGAGGCTTTACAGAGTGCTGGACTCTTGCATTGTCAATACAAGATCTTGACCAAAAATGAATGCGCCTCTTGATGAAAATAAATTCTGTGATTTTAGCCCAAAGTGAGAGACTGAAAGTTCTGAATGCTTATATCTTCTTAATGCAAGTTGTGTCATTGTTTTGGAGCACACTAGCTTATAGATAACCTTAAGGCTAACATAGTCATACTAATAATAAAAAAAACATTTTTGATTTCATGAGGACTTAAATGCATTCTCCACTACTTAAAAAATGTCATAATTTTCACTATGAAAAACTAATTGAGCATTTTTATGCTTTTAAATAATCACCTGAATAACATCCGGGTCAGTTTTAATTGAAACAAAAGAAAAAGAAAAGTGGGTATATACCAGTTTGGAGTCATATAGTACTCTCACCAATGTGCCCTCTATATCCTCTCTTTGACATTACCAACTCTGCAGAACTGTTGCCTGTAGGCTCTCTCGACATTGTCTGAACATTTAGGGAATTTCATTGCAGGGATTAGCTCCAAAACAGGCAGCAAAGTTATACTGTATCACCTCTCGCTCCCGCACTCCTGTTTGTTTCCCTTCTCTCCTTGCTCTCTCCTCCCTGATCCCGCTCACTGCAAGTACATTAATCTTCAAACTGAAATTGTATAGAGGTGCTGAGAGCCAGAGAGCTGGGCTGTCCTCTGATAGCTTGGCCCTGGACTCCAGAGGTCTCTGTTTTTATAATATGGCCCATAAGTTCAGGTGATTGATGTACAGTTGCGTTGTGGTGAGCATGAAGCAGGAGGACTGCGATCATGACTTTATCCTGTGTTCATAAGGGAGTCGCTTAAATATCTGAGAGCTGTAGTCTGTCATGGCCTTTGTGGATTTAGGCCCATGGTTTGCAACCTTGAGGTCGCAACCCAACTAGTCTCGCATAACCAGACCTTCAGACTGATGGCAGAAGGTCTAGAATCCATAGCAGCTTTAATTGGCCAAGAACCTCCCAAGATGACGTCTGACCAACATGTAAGGCAACTAATCACAATTTGTTTTGTTCAGCGCCATGTTAAGGAGTGTGAAAATGTAAAGTCAATGTCCCCACGATAACAGACCAGCATGCAATTCATTCCAAAATGTTGTGCAAGTTTACTGCAAAAATGGCACAACAATGCTGTGAACTTTACATACCTGAAAATACAATGCTTAGTTAACTCTGATAACCACTTATTGTCACAGCTGTAAACACGTTGGCTTTCTTCTTCCATAAGGGAGTTTGGTGTCATGAGGGTTTTATTTCCAAGCCGACCATTAAAGAACGTGACACACATTTCCCGGAAATCCTGGAGAATTCAACCAATCAGATGATGACTTCAAAACTGCTGAAGTTTTTTCCATTGTGTGTGCCTTATGCTTTAGACGTTCAGCCAACGGTCCTTGGGCGTGATGCCTGAGGCTAAGACTGCAACCCAACATGGAGTGGTCAGAATTGCAGAGGGGCTCACAGGACATTTGAGCTGTATCTGTATCTTATATCCAAGGACTTAATTTAGTTCAAATTACATTATAACCCCCATAATAAATATAAATATATATATATATATATATATATATATATATATATATATATATATATATATATATATATATATATATATATATATATATTTATATTTATATAGTGATATGGAATATTGATTTTAAATATCTATATTGATCCATCGAGTGTATTTACGTATAGAAACCACGCAGTAAAACACAATAATGTACACAATATAAAATTATTTATTTATTAGCCACAGGCCCAAAAGTGTCCATAACTGAAGAAACACACATATTTATAAAGTTTGGAGTCAGTTTAACTAAATTTATACTTTTATGCATCAAGAATGCATCAAATTAATCAAAATAGAAGCTATTTTAAATTGTAATAATGTTACTATTTTTACTGTTCATTTAATAAAATAAATGTAGCCTTGGTGAGCATAAAGCCCCTTTCACACAGCGTGTTGATCCCAGAAAATTGCAATAAAATTCTGTGAACCTAGTAACATTCCCGGGATCAGTCCTGGGAGCACACCCTGTGTGAACAAAAGGCTGGATCAATGGCATAAAGGAATGTGTCGTAGTGATGACACTAAAGCTCATTCTCCAGCTTAGTGGAACGGTACACGATGTGCTAGTTTATGATCGAATCAGAAAAAAAAAAATGCACAAGCTTGGTTTCTTGAGCGAGAAATCGCAGATCATAAGCAAACTTAAGACGCTGCAGAGACATTACATGTCACATCAATGTCACATGTCTTTATGGGATGTGTGTGAACGCACGCATAGATTCTGGAAAATCACTTGCAGTGTGAATGAACCAAATGAACCCGGGACACATTATCAGTGTAATTTCTGGAATCTCTGTGTCAAAAGGGCTTAAGATACTTCTTTCAAAAACAGTATTTCTTACCAACCCCAGACTTCTGAACGTTACTGTATTTACATATACAGCATTTTAATACTCTCTCAAAAATTAGTAATTATTTATTTAATTGCACCATTTTTGCACTTTTTAAGGGTATGTTACAAAGGTGTACTCTTTGAAAGGATACCGCCCCAGTGTCAGCTGTTGTATCTTTTTTTTTCGGAGAAAAAAAAAAAACAAAGCTTTCGTGTTACTAACCTTTAAGGATATCCCCACCTTGTGACCCTCAGTTGTGCTTCTGGAAATTGGTGGTCTGAAATAATGCCCCTCACGACCTTTTTGCAGCGACATAATGCCTTGCTAAATTATTGTGCGGTAGGATTTAGTTGCAGGTGTTGATGGGGTGTGTTCTTGAAGTGAGCTGGTGATGAAATGCAGCATCAAGCTTGTGCTGTCATTTCTTGTTTTCATTCTCTCTCTCCATCCCTCCATCCTTCTATGCTAACCTGAGGCATCCCGCTGTTTGCCACGAGGTCCCTGCACAGATGATTGAAATTGGGAGACAGGAAAATAATCTGTGCATGGGCTGTTCTCACGCTCAACTCCAGCTGTGAGCTCGTATCTCCTCTGAACACCTCCTCCAGAGGCCAAACAACTGAGAGGACATTGAGCGAACATAGCATCTGCTTTTTGTTTTATTGACTTTTCATTTTTAGAAGTGTAGACTGCATAATGAATGGCTTCTCCGCTTTGAGAGAGTGGGAGATGATTTCATTAGCACTGGGTGACAGAGAGGACATGAGCGAGAGATGCTCTGGGGGGCGGACAAGGACAACAGGAAGACACGTGTGATGGTGGGGACTCAGGTGTGGCACAGGGACACTGCCAGTATCTTCTGACACCACATCCTTTCCAAAACGTTGTCAGTTTCCATTCATTTTAAAGGCAATTCGCTGTCTTGAAAAATTTGGCCCACCTATTAAATAGATTTTTCATTGGCTGAAATAATTCCTCTATTGAGTGTACAAAACATCACTTGATGACATTATGTATATCATCTGAAACGTTATTATGACCATTTATGTTTTGTCAATTATGCTTTATATAATAGTATACAACAAAAGTTATAGATTGTGAAATGAAACTATAGTTGGCTTAGCATGCCAGTTGCATCAGTAACCCACACTGATCAACACTGCAACTAAAAATGGGCTTTTTAACGCACAGGGTACCCCTTTAGCATACTTTTTCGATGCGCACGATGCTCCATTGATTCCGGTGAGAAACCTTTGGCGTCATACACAGACTTGCTGGTAGGGGTGTAATGATACACCTATGCCACGGTTCGGTTCATATCACGTTTTTGTAGCCACGGTTCGGTTCGGTTCTGTTTGCTGTGGAGGCAGGGTTCATGGCAGGGCACCAGCAATAATAACACTAGATTCACTTTTAACTTATTAATAACAGCAGCAATAATTTAACTTTATCTTTATTAACTTTATACATTGGCTTCACGCTTTCTTTAGAGTAGTTAGCAAACCTGAATAAACTAAAATGAAATAAATGCCTCCACTGTAGACTAGTCAGAAATAATATACTAATTTTAAATGTCCCGCTTTAGCCTACTTCATGTTGTTAACTGTTAATGAAACATGAATACCGCTCCTGATAAACAGAATGAACATCATACATGCATGCAAATCCTTCCCAGCTACCACACGTCGAACCAGTTACGGGATTTATTGGTACTTTACTTTTATTTTATCACTTACGAATTGACATCGTAACGTTGCATGCTCATTGTTTCTCTTGCGCTTTATTTTAAGTGATACGGTGCGCAGGTGTAACTAAAGAGTGTGTGCTATGAGCACAGTGTAATGGCTGACAGGACAGGAAAGCGTTTTTTTGAGATGAGAGATATTTTTTTTATTTCGTAACAAGCTACGAAAATGACGATGTTGCTGGGATTCCAAGGTATCATTTTGCCTACCTGGCTAAATGGGGAAACTGGCTCTCTTTGTCCTTCCACCCATGCAGCTTGAGCGATCAGTGTCATGTGACATGCACTTGGAAGACAAAAGTTAGTGTATATTTAGTAAATAATATTTTTATAATAATATTTAGTAAATATACAGCTCTTATTAGTTGTTAAAAGTGTACTAATTACTATTTAATCAAATGTCAAGGAAGAAAAAAAAAATATTTTGTGGCATAAGGTAAAGTGAGAGCTGGACTGGGGCAGCAGGGGGCGGGGCTCGTTCGGTTCGACATGAGAGTATCACGGTTCGAACCGTGGGTGGTGTATTGCGGTTTTTCAGGTTGGTTTGAATATCGTTACAACCCTACTTGTTGGGCATGGGAATGTTATCGTCATGATGAAATTATATATTGGGTTTTTTGCCATTATGACATGTTGGAGTGTGATTCTCAATTTAATCAGCCAGCATCATTTTATTTACATTTATATTATATTTGTATTTACGCTGTTTAGACACATTTGAACACATAACCCAACCCCATCTCTAAACCTACCCATTTGTGTATTATATGATATAAAATATAACAGGCAGATACGACTGCATGCACAATTTATTCAAAAAGTACAAATATTCCAAGTGTGCCAAGGCCAAACGATTGATTTGTGTGAAGAAATTCCCCAAAAGTGATTCTGTCAGCTTTGATAGTGAAATTGCATTGGCTTTTGTATGTGTCGTGACCAATTGCGTCATTACATCAACTTTGATTGTAAAGTATCGTTGGCTCTGTGTCTCATGACAGATTACGTCATGCTAAAGAGTTGGTGTATCATTTGAATAAGATATGACTGAGTTCACAGAGTGGCGGGATCATAATTTCAGTGAAACATTAATATCCACTTCAGAAGACTTGGAATGCAAAATGAGTTAATACCTTTATACTGTTTTTGGTCAGTTTTTGCAATAAATACCTGTTACTGTACTTTTATTTGCCTGTTACTTTTTTTTATGCATTTGGCAGACGCTTGTATCCAAAGCGACTAACATTGTATTCAATGTACACATTTTTACATTTTTGTCAGTTCTTGCTTTCCCTGGGAATCGAACCCATGACCTTGGTGTTGCTAGCGCAACACTCTTATTGTTTGAGCTACAGGAAAGCTGTTACGTGTTTTATGTTGTTGAAAAGTGGGTAGGTTTAGGGTAGGAGTTGGGTTACTTGCTCCAAAATATAAAAGTAGCCTATAAATATTCATAAAATCATGTCTGCTTTTACAAATGCAAATAATTAAATGTGTCTTGATCTGATGCATTGGGCAAACAACTGAAATTAATGGGGTACCCTGTGAGTTAAAAAGTGACGCCGAGGGGTCCTGACCAAGCGTCAGAGTTGGGTGTGAGAACGTGTTGAAATGGGATGGCATATTGGTGCTTGCATATTTTATACTTATAACCATGTAGTTCATGTAATCGATATGATGTTGTTATTATACTAAGCCTGTCAAAACCTGCTTTTTTACTTAAGGTGTACTGATAATAATCCAGTTGGTAAAATGGTAACCCACATGATTCATCATAGTTCATCCGAAGTGGCCTGTACATACAACATAAAAATTATGAAATAAACATTAACAAAACAACATAAAATCACCATATATTGTAAGTTAACTTACAGGTAACCAGTTAACAGGTTTGTCGCATTTCTGTAAAATAGAAATTTTTTGCAGTCCAAGGCGTTTTTGTGGGGTTTTAAACCAGGCAGCTTAGCACACCGCTAGCCAGTTCATGTTCAAATAGGTATTGTTATTATGAATGCATTCAAATGCTCAATTATACATTTGAATAACTTTTATGTGGTTGAATAGGCCTTACAAATGGCTACCCATTTGTGTTCTATGCTTACGGAGTTTAACGGACTGACTAAATTGTTCATGACAGCAGCTTATACCATCAAGAGCTAACAGGATCAAGTTAACCAGCCAAACATGATAAATTGCATATAAACTAACAATGATTTGCTTGGTGCATTTTGGCTGTTCAAGGACAAAACAGAGTAAATTCTAGATCAAGTTTCATTAGAATAAGTTATGCATATGTATTTGAATTTCAGTCAGTCAAGGAGAGCTCAACAATATTATTTCAAAAGTTTTTATTCTATTGCATCCACTGCAGGGCACGAGAGAACCAATTTAAATGGAGATCTACCTGGAAGTTTCAAAACAGCCTCCTCAAAGTGCTTGAATCACAAATTATAAGTTTTGCTGCATCAAAAATCCAGTGATTTGAGTGATTAGTTCCAAGTAATTAATCACGATGTAAGAATGCATTGGCAAAGTGCGCATGCATGTAGAGGAACGTTTAGAAATGTAATGTGCTGTTTTATGTTGTGTAATTTAGAGAGAATAAATTGCCAGTTTTAAATGAATATCTTCATTTGCAATGCCACATTGCCACTAGAGGTAGTGAGCTCAAACCCTCCAGAGAGAGAGAGAGAGAGAGAGAGAGAGAGCGAGAGTACCTAAAGGACATATGGAGATTAATGCGTACAAATACACACATCAGTCTTCAGGGCTGTGCTGGCTGATTACCACAACAGCTCTGATTATTTGTCTCTTTACCACTGTCCTCAAACCACACCCAGACACATGTACACACACCCACTGATTAATGCAGGTGATCAAAATTCACCTATTTCTCCTTTTTATTAATGAGGGTTATCCAGTTCAGATAAATTATTTATCTTTCCAACTTTTTTTTTTTTCTGTTGTGCTATTGGTGCACCAGTTCTCTGCAAGCTACTTCTCTTGACACAGCTACCTTCGAAGGATTAAAGGATTTTTTTTTTTTTTTTTTTCATTATTATTATTTATTTATTTTATAAAGAGCCCCTATTTTTTATTTTTTTCCTTGAAAATAAAATGGATGTGGACATTTCTTTGGCTTGCATTAGCTGAGATTGTTTATATGGTCAAAGTAATTCAGATTACAACCTCCATGTTTTATATCAACAGCATTTTGGACAGATGTTCACCCTCATCCAAGTCCAGCTGCAGCTAATTGCTATAGCTGGAATGAAAATGAAGCAGCCCGTGATTTACAGCTCTTTGCTATTTGGCTATACGGGATATCGTAAAACTCATTTTATGCCATGGACCCCCAAATATAATGACTAACTTTCTGAAGGGACACCCTAAAATATAAAAGGTAATTCCATGCAAAAACACCTAATTTATACTGTGGTAATATTTCTGTAATAATAAACAATAATACAAGTCTGCATATTCTTTGATTATATTATATTAAAAAAATATTTTTAAATTATATTTTTATAAAAAAATGTATAGTATTTTTCTGTAAACTTTTCCATCCTATGCCATGAAAGGCCTTGAATCATGACTCAAGGCCTTCTGAGGCTTTTCTCAAGGTTTTAACTGACAAATTTAACAAACGTTACATATATATATATATATATATATATATATATATATATATATATATATATATATATACATATATATATATGCAACAAGCATCTTTTGATTTTTAACACCATCTGATTTTCCACATCAAGGTCATTTATTCTTGCCATTTCACTCCTAGGAAAGCTTCCATTTCCTCCAACCTCAAAGGAGGGGTAAATCAATATCAATTAATATTCAAGAGCAGGTCATTAATATCCGTTGCGTATCATTTCTCATTTAAATCACCCGGATATGTGGAAGGATCCGTGAGGTGGTGCAGTCTGGATGGCTTTATGAAAGTGAGGATGTCCTTGTTTAAATAATGAGTATTTACCCCTTACAAGTACATTCCCAGAGAATCACTAAAGTAATCAAGCACTGGAACCTTGAGCTCTTGAATCATGCAAACAAATCTGAGGTAACAACCTTTTGTGAACAACATGGCTTAATCACGTATTTAATCATGTTTTTTATTATTATTATTATTATTTATTTTTTAATGTAGTTAGACTTTTATTTTATTGTTCAACAGTCAAAACTTAGTACATCACCACAGTATTCAGTAATCACCTTTGCAATTACATATTCATTCATCATTAAGTGGAATACAGTCAAAACAAAAGCACATGGAAATTGAAAAGTTGTTAAGCAGTTCTACTCCTTCACTCTTCATGCTGCCAAAAATGACCACAAAGGATTGTTTCTCTCTCTCACTACACAGTCTCCCCAACATGCTCTCATATGAAGTAATTTCAATCATCCAATCAATCCAATCTTTCAGGTCTGATGGGGTTTTGAGGCATTTCCAGTTGTGTAAAATCATCATGGCATCTTAATATGGGTAAATGCATTTTTTTGCTATACTGGGCATCTCTGATTTATCTCCAAGAAGGCATAGTTGTGGTTTCACAGGTAAATTAGACCCCATCCACTAATATTTTGTAATTTAATGTGTGTTTTTTGACCAAAGAGACTTTAATGTTATCATAATTGTAAGATTCAATGTTTGCTTCATTATAAATATTTAGCAGAAGAATAAATGAACATTTGTGCACATTTTAAGAAGTTGTATTATTGTTTTCTATCTGCAGTCATGTGCAACTATCCAATTGACCACATTTTCATGAATGACTACTTGCTTATTCAGTTTGGCCATGTTCAATCAGTATTTGTTTTTAAATAATATTTCAGTTTTTTTTTTCTTTCTTTCTGGTGGATACAGTGACAGCTTGGCCTTTCTGATGCTCCACAAACTGACAATCAAAACTTTAATTATCAGAACTCTTTCAGCTGGAGGAAGGGAGAGAGGGGAAAAAAAAAGAAAAAATCCGTCCCTTCATAATCCTTTGGTGTGTTTGTGTGAAATCCTCTCTGAAGATGATCATGCTCTGTAGTGGATCTATGAGCACATCTCTGGCCACTGCTGTGCAGTGATATTGTCAAGAGAGGATTAATCAAATATGAGTATAAATTAACACTTTATTAGCATTCTCTCCTCTTGGTCTCATCAGCATAATCAAAAGTAGCCTTGCCTTATCCTCAAGCACGTCTTTAATCACTATCTAACATGATTAATGCAGATTCTACTTTTTTTTTTTTTTTTAAATTGTATTTCTTTCTTTTCCTCAAAAGATAACATAACAGATGAAAGATAACAGATGTGAAACTTTAACTGATATGCAACATATCTTGCTAATTATAAAATAAAATACGATAAGCAATTAATTAATGAACAGCATGTTTCTTTTATATTTAACATAATTCTACACTGAATCTCTTTGTTTGCAAAAATAAATAAATAAATAAAAAATTAAAAAAGTAACTTCAAGATCTGAAGATGAGCTCTACATTTGTTTTTTTTTATGTCTCTGAAAAGATTTTTAAGCACAGCAGGAACAACAGCTTCCTGCTGTGTAAAAGAAGCCATGTCGATCTGTGGCCCCTTTAGAACCTAAAAAACAAACACTGCTTTTTGAGACATGGGACAAAAATATTACAGTTTTGTAGAGAAATTAAATTGGGTTAATCTGTTGTTAAACATGCTCAGGGTGTTCAGTTACTTAATCAAAGCTGAATGCTAACTTTGTCCAAAAAAAAAAAAAAAATGGTGTTCATATTCATACATTGCAAAACACTTTTGCTGATATTGAGGTGGGATACGGGTAAAGTTAGGGACAGGTGTGGTGGTGTGGGTAAGTTTAAGGGTAGTGTTAGGTGTAAGGGAAGTGTCAACAGTGTAATTATAACTGCAACTACAGAAATTAATTACAGATGTAATTACATGCGCATATTTAAAAAAATATATAATAATTTAAGTACAATGTAAAAACATGTATGTACACAATAAGTGCATTGTATCAAATTGTGTGTCCGAAATGTTTTGTGTCATTGTAAATGCCTTTTACTGTCACTTTTGATAAATATAATTCATCCTTGATGAATAAAAGTATTTATCTGTCTGTCTCTGTCTGTGTGTGTGTGTGTGTGTGTGTGTGTGTGTGTGTGTGTGTGCGTGCGCCCTGACCTGTCGAGGCATGGACTCCACTAGACCCCTGAAGGTGTGCTGTGTTATCTGGCATCAAGCTGTTATCAGCAGATCCTTTAAGTCTTGTAAGATGCAAGGTGGGGCCTCCATGGATCGGACTTGTTTGTTCAGCACATCCCACAGATGCTCGATCGGATTGAGATCTGGGGAATTTGGAGGCCAAGTCATCACCTCAAACTTGTTGTGCTCCTCAAACCATTCCTGAACCATTTTTGCTTTGTGGCAGGGTACTATCCTGCTGAAAGAGGCCAAAGCCACCAGGGAATACTGTTTCCATGAAAGGGTGTACATGGTCTACAACAATGCTTAAGTAGGTGGTACGGGTTAAAGTAGCATCCATGGATGGCAGGACCCCAGTAGAACATTGCCCAAAGCATCACACTGGCTCTGTCGTCTTGCCTCCTTCCCATAGTGCATCCTGGTGCTATGTGTTCCCCAGGTAAGCGACGCACACACACCCGGCCATCCATGTGATGTAACAGAAAATGTGATTCATCAGACCAGGCTTCTTCCACTGCCGTGGTCCAGTTCTGATGCTCACATGCTCAGTAGCTCGTCTGTTTGATCGGACCACACAGGCCTGCCTTTACTCCCCACGTGCATCAATGAGCCTTGGCTGGCCATGACCTTGTCACCGATTTACCACTGTTCCTTCCTTGGACCACTTTTGATACTGACCACTGCAGGCCAGGAACACCCCACAGGACCTGCAGTTTTGGAGATGCTCTGACCCTGTCGTCTAGCCATCACAATTTGTCCCTCGTCAAAGGCACTCAAATCCTTACGCTTGTCCATTTTTCCTGCTTCTAACACATCAACTTTGAGGACAAAATGTTCACTTGCTGCCTAATATATCCCACCCACTAACAGGTGCCGTGATGAAGAGATAATCAGTGATTCATTTCACCTGTCAGTGGTCATAATGTTATGCCTGATTGGTATATACTTCTCGTAGAAATGTTTATTTAAAAGAGTAGCATTTTTTATTTATTTTTTATTTTTATTTTCAAGGTTATTGATTAATGTGAATGGGAAGTACTGAGGTTTAGTCAGAGAACAGATCATATTCTTGAAAACAAAGTGAGAAAATCAATTTTGATTGTATAGATCAAGTAGAACTGTTGGCTTGAATTTATAAATGTATGTGTTGTCCCATATATCAAAACTCTATGTTAAACACTGTATCTCTCTCATGTACTATCCAATAAGGTGTAAACTGGTAAATATAGAGGAAGGTGTGGTGGAAAAGTTGGCTAAATAAAATCCCCAAATTGCATTGTTATAGGCTTTAATGGACTGCTATCTTTGCCATTGGGCGCTTGGAGAAAGGTCAGGGTGTCTTTATAATACAAACACTGAAAAAATGAGAGGACAGGCAATGAATGCATGAAGAGGGCTAAAGAAGACAATAGAGGGTGGCAGAGAAAGGAGAGAGTGGGCTTAAGGAAAAAAAGAGAAGTTTACTTTCTGTCACACACGCACAATGCAGGCAAGCAAACAAAGTCAAGTTTCCTCTCCAAAGTCACCTAGGTCATGGAAGATATGATAGCTGTGATGAATAATATAGTGAAGCCATTGCACTGTATTTTGGGGCAGTGCATTAAAAGCTGCCGAGATTCCAGTGACAGTGTAGTTTTTGGGCCAAGTCAGTCTTGGTGAATAAACTCAAGATCAGTTTCATTTGCATTTTTCACGTCAGCCCCCTGCATGAGACAAATACAAATTCAGCTCTCTTTCTCTAATTCCTAATCATGCATCAGGGTTTAAATCAGAAAGGCACTAACACTCTAACTCTCATTAGAGTGTTAGTAGAGTATTAGTAGACTGGTAGGGTTAGGGTTAGAGCAAGTTGACATGTAGTTGCAAAGTTACTGTGATAAAGTAGATAATCCCGCTGGGCACAGCACACACTCATACACATACACTGCACCACACATACTTACCACACTGTTCTCCCCTCCCTCCGTTTGGTTGTCGGCAGAGCGGGTGCACACACATCTGATAGCCCATGGACAGTTTCACACACTACATGCTCCATTTCCCTGCTATAGTTGTTTCCCGATCACACATAGTACATCTCAAACATTTTGTCCCGTTTATGTGTCGTGTGTTCTGTGATTGTCGTGTGTCGCGAGTGTTTGTCAGGACTGGTTGGTGGCGCGGGCGAAACAGAGCGATTGAGCGGCGCACGCTTATGACGTCACTGGTAGCGCCATGACGGCAAACTACGTGCAGTCCGGCGAAACCATTTGTGTTGTTTAGAGGGGGGCTTCCAAATTAGGAAGAAAGTGTCACAAGTCGTGTTATGTTTTGATTTTGTTTTGTTATGTGTTTTATTATGTTTTATTTGAGGATTTGTGTTTATTGACTTGTGTTTATCTGTGTCTATTGTATATGGGTGAAGTTTGATGGATTATAGATTATTTTAATGACCAAAGAAATGGTACGTCCATAGAAGGGACGGAGTCTGGCATATAAAAGGGGAAGCCAGACTGAAAGTCAACACTTGTTAACCAAGTCAAAGAGGAGTGTGCAGCTGTGGTGCCATATATATCATCTTTGCACCATCACTTGTGGACTTTTGTATATATCTTCGGTGCTGCAAATAAATTACACCTTGTACAACAGTATTTTTTAATACTCCATGCCTACAAGAAGACCTTTCCTGATTGTATGATCTTAATGTGGGCCGCAAAGGTTGAAATGCATTCTTATTTCTCAAGGACTTATTCTTTCTTTTTCTTTTTTCTGCAGGCTCAGAGATGGTAGAAGCCCAGTGTCAGCGGTTTGAGGTGAGAAGTAATGATGGCGAGAGAGTTCTCTTCTCTGCTGATGAAGAGGAGATCAGTATTGGCACAGATAAACTGAGGGTCACAGGTACACAAACACACTCACATTTTAATCCAACATTCACCCATGATCTATGTACAAGACCATATAGACTGGTGTCTAAATCTACCTGTGTTATATTTTATCCTTAAATGTGGCCTGTCAGTCAATTATTTTTTTTTGCATTTGCCTGTATTGTTAATACAGTTCTCTTAAGTATATATTTTTTTTTTTCCTAAAATACATATTTTTTCCCACATGGTTTATTAAAGACCTAAAAGACATGCAATTGCACATCTGTAAAAGACAACAAAACCTACATTCTTGTATCTGTCAGAAGTTTGGTTGTGCGCATCTACACCAGGTGCCGGAGTGTAAAACAAGCTCAGTCCCATTATAATCAATGGAGCTGTCTGCAGGATTATGGCAATATTGATAGGCACCCATTTCTGTTTTTGATATATTGCAGCTAGCCCAGCCTCTTTATTTTACCTGTCCGTCAACAATACAATTATTTTCAGAAATAAAATTTAAAAAAAATCTTTGTATTAACTGATTGCTATCCATAATAAAATAAAAATCCTATTGTTTTTACAAAAAAATCCTGACAACTGTGGTTGCCAGAATAATTATTTTTAAAAATACAGTAAAAATGTAAACATTTACAGAACAACCTGTAAATGTTAGAGTAGAGTAGAAGTAAAAACAAGACAATGTGCTACTAAATGCCACACACTGCTGCTAAATTTGTACCTTTAACATATACTGACAACCACCATAATAATGCAGGTGGTAAAAGAGGAAGCCACATTAAAAGTCATGAAGTTCCAGTACAGGATCTTACTGTTAACTTTTTTTCCCGTAACGTTCTTTTAATTGAAGTCACTTCTGACTGTTGCGTCAGAGCCGGATTGTTTTGGTCTCTCACTGGTACCTGCCTTATGTGCAAGGAGAAAATTGCAGTTGTCAGTGAATGCAGTCAGGCATCATTAGTCCACTAAACCTGCTGAGCAGTGGGTGTGATAGAGAGAGATGAGCCACTCGGATGTGTGATATTGCTTTTATACAACAGTTCAATAAAATTAACTGTTGCCGTGTTAAGCTTTCATGTAAACACTTTAATTGATTCAATTATACTTGATTTTGAACTGTAGACCTAAGAATAATCTGATCAGTAAAAGTTTAGGGTTTGTATAAACAGAGCTTTCATAAATAGAAATTGGATTGGATTCATTTGAATGTAAATGTAATTGTGCATATAATCATATAATCTTACAACTTATTATAAAATACACAATATTGCCAGTTTCTTTGTCTGTGTTCATTGTGACAATGATAATAGCTCCAAATAAAGCCAAAGTGAATCCGTTGAGCAACACACTAGTAGTGGTGGCTAAATGAATCAGTGTTTTGAACAAATTGGTTAAGTGAAAGATCTAATGACTTGACCATAAAGAATTATTTTGTTCCTGAATGAATCAGTGATTTTAACATTGATTTTAATTGAAATAATGATTCAGTAGGGCTTTGCACACTTGAAATTGTTAGCTGGGTTGTTCTAAACCATGGATAAACTGAAATGTAACCAGGGTTAACAATTAATCCTGGGTATTCATAAACTGACATTTCACACTGTACACTCCTAAACCCTGGGTTAACATGGCATATTTGCAGTGTCAGTGTAACTGATTACATAAAGGCTATATTGCTGAATGTACTATCAAATTGTTTTCTAAATGGACTTTTCGGGCTATAAAGGTTAGAATGAAACATTCTCTTTTTTGCTCCAATTGACATATTTTCAGTCAATATTTTTCCTATCAAACAATGAAATGACTGTTTACATACAGTACAACATGCAGTTTTTCAGTGACTGTCCAAAGCATGAGAATATAAGGCACATGATTGGCTGTCAGTTGCTAAGCATCTTGACATAACATTCTAACACTGCATTTTTTTTTTTTTTCACACTTCACATATTTGGCACTGCAATGCAAGTTTAACATCGCAACAGCGGTACCAGCTCTGCTCTTGAGAGAGTTTCATAACCCCGGTAAAGCAGTGTGAAATGTTCCTTTACCCAGGGATAAAAGCAGGTTTCAGAACAATGATAACCCGGGGTTAAGCACGTTGTGAAAAGCAGTGACTCAGTCACTTATCTACTTGCGTAATTAAGTGGCCTGCGGAAAGAGTCAAATTGGAAGACTTCAGCTTTATTTTATTTTTTTGGTAACACTTTATTTTGATGGTCCCTTTTGAACATTCTGTTGACTATCATTAATATTATATCATTAACCTACTGTATGTGTCAACTAACTCTCATTAGAGTATTAGTAGACTGTCTGTTTAATATCTGCTAACTCTTTATTGTGATGCTCCCCAACAGATATTCTATTACTGATATTCGACTATAAGTAACTTTGCAACTACATGTCAATTTATTCTAACCCTAACCCTACCAGTCTACTAAAACTCTACTAATACTCTAATGAGAGTTAGTAGACATGTAGGTGCAATGTTACTTATAGTTAACATGTTACCATCAAAATAAAGTGAAACCTTTTTAGTTATTATAACATATAACAATTTTTTTTTTTTTATTGAATACAGCTTTTATACACCATCCATTTTTCAAGATTTAAATATTTGCACTCTATGTACTAGTAACCTTCCCTTACATGAACATGCAAATATTGTTTCAAATAGATTTCACTCATGCAGGCCCCTCTTTCTCCTGCTTTTTTCTTTCTTTTCCATCTCTGTCTGAATGCATGCTGGGAGGTCAAGTGGAATAGCTAGAGGTCAGGGACAAAGAGGGCACATGCTCAGTAATTGGTCAGATCTGTCCATTACCTCTTTTTTCACAAAAATACATGAGTAGAGAGAGGGATCAAGAGAGCTAAATAGTGGTAGAGAGAAAGAGATGGATAGAGCATGCATAAATGGAATACAGTAGTCTCAGAGGTGAGACTGAAAGGCTAAAATGTGTCAGAAAGAAGAATTGCCCTGGGGAGAGGAAGTGAGAGAGTAAAGTGTTAAAGGGTTAGTTCACCCAAAAATTAAAATTGAAAACCCCATGATTTACTCACCCTCAAGTGATTCTAGCTGTATATGACATTCTTCTTTCAGACGAACACAATCAGAGTTATATTAAATATGTCCTGGCTCTTCCAAGCATTATGATGACAGTGACTGTTGGGTCATTTTTGAAGTCCATAAAAGTGCATCTGTCCATCATAACTGTTTAGGCAAAATGCTTATGCTACGTCTGACGAGCGTAACTGGTGTGCAATGTCATCAGATGTGGCATAAGCATTTTGAACTGCAAGAGGCGCGCGGGTGCTACCCTTTTTCCGTACGTTGAATACGGAAGGTGATTCGCTGGAACCTAGACATTTTACTTTATAAAGTTTTAAATATGGATATTTTTCTTATCCTCATACTATGCACCGGATCGTGGGCGGGGAGGTTGACGGAAGTGGGTGTGTTTGTACGTTTATTTACTTTTGTTTTATATAAAATATTCAATCAACTATCACAAACTATGCATAATTTGAACGCTAAAACACTCAATATTCGTGTTCTGCACTTGTTTCTGCAATAAAAACACCAGAGAGGAAAGGGTTAAATGAAATGCTGAAGAACTAGCTATTTAAATATTAGCATAATAAACTCATCTTTCATCTCCTGTTCAGATCAGATCAGACGCATCCAAAAAACAACTGCATACATGTCACTGTAAGGGTCCACTCTTCAAAATGCATCCCACTTTTTAATCCAAAACAACGAAAAAATAGGGGGAAAAAAACAAGAAATCCTTCTTTGTTTGCATGAGCGTTTTGAGTTAGAGTAATCAATCATGTCCATTTTCAATGAAACATCGATCCTAATCATTATTCTGACGATCTCCCCTGTACTTTGGACTCTTCCTCTCACGTTAAACCCTCCCAGGTCTCTCTCCTTCAATCACAGGCTTTCTGGTCACGCTTTATATACAGGAAGCGCATGACTGGCTCCGCGAGCTGTCAATCAAAGCGCCCATGGATATCGGCAGTCAATGTCTAGCCAATGCCTTGCCAACAAAGGTTTGATTGATGGATGTAGTAACCAATCAAAAGGCATTATCTTGCGCAGTGTTTGTAAGCATTATTGGTGAATACCAGTTGCGCAGGACACGGCAGGACACATGGGCACGCGCTTACCATTTACGCACACACCGCAGTGGAGCACGCGGACTCTATGGCAGACTGTTTTTATTCACTAAATGAGTTTTTTACACTTTGTAAATTCTGTAAATAGTTGGTTTAGTTTTCAGTAACTGTATATCCATTATAATGGATAGTTTATTCAGCAGTTTATTGCAGATTTTTGATGAAAAACTACTCTTTACAATTACAAATGTTCTGAAATAAATGGCCTTTTTGAAAGGACGCCTAGTCTTTTCTTGACATAAAAGCTTACAGAAGCTACATTTTTGAGAGAATCATCCTCAAATTTGAATCAAAACATGATCAGACATTCAATTTTATATTTAGCGTTAGGTTATTTTCAGGCCCTTAACATTAAAGTCTCTATTTTTTTCCTAAGTGAATAAAAAAAACTTACATGTATATTTTCCTTGTTTTACTCTGTTCCTATACTACTTTGAGTCATTATCACTCTTGGGTAACAACATTTTCAAAAATGTCTAGTTTAAAATAAGACCCGATTTATGAATATAGACCATAGGGTTTAAGAACTGCAGACATTTTTATTTGGGTAAGTCGTTTTCAGAAAATTTTCAAAAATAGGGGCGCAGGTTAAGACAAACACATCGATTTGCTTCAGAAGGCCTTTATTAACCCCGCAGAGCCGCGTGGAGCAGTTATGATGGATATAGATGCACTTTTATGGACTTCAAAAATGACCCAACAGTCACTGCCATTAAAATGCTTGGAAGAGCCAGGACATTTTTAATATAACCCCGATTGTCTCACCCGATTGTGTTCGTCTGAAAGAAGAATGTCATATACACCTAGGATGGCTTGAGGGTGAGTAAATCATGGGCTAATTTTCATTTCACATTTTGATCACTCAAAAATTTAATTTCTGTTATCATTTACTCATCATGTCATTCAAAATCTTTATGACTTTGTGAATATTCTTCAAAACTCCTTTTTTTGTGTTTCATGTAAGAAAGAAAATGTGTTTCAAATGGGTAAACTAATGACAGAAGTTTCATTTTTTGGGAACTGTGCCGTTAAACTGTTCTGAACATGATTGTGGGGAAAATGAAGAGGTATAAAATAAACTAGGACAGACCGAAACAAACAAAAATGCAAGCAAGGAAGAACAGCTTACTTTTATACTTACGAGAACTCACTTAACAAGCACATTTTTCAAAAAAAAAAAAAAAAAAAAAAATGCGCTCTGAAACGGGGGACATTTCAAATGTTCTAAGAGAAACAGCTCTGGAAAAAAGCACTCAAGTCTACCACTCCACAGCACTTGTAATTTATCACTTGATGTTTAATACCTCTGAGTATGAGGTACACAGCCCGAGTTACTTTAGAAGTATCCCGAGCAGTTTAGAACATATAACATTAGGTAGAAGATAAAGAGATTTGATAAGCCAGGTTAATTCCACCATGGTGTGTGTGTGTGTGTGTGTGTCTGTGTGTATATTTGAAATATACATCTAAATATAACTATATTACATACATATATCTACAAATGACATGTTTGATCAATTTAATGCATCCTTGCTGAATATAAGTATTCATTTATTTAAAAAAATTAAAAATAAATAAATAAACTAAGAATAGTATTATACAAGTTTTTGTTCATTTCTTCATTCAAGTCTGTGTAGGAACTGACTAGTTGTTGATTATGCACAATGATTATACATATTCAGTTGCTCACAAAGTTGTATGTGTTGTGTTTTTTTATTTTTTTATATTGTCAACATGGTTCTAATTCAACCACATGACTTGTCATTCTCTGTTTTACTCTTTATCTCTCTAGGCAACGAGGGAGTTGTGTTTAGTCATTCTGTGGAAACGCCACACGTTCGAGCTGAACCTTTCCAAGATCTGAAGTAAGGCATGCTTTCTTAATGTATCACATTATCATTCAATGTGCGTTTCACCCCGAGAACCACAGAGGGGCGGGGGAGAGTTAGAGAATGAGAAAAAGAAAGGGACAAGACACAGAAGGATAGAGGAAAGTTATAAAACATGAACTTAATGAATGTCCACTTCCTAATTGTCCATATAAGGTTTATATTCTCAATATTCAGTGACAAACTGTCCCATTCACACGCCGTTATGAGAAAGAGGACACGACCTGTCTGACACACCCAATCCATCACCGGTGGATCAGCCAATCTGATTGATCTAATCTCTTCCGTCTACTTTAGTCAATATCTGATTGGATGTCTAATAGGTCACTAACACATCCCGAAGCTTCTCACTCCCCCAAACTCCAACATTATCACTACAGGAAATGATGTAGTGCCATGATGGATAGAGTCACTTTAAGTGGAAGTAGGCAGGTTACTGAGGGGAACTGAGAGCTTTTACCGCCCAGTTTGGTTTGATGGAGCACTGCTGGGTGCTTTCCAATCACTTATGAACTCGCTTAATGCAAATGCACCAGACTCAAATCTACTTTCATCGTTAGAAAAATTGGGGAAATGATTGGGTTAATGGAGGATTGGTGACATCTTATACTAGACTTTCAGCTTTCAATGGGAATGTTGACCCTTTTTAGTTCCATTTCTTATTTTAATGGAAAACATTATCAGGATTTGGCCCATTAAGGGGTCAAGGTTTGGTTAGTTAGCATGGTCCCATTAGCCCCTGCTGGTTCATGCTGTTACTACACCACTTTGAGTGTAAAATCTTTGGCATCTTTCTCCATTTATAGCCATAATCATGTATAAACTTTCCACTTTCCGCTGTTATTATTATTTAACTTAATCTAAAGCTAGAGTTAAGAATGTATTATATTTATTTATTTATTTATTTATATTTATATAATATATATATATATATATATATATATATATATATATACACACACTCACCTAAAGGATTATTAGGAACACCTGTTCAATTTCTCATTAATGCAATTATCTAATCAACCAATCACATGGCAGTTGCTTCAATGCATTTAGGGGTGTGGTCCTGGTCAAGACAATCTACTGAACTCCAAACTGAATGTCAGAATGGGAAAGAAAGGTGATTTAAGCAATTTTGAGCGTGGCATAGTTGTTGGTGCCAGACGGGCCGGTCTGAGTATTTCACAATCTGCTCAGTTACTGGGCTTTTCATGCACAACCATTTCTAGGGTTTACAAAGCATTTTGTGAAAAGGGAAAAACATCCAGTATGCGGCAGTACTGTGGGCGAAAATGCCTTGTTGATGCTAGAGGTCAGAGGAGAATGGGCCGACTGATTCAAGCTGATAGAAGAGCAACTTTGACTGAAATAACCACTCGTTACAACCGAGGTATGCAGCAAAGCATTTGTGAAGCCACAACATGCACAGCCTTGAGGCGGATGGGCTACAACAGTAGAAGACCACACCGGGTACCACTCATCTCCACTACAAATAGGAAAAAGAGGCTACAATTTGCACAAGCTCACCAAAATTGGACAGTTGAAGACTGGAAAAATGTTGCCTGGTCTGATGAGTCTCGATTTCTGTTGAGACATTCAGATGGTAGAGTCAGAATTTGGCGTAAACAGAATGAGAACATGGATCCATCATGCCTTGTTACCACTGTGCAGGCTGGTGGTGGTGGTGTAATGGTGTGAGGGATGTTTTTTTGGCGCACTTTAGGCCCCTTAGTGCCAATTGGGCATCGTTTAAATGCCATGGCCTACCTGAGCATTGTTTCTGACCATGTCCATCCCTTTATGACCACCATGTACCCATTCTCTGATGGCTACTTCCAGCAGGATAATGCACCATGTCACAGAGCTCGAATCATTTCAAATTGGTTTCTTGAACATGACAAGGAGTTCACTGTACTAAAATGGCCCCCACAGTCACCAGATCTCAACCCAATAGAGCATCTTTGGGATGTGGTGGAACGGGAGCTTCGTGCCCTGGATGTGCATCCCACAAATCTCCATCAACTGCAAGATGCTATCCTGTCAATATGGGCCAACATTTCTAAAGAATGCTTTCAGCACCTTGTTGAATCAATGCCACGTAGAATTAAGGCAGTTCTGAAGGCGAAAGGGGGTCAGACCGGCCCGTCTGGCACCAACAACCATGCCACGCTCAAAATTGCTTAAATCACCTTTCTTTCCCATTCTGACATTCAGTTTGGAGTTCAGGAGATTGTCTTGACCAGGACCACACCCCTAAATGCATTGAAGCAACTGCCATGTGATTGGTTGATTAGATAATTGCATTAATGAGAAATTGAACAGGTGTTCCTAATAATCCTTTGGGTGAGTGTGTGTGTATATATATATATATATACACACACTCTCAGAAAAAAAAAAAAAAAAAATGTACAGTGCTGTCACTGGGGCGGTACCCTAAGGTACCTAAATGGTACATATTAGTACCTTTTTTTCTGACAGTGTGTGTGTGTGTGTGTGTGTGTGTGTGTGTGTGTGTGTGTGTGTGTGTGTGTGTGTATATATATATATATATATATATATATATATATATATATATATATATATATATATATATATATATATATATATATATATATATATATATATATATATATATATATATATATATATATATATATATATATATATATATATATATATATATCTCATCTAGAAGCTGTCACAGTTCTTCAGGATTTAGGTTTTAGTCTCAACTGCTTCTGTTCCTTCATGTAATCCTAGACTTAATCAATGATTAAGTGAGATCATGTGGGCCATACCACCTTTCTTTGGACTCCTTGTACATACAAAAGTCTCACTGGATTATTGCAGTAGCCTATTTGCAAAAGGAATGTTTGAAAATCTAACATTGACTTCCCCCTACTGCAGCTAAAGCAAAAGCTAAGTCTTACACTTTTCCATGTTAATCAACCACGACAGCGATACGTGACAAACAACAGGGGATTCTGTTTTAGAAACTGTTTCTATTTCTACAACATCACAGTTGGAACAACATGCAAAATATGATGACTTTGAATATTTTGCATGACCTTTATAGCCTTACTGAAAGTGACAATAGATAATTCTCCACAGATTTTGCAAATAAATTGAAGGAAACAAGAACATTCAAACTGTGAACTGTGTGTGACCAAACAAGTGTATTCTATGCGGATAATTAATCATGTGGGGAAGAATCATTTTCAAAAGTCAGAGCTCCTTAAGAAGGATTTAAGTGAACTATTTGCGTCATATACTGCCCCGAAACACAAAGGTTGATGATCCAAATGCAGTATGTATCGGGGTAATCCACAGTCAAAGTCCAAAAACAGACAGGTCAAAACACGTTAACAGTGTTATTGACAAGTTCAGTCTTTTCTGGAGTCAAAGACAACTGTTTAAATCAGACGGCCTCCACCCAAACAAACGTAATATAAGAGTGCTAAAGGACAATATCTGTGTCTCCTGCCATCATCCTTCAGCAGTGTGTGCCACTGCACTCAACCAATATGGCACACACACACCTGGTGAGCAGGGTCGTAGCTAGGGAATTCTGGGCCCCCTGAAAAAACATTGATGTGGGCCCCCAACGCCCTCCACTCATATCATATACAGTAACGGTAAGATATGGAGGTCCCCCCATTTTCCAGACTTATTTTTGGGGAAAAAAGGTGCGAACATTGCATTCTGTGACTCCAAATTTTTTGCCAGCTTTGCAATTATTCGATGATTCTGCCTCATTTACGACCATAAGTTTAAAGTTGGTGTCATAACTGTTTCGAACGTGTTGGTTTATTTGACCAACTTTTGAAGCTCTTTTCTCAAAATGATCTCTTGATTCCTCCATGGCGGCACTTTACTGTTTATTTAATTCATAACACTGTCACTAATTACGTAGCCTATCATGTTGGCGCCCTTTACTGTTTCCCCCTGCTTTCTCCCTTTCCCCCCGTGATTTTGTCTATATCACGAATATAAGACGACCCCCCCATTTTTCAGCCTATTTTTAGGACACAAACCTAGTCTTATATTTGGGTATATACGGTATGTATTTCTTACAAAATAACTAAACAGATAAATAAATGAATGCAAATAATGTTACTGCTTTTACTTATTTAATAAACAAAGTTGTATATCAAAAAGACATTTGATGATTAATAATGACTTGAATAACAGTCAAGTATGCAAGACAAACTAATAAAATAACAACAAAAGACAAGAAATTGATAAAAATGAAAAAATAAACTTTTTTTAATGTAGGCATACCAGCAATATAAAATGTATTTCCTGTCATGCTGGTTTCTAACAGCTGAGATACATATTCAGAAATTAAAAAGGATGCAGTCAAATGTAAAATAAAACCACTTAAGTTTCTCACGTCTTCATTTTTGATGAAGATATTGTGCTATTTTATTAAATAAAGCTAATAAATGTTTCCATAAGTGAGTTGTATTTGCGTTTTCTTGCCAGCAGGCTATAGTTAAAAATATCACATCAGCAGCATGTCTGTAATCCTTGTGACATGCATATGTTTCTGCACGTTATACGAACCAACAAACTATATAATAGCGGAAAAAGACGGGGACTTTGAGCGTGTAATCGCTTGGGCGGTGCATGCCGTGCAGGTATACAGAGATGTTGACAGTACCGAAGCGCGGGCGCCGTCCTATGCCAGCAAAAGTAAATTGGGCAGTGAAAAGATCATGGCACGGTATCCCATCACATTGACTCTTGTCTTGTTAAAGAACGTTTTGATAGCAATTTTCCTGGCCTCCCATTCCTTTTTATGACATTACTGGAACCCAGATTTTTTTTTTCCTGACATTTTCAGTCAGTCTCACTTCTACTGTAACTTTACTTCTAACGTCAACTATTCTCGGAGCAGCTTCAACTATGACTGGTTATGTTTACTAGCTGGGGTGGAACCTGCAGTTTTATTTGGTCTCTCTGCTGTTTGCCGATAACTGAGCTGAAATAATTCATAACCATTGGACTAAACCATTTTTTTAAGGAGGGTAGAGAGAGGAGATTTAGAAAACTTCTTTATCAAAATTTTATGTTTTTGTGGTTTTCATTGAACTATCAGGCAAATAAATGTTTATATTGTATTGATTCATAAGAGTAGGGAAATATATATAGCATAACTACTGGATTTAGGGGGCCCCTATAATTGTCATCACCTTTCACCCCACTAGCGACAGCCCTGCTGGTGAGTTTATGAATGACCATAGGACTTCACATCAGCACCTGAATGTAAATGCGATTCACATATCCCACAAGGACAATGATAACACCAAGCAGCCACAACCACTGCTCATGGACACAATCCCAGCTGAGTCAAAATCCAGCTGATTGTGTCTGCTTTAATTGCATGGAAGCGTCAAAGTTCTTTTATACAAGGAAAATACTAATCACATCGAATTTTAATGTGAATCGTCTTGAATCGAATCATTCTGAATTTGCAAAAATTGTTCTTGAATCGAATTGAAAACCTATGAAACGTGAATCGAATCGATTCACTGTCTACCTAAAGTTTCACAGCTCTAGTACTCATCGATTTCGTTGCCAGTGCAGTGAGCTTGCAGAGAGACTCTTCCCACACGGTTTGTTATTGATATTGTTGTGTCTGTGTCTAAAAACTTAACACATTGCATGTGGTTAGGACATGGTGTTTGTCTTAAAATAAATGCTTTTGTGATGCAAAACTTGCGTCATACTATATTAGGTACTGTGATTGAATGTTCTTAGTAATAAATAAATAATATTGCATAGTACCAATACATCTAAAATTTTACTCTCTCAGTTCTGGTTGTAAAAAAAAACAAAAAAAAAAAACAAGAAAAATCATACGGATAAAGATAAAGCATTGCTGTCATTTCAGCCCAGTCTGCAGTCTGTTTCACAGTAGAGAGTAGACACTTTGATTGTGAAATAATGCCACAGTGAAAATCTGCAGACAATCGGAAAACTCATCATGGCTCCTTCTCTATCTCTCATCTTTCTCCTCCTCAGTCACCATGAATTTCTGGTTGTACTTCTCAAACAGAATCCAGCATCCTTCACTGACCTGTATGAATGTTTCATGATCCCAGCCTGTGTTTCCTTGTCTTGTGGGGACTTGTGTTATTTCCTGCCTTGTGTCATGTTTTGTAGTTCTTTGTAGTCTTTATGGATGATTAGTTTTCCCCAGGTGTTGCCTATTAGCCACTCCCCCAGGTTAACATTGGTTCCCTTTGTGTACATATTCCCCAGTGCTTCAGTTGTTGGTTGTCGGTCAAGTCAATTTTTATGTTGCATGTTGTTTTGGAATAAACTGTACTTGGGTTCACCTTTAATCTTGCCATGAGTGGATTTTGTTACAGAATTAACATTTTGTCCACCATTTTGTAGGGATTAATACCTTATTACACGCTTTATGTGTTTCACTTCACTTTTGCCCTCATTAATTTGCAAATCGAAAGCAGGAAACAAAAAAATCAAGTTCACTTTCTTCTAATTATTGTTTTATCAAAGTGCTCATTATCACCGAGCTTAACAGTCAATTGAAATGAGCCTACATAATGAGTTATGAGCCAGCTTTATGTTGTCCTTGGCATATGAAACATTTGTGGATGAATGTTTGTCCAGTTTTTACTCTCTCATCTCTAAATCGTCCTCTTTTCTCTCTCAGTGTTTTTGTCCCTATTAGAGTTCAGAATTGTGCAGTTAAAGTAAATGGAACATGTAATGACTTAATAGTCTATTAAAGGCTAATGTCTTATGATATGGTCTCACCGACAGAGTTCAGTTGCATCCTGTTGATATACTTTCTCACAAGTTCCCCAGTGAGAGTTGGTCAGACCACCTTTAAAGTAACCCTTGAGAGTTTTTATAAGCTATCTGTTTTATGCATGTGTGCGTGTAACAAGGCTTTGATGAATGAGAGCTCACACTTTTGATAACACATTTGTCACATTATTTTGAAGATAAACTATGTGTTTCTAGAGCTTAATGCATTTTGATACTTTATCAAGTGTTCTATCATTACTTTCTGTAAAGAATTCACTTAAAATGTTAACTTAAATGTGGGATCGCCATTGACAGAACTGTTCGCACTTAGTACTGACTTTGCTACAGCAAATCTGTTTGCTGTGAAACCCAGCAAATGACTAATACTTGCTCAACTATTCATAACATAGCCATTTTTTCTTTCTGTAATCTTTCATTAAATTTTTACAGGCTCATGTTATTTGAAAGCATTAAAAAAGAGCATCAATGTGCCACAGATCTTATATAATCTTGCACACTGTTTTATTTTCTTTGTGATACTAAGATGCTAGTCTGGAGTTCTGACAAATGAGATTTGAATTTAACTGAATTAATGAAACCATATGCACATCAGTGTATTTTTAAAGAAATAATTCTCATGGAATGACTCATGGAAGTAAGTAACTGACAGAATTTGAAATTTGAATTAATTGCTTGGGCTGCTATTTTGTGCTGCCGTTTGAAAAACATGATCTAATATATATTTTTTATATATTTACAGTAATCACTAATTTAGACATGATAATTAGTGTGGCTTATTTTATTGATACATATTTTTGTATATTTTATACATCATGGAGCAGCATCTAAATAATTGAGAACAGTGTAACAGTGATAAAACAAAAGTTTTGATTGCTTTAAAAAAAAAAATGGCTCTATTGCTGGAACGCTATTTCAATCGGCAGCTACTGGCTTTCCATCTTTTATTCTTGGCACAATTCTGGTCATTTGCCTTCATTTGTTTAGTTCGATGCTCCTCTCTCAGTGCTGAGGTTTGAACTTGCCTCGGGCTCTCATTAATTAAACTGCAAATCTCAGACAAAGAAACATTACCACCATTTGAGACAGCTTGGATGGCCTCCATTTTCTAAGCACCACCTCTCTTTTTACTCTCTACAATCCTCTCTTTACAGACCTTTATGAAGTCACTGTCAGCTCAGTTGGCATTGTTGAAGGCCAAGTTTTAGTAGACTGTAATAGCCTCGCTGTTGTTTTCCACCTCCCCTGCCCAACAGGGTTTGGTCGTGCTGCTAATAGCATAGCGAAGGTTGCCTGGTGAGAGTGCAACAGAGTCATGCCATTAGTAATCAGTTAACTCTGCCAGCCCCCCCTCAATTTCACAAATATATATATTTATTTTTTTTGTCACAGAAAACACTGTTTATACCGCCACAAGCTGCAGCGATCACTTTTAAAGTCTTTTAAACAAGAAAATTATATTCAATAAAAAGAGAGATTTGAGAAAATAACTAGTCCCTCCTAAAAGGGTGTGTTAGTTCAGCATAAATAATGCAGGAAGGAGTCTTTTTCAGCATTTTATTCTGAGGTTGAAGCTTCTGTCTGAAGGTTTTTAACAAGCAAACACACAGCATCTTTGTTTGAGAGAACAGCACCTCAGTGTCATATGTGTTCGAATTAATACCGGTGGGCTAACAGTCACATCTTGAGGCAAGTGCATTAAACTTTTCCAGCCACTTTTATTTATATATATATATAATTGTATTGACACTGAATTGACACTGTAGAAATTGTAAATAAAATAGGAATGCAATAATTTACAAATCTCATAAACTTATATTTTATTCACAATAGAATATAGATAACATGTCAAATGTTGAAAGTGAGACATTTTGAAATGTCATGCCAAATATTGGCTCATTTTAGATTTCATGAGAGCTACACATTACAAAAAAATTGGGACAGGTAGCAATAAGAGGCCGGAAAAGTTAAATGTACATATAAGAAACAGCTGGAGGATGAATTTGCAACTTATTAGGTCAATTGGCAACATGATTGGGTATAAAAAGAGCCTCTCAGAGTGGCAGTGTCTCTCAGAAGTCAAGATGGGCAGAGGATCACCAATTCCCCCAATGCTGCAGCCAAAGATAGTGGAGCAATATCAGAAAGGAGTTTCTCAGAGAAAAATTGCAAAGAGTTTGAAGTTATCATCCTCTACAGTGCATAATATCATCCAAAGATTCTGAGAATCTGGAACAATCTCTGTGCATAAGGGTCAAGGCCGGAAAACCATACTGGATGCCTGTGATCTTCGGGCCCTTAGACGGCACTGAAGATCAACTCTATAGGTCAAAAAAGAAGCCATATCTAAACATGATCCAGAAGCGCAGGCGTTTTCTCTGGGCCAAGGCTCATTTAAAATGGACTGTGGCAAAGTGGAAAACTGTTCTGTGGTCAGACCAATCAAAATTTGAAGTTCTTTTTGGAAAACTGGGACGCCATGTCATCTGGACTAAAGAGGACAAGGACAACCCAAGTTGTTATGAGTGCTCAATTCAGAAGCCTGCATCTCTGATGGAATGGGGTTGCATGAGTGCATGTGGCATGGGCAGCTTACACATCTGGAAAGGCTGAAAGATATTTCCAAGTTCTAGAACAACATATGCTCCCATCCAGACGTCGTCTCTTTCAGGGAAGACCTTGCATTTTCCAACATGACAATGCCAGACCACATACTGCATCAATTACAACATCATGGCTGCATAGAAGAAGGATCCGGGTACTGAAATGGCCAGCCTGCAGTCCAGATCTTTCACCCACAGAAAACATTTGGCGCATCATAAAGAGGAAGATGCGACAAAGAAGACCTAAGACAGTTGTAGAAGCCTGTATTAGACAAGAATGGGACAACATTCCTATTCCTAAACTTGAGCAACTTGTCTCCTCAGTCCCCAGACGTTTGCAGACTGTTATAAAAAGAAGAGGGGATGCCACACAGTGGTAAACATGGTCTTGTCCCAACTTTTTTGAGATGCTGAAGCCATGGAATTTAAAATCAAACAGCGCATCTCCACTTCCTTCCACTGTAGAGAAATGAAGGCAAAATATCCCAGTAATGCTCATTGATGATTTACGTCATTCAGAGCCCGAGTATGCACAGTAGTGATCCTGAGGTGGAACCGCAGCATCAAGGTCCCGCCCATACTCCCACTCCCGCAGACTCATCTGCAAGCACAGCTGTCAATCACAACGTTACACCCCCCTTTTTATATATAGAATCAAATAACTAACTGAAACCAAACTTATTGTGAAAATGAACATACATCTGCATTATGAGAACTAAAATGACAGAAACAATCTTTGGAAGAAATTAAATATTGTAAAATTATAAAGTTTAATTGGATTTTTTTTTTTTTTTGTCTTAATTTTGTGTCCCATTCGATTACATGGAGTGGGTGGGGTTTAAGACCTATACTGCAGCCAGCCACTAGGGGGCGATCAAAAGTTTTGGCTTCATTTTTCAGGTCTTGTGTTTTTTGCTAGTTTCAACCTGACGCAGTTATCATTTTCACATCCAGCGCCACGTTATTTAAATAGCAAATGCTCTCTTGCCCATCTGTTCGCCCATGGGCGTGCTGGTCTAAAAACGAGGTGTGTTCAGGCGCATTGTTGGCTTGTTGCTATTTTGAGGCAACTGAAGACAACTGCGCCATTTACTAACAACAACCTGGTCTAAAGTCAATAGCGCAGTATGTTTTGTGTTATTCAAAGGGCACATTAGTAATATGCACATATAGGTGGGTGCACAACATGCATACACTCTGTTTATTACACATACAGGGACGCACAGCAGCACACAACATCCTCTCTGGAGAAGCGTTCAGTCTTTCCGCTTACAAATTCCGCCATGTAAATAGAATCTGCCATGGTGTAAGCGTAAATGGCATTTAAAGGGAATGGGAGATGACACTCTGATCGGTTTATTGTGTGTTACACTAGGTACAACCCTTTTAGACCATGCACCTGGTGTGCCAACCATTTTCCCGTTGTTAAACTAGCAATAGTGGATTCGGACACGCCCTAAATGCACCTGTGCCACGCACTTCAGACCATGTGCTCAGATCGTTAAAATGGGGCCCTTGGTGTAAACGGTCTCAAGTTGTTAATGTTCAGATAACTGTCATGTCCGGTGTAGACACTGTGTTAGAGTCAATGAGGATGCGACATGTAACAGAAGGATTTGGATCTGAATCCCAATCCAATAAAGCCACCACTTGCTGTGGTTAACATCTGCTGACTAACACTTGTAAATGTTGAGATGCGGTCCACCAAGCACTTGTTTTCAAAGACATAAACTCAGTTTCAACGTGGTACCTCAGTCTCTACTGTGCACATAGGCAACTACTTTCAAAGGCAGCATTCTAAACAAAAAGAAACCCTCAAAGAGATGGATTTGAAATGCTTCTCATGGGCAGTAATTCACACAAGTAGAACTTCCTATAAAATACATGATACTTACAGAAATTCAAACACAATCAATTCCAAGTCATGTTGCTGAGCTAACATTTTGATACAAATAAATGCATAACACACACATATAGGGTGAAATAAAATTGTTTTAATTAGATGATGATTTTTAATCAATATTTTTCAGTACTGAATAAAATGTAGTTTCGGTTAAAACTGGTGTTTTCATGGATGACGTTTTTTGTTTTTGTTTTGTCTGAGCTTACAGCAGTGCATTCTGGGATTGCCTTATCAGCAACAAATACATGCTACAATGCATTTGCTGCCTACTGTTTGGAACAGCCTTTACATCAGGAGGGCACCAAGGATGATTAAAAATGTTACCTAGGAAGATAAGTGTCTTGGTTGTAGTCTATAGAGACAAATTATGTTTAAAATTATGTTTAAAATTTTACAATTGATTAGAGTGCTAGGAAAAAGAGTAAAATGGCTTCATTAACATCTGCTACTTAGTCTACTAACTAGTATCCTCTTAACCTCAGAGACCAGGGTATTAGAATTGTGATGTTTGTATGAAGCAACTAAATTATGAATAATTTTAAATTAGATTTTGGTCGATTTTGAGGTTTTCACAAAAAATTGTTAATTAAGCCCTCGTCTTGTGACCCCAATGCTCCAAATAGCAATTAAACATCTAAAAGTATCTTTATTTGTACATTTTCAGAGAGTAGTGTGCGCCAAAGTGTGCGCACAAAGACGCCATATCATCCAGATATGCACATACACACAGAATTATAGTATTTCAAAATATAGTCACACAAACATTATCTGTTATGTCTTATGTGGACATTTGTGAAAAACATCTGATGTGTTACATTATTTTAGGTCCATTCAGCACAGTATAGGTCTTAATATATAGGCATTCTGGCATTCTGTATTAATGGTAATCAAACAATTGTATCGTATCGTGGAAAAAAAAGTTAAATATATTTTTTTTTCTATAGATATTTGGTGTTGATTTGGTGTGTGTCAAATTTGGTTATTACCAGGATTTTAAGGTATGATTGCTAGGTGATTTTGTTTTGGAACCATCAGAAAACATTATTTATTTATTTATTTTTATTTAATTTTTTTCAGAATTGACTATGCTGACTCTATCAACTTCAAACAGGTTTAGCTCAGTCATACATCATTTTGAAGTTTTTTTTAATAGAGAATGTGATAATAATAACACATTTTTGAAAAATAGCTGATTGCGACTCATTTTGCTAGCACAGGTTACATTTAGAGCATTTATTTGCAGAAAATGACAACTGATCAAAATAACGGAAACAGAAATAATGATTAGGGGCTGCACAGACTATAATGCTCTGCCATGATGCTTTAAGCTTGACGTCGACTAGTCACATACAGACAGTAGCTTGCGCATCGCAGATTGGACATTGTTGTTATGTAGGAGCAATAGCCTTGTGGGCAGCGCGGTGTCGTATGTCATAGCGGTCCACAAGGAAAGCCACGTTTGAGTTTCATCGATTAGTTGACGTCGACTCGACTTTAATCACATAAATGATGACTTTAGAAAAATCTGAAGTCTTTCCACCCTAATACAGTATACAGTATAACTAATTGCTTCCTAAAGACATCTTTAGGAAATCTGACTTTTTCCATGTTTAAGTGCTATAATCATGTCCCCCGTGCAACTACCAACCCAGAAAACGTGAAAAAGGACAACCCAGTAACTTTGATTTGGTAAGCCTTTTCCTGCAATCATGTGAAAAATCGAGCAGCTCAGATTTCTCTCCCCTTCTGACGTAGGAATGAAATCTATTATAATATTACCGCCCCTTAATCTGCACGTTTCCACCCATGGCGCTGACAGACTGTTCCGTATTAGCATAGTTTCTGCCTTCAGCCAGTTGTACACTGTCCGGCATTTTCTCCGCGCTCGAGCAGCTGTAGCGACAACAATGTCTTGTAAGCAATGCAGGTGCATTGCCTGAATGAGGGACAATTCAAGTCAGGTTTTGCTAAAAAGTTAAAGCTCAAGGATGGATCAGTACCAACTATTCGTGATCCAGCGTATAGTCTCCGGCGTGATCCTGGTCACAGCAGTAATGAAAGGGAGAGCGCACACTTTATAATGCTTTATCTGAGTTTTACGGATATGAAGTTTACCAGTTTATTAAGCACCCCCTGAAAAGGCATAAGGTCTGTGTATATTTGTTTACTGTTAGTTGTAAGGAGTTTTTTTGCTGTGTATGTTGATGATAATGCAAGGGAGAGAGTGTATTTATGTATAAGACTTTAATGCACACTTCTTGTACTGTGATTTATTCAGCTCTTATAGTGATTTTCTGGAGTGAAAGCACACTTCATCTTTTGTGTGATGAACAATAAACTTCATAAAACTCATCAGTAAAGTTTTGGCCATCATTCGGACAGGGTCCACTACAGCATGCTTGTACTCTAGTGGATAAAAGCAAGATGGTAACATAAGTTAAAACTGGAATTAAACTAAACTATACCTGTTCTATTTCCTTGCAGCATATATTTTCTGGCTCTGTAGGCATTATTGTCCGAGTCTGGTTCGAACTGAACACCGTTAGTTTCTGACATGTTCTGTTGTTGTTGCTCCACAAGCTATTGAAGCTCTGCCCTCTTCTTGAAAGAACAGGCAGGTAGCACCAGCTCATTTGAATTTAAAAGGACATACACAAAAACAGTGTATTTTTGCTTACCCCAAAAGTGGCAATTTTAAGTGGGGTATTTTGAGATAAAACTTCACATACACACTCTGGGGACATCAGAGACTTATTTTACATCTTGTAAAAAGGGACATGATGCCATGGAAACCCATTCCTTGAAGCTCTCTACATACTGTTCTTGAGCACATAGTTTGGAGGTCTGTAGCTATTGACTCTGCAGAAAGTTGGTGACTTTGCACTGTGCGCCTCAGCATGCCCTGACCCCACTCTGTGATTTTATGTAGCCTACCACTTCATGGCTGAGTTGCTGTTGTTTACAATTGACCCTTTTAAAGTAAAAAAAACTACAAAAAAAACAACAATATTGATATCTATGCTTGGGTCTCAATGATCTATCCACCAGCTCCAGTGAAAACTGAACCAAACTGAAGAAAAAAAAAAAAAAGATGTTGTCTTGCAAACTGTGTGACTGAATGTGAGGCTTAATCCAGATGAGACAGCCAGCACTTTTCCTCTCTAGAACATAATTATGGATGGAGAGAGAGTGAAAGAGCGAGGGAGATTGTTGAGGGGGGATTTGAAGGGGGTTTGCTTGATTTATTGCACACCTGAATCTCCACAGCCAGTTGAAATATAGACTCAGTCCTTCAACCATTTTGGAATACTTTGGCAAATTACTTCTGTGGCTGTGTGTATGTCCTCTGCGCCACATTTCTCCTTATAAAGTAATTACACAATGGCTATCATTCATCCAGTGAGTCTTCATTGTCTTACGTTGTCTTAATGGCACAAAGTGAACATTTGTTCCCATGGAAATGCATTGTGATAATAGAGAAGAACAATCATAGATTGATATTAGCTATAATTTTTCTTACATCACAGATCTTTTTCATCATCAGTTGATGTCCAACTGCTATGTCAGATTTCACAATATGATTTAAATCTATCTATCTATCTATATCTATCTATCTATCTATCTATCTATCTATCTATCTATCTATCTATCTATCTATCTATCTATCTATCTATCTATCTATCTATCTATCTATCTATCTATCTATCTATCTATCTATCTATCTATCTATCTATCTATCTATCTATCTATCTATCTATCGCTTGTTTGATCTATCTGCCTGTCAAATTTTTACCCCTTTTTAATGTTTAATGGCTCTATTGTTGTAAACCAACATTTTTTTTTTTTTTTTTAAATGCCATACAACTACATATATATATATAATATATGATTGTATCTCAGTCCGCGGATCCCAGTCAGGGACATTAAACATGAATTCTTATCTCTCTCCATCTTTTCAGCTAAAGGCCACTCTTAGACTCATCTTTCAAGCATCTGACAAGATTCACCTCATACCTGGCTTATCCAGCTCTCGAGTTCTCATTTATAATATGACTTCTTTTTTTTTTTTTTTTTTGGCTTCTCTTATAATGGTTGTGGTTAAAGTTTGGGTAGAGCAAGATGGTTCTAAATCATGACAAAAGTACATCTGTGACCCTGAGCCCATGAGTGACTGATTGGGCACAACCTGGAAATTACATTTGATTTACTTGAGTGTTTGGGAGGCATGTAGAGATGCTACTCGGGTGCTTCAATTGTAGTGTAGCTGTATATGAGTCTCAGTTGCATAGGTAATGATTGCATATGATTAAATGCAATACTTGAGATTCTTTGTAGATGTGACCCTGGAAACTTGGCCCTCTCAAATCCACATTAAATTACTTTCCACTCATACGGACATCGAGGACATCCACCCTTCAGACTTGACCTTCATATCCATTGATTACCTTATCACGCAGGGATTACTCTGGCATCTACAGTGCCTTACCTCTCAGCCTATTCCTAATACTGTCAGTATGGATGAGTGAAGTAGTTTTTTTTTTCTTTTCCATAAGAGATTAAACTTAATTTTTAGATGATTTTTGTATGTGGTTTTGGCATCATATCGATCTGTGGTGGTGACCTTTACATTTATTGAGCCGTATAGTAAATTGCCCTTGTTGTCATCTGTCTTTTCAACAGAATGAGTGTCACTCAGGTATATACATCAAATCATTGAAAGAATTCTGAAGACTTTTAAAAATTATTATTATTATTATTATTATTATTATTATTATTATTATTATTATTATTATTAAAGTAAATATATTTATTTTTTATTTTATTTTCAGATTTTTTTTTTTTTCTTCAGAGATTAAATTAAAAGTGACAGTTATGACATTTATAATGTTACTAAAGAATTGTATTTCAAATAAATGCTGTTGATAGTGTTGGGACAAGATGGAGAAGTTCATTTTAGCAGTCAGCAATATTCCTAAAATTAAAATATGTAAAATTAAGATTAGTAAGAGACACTATATTTCCAAAAGTTTTGGGACGCCTGCCTTTACATGCACATGAACTTTAATGATATCCCATTCTTAATCCATAGGGTTCAAAATGGAGTTGGCCTACCCTTTGCAGCTATAACAGCTTCAACTCTTCTGGAAAGGCTTTCCACAAGGTTTAGGGGTGTGTTTAAGGGAATTTTTGACCATTCTTCTAGAAGCACATGTGTGGCACTGATGTTAGACTAGAAGGCCTGGCTCACAGTCTCCACTCTAATTCATCCCAAAGGTGTTTTATCGGAATGAGGTCAGAACTCTGTGCAGGCCAGTCAGTTCCTCCACACCATCCATGTCTTTATGGACCTTGCTTTTTGCACTGGTGCACAGTCATGTTGGAACAGGAAGGGGACATCCACAGACTGTTTCCACCAAGTTGGGAGCATGAAATTGTCCAAAATGTATTGGTATGCTGAAGCATTAAGAGTTTATTTCACTGGAACTAAGGGCCAAGCCCAGCCCCTGAAAAACAACCCCATACCATAATCCCCCTCCACCAAACTTTACACTTGGCACAATGCAGTCAGCCAAGTACCGTTCTCCTGGCAATCGCCAAACCCAGACTCATCCATCGGATTGCCAGACAGAGTCCTCACGTGATTCCTCACTCCAGACAACACGTCTCCACTGCTCTAGAGTCCAGTGGCGGCATGCTTTACACCACTGCATCTGACGCTTTGCATTGTACTTGGTGATGTAAGGCTTGGATGCAGCTGCTCGGCCATGGAAACCCATTCCTTGAAGCTCTCTACATACTGTTCTTGAGCACATAGTTTGGAGGTCTGTAGCTATTGACTGCAGAAAGTTGGTGACTTTGCACTGTGCGCCTCAGCATGCCCTGACCCCACTCTGTGATTTTATGTAGCCTACCACTTCATGGCTGAGTTGCTGTTGTTTACAATTGACCTATCGGTAAGCCCCACCCCCTTAGTTACTGTTGCTAACTCGGACAAACAAACAGCTGTCAGTGTCAAAACCTTATCCCAAGATGTTTTTGGACAAAGAGTGTAGCTTACTCCATCCGAATAATGGCCAAACTTTACTGATGGTTTATGAAGTTTATTACATAGTTTTTCACTCCAAAAAAATCACAGTAAGAGCAGAACAAACAAAGCAAATTACACAAAAACACTCATATAACTAACAGTAAACAAACATATACAGATATTATGCCTTTTCGGTGGTGCTAATAAAATTTAAACTTTGTATCTGCAAAACAACTCAGATAAAACAGCGAGCTCTCCCTTTCATTACCCGTAGACTATACTGCCCATCAAAATAGGAGTCCTCCTTAGTAAGACAGATACTGTAGCCCTTAATCATAACTAAACTCACAGAAATATCAAAAATGTATACAAAATATAATTAGACGATAAATCACAAAGTCTGTGACACAGAAAGCCCACCTCTCGTCGATGAGCATTCAAGTGGGACTTGAATATGGTGGGAGATTAATTTGGAAGCGAGAGTTTACAGATCACACTGCAAGCGGGAGAAGCCTCATGTTACTGTCATCACAATCACAGATGACAACATCGACAATGTAGACCTTTGTTTATGTGTTTTTGACCTACACTGTTACATGACGTGAGAACAGTTAGTTATTTTGGTTTGTGCGTTAGCATGGACTTTAATCGTAACTTAAACCCTAGAGGTTGAAGATCAAAGCCTCGATTGTTTTCTTATCAGTGCCAAAGAGACTCAAATAACTCTGTCGATTTGTATCATTCGGACAAGTGTTATACATCATTATAATCTGTTAAGTATCTACTTTTATTTGTGTACACTCACAATAAAAACATGGTGTGCTTTTTGCTAAACAAAGAAAACAAACATGATACGCAATCTGCAGCCTTTCTCTCAATGACGTTCATTCAGATAGTCTTTAGAAATTGAACTGTAACTTAGTGAATACTTGTCACGCAAACATGACACATATGTCTAAAGAAACGCCAGGTTTGAAATGTCAGGTTTTAAATAATGTAAATCAAATCGAAAACAAATATTCTGTGTTTATGTAATCTGTTTGAACAGAGAGAGGTGTCAGTCGTTCGCGAGCCTCTTCATTAATGTTAATGCGGCCACGCCCACGGAGCGTGCGTTCTTTTGAGATTCAAATACTGACGCGATCCATGCGAGCAGAGTCAACGTGTAAAGTGTAATGACACTTTTACCATTAATGTGTTTATAAGCAACTGGAAAAAAAGCACAAATGTCAATATGTCAAAACTTCTAAAGGGCCCCAAAATAGCTCAGACTTCAGAGGGTTAATGAGGGTATGACAACCAGAAAATCCTCTCAGGATACCTGCAGTCAGTGTCAAAGTACCCCAGGCACATCATTTTGCCATTTTTGTAGCATAAACACCATCAAACCGATGAGAATTTCAGATTTTCCAATGTTTCTCTATGGCGCTGAAACATAAAGATGTCCGAGTTCCGGTCACAGTGCAACTGATACTCAACTGCCATTGGCTCATCTGTGTTCGAGGGGAGGGGCTTATCAATAGGTCAATTTCTTCCACTTTGTTATAATACCACTAAAAGTTGACCGTAGAATATTTAATAGTGAGGAAATTTCATGAATGGACTTATTGCACAGGTGGCAACCTATCACGGTACCACACATACCATGCTTGAATTCACTGAGCTTCTGAGAGCGACCCATTCTTTCACAAATGTTTGTAGAAGCAGTCTGCATAGGTGCTTGATTTTATACACCTTTGGCCATGGAAGTGATTTGAACACCTGAATTCAGTGATTTGGAGGGGTGTCCCAATACTTATGGCTATATAGTGTATGTCTCTGTGTACATACGGTGGTACTCGCGTGTTGACTCTGCCACAATAGCCTCCGCCACAATAGCCACAATGGCAAAGAGCACGCACTGTTTCTCTTTCATCTTTAATGTTAAGCATTAACCAGCGACAAAGTCACAACTGCGATTGAACAACTTCAGATTTTTGAAATTAATGTGATTAAAGTCGATGTCAACTAGTCACTGATGACGTCATTAATGACCAAATAAGCCTGACTCGAACGTGGGTTGCCTTGTGGACCTTGCGCTGCCCACAAGGCTATTGCTCCCACACAACAGCTTATTTTTATCAGTTCTTTAGGTCATTATATTTCTCACAGATTTCTGCTCATTCTAAATCAGATTTGGATAAAGTAGCACAGTAAAGATTACATTTATATGAATGCATTAGTGAGAGAGCAATTGCGCGTGCATTAATACTACCTGGCAGCGTCTCTCTACTAATAGTGAAGCTGTGGGATTTAGTTACTAAGAAACATATGCTAGAACCTTTCAGTTTCTAAACAGTTTTATTGATAAATAACAGAACAATACTGTTATTTTAGTTGTGTTGACAATACTTTTCTACGCTATATTAAATTTTACTGGGGTGCGATCTATACGTGATGCACAAGCTACTGTCTGTATGTGTGTGCGTTACAATGCAGCAGCGCATTAGTTTAGAACAGCGATTGTTTGTACAATAAGCTGTTTAAAATGTGCATTCTCCTAATCAATTTAAGCATCCAGATGATATAATCAAACATATTTTGTGTAGTGCTCTCACATTTATTTGTCATTTTAACTGGGCATAAGTGGACTTCAAAGATTTCTTATCCTGTTGTGCCCTCTATAGATGTTGATCAGCGACTAGCTTGAAGCATCATGGCAGAGCATTAAAGTCGACTAGTCTGGGCAACCCCTAGTGTGAACACAGCTTTTAGGGTGCTTTCACATCTGTAGTTCGATTAATTTTGTCTGCATCAAGGGCAAAAAATTACATACATTGTAGCATTTTTCAGCCGTTTTGGTTCCTTTTCATACAACACTGGTTGCTCTTGTCCAAATCAGTTGGCGAGTTGGTGAAACGAACTAAAATATAGTCACGTGACAACATCCACATCACTCATTGGCCTGATGTTGGAAAATAATGTTTTAATGTACTGCAAATGGTGAAGCTGACTGTGGCAGCTGGTTTAGTCAAAAAATGCGCAGTGCTTTAGGCACTTGGGTCTGTTCGCGGTCAGATCACATTTTCACCATAAACAAACCACTCCAGTGTTCACTTGAAAGCGTACCGAGACCACCTCTTCGAGGAGGTCTCGGTACACTTTTTTGGTCCTCTTTTTGTGCGTACCTGAGTTTGATTGTTGCAGTCACACCTGCCCAAACAAACTGCACCAAGGGGGACAATGAACTCTAGTGCGATTCAACTGAATTAATGAAGCAGGTGTGAAAGCACCCTAGAATGATTTCTCAAGGATCATGTGAGACTGAAGACTGGCTGCTGAAAATTCAGCTTTGCCATCACAGGAAAAAAATTAAAAAATAAAAATAATATATATACACTCACCTAAAGTATTATTAGGAACACCATACTAATACTGTGTTTGACCCCCTTTCGCCTTCAGAGCTGCCTTAATTCTACGTGGCATTGATTCAACAAGGTGCTGAAAGCATTCTTTAGAAATGTTGGCCCATATTGATAGGATAGCATCTTGCAGTTGATGGAGATTTGTGGGATGCACATCCAGGGCACGGCTTCCTGTTCCACCACATCCCAAAGATGCTCTATTGGGTTGAGATCTGGTGACTGTGGGGGCCATTTTAGTACAGTGAACTCATTGTCATGTTCAAGAAACCAATTTGAAATGATTCGAGCTTTGTGACATGGTGCATTATCCTGCTGGAAGTAGCCATCAGAGAATGGGTACATGGTGGTTATAAAAGGATGGACATGGTCAGAAACAATGCTCAGGTAGGCCGTGGCATTTAAACGATGCCCAGTTGGCACTAAGGGGCCTAAAGTGTGCCAAGAAAACATCCCCCACACCATTACACCACCACCACCAGCCTGCACAGTGGTAACAAGGCATGATGGATCCATGTTCTCATTCTGTTTACGCCAAATTCTGACTCTACCATCTGAATGTCTCAACAGAAATCGAGACTCATCAGACCAGGCAACATTTTTCCAGTCTTCAACTGTCCAAATTTGGTGAGCTCGTGCAAATTGTAGCCTCTTTTTTCCTATTTGTAGTGGAGATGAGTGGTACCCGGTGGGGTCTTCTGCTGTTGTAGCCCATCCGCCTCAAGGTTGTGCGTGTTGTGGCTTCACAAATGCTTTGCTGCATACCTCAGTTGTAACGAGTGGTTATTTCAGTCAAAGTTGCTCTTCTATCAGCTTGAATCAGTCGGCCCATTCTCCTCTGACCTCTAGCATCAACAAGGCATTTTCGCCCACAGGACTGCCGCATACTGGATGTTTTTCCCTTTTCACACCAGTCTTTGTAAACCCTAGAAATGGTTGTGCGTGAAAATCCCAGTAACTGAGAAGATTGTGAAATACTCAGACCGGCCCGTCTGGCACCAACAACCATGCCACGCTCAAAATTGCTTATATCCCCTTTCTTTCCCATTCTGACATTCAGTTTGGAGTTCAGGAGATTGTCTTGACCAGGACCACACCCCTAAATGCATTGAACGTATATATATATATATATATATATATATATATATATATATATATATATATATATATATATATATATATATATATATATATATATATATATATATGTATATATGTATATGTTTTGCTCTGCATTTTCAATTAAATAAATACAGCAATAGTAAACATAGATTTCTCCTTTCTAAAACATGAACAATCTTACCAAACCTAAACTTTTGAATGATAGTGTATATGACCAAAAGTATACTTACAAGTACCTCGTTTATTTATTTTTAAATAAAAGTTGCATTTGGCCATGTAGTCTAAACTGAATCAATGATGCCATAGTGTGATTACATATTGTCACTGTTCTGTTTGTTTTGGTGAACAATATTCTAAATTGCTCTCTAACTCTCTCTCTCTATCTTTTTTGTTCTTTTCTGTCTCTTTTCATCTTGGTTTGAAGTAGACCTGAAGTGGTTCCTTCCCAAGACACATGGTCTCACTCGAGTGAATGATATTCTTCGACAGGAGTGAAATAAGATACAATATCATTCCTTTATTCCTGTAACCTCCTTCCTCGCCACAGCAGTGCTTTAGAGACCCAATGGGCCTACCTTATTCCTGCTTCCCTTTCTGACCATGGCGGTCCCCCAGTTCTATCACTATCAATTAAATTATCAGCAATGGATGCGCACGGGCATGAAATTGCTTTACGTTTTCTCACAGGGTCTTGCTGCCAGCCACAATTTCCCCAGCTACATTTCACACAGCAGACGGGTGTGCTGCGAAAAGTCATTTTTGACCGATTCAAGGATTTGTCAGGGAATGTTGAAGACAAGAAATGGGCCATTGGGCCACGAGCTCAGCGAGCTATAGAGGAAACCCACTCGGAGGGTCAAGAGCTCCAGTGAACTTTCTTGAAAGCCCTATTTTTGGCACCATTATCAGCAAGGTTGTGATTCAGATTTTAGCTCTTAAAGTTTCTATGATGAAACTATTGTTATGATGTTAAGAAAAGCAGAGATGTCTCAGTGTTTCTCTCTTTTTTTTTTTTTTTTACAGCCAAAACTAACTTGCACAACTTTTGCAACTTTCTAAATGCATTTCTAAGAGTCCTCTTGGTTTTGTCCTATAACATCATGGAGCCCAGTAAGTGAGAATCACACAGAGAGGAGCTTTAAAACTCAGGGAGGCTTGAAAATGTCAAATGCAACACTTTTCTCATCTTTGGCTTTGGCTGATGTTCATTTACCCATAGTACAGTGTCATTCATCAATCTGAAAGGCTGCAACCAAAAGTAAATACTCAGAGAGGAACATGAAGTCAAAGGTTAGCTGTTGGTATTGAGCTGCTTAATGTCATCATTGGTCTTATTCTCAAAAGTCAAAAGTCAGTACCCAGCTTCTGTAGCCATGAGCATGATGGAGACATAGTGATGAATGATACGTCGAAGCACACAAAACTCATGAGAGGAGAAAATCTAATTTGGTCGCTGTGGCGAGGGGGGCGTGGTTTAGCGAAGTCTGTGACGGGAGAGAGAGTCAGGGAACGAGCGGCACGTAAGTGAATCAAGGTCAAAGGAGTATCACCTGTCTTGTTTCAGTGATTGGCGTAGAGAGACAGGATTTAAGCTGTCCAGGAAGTGAGGACGGAGAGAGAAGCTGGGACTCGAGGGAGCGAATGCAGAGAGGAACTGCTAAAGAGAAACCGACGGAGTACAAAGAGTTTACGATTATTGTTTATGTTTGGTGCAATGTGCACACAGTTGTGAGTAAAATAAAAGAGAACCTATGAGTCCCAGAAAGCCGATCCCTTGTCTTCTTCCTTATACACGTGAACCTTGCTACAGTGGTGCCGATACCCGGGATAGGAAGAAGACCGAGCCGCCGCCATGCAAACACCGCCAGCGATGCCATTTGCGGACGTCATACATTCGCTCGCGGGCCTCCATCGGGAGCAACATCAATTGATGCTGGAGATCCGGGAAGAGCAGGAGCGGCGTTTCCAGGCGCTCTTCCTGGCCCAGCAGCAGGACCGCGAGCTCGTCCGGAGCTGCATTGACCGGGGGGTTCCGGCCGGGGAAACATCTATGATGTTTCCCTGGCCAAAACCATCCACATGCAGCTCACAAAGATGGGGCCGCAGGACGATCCAGAGGCGTTCTTGGATTTGTTTGAGCGGTCCACGGAGGCATGTGGGTGGCAGCGACTGGACTGGCCGGTGCGCCTCATTCCTTTGATATCGGGTGAGGCGCAGATAGCGGCCCAACAACTGCCAGTCCAGAACCTCCTGGTCTATGACGACCTGCGACGGGCCATCCTCCAGAGGGTCAGGCTCTCCCCCGAACAACATCGTGAGCGTTTCCGGTCGCTGACATTAGGGGAGAACACCCGGCCCTTTGTGATGGCCCAGCAGCTCCGGGATGCCTGCCGCAGATGGCTGATGGCTGACCAGTCGACAGTCAACCAGATCGTCGACAGAGTGGCGCTGGAGCAGTTTATTGCGCGGTTGCCCAGGAAGACTGCGCAATGGGTCCAGTGCCACAGGCCGGCGTCGCTGGACAAAGCCATCGAGCTGGCGGAAGATCAACTGGTGGCGTGCCCAGGGGTCGGTGAACCCCTACCGGCAGCTTCTCTCCCTCTCCCTCCTTCGTCCGATCGGCCGGTCCCAGCGCCCCGGACGAGAGAAGGGTTCCAGTCGCGAGGCCCGCCCCGAGGGAGGTTCGACGAACTCCAGGGCGGAGCCTCTGGATCGCGGATGCCCTCCCAGGGCCGGGAGACTTCCGGGTTCTATCCAGCCTCCGGTCCCATTTCCCCTTTCTCTCCACGCCAATCCCTTGATTCCCTTCCTGCCACTGGGGCAGGGGGAAAGTCTGGGCCGGCCTGTTGGCGGTGCGGGGACCTAGGCCACTTTATAGATCGGTGTCCAGTGATGGAGGTGGGAACACTGATCCAGGTCCCCGACACGCCACAGGCTGCCCCCGATCAAGCCGGAATGTACCAAATACCAGTGAGTATTCAGGGGGGTACTTATCCGGCGTTGGTGGATTCAGGGTGTAACCAAACCTCTATCCACCAAAGCCTGATACAATCATTGGCGTTGGATAAAGGCCGCCTGGTTAAGGTACAGTGTGTGCATGGGGATGTGGTGAGTTATCCGCTGGTGACGGTCATAATTCAATTCCGGGGACAAAAACATAAAGTGAAGGTGGCAGTTAGTCTGCACCTTCGATATCCGCTTATTTTGGGTACAAATTGGCCCGCATTTGGTAAATTATTGAGGTATTTGTGTGCGGATGTATCTTTGGACAAAAGAGGGCGGGGAGAGAGAGCGGTGGTTCAGGTTGGGGAGTCTGAGCCGGGACCATCGGGCACTGTTCCAGAGGAACAGAGTGGTGTAGAGAGGCTAATCCTAACTGACCGTGATGATTTTCCTCTGGAACAGTCCCAAGATGAGTCGCTCAAAAATGCGTTTGCGCAGGTCTGATCGATCGACGGACAGGTTCTCCATCCTGAACAACCACTCTCTTATCCTTATTTTGCCATATTAAAAGACAGTTTGTATCGAGTGACCCAGGACAAAACAAGATACGACCCAGTTGTTGATTCCAAAAAGCCGTCGGGAAATGCTTTTCCAGGCGGCTCACTCCAATCCTATGGCTGGTCATTTGGGTCAGGCGGAATCGTTTGATGGTCCGGTTCTTTTGGCCGGGCATTCACGAACGAACGCACAGATGGTGCGCGCTTTGTCGTGGAATGTCAGTTGGTGAATCCACCGGCTTTTTCAAAAGCGCCATTGCGCCCTCTACCGCTTATGCAGGTCCCCTACGAGAGAATTGGCATGGACCTCATCGGACCATTAGAGCGATCCGCACGGGGGCATCGTTTTGCATTGGTCCTAGTGGATTACGCAACACAATACCCCGAAGCAATTGCCCTCCGTAGCATTTCCGCAAAAAGTGTTGCCGAGGCTTTGTTTAGTTTAATCTCCCGGGTGGGGATCCCGAAAGAGATCCTCACTGATCAAGGCACGGCGTTTATGTCACGTACACTACGCAAACTATACGGATTATTGGGCATTAAATCGATCCGCACCAGCGTCTATCACCCACAGACGGATGGGTTGGTGGAATGATTTAATCGCACTTTGAAGACAATGATCCGAAAGTTCATACAGGAAGACACCAAAAATTGGGATAAATGGTTAGAACCCCTGTTGTTCGCTGTACGCGAGGTCCCGCAAGCCTCCACCGGGTTTTCCCTGTTCGAGCTCCTCTACAGACGTCAGCCCCGTGGGGTGTTGGACGTTCTCAGAGAGGGTTGGGAGGACGGACCTTCTCAAAGCAAAAATTAAATTCAGTATCTCATGGACTTGAGAACAAAACTCCACACACTGGGGCGGCTATCCATGGAGAATTTGTTACAGGCTGAGGACAAACAAAGCCGGCTGTACAACAGGGGAACGAAACTGCGTGAATTTTCACAGGGAGATAAAGTGCTTGCATTACTCCCCACTTCTAGCTCTAAATTGCTCGCCAAGTGGCAGGGACCCTTTGTGGTCACACGGCGAATAGGAAATCTCGATTATGAGGTGATTTGGTCGGATAGGAGCGGGGCACATCAAATATACCACCTTAACCTCCTGAAGAAGTGGAGTGAGGCGGAGTCAGTGATGTTGGCAACGGCAGTGAGTGGGGAGGAGGATCTCGGGCCAGAGGTGAACACAAAAAGTACATCACTCGCCCTGGCCCCAGGGGGAGATCATCTCTCGCCGTTGCAGCTCACTGACATAGCCCAGTTGCAGAAGCTATTTGCGGATGTGTTCTCGCCCGTACCCGGTCGGACGAACCTCATCCAGCACCATATCGAGTAATAGTAATAGAAGTAATAGAAGAATCCTACAGTGATTGGGCCAGCCCGATAGTTTTAGTCCCTAAAATGGACGGCTCAGTTCGGTTCTGTGTGGATTATCGCAAAGTGAATGCTGTGTCGAAATTCGACGCATATCCAATGCCAAGGGTTGATGAGTTGCTCGATCGGCTAGGCACCGCTCGCTTTTATTCGACACTGGATTTGACAAAGGGATATTGGCAGATCCCCTTAACGCCTTTATCTAAAGAAAAAACAGCCTTTACGATGCCGTTTGGATTACACCAATTTGTTACACTTCCTTTCGGGTTGTTTGGGGCTCCGGCCACATTTCAGCGTCTCATGGATAAAATTCTGTGGCCGCATGCTGCATATGCCGCTGCATACTTGGATGACATCATTATCTATAGTAATGATTGGCAGCGGCATATGGAGCATGTGCGAGCCGTCCTGAGGTCGCTGAGAATGGCCGGGCTGACTGCCAACCTGAAGAAGTGTGCGATTGGGCACGTGGAGGTTAGGTATCTGGGTTTCCACTTGGGTCATGGGCAGGTGCGTCCCCAAATTGACAAGACAGCCGCAGTTGCAACCTGTCCGAGACCCAAGACCAAAAAGGAGGTGAGGCAGTTCCTTGGGCTAGCGGGATATTATAGGAGATTTGTTCCTAATTATTCAGACCTCACTAGCCCACTGACAGACCTCACTAAAAAGGAAGCACCAGATCCAGTCCAGTGGTCAGAGCTGTGCCAGCAGGCTTTTACCCAGGTGAAGGCTGCTTTATGTGGCGGGCCGCTTTTGCAATCCCCTGATTTTTCTCTCCCTTTTATGTTACAGACGGACGCGTCGGACAGGGGGCTGGGTGCAGTACTGACCCAGGAGAGGGAGGGGGAGGAGTGGCCGGTGCTGTACATCAGTCGCAAGCTCTCAAAGAGAGAGACGATGTACAGCACCATTGAAGAAGAATGTTTGGCGATTCGGTGGGCCGTTCTTACCCTCCGCTATTATCTCCTGGGGAGGGAGTTCACGCTCTGTTCGGACCACGCCCCTCTCCAGTGGCTCCACCGTATGAAGGATACGAACGCGCGGATCACCCGTTGGTATCTAGCTTTACAGCCATTTAAGTTCAAGGTGATCCACAGGCCGGGGGTGCAGATGGTTGTGGCTGACTTCCTTTCCAGAAATGGGGGGGGAGGCTGCAGGCCGGATGGCTCCCCGGCCTGAGTCGGGCGGTGGGGGTATGTGGCGAGGGGGGCGTGGTTTAGCGAAGTCTGTGACGGGAGAGAGAGTCAGGGAACGAGCGGCACGTAAGTGAATCAAGGTCAAAGGAGTATCACCTGTCTTATTTCAGTGATTGGCGTGGAGAGACAGGATTTAAGCTGTCCAGGAAGTGAGGACGGAGAGAGAAGCTGGGACTCGAGGGAGCGAATGCAGAGAGGAACTGCTAAAGAGAAACCGACAGAGTACAAAGAGTTTACGATTATTGTTTATGTTTGGTGCAATGTGCACACAGTTGTGAGTAAAATAAAAGAGAACCTACGAGTCCCAGAAAGCCGATCCCTTGTCTTCTTCCTTATACACGTGAACCTTGCTACAGTCGCTTATTGTAGAAAGGTTTGCAAAAGTAAGAAACAATGTATTAAAAAAGAACCAATTCATTTTTTGAGAGTGCGAGGTTCATTGAAAGTTTTGAAAAATCTTTTTGAACTTAATAAATATTTAATTATTATTATTATTTTCCAGTGTAGAATACAGTGTATGTGTGTGTAAAATGCTGCTAAAACTTTGGCAATGCACAGCTTCTTTTTCAGAAATTATGGTTTACTTAACATTTTATGCCTGAAATCACAAATTCTAGACTTTAATATGATAAACTGAAGAAAAAAGAAAGAAAAAAAAAACATGTACAGTACTTGTAGTTATTTACATATCTTAGTTGCATCAAAAGCACATCATGGAAATTGCCTGACATGTTGTGGCAGCCAAAGCCAAACTATAAAAGGCAATTTTGGATTAGCATAAGATTTTTAAATCGTAAGATTGTAATCTGATTTCAACCTCATGCTTCAGAACTTTACATATGTATTCATATGGCATACAGTCACCACATTTCAGTTTTGGACTGGTGTCCTTGAGCTACAACCTCACAGTGTGAATCTAGCAGATATATTACATATTTATCACTGTAACATTCACTGTTGAATTCTTTTTCTAGAGCTCTCTTGGCCTTATAGCTCAGTAAACCTGAAAGCTGCCAGTCAGAACACCACCACATCAATGTATTTTGAACAAAGACCAAAGATTTTCAATAGAAAGCAAAAATAGTATAAATGTGATGTTAGTGTAAAATTCTAAAGAGTCATATTTATTTATTGGTTTTTAAAGGACTGTAACAAATATCCCGACACATAAATTTGTCAGAGTGGCAGAAAAGGTCAAGCTGTATGTTTGAATGGGTGAATTTGCTGGCAGAATAATGAATCAGGCAGATAAGTGACTAAAGCAGGCCTTTCTTATCTTCCATATAAAATCAAGTTCACTCTCTGCTCACTTAAGATATTTTGTTTTTAATTGCGTTTTCTTTTCAGCAGACAGGAGATCTTACAGATAGAGCAAGGGAGGACAGAAAAGAGCAAAAAAAAAAAAAAGAGAGGGAACCGTTAAGTCAATATGTCAATTTCTGTACATTAAACCGATGCCTGTATTGTGTTTTGATGCTACAAATGCAATAGTGTGTTTTACTTTTTTTAAACTTTTTTTCATCATCTGTGTGCATGCGTTTAAAGGCATAATTTGTAGATTTTCGCCGCTTGCGTTCGCCTATTCAAAACAAAGGTGTAGCTTGATGACGCAGAGATTGAGCGCGGATTCATGGGAGATGTTATTTTCACCTCACAGCCGGTGAAAAAGCATCGGGATGGGACTCGGGCAGAAATCATGTTCATGGATGACATATTAATGCTAGTGTATTATGAAGCATCATATTAGATACATTTGATTGATCTAAAATTATGTATTAACATTACTCTGTGCATTCGCTCGCCGACTACTATTAAAACACGTGTTGTGCACTGCAATCTAGGCATAGTAAACATGGTACTCGCGGTAAACCAAAAAATGGGATTATAAGTAATGTAATGGGATTACACAATAAGACTAAATGTGTTGAGCTATATAACAATGATTCGTTTTCTATCTATAAATGTATCCAAACAGTTGTTTCCTTGTCTAATAAAACATATAATATATTAAAGCATCTTTGGTGTTTTCATGGTTTCTACAAAAGAAAACCGGAAATCGAGGGTAACGTGACATGGTCTGTGTCCTGGTAAAAAGACTTATTTGTCTGGATATAAACATTCTTGGAAACATTTTGGATAATGTAAGTACACAGGTCATCAAAATATATAACTGTTCTAGTGGTTTTTGGATATTTGAATCCAAAAATCGTACATATTGTGCCTTTAAAGGAATAGACTACTGTTTAAATATTTTGTCTCAGTTTAATTTTTTTTTTTTTTTTTTTTTTTTTTTTTTTATCCAGCAAGGATGCATTAAAATATATATATTTTTTCTTTCTATTAATCAAGGGATCATTAAAAAAATGAAAAATGAAAAAAAGTGTAACACATTTAACACACCCGCCCGCCCCAGATCTACATAGGCATTTCATACAGTTGATGGCTCACTGCATGATGGAGTCTACGCAGTTATATGCCCCTAAAATGCAAGATATTGGAGGCCCCTGTATAAGTTTTTGCCATCACATGATATAGTAAAACAATATCACACGAGCACTGTTTTTTGTTCCGAATAGCAGGAGTGCAAATGTAATACTGATTTTATACAACAGTTATACAATAAATAAGAAGTTAATATTGTGTTGTATTTTAGACACAATATTGTCTGTTTTTGTCAGAATGACTGTGCTTCTCAGAGCAACACAGCTGTGTTTCTGAATGTTTTACGTTTATGTTATGTTTTAAACAAATCGGGTGAACCAGTGATTCAATGAGAGCCATTTACTTCATGACTTACTCATTTAGCCAGTTACCACCACCTGCTGGCAGTTTTATTTTCTTATTTAGAGTATCATTTCATTCAAAAATAATCATTTTATATTTATATAATATTTATTTTTAAAGCTACTTTCTGTAATGTATATTTGATGCTTTTCTCATTTGACACAATAATGGCTTTAAATGATCTTTTGGGGTAATTTCTCAGCCAAATTTGATGTGCAATTAATTAGTGTAATTAATTCATTTGATTAAGCAGTTTCATTTTAATATATTACCAACCCCAACTTTTCAACAGTAGCATGGTTCACCCAAACATTTAATTTCCATTGTTACTTTGTTTTATAACTAATTTCATATTTTGAGTGAACTGCTCTGTTGAGTCAACTTGAATGAAAAATCATCATCATTTTTACTTTTGCTGCACATATTGTGAAGTGTATTGACTAATTCAATAACAACTTTCCTCTTTGTTGATGTCACATAGATCATGCAGGCTATGAATAATGTCAACCAATAGCCAAATAGTTAGCAATTATTTCTTTCTTTCTGGCTCCATTCTGTAATACTCGCTTCTTCACTATCAAGTTCGTTCCAGATAAATAAAATCAAGTCCTGTTATCTCTTTTGTCCCTTTTGTCTCATTTAGTGTCCTGTTTTGCTTTGACAAACTCCACGGTACAGAAGTAAATGCAATTCATGTTAGCAGACTTGCAAACATTTTTTAATCCTTTTCTTTCTCTCTTTCCTGATCAATATTGTTTATTTTTTAGTGTTTTAAAGTGGTGGATATTCAGGAGTGGACAGTTCATTAAGTTATCTCATTCCCTGACAGATCTCATATTGATTATTTTCTACCACGCACTTGCTCTTTACAATTTTCACATTATTTGTCTCTTACAAGTCTCATATAGCACTAAATAGAGCTTGAATATGAAGCCCCAAATGCCTCAAATCATTTAATTGTTCATTGAGTGATCTGAACAATGTGACTCACTAGAATGAATCAGACTTTTTTTCATGAGACAGTTTAGGAAGGTTTTGATTATTATTTGCCCAGATGAATACTGTGTGCATTAAAAACCTGTGATGTGTGGTCAGCACTTCATTAAAGTCTGTCTTCCTCTAACAGGCTAGAGTCTCCGACAAGGACACTGACACTGGAGGCACCCAAAGGTGTTGAAGTGAATGCGGGAGTAGGGGAATTCAAAACTTCTTGTAGGAAAGATCTCACTTTAGAGTCTTCAGAAGGAGAGGTGAGTATGTGAAATTGTATTGGGGAAACCATGCAGATGTCAAAAGGTTAAAAATAAAGGTTCTTTCTTGGCATCTATATTTTCATTTATAACTTTTAACATCCATGGAACCTTTACGTTCCACAAAAGTTTCTTTATAGTGGGAAAAAAAAATATTTTACCTTCCAAAAATGGTTCTTCTGTGGCATTACTGCAAAAAATCCCCTGTTGGAACCTTTATTTTTGCCAGGACTGTCATTACGGATGAACAAAAAGGTTACAGGTTGAGCAAGAAACTTCTAGTATGCATAAACAAATAACACACAAACCATTATATGTCTATATTCTATGTATTACGTTTTTTTTTTTTTTTTTTTTTTTTTTTTTTTGGGCACCAAATCAGCATATTAGAAGGTGAATTATATGACAAAGAAGACTGGAGTAATGGCTGATGAAATTTTTTACTGTATTTTGAATATATATACAGCATTGATACAGAAGCATAAAATCTTATTTAAAAACAAAACAAAAAAGCTTACCAACCCCAAACATTTGAACAGTAGTGTAATTGGTTGTAGTTGGTCATTGGTTGACCTTTCATAGCAATAACTGTGGTATGCTCAGTAAAGACATGAAAATACATTAACTGTAACTCATCTCACTGAGCATTTAAAAATTATAGCTAATACGTGTTTTGGTTTTCTGTCATGTTGGTGAGCACTAGAAAACGTTGTCAATTACAGGATCATTTGCCACACAAAGTGCTCTTACTAACGCACGAGTTGATTCTTGACAGCATGTCAACAAATTACTTGAGAAAGAATGACGTGTGGTAGTTTTTGCACAGCTTGTTTCACCCTCCTCTTGCGCTTTTTCATTCTCTCACAGTTCTCTGACACTCTCTCGATTGTGCACACACCTGAATACTTCCTGTCACAGGCTAGTTGTAGACTTGCAGGGATACGTTTTCCCAAAAGTGAAAATTCTGTCATCATTTACTCACCCTCATGTCATTCCAAACCCATAAAACTTTGAAACACTTGAAACACATATTTAACATTTGTTAAACACAAACTTATATTTTTTAATAAGACTTAATGAAACCTCCATTCAAATTCCATTCACCCAAAATGTTGATGCCTCAAAAAGTTTGTAAATGAATCAATCAGTTTAGTCCACTTTATATGATGAACCGATTTCATTTTTGCTTTTATTCACATAAACATTGATCAATGCACACTGGTCGATCCTGCTCTTCCACAAGAACCAATGATTTTTGTTTACGAGCATTGACCTTTCATTGACTGTATTCAATATACTCAATATATGTGTGTTGATCAGTGTGTTATTAGATCTGTTCATCATATGAAGCGATTATGTCTCTGCAAAAGCTGTGGATTAAACTGCTCAATTCATATGGATTACTATAAGGATGTTTATATGAACTTGTTTACGTTTTGTCTGACTTTCAATGAAGGGACATAAATCTCTCAGATTTCATTGAAAAAATATTTTAATTTATTTCAAATATGAACAAAAGTTGAATGGGTTTGGAACGTGAGTAATTGATGGCAGAATTAGCAGTTTTAGGGACAGATTTACTAACAGCTTGCGCCAGCGCAAACCCTCTTTTGACATTAAAAAACTACTGTCAGGATTTATTAAAGACACGCAGTGATAAATTAACGATGAAAAGGCATGGACATGGATTTTTGCGGCTGACCTTATTGCATATGCATTTGTAGGAGGTTTCCTTTCAGGTGCAAAATTTATGGGAGGAGAGTATTTAAATGAATCACGCAAGGTGATTTACAAAGGTTTGCGCCATTATTTACCGCCCCAAAATAAGAATGTTTTAAACCAGACGGTAACTGGTAGATTGCGTTGGTCATTATGGAAATGATCCGGCTGCGTCTGTGTGCTTTAATTTGCGTGTCGTCAGTAGATCACGCACAGAATTGTCCACTACCATCGGTGCTTTTATGGAATTGCGCTCTCACGCTAATTTTCCCCGTACAGTAAATCTAGCCCATAGTCTAATGAAGTAACAGAAACAGTCTGGTATTATTGGTTTTAGTTGAAGATCAAGTCAAATTTTATAAGCAATTTGTGCTGAAATCCCAGTAAATCCAAAGGGTTCACACACATCTTTTTTGTTCTTTTTTTTTGTTTTTTTTTTTTTAAAAGAGCTCTGAGTGAGTTATCTAATGTTCACATCTCATATGTGTTACATTAGACCTTTTGTTAACGTGGTATATGTGACTTCACACAGTCCTATCTGGTCAGATGTGAGTGGCTCATGTCCTCATTATTTGCCTCAACCAAACATTTCCTAAATACGTCAGAGCTCTCCTTTTCCTTCTTCATGCTCTTGATTTTTTTTTTTTCTGTTCTTTTGTCTTTCTCTGTCTACAAGCCAAATTCACTGTTCGGTAATTGCAGTGTTAGTGTAATTCTAAGAGCACCTTGAACATGTTTAGATTATCCATGCTCACCGACACCCCCAACCCCCCTTTCGTTCAAATTAGGGCCGTCATGTTGAGCTGCCTAGCTCTCTTTCTTCCCCTCTCTCTTCCTTTGTCTCTCTCTCCTTCTCCTATCTCACTTTAGTAACTGCCCAGGCTATTTAATTAACTTCCATGAGTCCAAGTCATATATCATGCTGTTCTGTCACCTCTTTGGGAAAAAAAAAAAGGATTTGTTCTTCTTCTTTCGTGCCTGAGATAGCAGGATGGTGCAGTGAGGAGAGATTTAAGAAAAAGTAATTGATGCAGAGTAAGGGGACTTGTAAAACTGGTAATTTTCTTAAAATAATAGTTCACACAAATATAAATAGTTATTTTTAGTGGGAAACAAAAGGAGAAATGTCAGTCACTCTGTTCCATGAACTACATGAATGGGGACTGGAGCCATAAAAGTATTACTTGAGTGATTACATGTGCACTATATTCCAAGTCTTTTGGAGCCATACGATAGCTTTGTGTGATGAACAACTGTTATTCACTTATATTCTTCCAATCCTTTGGCATCTGTGAGAAAAGGGTCAGTTAGACAAGGTCTAGACACCAGACTCGAGTGTCGCTTCTCGACAAACCCAGATAGAACCCATTATAATCAGTGATGCTGTCTACACTAAATGCGGCACGACCATAGACTGTAAAAAAAGATGGACAACGCGCATTCACTCTCTTCTGTTGACGTAACTGAAGCGGCCAGTGTTCAGATATGGCTCTGACATCTTGGGTCACGAGTCTGCACAGTAGTTAGTGCAAAGTTGAGCCGCGATATCAAGGTCCTGCCCACACTCCCACCTAATCAACAACTTTTTGTGAAATAAACAGTTATGGAAATGTAGAGATTAAAGTTAAAGCTCCAATCTCCCCCCGAAGTTCCCAAAAAATGTCCGTTAGTGCCTAAGTGACTACTTCGCTCAGAGAAGCTGTCAATCTCAGCTGTCAATCATAACGTCACACCCCCGTTTTTATAGCATCAAATAACTAACTGAAACTAAACTTATTTAAAGAACGAACACTTCAACTAACATCAGCGTGATAAAAACTGCATAAAATGACAGAAACCATCTTTGGAAAGAATGTACTTGAAGTGTAATTTGATTGTTTGGTTTGTCTATGTCCCATTACATTTCATGGAGAGGATGGGGTCTATGACCTATACTGCATCCAGAATCAACCTGGGGGTGATCGAGACGCATAAGCTTCAGTTTTCAGGACTCGTGTGGCACACTTGGGCACAACGCAACACAACCAAACTGATGCCCTGTTCTATATCTGACATAATTCACGTACTCGCTCTACTTCTGCGATGAAGAACAAATGGATTTGTACCGGTCGCTTTGTAGTGTACAGTTTGGACAGCCTCGGTGCAAACACGATGCGACAACTGTATACACATGGTGTTAGATTCAAGAATTAATCATTCACATTGCAAGCTTAATGTACAATACCGTTCAAAAGTTTATGTCTGTAAGATTAATATATTTGTAGAAACCGTGTTTTTTAAGGATTCTTTGATGCATAGAAAGTTTAAAAACACTGCATTTATTTAAATTTGAAATCTGTTTCTATGTTTGTATTTACTTTCACTTTGAGTAAGTACATAGTGTAAGTATTGTAAGCATACAAGTAGAGATAGGGTGGATGTTGAGACTTTCAATAAATAAAGAAATTGTTGTTTTGTTCATCACACAAAGCTATTATACTTGTAGTATACACTCACCTAAAGGATTATTAGGAACACCATACTAATACTGTGTTTGACCCCCTTTCGCCTTCAGAACTGCCTTAATTCTACGTGGCATTGATTCAACAAGGTGTTGAAAGCATTCTTTAGAAATGTTGGCTCATATTGATAGGATAGCATCTTGCAGTTGATGGAGATTTGTGGGATGCACATCCAGGACACAAAGCTCCCGTTCCACCACATCCCAAAGATGTTCTATTGGGTTGAGATCTGGTGACTGTGTGGGCCATTTTAGTACAGTGAACTCATTGTCATGTTCAAGAAACCAATTTGAAATAATTCGAGCTTTGTGACATGGTGCATTATCCTGCTGGACATAGCCATCAGAGAATGGGTACATGGTTGTCATAAAGGGATGGACATGGTCAGAAACAATGCTCAGGTAGGCCGTGGCATTTAAACGATGCCCAAATGGCACTAAGGGGCCTAAAGTGTGCCAAGAAAACATCCCCCACACGATTACACCACCAGCCTACACAGTGGTAACAAGGCATGATGGATCCATGTTCTCATTCTGTTTACGCCAAATTCTGACTCTCTGAATGTCTCAACAGAAATCGAAACTCATCAGACCAGGCAACATTTTTCCAGTCTTCAACTGTCCAATTTTGGTGAGCTTGTGCAAACGGTAGCCTCTTTTTCCTATTTGTAGTGGAGATAAGTGGTACCTGGTGGGGTGTTCTGCTGTTGTAGCCCATCCGCCTCAAGGTGGTGCGTGTTGTGGCTTCACAAATGCTTTGCAGCATATCTCGGTTGTAACGAGTGGTTATTTCAGTCAAAGTTGCTCTTCTATCAGCTTGAATCAGTCAGCCCATTCTCCTCTGACCTCTAGCATCAACAAGGCATTTTCACCCACAGGACTGCCGCATACTGGATGTTTTTCCCTTTTCACACCATTCTTTGTAAACCCTAGAAATGGTTGTGCATGAAAATTCCAGTAACTGAGCAGATGGTGAAATACTCAGACTGGCCCATCTGGCACCAACAACCATGCCACGCTCAAAATTGCTTAAATCACCTTTCTTTCCCATTCTGACATTCAGTTTGGAGTTCAGGAGATTGTCTTGACCAGGACCACACCCCTAAATGCATTGAAGCAACTGCCATGTGATTGGTTGATTAGATAATTGCATTAATGAGAAATTGAACAGGTGTTCCTAATAATCAGTGTAGCACACTGTAGTTGAAATTACTACTTTTATTGTGCTTTAACATCCTTTTTCAAATGGTATTCAAATTGTTTTATTTTTAGTAACACTGAAGTTAGAAAGTCTTTAGAATTTGGAATGACATGACATGAGAGTTAATTGACTGAATTGTAAATTTGGGTGAAATAATCATTTAAATGTCTAAGTTTTTTTTTTTAGTTAGTTCTCTCTCTCTCTGCCCGTCTTTATGTACAGGCTTAGTAATTTAGAACAAATGCTCATATCAGCACAATCCCATCCTGTTTGCCCCCATCTCTCCCTGTAATTCTCCAGGGGGAAGATACGCTGAAAATAGATGCCTCTGTCAATTTGGAGAAGAGAATCAAGTGCATTAGACAGCTGAGACGAGAAATCAAATCAATGTTGTCAGCAGTCGACTCTTAAGAGGGCAATGTTAAAAAGTTTGGGGTGAGAGAATTAAAGGAGAATGGCTGACTGGATACATGTCCTATTGCCTTTTCTCTTCCTGCTGCCCATTAAGATCAAGGGAAATAAGAAGTGACTGCTATATGTGCTCTGATAGCTCTCGTGAGAGAGGGAGGTTATTTCTTTAGTTGAAATCATTACAGATTTGTATGGCACAATTAAAGGTGCAGTTATTTTAACCAATCAATACATCTGAAGTGTGAAAAAAAAAAAAAAAAAACTTAAAACAGCATAAACTTGTTTGCATTTCCTGAAAGCATTGTTAGACAACTATGGTCAAAAGTTCTGCTATTATCAACATAGTTCTACAAGTTGGTGTTTCCCGAAACCATAGTTCCAAGGAACATTCGCAAAGAGCATCGCAAAGTTGTGTGAGCTAACCTGTGGTTAGAAGCATAGGGGAAACCGGGTATAGTTGTAACATGGGGAGAGTTGTAACACTACCAATTCCACGAATCATAGATAAGATAGGAGTCATATGACAGTTTCAGTTTCCTCTGGCTCAGTTTACGATCCCACATGGAGGTTTTCCAGTCTGTGTTGCTATCTCTCCTGAAGCTACAGCAGAAAATCTAATTCTGAGGTAAGAAAGTAAAAAATAAAATAAAAAAAAACATAAGATAATATTTTGTTTAGTACTTCTATCGTTGTAGATAATGTTGTATGAGTTATACCAGGTCAAAGCGTAGTTTCTCTAGTCTCCTGCTAATTTCAAAGCACCATGCTAATACAGCTAGCTAAACAATGAGTGACAGTGATGGGGTAGGTTGTAACGTGTTTTGAAACAACTATCCACTTACATACAACTAAGAACATTTTTGTGATTTTAATAATTCTATAGAATGCCTATGTTAATTTGCTCTCACTCACACATAAATGTGCACATACAGACATGCACAAACAAACGGAGGGAGGGAGGGGACTGAGGAGGGAGGGTGGCGCGGGGCAAAAGGAAACAAACAGTCTGGGGAGGTAAACAGAGTCCAAGGGGAGATGTGGAAAGGGAGGAGCCAGAGGGAAGCCAGGAGCAGGAGCCAGATGGTGTGCCAGAAACCAGCCAGAACGAGGCCCCAGGGTGGAGTCGATGGTGGGAGGAGCCATGGAGGGGTCAACTGGGTGGTAGATGACAGAGGCTGAGCCGGTGTGACCGAGGACGAAGGCAGAGCTGAGGGGAAGGTCGGAGCCAGAAGAAACCGAAGGTGTAGGCAGGTCGACGAGTGACCAAGGCAGAGCCGGAGAGCCGTGGGAGCCCGGAGAAGCCATATGGCGAAGGTGTCCGGTGGAGCCGAGGGAGGGAGGAGCCATGGCATAGCCGAAGTGTTGACGGGCCGTGGTGGAGTGCAGGGTGAGGAGACTGGCGGCGATGACAGGGGATCCTCTGTGTCAGGCAGAACTGCTGGACTTAAGACATGCGGCGAGACCACACCGCATGTGGGTGGAGCAGAAGGGCTGAAGGACAGCAGTGCAGCCAGGGATGAGGAACTGGGTGACGGAGGAGGTGGGAGAGGGAGGCTGGGTGGGAGTTCCAAAGACTCTGGGGACACTTGGGATGCTGGAGAGACAGAGGGGCACTGGAGCCACAGGATGCACTGGAGATACCAGGGGCGATTACTCCTCTCAACCTCTGCCTGGGTTCGGGCTCGTCGATCGTGGCAGGCCGGTCTCCACAGTCTGCGGAGGGTACAGGCAACTCACTTGTGCCGGTTGTGATAGGTGGTGGATGGCTGGTCTCTGGCGGTGGTGGAGTGGTACTGGTAATGCTGTCCTCCTCAGCGGGGCCGATAGTGAAGGGAGAGTTATTTACCAGTACCCACTCCACGAATGCGGTGAAATCTTCCTTTGGACCGCTCGCTCAGGCCGGTGTAGTAGAAAACACAGAGCGATCCGGGAAATGGGTTAGGCACATGAGCTGTAGAAAGTCCCGAGTGTGTGCTTCCAGCGGAGGGTCTCCCTGCTCCAGGCAGAGAAGCTTAACTTCGGGAAGGGCCATAGGGAAGAAACAGGGAAAAAACTCAAACAAAACAGGAGGAGAAAACGGCACAAAAATCAGTTCTTCTGTTACAAACTACGTGTGGGAGATAAGCGCACAGAGACAAAGGAGAACAGGAAACAAGATTTTAATAATAAAACTCAGGAACACTTGACTTGAACGAGAACCGACAAACACTGAGGGCATAAATACACAGAGCAGATGATGAGAACGAGGAGCAGGTGATGGACAAGGCACAGGTGACTGACATGACTAATTAACCAAACTGGGGAAAACAGAGTAACAGAGACTATATCAAAACACACAGGGCATACATGTAACAACCTTGAATACCCTTAGTTTTTGTGCATTTTGTCTACCTGTTACAACCTACCCCAGTAATGGGGTAGGTTGTAACAAAGGACCAATTTGTATTTGTCATCATCTCACAAAGTCTGAGATATATAGTTTAAATTGTTGCCATTTGTAGTAGACAAATGTGGGTACTTTGCCTAAAAGTTTTAGGTGCTGAAGAAAAAAGTGTTACAACCATACCCGGTCTCCCCTAGTTTCTTGTTTGCATGACATGTGGGTTTAATAAATACTTATCTTGAACAAAATAAGCAATTTGACATTCAGTACAATCTAGATCTTTTATTTTGAATATATACATTGACATTTACGTCTTTTAGTTTGTCAAGTTTTAAAGCACTGTTTTTGAAGAGTACATGCTCAAGAAAGAGACTATTATTAAATCTGGAAATAAAGGAAAATAACTGAGAAAAATTTGAATTAGCCCTCAGATGCCATGTCTGTAATTTATAGCAAAAATATCTGGCATTAATTTGATCTCAAACAAATTAATTTACCTGTGTGACATCATTAACCAATGTAGTTGAACGACAAATTTGCGACAATACGGTTTCGGGAAACAGTTGTGACTAGATTGATTTCTTCAAGATGCATTGTACTATGGTAGTTAAGCAGTGAGTTACCTCGCTATATGGGAAATGCACCCCTGGTCAGGCTAATCTATTTAACTGGCTTTGGAGGCTTTTTTGGCAGTTTTTCACCTGATGAGAACTGATCGGAGACAGCTTTACAGCTTGGAGACCAGCTAATCTAGCTTAAAGTGGAAATGAAGAAGTCAGTCAAGTTTACATTATTTAGTAAAGTTATTTCCACTTTAATAAAAAAGTATACAACAAACATGATTTATGTAACCATTTTAAAGAAAAAAGGATGTTTTATCATAGCTTTTTTTGGGGTCCATCTGCTGTCAGGAGGTTGACCTGCACCGTGTATTGCGCGGTCTCTTCACCATGGTGTGTTACTATGCCGGGAGGTGGACAATTGTACTGAGAAATCCCCATTTGTCTGACGTACGTCAAATGTGACCGACTGAAAGGGAACATAATTTTTTCTTTAAAATGGTTACATTAATTGTATTTGTGTTAATTATATAAAGTGGAAATCTTTTCACTAAATAATGTAAACTTGACTGCTTCATTTCCACTTTAAACCCACATAGACTTTTTTTCAGCAGACGTTTCTGGTACAATTACTTTGTACAAATGTCATAGAGTGTGAATGGTTCATATAATGTATATGTGCTCAAAGTTGATGTGTTAGAAGCAGGAAAAATAGGCAAGTCTAAGGATTTACAAGGAATTTGACAAGGGCCAAACTTTGATGTCTTGACAACTGGGTCAGAGCATCTCTAAAACTGCAGCTCTTGTGGGGTGTTCCCGGTCTGCAGTGGTCAGTATCTATCAAAAGTGATCCAAGGAAGGAACAGTGGTGAACCGGCGACATGGTTATGGGTGGCCAAGGCTCCTTGAGCTCTACTGTAGCTCAAATCGTTCAAGAAGTTAATGCTGGTTCTGATTGAAAGGTGTCAGAATACACAGTGCATCGCAGTTTGTTGCATCCATGTCAATGCCTCGACAGGTCAGGGATGTTTTGGCAGCAAAAATGGGACCAACACAAAATTAGGACGGTCATAATGTTATGCCTGATCAGTGCATTTGAAATAGCTTTTTCTTCTAACAATGTAAACAATTTTACTGTCACTTTTGATCATTTGAATTTGTCCTTGCTGTATAACAGTATCAGTTTCTAATAAAAATCTCAAAGACCTCAACTTACTGTGTAAATAGATGATGTACTATGTAAATAAATTACATTATATTGCATGAAATGTAATGATATTAGAAAATGTTAAACACAGTTAAATCAACTACTGGATATCCAGATATAAGTGTAGATAAAAAATGTGCTATGTAAAGGTCCTCATGATGACCCCAGCACAGCCCTCAACTAGATCATTTTTTATTATACACCATCACCATCATCATCATGCATGAAATTAAGTACTTGTTTTGTTGTCGTGCTTGTGTTATATGGCAGCTGTGGAGCCTATTAAATCCCCCATTCTCTCCACCTGAACACTCCCTCTCACTTCAGCCAGCCAATGAGGCGGTGGATATAGATACATATGGTGTCGGCAAGCCCAGGAGACAGGGGAGCTGAAGCAGGCATATGTACGCTAATGTTTCATTTGTTTGTGCAAAGCTCCAATATGGTGTCCATTTGAGACCAGCCCTTAAACCCATGCATCTTAATAAAGCCACTAGGGTGTGTGATAGGGACAAAGTAACGAGAGAAATGCTCCTAAACCAGCCCTGCCACCGAAGCAGACTCATCTATCAGCAGACAAATCTATCAGAAGCCCTGTAGTGCAAGAGAGAGGGGGTAGATCCTATGAGGTTAATAATCCAACAGCCAGATTACTGCCAGCGGTTTGTTTTGCCCCTGGGTTGTTTCTGCGTGATGGTGGTGAGGTTTTATTTTCTATTATTCTGGAGTATGGAGTCCCATGGCACTTCTCTCTGCCATGCTTAGCGGCGCTTTTTTTTAAAGTGTGGCTCTAAAAGTCAGGGGGAAAATTTCATTTTTGGAGTGTTTTTATTTGTGCCAACTCCATTCGGGCTTTTCCATCTGTCGTTGCTCTTATCTCTTAAGTCTTTTGTCAATTGTATAGGATTTGCGTGTTAGCCATATGGTTGTTTGTATATATTTGGTCACAATTTTGAGCTGAAACTTGACATATACACCCTGTGGACATATGGGGACTTATTTTACATATTGTAAAAAGGATTATAATAGGTCCCCTTTAAACTGTCTTCCTCTAGTCAGTTTTCTGACTACAATGTTTTGCTCTTTTTGAGGATGCTTAATAAAGTTTGTTAAACTTTTGAAAAGTGCATAGTTAGATACAGTAGCGTACCATGGGGTTTCAGTCAGGGCCTTCACTTATGATTAACACACCCCACGTTGCCGCCATAAAAACACCACACACACCATACATACAGAATACAATCATGCACTGTATGCACTACTGTTACAAACCCCGCTTTCAAAGTGCTCGTTGGGAAGGGGGAAAGCAACATAAAAGGACACGCGAGACAAAAAGACAATTTAACTATTTACTGATACTACTGCACTCACATATCACCGTTTAGGCAACTGGTAAAATGAATCAAAATCAACTAGCACAAATACTCTTAAACAAACAAACAAAAACACGGACCATCAAGAATATCAAAAGAAACAGAAAAAACACAGCTTGTCAGCTAACGTTACTAGCTTGACATCAAGATGCACACGAAGCTCATTAGAACACAGCCCGTCATCCGCCGCGGCCATAGCCATATTTCACATAGATCGCTCACAACCCGGGTCAAACTTGAAGAGTTTATCACTACACATCAAAATTTGATTGGCTGATGACTCATGTCAGTCAAAGTTATGATCCAATGGAAAATGGCAGCTTCAAAGGAAGGCTAGCTATACTACTAGTGCTGGTCCACGGAGCTGTGATGCATTTAGATGATGACATAACAATATGACATATATGCCTCACAAAAAAATAACCACATTCTTTCTGGAAATATAATTGTAACATACTGAAATAGACAGTAATTGCATTTAGACACGTTCAGACACACATTCATTTAATTTAATTATGAAAAATATATATTTTTGATTTTGATAGGGCCAGTACAGAAGGCCCTGATGGCCCTTACAGCCTACCATTGGTTAGATACCTGAAAAATAACACATCTGGTTTAATGTAGCACATATTTCCAGGTTACCCATTTGAGTATTGATTCCACCACAACACAAAATAATTTTTAAGAGTGTTTAAACTTTTTGTCCATAATATTTAGAACAATTGTAGACCCCATTGCCTTTCATTTTGTGGACAAAGAACAGACATTTTTCAAAATTATCTTCTGTGCTCCACAGATCATCATACAGGTTTGTAACAACGTGGGTCATAGTACATTTTGACAGAATTTTCATTTTGGTTAGTTATCCCTTTACAGAATTTACACACACAAGCCAAGAAACTAAATATTAATGTAAAAAAATAAAAATTAGCTTTATTGGCATTTTGCGTGATACTTGACCCTTGTAGAAAAATGGGAAAGACATGCAGCCCCAGGTCCATAAACTTTTTATCTTTGGTTGTTCAAACCATCAATTTGTATTAGTAAGTCCTGAAGTAAATGAAACGTGCAGCAACTGCATGCTAGAATTGTTTGATTGTCACGGTCGTAGAGAACAAAAGAGAATGAGATTGGAGATCTCAGCAATCTGTCTGTGTTTTATAGCATGCGACTTTACTCATCTCCAGAGGGTAATGGAGTATGCGATACACACGAATGACCTCATGAAGTCCGATGGGTCACCTGTATGTGTTTCTATCCCCCCGCCCTTCATTTACCTCTTCACATAAGCTGCATTTCCGAAAACCTTCCCATCCTCCCCATCTTTAGCTCTTTTCTCCACCTGTTCATTTTCATTTGCCGCTTTCCCTCATCCAGCTGTGACATGGGAGAAATCAAGCATGAAAAAATGTTTGGACCGACTATAATTGGCCTTCTCTACACATATAAACATGCAAGTGTACACACACACACACACATTCTCCGATAGTGTTTCCAGAACGGGAAGAGGTTTGTAAACAATGCACCAAATGTTTTTATCCCATGGTTGACTGACAGTAATTCATACAGACACTTTCATTTGGGGAGGGTGCCATCTTTAATCCCTTCATAAGATGACCTAAATGACTTCCGTTTAGACTTTGCCTTGTCTCTTTCTCTCTTTTGTTCCCCCTGCTTGGCCCCCCGTCCCTCTCTCCCATCGTGTCTCTCAGTAGGGGTCATGATAGCTGTCAGCGGGCGATATCATTAGCCATGCCACATCTCAGAAACTTCCAGAATTCCGTCTCTTGGCAGAAAACGGGAGTGTGTTTAAAATGGAATTGGATTTGAGGGTCTGTTTTGGGCCAAGGCGGCACTCACCGGTATTAGGTGACACAATGCATGAGGACATGTCGGCTAACCGAATGCCAAAATAGAATTTTAGTAATTTGGCAATGAAGGGGATGAAGTGATAAAAGCATTTAGAGGACAAATGCAAATTCCTTAAAGAGAACAGAGACAGAAGGACATGTAGAGCAGGATACTGAGTTTAGGTGGCATATCTAATTGAATAAATAATTGATTGATAACTAATCATTAAGTATTTTCATTTAAGTTACATTTACATTTATGTTGTTTATTTTTTATTTATGTTTTATTTTTGTGGGTAGTAGCATTGTAATCAATCACAGATGTACAGTGGGCTGAAAAAAAGTATTTGAGCACTTTTGGACACACTTAAAGGAACACGCCGACTTTTGGGACTTTAGCTTATTCACCGTATCCCCCAGAGTTAGATAAGTCCATACATACCATTCTCATCTCCGTGCATCCCATAACTCTGTCTGACGCACCCACCACTAGCCTAGCTTAGCACAAAGACTGGAAGTAAACGACTCCAGCTAGCCTACTGCTCAATAAGTAACAAAATAATGCCAACATTTTCCTATTTACATGTTGTGATGTGTATAGTCACAGCGTGTACAAATCACAAGGTTGCATGAGACACAGCCATCTTATAAACATATACATACTGGGGACTATTCTCAGAAGGCGAAGCACTGCTACTTCTGCGGAGTGATTTGCTCGCAGCACCTGAGAAGCACTGCTGTTACTTCCGTCAACAAAACCATTGTAAAAAGGAACATTTTGGTGTTATATTTTGTCACTTTTTGAGCAGTAGGCTAGCTGTAGCCGTTTACTTCCAGTCTTTGTGCTATGCTAGGCTAGCGGTGGGTGCGTCAGACAGAGTTATGGGATGCATAGAGATAAATGGTATGTATGGACTTATCTAACTCTGGGGGATACTGTGAATAAGCCAAAGTCCCAAAAAGTTGGCGTGTTCCTTTAAAATTTCTTTTTTTCATTTCATTAGATAAATAACAAGTGGCACCTGCAAAATAGTTTTGAAGCAAAATCATTGACAGAAAAAGTTATAATTTATAAACAAACTAAAAAGCAACGGGCCTAAGATTGAGCCTTGAGGTAAGCCCATTTTGTTTCTCATAAACAATGATTTTGTATCTAATTTTTACACACTGCTCTTTTAGATTAAAAATACGAGGTAAATCACTCTACTGAATGTTTACTAAAATTAAATGCACATAATTTAGATAAATGAACTGTGTGGTCAACTGTATCAAATGCCTTTTTTAGGTCAATGAACTCTGCTCCCATCCCTGATCCAAAGAACACTGTAAAAAAAACAGTGTTTTTTTGTGTGTTTTGTGTGTGTTTTTTTTACACTGTAAAACAAAAAATTTTTTTTTAAAAAGTTACCTTACTTGCCTTACAATTTTGAGTTCAATGAAATTAAAAATGTGTTAATACAATGAACATTGAGAATTGAGATCACCCTTTATTCAAATAGTATTAAAAGATTTTGTAAGCATATTGTGTAATTGTGTTTTATTTGTTATAATGCAGTGCCAAATTGTGCTATTTTCATGATTTATCACACACTTTTTTTTTTTTTGTGGTTCAGATACAATAATATTTTGAGTTTCTATTTATTAAACCCATTTCCTCATTGTATTAACTCAAATTTTTTATTTCAATGAACTCAACATTTTAAGGCAACCAGGTTACTTACTTTTTTAAGTTAAACCAGCAATATTTTTTTAGTGTAGCCATTTCCAAATTCTCACATTTTGAATTTATTCCTCACAATTGTGAGGTTATAACTCATGATTCAGATTTTTTTCTTCAGAGTTGTGAGATTTAAACTTGCAGTTGTGAGGAAAAAGGTCTGAATTTTTTTTTTTGTTTTTTGTTTTTCATGCTTGCTGCCTTTCACTGGGAAAAAAATAATGGGGAACAAAGTTCCAATATGAATTAATAGTGAATACAAATAAAGGCAAGAATCATGAGGAGAAGACATCTCATATCATTCTAGAAATGTGCAATTCTCTATGGAATAGAAATTCACTGTAGATGGTTGTCAACAGCTTGAGGGTAATTGGAGATGTGAAAGTGCAACGCTCTGCATTACTCAAGTGGGGTTTAAGAAGGCTCAGGTTTAACCTGTAAACACTATAGACTGCGAACATATATTTGAAGTATTCTGAAATCCTCGGGAAGTATGATTGGATTGTATGTAGACCTTGGCCTTTTTTCTTTTTACATATTTTTTTTTTTTTTTCATGGACTAAGGTTTTTTCCTTTACATTGCTCCTATACTGACATGCACGTTCATACAAATAGCCTTGAACCTACTGCACTTATAGAGGAACAAACATTCAGAGGTTCATGAAATCCCCTTGGATATATTTAATGCTGGTTGTAGAATAGTAAACATTGTACATTACAGCATTTAACTTGCATTCAAGAGATGTGCCAAGTATGGCAGTTCACGTAGGGACATGTACAATTCATTCTGAGGTCTATGTGTGTATAAAAAATGTTGATTGTATAAAAAATCTAATTCACATTTGATAAGTGTTATATTGAAGTTTGCAGGGCGCTTGGAGAGAGAAAAATGAAAACCTGACGCAGCAAAAGGCGAGAGAGACAAACAATGAGAGACAAAGAAAAAGACAGATAGGGAAAGTGGCTGAGCGCTGTCCTGCTGACAGCAAAGCATCATGGGGGCTTGTTTGTGCAAATGTTTATAGAGATATGCCCTGTCAACACCTCAGATACCATTACTTACAGTAATTAGTTCTTCCTTGTTGGTGTCTTCTCTCTCTCTCTCTCTCTCTCTCTCTCTCTCTCTCTCTCTCTCTCTCTCTCCCTCCTTTGTTTTTGTCACACACCCACAGCGTATGAGTTATGGTAAAGATTATTTGGCCTTTCCTAGCTGTCAGAGCCAACAGACTTTTTAGAACTGATAAATACAGAAATCAACATATTTATAAATCAAAGGGCAAACAGACTTTTAATGAAATGTAGTTCATGTCCCTGGTGATCTTCTTGCTCCTGGTCCATATCTGCAAATTAAATGTGTGTCCTTTAGGAGGAATTAATGCTCCATGATTGTATCATGGTCATAGCCAGAGTTTCTTTATATGATCTTGCACCTTAGATGTTTCTTCAAGTTTGGGCACTTTTATGTCCAGGGTTTGCTTTTTATTAAAAATAACACATTGTCTGTTATATAAAGATCTTTTACTTGCCATAAAATTGTCCTTGGTTACCAAAGAGTCTGAGATAGACATAAGGGATGTGATATGCGAATAAAACAAAAAGAAAGGAAAATCAAGGTAAATAATTATTGAGCAAAATATTGTTACTTTGTGTTATTTCTAATTAAGCTGTAAAAAAAAAAAAAAAAAAAAAAATGCAAACGTGTGACAATATTATGGAATTGAATGTATTATTTTATTATTCCAAACTGGGAAAGTACTTGCCATTTTTGTAAGCAATAACCCCTAGATAGTCAATAAACGGGCTGTGCTGGTCTGAAACTGTTTAAGGGATAGTTCACCCAAAAATGGCATCATTTACTCACCCTCATGTCATTCCAAACACTTTTGTTCATCTTCGGAAAAATGAAGATATTTTTAATCAAATCTGAGCAATTTTTGCCATCTATTTGACACTTCAAGAAGTCAATAAAGAGATCGTAAAACTAATCCATATGAATTGAGCAGTTTAGTCCAAATTTTCTGAAGAGACATGATCACTTTATATGCTAAACAGATTGAATTTAGCCTTTTGTTTGCATATAAACATTGCTCAACTCACACATCAGTTATGGTAAATGGAAGCTTAAGCATGCTTGCTTGACATGCGAGACCCAATGAGATTCATTCTCGCGTGTCACGCAGGTTCGGTTGAGCTTCTGTTTATGTTCACTGATCGGTGTTTATATGTGGATAAAAGCCACTTCAGAAAATGTGGACTAAACCGCTCAATTCATATGGATTTGTTTTATGATCTCTTTATGGTCAAAGTGGTAGTTTCAGTAACTGTCACTAGAGGGACAGAAATCGCTCAGATTTTATTAAACATACATTCATTTGTGTTCTGAAGATGAAAGTCCTACAGGTTTGGAACAACATGAGGGTGATTAAATGATGACAGAATTTTCATTTTTGGGTGAACCATCCCTTTAAGGAGATATTAAGCAACATGCACACACACAGACTAGACTGGACTGGTCAGAATGATGTGTTTTAACCACTGAGGACAACACTGTTCAAATATGTATCTCTCACATAATGATACAGTCTTTCATCATTGTGGTGATTTTATATATGAGTAAATGCAGCTTAATCTTAAAGTCTCCCTGTAGTCAATGATTTTATCCTTTAAAACTCATCTTTGATCAGCAAAATTTAAATGTTTTTTCCTCAAAGTTCTTCATGCCATAAAATAGCTTGAATGTAACTCTACACCCTTGCGCATTTAGATTAGAGGGTATAACATCACCGTCGGGCAGAGTCATTGCGTTTACGCCCATTGAGTGGCTAAAAGACAGAGTGGCAGCATTGGTTTTCAGCATGAAAAACACACAAAACTCATCTAAAACGGGAAGGAGCTTTGAGATTGACTGTACAAACAGATTTGACAAGAAATATGAGGTATATTTTTACAGACTTCCAAAAGCTACCGAAAAGAGAAGCAAATGGATCGCTGCAATTCACAGTCCTTAATATTTAAAATTTGGGGGTAAAATCATACCCTGTAAATTGTATTGTTTTATATTATATTGACAACTCATCAATTAAATATTTGCCATATATATATATATATATATATATATATATATATATATATATACATTGATATATATAAGTGATCACCCGGATTTAGACCTACCTAAATCGTATTTAAGCATTCACAGGCAAATTTACTTTATGTATTTCCTCAGCATCGAAATCATGCTCATATAAATGTCAGGAAACCCAATCCTGGCTGCATGTCAAAATCCATGGATCACTGGATCTTTGGTAAGTTGTAAGGAACACTATATGGAGTCCAACCTTTAGTTCAAACTGAAAACTTGTTTTCATAGTTTCCCCCGATTAACTCCAGTCATGCGTCATGCAGTCATGCAGGGTGTGCGTGTTGCGGCGGGAAAGTGACGTCGATGCATACTCTCTATACGCAGTTCTATGAATATGCAAATTAGCCCCGCCTCCACTCACTCGTACCAGTTCAGAGATTCACTCGTTGACGATCACACGCTGACGTGATTGGTTACAAGGTAGTTTGTGACGTCAGAAACACCAGTGTTTTTGACACTCTCTTTGGTTCACTGGAGAAAATACTCAGCAATGGTGTTGGCTTATGAATTTGCACATGGTTTGTCTGAAAGCATATTAAAATCACCACATAGACGTATAAACAACATTAAAAACTTGATTTTCACCACAGGGGGTCTTTAAATTACTGTTGTTGTGTTGATTTATCTGAAGTCTTTGATTATAATGTCTGTATTCTTGTATTTTCTGCTCTTCTCCTCTTCTCTTCTGAACTCTCCTCTTCTCAGATCTTTCTAAACGCAAACTCAATCCGTCTTGGAAATCTTCCACATGGGAGCGTGGACCCATTGCTTGGTCCAGGGACCACATACCCCAAACAGACTGTGTACGAGGTGTGTGTATGTCCCAGCGGCAAGCTCTATCTGTCTCCTGCAGAGAGCTCCTCCACCTGCCAAACCACCAATAGTGTGTGTCTCTGGAGCTGAGAAAGGTGGGTGGGCCATGGACCACCCAGCACCAGAAAGGCCTTCCTCAACCTTCCCTCTCTTGCTCCTTTCTTTCCTCCTCTGGTTCCTCTATACTCTTCTCTTTCTTAAGAATTTTCTAAAATGCCTTTCTTTTATCCACACTTCCATCGGTCTGTCCATCTGCCCTTCCATTTGTCTGTCTATCTATCTGTCTGTCATCAAAGTATCTTTTTTTTTCACACTGACCGTATATCACTCTTTCACTTTATTTTGACCCTTTCCCCCTTTGTTTTCCTCTTGTCTATTCTCTTCCTCTTTCCCATCTTCCTCTTTGTCCTCTCAAGCAGAATTCAGGAATCATTTGATGTATCTTGGCTCGGTTGAAGCCACATCTTCCCAATCTGTAAATGGAGCAGAAACTCTCTTGTTTTTTGGAGTTTTTTTGTGTGTGTGTTTTATTCCTCTTATTTTTGTATGAGCGTCTGACTCAGTGGAGGATTGTGTGCCGGGACGCTGGACTGCACTCATGAATGAGCACACACACAGCGACCCGCAAACGAGCGTGTGTTTTTCTAAAGAAGATACTAAGGTGCCTTTGCTACTGTTAGTAAAGCACATCACCTGCTACTGTCCCTCCACGTGCAGTAAGACTAACCTCCGCTAGGAAAACTGACCGAACGAACACTCTCCTCTCTTTTAGTTCATTGGTCAAAAAGATAATACGATAAACTGAAAGAAAACAAAACCTTTTTTTTTTTTTTTTTCTCTTGGATGTTTCTTTTTGGAAAAAGCACAAGATTATGCCATGTATATAACAACATTAATAAATAATAATAAAAAGAAAAGTTTATTTTAAGAATTTTGTATTCAAGAATGCTTGATAATGTTTCTTTTTTATTGTTTTGGTCTCATGGACATGTTTACATGTACTATGGTGAGTCAAATGTAAAAAAAAAAAAAAAAAAATTGTTAATTTGTTTGTTTTATTTTTAAAAACTCTTTTCTGTTATGAACCAAATTAAACTTTTGGATTGTGTTTAGGTCCTAACTAAAATTGATCCTGCCAGTCAAAAAGAGGTGCCGTAATATTTTTTCTTCCACATGATGTAGTGCAAAAATCAATATTGCAAGTTTATTATTAATCATCATTGTTGCATTATTTACTGTTTTCAGTTATTCAGAGCATGGACCACTGCACTTGAGTAAATTAAAATATGATTTAGAGGCTCAATTCTGCAAAAAGATCTCACAGTGAAAGTAAACTGCCAATATGGAATAACCATTCATTGTGTCTTGTAGGGAAAAATGTATACAGTTATGAGAAAACCCATTTGGAATGATATGCTTTTATGCAAGAATAGCTCCTAAAATATAATTTCATAGTAATAAATTAAATGATAATCAAAGACAGTTCTATTTCATAAGCAACATGCACAAATTTAGAAGCCATTAATGTTAAAATCTAATTCCAAAGAGGTTAACAAACTTGTATAGCAGTAATCCAATAACACGTGTGTTTATGGATGTCATCAATCTCATTATGACACATGAAACATTGCCGTTTCAGAATTTTGACAGCAGGTTTCTTCAGTTGTGAGAGACATAAAAAGTATGTATGGCAATAGGAGATAAACGATGAAAAATAAAGTGATCAAGCCTGTAATAACTGAAGCATAACTCTAAGTTTAAATGCTCAACTTTATTTTTTTGGATGACCAAGGTCTGGCAAAAGATATCCAAGCCACAAATGCCCTCATAAATATTTAAAATATGGAAGAACATGACTGGATTCTAGATAGCAAACTCTAGGATAACACAGAACGGGCTAATGTACAGTAGTATGAGGTGCTTAGCATTAAAATAACTATTTATTTTTTTTGTTTTCGCGTTCTGTAGGAGAGAATATTTCTTAAACTAAAACAAAGATATATTTTCTTACAAATTCTATGCAATGTGTTTAAGATTGCTGTGAGGTTGGAATATTATTCAGTTATATAAGAGTCATGTTAATGTCCTAGATTTTCTTTTCATCATAACTCCAGTATTATACCGTTCAGATTAAACTGGCTCATGAAATGAGTTTGAAAATAATTAAAAATAAACATGAAATGATGAACACATGCAAATATGTTTATTTGGGAAATTAAATATCTTTATTTGGGAGATGAAACCCAATCACTCTTTCCCTCCGTTCACTTTTCATGTTATTTCTCAGCAATTTTAGTGCCATTGACATTTGGCAGAGTCCAGGGGAGTTGATTTATTTTCTGTGAAGGAAAGTATGGACATATGTCACTACATCTCCTTGTCTCTGTTTTTTTTATTTCTTTATTTTCCGTCTATTTTCTATCAATTTTTGACTAGAATGGGTAGAGGCAGGCAGAGGCAGTCTTTGAGGCTTTGGGATCAAATTTACCATGAAATAGAACATCTTCATAAAAGGATGAGGTCAGTGCTTTGGTTAGGACTCACTCTTCTGGCACCTCCACTCTCATTTGGAAAAGCAGAGAGGTCTTATAAAGCTTACGAACTCTGGGAGAGAAGCTGAACATCAGAGGAGATTGAGGGCCATAAAAAGCATATTCATTCTTCACTGCATTTTGTGCTCATACATTTTGGCCCACTATTAAAAACGTGTTTTGAGTGTAAAACACCCTTTAGTGTTTTTTGTTTCTTTCTTTCTTTTTAAACAATGTACTCATTTTCGATTATTGCACTTTATTTACCCTTTTGTGTGTTTTAAAATGAGATTTGAAGGTGAAATATGATTAAATCTGTTTCCAAGGGCTTTGAAAAAACTTTGTTGAGTCTTGAGATGCAGATTCATCACAAATTAAGTGTGAATTTATTTCTTATTGTCTGTAAGTTCTTAATAACTTGTCTAGGACAAAACAGCTGTTGATTGAGTTCACTTGAATAGCGTCTAAGAAGATTGCCGGAATTTAATTTTAGTTGTATTCTGCTCTAAATAATGAATGTTTATGAGATGCCTCATTGGCATTCATAAGGGATAAACGTGTTATATAAAGAGGCGAAAGGTAGACGGACAGCTCACTACCCCCAGGAGCTAAATGACTGAAATCACATGTACGCACACACAAGCGCTTTTTCGCCGCTTTACTATTATAGTTGTTGATTATATTTTCACTATCATTCTCACCTCAATTGTCTCCTGCTTTTTCAGTGAATTTACATGAGACCCGACAGTATGTGGTCATGAAATACAAACATTCCAAGGGGCATTTACAGTTCAGAGACTTTTGCATGTGGTTTTTCGACGGAAAACCTGGGACTTATTTGCTAAGCACCTGCGATTCGGTTTAACCTGTAAAGTTAAATCATTGTAATTGTTTTCAGTGCAAACTCGCCTCCTTTCTATGTAAAACTGTTTACCTGGTGCAATTCATGTTGCACTATTACTGCCCACGGAATTTAATTTTAAAGATGTTTGTTTTGATTTTCTGTTTATCATGGCAGCAGTAATTCATCAAATGATGTACAAGAGCATTATAACCGGGCATATATCCAGATATGGAGGGTAGATAAGTGTGCTTTCTGCGATTCAGATGTTTAGATGCTGTGATGGAGCGATGCTGTACACTCCCAGTAAAAGTACTACCTTTCAAATATTTTGGGGTCGGTAAGACTTTTTTTTAAGGCCTCTGAAAGAAGTCTCTTATCCTTAACAATGCTGCGTTTATTTGATCAAAAACATAATGAAATATTATTACAGCTGAACCTGCACACAGCCCCGGCCATTTTTTTTTTATTTTCATAACTTCTGACACAGATTCATTGCTGTCACGATATGATTTATATGAAAGCAGAGGTCAGAAATTGAAGCTTGAATCATAGACCTTTTTAATGATAATTTGTCAAGCTAATTACATTCGTGTGCATTAAAACTATGGTCCTGTTTACACCTGGTATTGAAATGCATTTTGGTCGATCGGCTCACAAGTGGACGACGCTAAATACAGGTGTAAACAGGGTCTAAAATGTTTTGAGCTTGTCCATGCATTCGACCGGATTGCTTTTGAAGTGTAAATGCTCATGTTGTCAAATGTGTTCAAACAGCCACGGAAGACCACCTATTCTCCGCCTACTGACCTAATGTGTAAACATTATGGGAAGCGACGGGATTTAAACTTTGACGGCTGGAGAGCCAAGTTTGGTTTGAAGACGAAAAACATACCAAGCACGACGTTCTCTCACGACTCCTAATTTCTAACACACACTCACAGCGTTTGGCTTGGTCTTGCGGCTGTCAGAGCAGAAACGAAAGTTACTTTCCCATCATCTCTGGATGCGTTCATATGTAGATTGTGCAAGCTTATTTTGTCCATTAGGATAAAAGCTTTCCTGTAGCTCAAACAATAAGAGCGTGGCGCTAGCAGCCCCAAAGTCATGGGTTCGATTCCCAGGGAAAGCAAGAACTGACAAAAATTTAAAAATGTGTACCTTGAATGCAATGTAAGTCGCTTAAAGCGTCTGCCAAATGCATAAATGTAAATGTAAAAGATCTGAAAAAAACATACATTTATCCGCCCATAGACCCTACCCTCAAAGAAATCAGGACAGAAGTGGTTGAAAGTGGACAAAAGAGATGGATTAAAACACTTGGTGTAATACCAGAGGGGTATTCCAGAAAGCAGGTTATGTGACATACCTGGGTATGTTTAAGAGCAAGTAAGCGTATAACCGAATAAGCGAATAATTTTCGGTTCCAAAAACGGAGGTAAATTTCAGGGTATGTAAGTAGCCACAGCAAATTACTCTCTGAGTATTACTCTTCCAGGGTTAGTTTGCTTAAGAGGAATTCAGATGTGTGTTATATAAATAGTATAGTTACATTAATATAACTAAATGTGTTATATAGTTACAGTTATATAATATACACCATTATATATTAATTCTAAAGCAAACAATATAATCCTTATTCTCAGTGAATAAAGATTACTTATTAAATGAAAAGACTGGGGAAAAAAATGATTACACAACCACCAAATAGGTGGTGCTGCGCTCTAAGCAGGTCATGTAAATCGCCATAAAAAAAAAAAAAAAAAAAAAAGGAGGAAGTAGAATGACCGCTTTTTCTTAGCGTCTGTTTCCATGGTGAATCATCGATTCATTGCTCTTTTGAGAATGTCTTGTGCGTTCATACTCTGAGTTGTCTGAGCTTACTCACGGACAAGTTTTTGTAACCTCGAAGGTTTGGGTTAATCAACCGAGAATTCAAGGTATATGTGAAGCTATATGTTAACCTTGCTTTCTGGAATACCCCCAGGTGTAACAGGGCCTACCTGTCATTTTAAACTAATGTAAACAAATACAGGTTTTAATATATTTTAAAATGTAATTTATTCATGTGATGGCAAACTGAATTTTCAGCAGCCATTACTCCAGTCTTCAGTGTCACATCCTTCGAAATCATTCTAATAACATTTCGTATTATTATCAATGTTGAAAACAGTTGTGATGGTTAATTTATTTATTTTTTTATGGAAATGGTGATACATTTTTTTTTTATAGAGTTCTCTGATGAATAAAACATTTAAAAGAACAGCATTATGTGAAATTGATCTTTTTGTAACAAAGTAAAAGTCTTTACTGTCCTTTTTTAACAGGTGTTTTAATGCACCTTTGCTTAATAAAAGTATAAATTTCTTTTAAAAAGTAAATCTTACTGACTCAAAACTTTTGAACGGTATGTCAGATCCTGATATGTTAAAGGCACAATATGTAACATTTTTGGATTAAAATATCAAAAAACCACTAGAACAATGTTTGTTGACCTCCAAATGTTGAATCCCAAATGTTTCAAGAATGTTTAAATCCACAGATATAAGCCATTTTAACCAGGACAATGGCATTATACCCGCGTTACTCGATTTTTATTTTGTAGAAACCATGAAAACACCAAAGACTTATATATTATGTGTTTTATTAGACAGATGAGCAACTGTTTGGATACATTCATTGACAAAAAACTACTCATTGTTATGTAGCTCAACACAGTTAGTCTTACTGTTTAAATCTCGTTTTCTTGATTTACCAGGAGTACCATGTTTTACCATGCCTAATACTGATCTATCTTACTGCAGTGTGCAACAAGTGTCTCATAGTAGCCGCAGAGCGAACGCACAGAGTAGCATTATAACATAACTTTCAACACACTCAAGTGCATCTAATATGATAAAAGAGCGCTGCGTTACCCCACATACGCATGAGCTGAAAAAGTGGAAGCAGTCGTCTGCGGCATAATACTCCGTGAAATCAAGTTACACCTTTGTTTTGAATTGTCACGGTGAAAAAAAACATATTGTGGCTTTAATCTGAATTCTTTAATTACCTTTCTAAAAGTTGAATAGTAACCGAGTTTTAAAATTATATTCAGTATTATTATTTTATCAAGAACAGAACATTGGGGGGAAATAAACACAGAAAATAAACATATCACATCACATATAAACTAACGGTAGTAGATTATTTTGGTCATCCGTACTGGTTTTGGCTGTAGCACTTTCAAGTCACAGAGAATCTTTGATGTCTAGCGTAACATGATTCCTGGTGCACATCTGTCGTAATGGCACAGAATAGCACAGAAGCTAATATGAGCGCTCTCAGGCATATTAAATCAGATTAGGCAGGCAATCACCTGAAACAATGTGTCTAGCCAAGGGCTACACTGCCCCATCAGAGCCATTCAACTGCCGCCATTTATTTAATGTAATAGAATGTAATTCAGTTTGTAATTTAGAATGATTAATTGTATTATACTGTAGGAACATCAGTGATCCCAAAGGGAAAATCAGACAGGTACTGTCACTAATATTTGTCTGACTGTCTGCTTCATGTTTACGGATAAAGCTCACATCTGGATGAATCATGGAGTTCTGAGGACATGCCTGGAACCAGCCTCTCTCATTTAATCACAGTACGTAAAATGCATACAATAACAGACTGTTAAATACAAATATGGAGGTTTATTGACAGATGGCTTCTTTAATGGATTTTAAAAAATTCACAGTTGTGCGGGTCATGAATAAGACTATTCATCATGAAATGAAAGCTCACTTTAGTCCACCAAAACTGACTTTTCTCTGTAAAAGCTTTTGTGATCCTCACTGTGAAGAACAAACATTTCAGTGTGCCTAACTACCTGTATTCTCCCATCTTCAGTAAAAACAGGCAGATAAGCAGAAGGTATGAATCATTAAAGTTTATGACTTCAGACATTTCAGATGCCAATTCTATCTTCTTTCTCCCTACAGAAATAAAATTTGATTAGATATTATAAGGTCAACAAAATATTGATGCATCCATCAAATATTATTTTCCAGGCCTATCTCAGAGTATTGCAGTCCCCACAAGAGCTTATTTGCTTGGATTATGCTGAGGGGGTTGAATCCAAAGGGATGTGAAAGTTTCAGAATGTTTCAAGGATGATTTCCATTTATTTCAATGAAAATCATTACCCATATTAGAAAAAGGACCTACACACAAAACCTCATCTTTTTTGGTGTGGAGGGAGATCCTGATCCATCTTTTGATCATTCTGCATAGAAAGACTGAATCCGATAATGCTGAACTGAAACCCCCAGGTGTCCCATTAACACCAAGGAGGTCTATAATACCTGGAGAAAGTTATCCGTTAGGATTCACATTCATCTCATTGGCAGTTGCTTGCTTTCTGCTGCCCCGAGTCAGAATGGCATGAAAATTAGTGGCATTCATACAGTGGTGAGTTGAAAATTGAGCATAAAAGTTTAGAGGTTTTTCTAACTTTTTTTTAAAGAACAGGACCGTTTTGTTTCCTTGGAAACACTTGTCTTATAATAGCAGCAATTTTGCATTATACAGGACTTAAGAGAATTAAAATTATAATAGTTTATCACATATCTAAAGTTGTTAACTTTTCAAGCTATCTTGTTCTGTTTATGTACCACAGATACTTAATCATAAAGCTTCACTTGTGACAACCGCATTTAAATACAGGAGTGACTTATCTTTCCCTGTGTGTATGGAAAATGACTTGCTCCCGAAATGGCAATGATTGTCAGCGTGGTAACCAAAGTTCTGGCATGTTGCATACTTGGTATCCGCTATTTTTATTTTCTAATTAATATTACTGTCACATCTGCTGGCTGGTTGATCCAGAATGACGAGGCTTAAAGAGCAGTTAAGTAATATTTAATAGAAACCAAGAAACAACAGAGACAATCCAGTAAACAAATGAAGATAATGTCCAGGTAGCAGCTTTAACACAAGACAAAGAACAGAAGCTGAGGGTATAAATACACAGTGGCAATGAGGGACATACAAGACTCTAATCAGCTGGACAATGAAACAATAGCTGTGTCCCAATTCAGAGGCTGCATCCTTCGATGGACTCTGACTTCAGAGGGTGAATCCTTCGAAAGCAGATCAGAAGGTCAGAACCAGGGTTGTTAAATGAGACGGTCTAGCCTACGGAGGACTGTTCTTGCAACTGTGACAGCTGCCATTTGCCACTGACACAATCGGCCTATGAATGCTGCCTTCGAAGAATGCAGCCTCTGAATTGAGGCGCAGCTAATGAATGACTATGGCAACCAAGGAAACAGGAACTAAACACACTGGAACTGAACACTGAACAACTGAATTTGTGACAATTACAGTGACCAAAAAGTCATTATGTTCTGCCATTTTTAATTAACCACCATCTACAGATGCATTGTGTTTTGTTTATGTTTGGAAGGTGCACTTTTGGTGTTGCCATGTCTACTTAAAAGCATTTTTTTTTTTTTTTTTTGTGTGTGCTTGACTCATAAAGTGATCGACCTTACAGAGTTAATAAAGTAGGCAGATGCAACACGTTCTCACTCCCAACTCGTCACATATTGACGCTTGGTCAGGAGCCCCTCGGCTTCACTTTTTAACGCACAGGGTACCCCTTTAGCATAATTTTCCGACACTCAGGGTGCTCCATTGATTTCAGTTGTTTGCCCAATTTAATTATTTGCATTTGTAAAAGTAGACATGATTTTAAGAATATTTGTAGGCTACTTTTATATTTTGGAGCAACTAACCCCACTACTACACTAAACCTACCCACTTCTAAACAATATAAAACACATAACAATAACAGGCAAATAAAAGTACAGTCACAGGTATTTATTGACCAAAAACAGTATACAAGTATTAACTCATGTTGCATTCCAAGTCTTCTGAAGCCATACGATATCTTCATGTAAAGAACAGAGTTGATATAAATTTTTTAATCATTGAAATAATGATCCTGCCGCTCCGTGAACGCACACACAAACTCAATCATATCTTATTCAAACGATACACCGACTCTTAAGCATGACGCAATCGGTCACGAGACACATGAGAGCCAATGACATTTCACTATCAAAGTTGACGTAATGTTTCTTTGGCAGCAATTTTTGAATGTGTGTATCATTGCATGATCTTCAGCAGATGAAGACGCTGATCGCTTTTGGGGATTTTCTTCACACAAATCAATCGTTTGGCCTTGGAACACTTGGAATATTTGTACTTTTTGAATAAATTGTGAATGCAGTCGTATCTGCCTCTTATATTTTGTGTTTTATATCATATAATACACAAATGGGTAGGTTTAGAGATGGGGTTGGGTTATGTCTTCAAATGTGTGTAAATAAATCAATGTAAATAAAAGTATGCTGGCTGATTAAATTGAAAATCACACTCCAACATGTCATAATGGCAAAATCATAACTCAATATATAATTTCATCATGACGATAACCCCATTCCCAAAGTGTCTGTGTATGATGCCAAAGGTTTCTCATCGAAATCAATGGAGCACCCTGCGCGTTGACAAATGACGCTAAGAGGTACCCTGTGCGTTAAAAAGTGATGCCAAAGAGTACTGACCAAGCATCAATATGTGACAAGTTGGGTGTGAGAATGTGTTGGCAGATGTGGATCACGATATTTTGGTCTTGTTTTCAATATTAAGCATTTGGATTCATGCTGTTTTATTATGGGATTGTTCTTGTTTGCTGTTTTAGGAAGATCTGTCAACACGGCTTGTAGGCCTACTTCTCCCCCTGTGATCTTCTAGCACCGCACACACACATCTCTGATGTGTGTTTAATACCTCATTAACAAATAGTTTTTCAGTTCGTTTCCATATACACTGCATGTATCTTTTTTAAATACGGTTGTCACTACCTGCATTTTTCGGGGGTTAATTCCGTTGTTGAATGCGGTTGTCACTCCCATAAATGACTGAACTGTGTGTGTACAGAACAAGATTAAGCACAAACAGTTGAACTGACAACCGCATTTAACTGCAGCGTGTAGCTACACAGCCATAGTTTTCGGTCATTAGGTTGAAGTCATTCTCTTTATGTTTGTTCTGTTTACTTGCTTCATTTATAGCAACAAAAGTACTTAAAAATCAGATCAGAAAGCAGTACGCTAGCTCAAGGGCAGAAGATTTTCAGAAGTATCGTTCTTCTGAGTGCTTTGAGATTGAAAGGTGCTTTTACTTCGTCTCTGACATTCCATCTTCATCATCATGACAGTGTCATTGTAATACAAATGACTTTATCATGCACCATTCTTTCAGATCACATTTTCTAATGTAGCTTTTAAAATTTCTCTTTCTAACAGGGGTGGGAAGCTTTTATTTAGGCTCCATTTTCCAGACTTCCATTTTCTGGATTGTTTATTATTGTCACTCCCATACAAAACTGTAATTTATGCTCAGGCCCACACAGAATCTGTGCCCGGAGAAAGCTCAGCAGATTTTCCACAGAATTCCGTTTAGTGGAACTGTCATTCACAAAGTTCTACTTCATCCTCTACTACTTCGATAATTGATTATGAAATATTTGGGGTAATTTGATAATTCTACATTTGCGTTTATTCATTTACCAGACACCTTTAACCAATGTGACTTACAAACGCAATTCATCAAAGAGCCAACAATATTCATAATGTTGCATACCAACATAATCTACCAATCAGAGTATAGGCTAGTACTTTCACACGTTTTACCATGTTTCATAGAATTTCTCATAGAGGTAAAAATGTGTCCATATTTAAGGGGTATCCTAATTTAAAAACACCTCACAGCTCATTTACCTCTGGATGTGTCTCATATAGTATATAATTTTGAACATACGGTTTATCATATGCAGATTATATAATAGTTACATCAAGTATTCCAATTTGACATACCAAACACATCTGATATACAGTCCAACAGCACTGGGACTTTTAACTGTTTGTAACCGTTTCTCTTATCTGTGTTGCACGTAACATTGTTTCACCAGTAGTAACAAGTGATATTCTTTATGAGTCATTCATTCAACATATTTGTTCAAAAACACGGATTCATTTGTAAACAAAAGTCAATAAATCATTCATTCAAACAATTCAATTCGAAAGTCTAAAATGTCTCTGTGTTGATCTGATTTAATTGAAACTATTTTCTATATATAACTATGTTGGTCGAGCGTAAACACACAGTCACTGATAATATTGTGTCTAGAATGTAAGTTACTCAATATTTAATTATTTTTTTATTGAACTGTTGTATAAAAGCCTATGATCAAATCATGCCATGAAACCCAAACACGGCCCAAACACTCTTGCTCATGTGTTGCTTTATTGTTTCTTAAACGCTCCCTTTTATTTAATTATGTATTTTTTATATATTTTATATACTTTTATTATACTTGGCAGGTGTTTTAGAGATGTGTTAGATGTGTGTGATGTTTGGATTTTTTTCTACTTTTGATTAGCAGATAATTACTTGATCTAAAACCACTGATATCGCTTTAAATTGTCACAGAAGAAATGGATCTAATGACATTGTAAAATCCTCAGAAGTTTTTGGTCCATTAGAAGATCTTAGCCTCAGGTTGAAAGATCAGAAGTGCAACACCAGACATTGTTTCATGTTCCCAGCATGACGCTGCCATATGCTCCAGACTGACACTTTCAGTGTGTTTAATATCCTTATTTAAAATCAGCTCTCACTTGCTTTTGTTCTAGACATAAAAAAAGTGAGAAGCTAAAACTTAAGAGCTCAGCGAACTTGATGACTGCTCTATCTTCAGAAATGGTGCAGTTTCAAATCTCTGTTGGATTCTCACGTCCAGAAGGAAGTTATGTATAGCCTTTGATCATCCCTACCACCGTCCTGACATAGGGATTGTATAAATAGACGATACTGCTTCGCCATTTTTTGGCTTGTACTGCTTTTTTTCCTGATCTGCCTGTGTTACCATAGCTACTTAATTATTGAAGCTCAAAAGAAGAAAGTGATGTTAATGACTTGTGTAATCAAGACTGAATATCACTCCTACCTGCTGATATTTAATAAACACAGAATACAGTAATAGCCCTCAAGCATTTTTTTGTGGCCTGTGTGATCTTGTGATCATCATGGCAGCTGCAATGATCACAAACATGCGGTGTCCAAAAGATTAAGCAGCTGACTTGTTGCCTCGTTGCAATATCAGGCATTTGTGCTCGAATGTACCTCATACAACTGATTTTGGACAGATTTCAGAGGCAGCATAAAGGTTTAATGATCTACAACAAAATAGATAGAGCTTTAGGGATAAGCAAATATTTAATTACTATACTAATTTCTTGCTAAAAATGACATCAAAAGTGGAAAATGTTGGTCAAGAACTTGCATTTACACACAAACTGCCCAACAGCTGCAACTTTCAGATGCCATCTTAATTTTTAGTTCAACTGTCACATATTGGAAAGCACAGGATTGTGGGATATCAAAGGCAGCGAAGGATACATCTGCTGCCTTCAAAAATCGATCAGATGAAGGTATCTCAGGAGATAGAAAGTGAAGCTAACATTGGATTCGGACAGGCCTTGATGCCTTCCTACCTTGGAATGCATCCTCTGAAGGCAGCATTTTTAAGCTTTCAGATGCAGCTGTTGTTGTCATCTTCTTTGTCTTCTTCTTCTTCTATAATTCTATGTGTGATATAAATTACTTCAGTAGGATATATTTGTACTTTTGGTCATACCAAAAACCAAACATCCATACATCCAAAACAATCATCTCATTAATATAAAAATAAATATTTATTCATATATACACTCGCCTAAAGGATTATTAGGAACACCTGTTCAATTTCTCATTAATGCAATTATCTAATCAACCAATCACATGGCAGTTGCTTCAATGCATTTAGGGGTGTGGTCCTGGTCAAGACAATCTCCTGAACTCCAAACTGAATGTCAGAATGGGAAAGAAAGGTGATTTAAGCAATTTTGAGCGTGGCATGGTTGTTGGTGCCAGACGGGCCAGTCTGAGTATTTCACAATCTGCTCAGTTACTGGGATTTTCACGCACAACCATTTCTAGGGTTTACAAAGAATGGTGTGAAAAGGGAAAAGCATCCAGTATGCGGCAGTCCTGTGGGCGAAAATGCCTTGTTGATGCTAGAGGTCAGAGGAGAATGGGTCGACTGATTCAAGCTGATAGAAGAGCAACTTTGACTGAAATAACCACTCGTTACAACCGAGGTATGCAGCAAAGCATTTGTGAAGCCACAACATGCACAACCTTGAGGTGGATGGGCTACAACAGCAGAAGACCCCACCGGGTACCACTCATCTCCACTACATATAGGAAAAAGAGGCTACAATTTGCACGAGCTCACCAAAATTGGACAGTTGAAGACTGGAAAAATGTTGCCTGGTCTGATGAGTCTCGATTTCTGTTGAGACATTCAGAGGGTAGAGTCAGAATTTGGCGTAAATAGAATGAGAACATGGATCCATCATGCCTTGTTACCACAGTGCAGGCTGGTGGTGGTGGTGGTGTAATGGTGTGGGGGATGTTTTCTTGGCACACTTTAGGTTCCTTAGTGCCAATTGGGCATTGTTTAAATGCCACGGCCTACCTGAGCATTGTTTCTGACCATGTCCATCCCTTTATGACCACCATATACCCATTCTCTGATGGCTACTTCCAGCAGGATAATGCACCATGTCACAAAGCTCGAATCATTTCAAATTGGTTTCTTAAACATGACAATGAGTTCACTGTACTAAAATGGCCCCCACAGTCACCAGATCTCAACCCAATAGAGCATCTTTGGGATGTGGTGGAACGGGAGCTTCGTGCCCTGGATGTGCATCCCACAAATCTCCATCAACTGCAAGATGCTATCCTATCAATATGGGCCAGCATGTCTAAAGAATGCTTTCAGCACCTTGTTGAATCAATGCCACGTAGAATTAAGGCAGTTCTGAAGGTGAAAGGGGGTCAAATACAGTATTAGTATGGTGTTCCTAATAATCCTTTAGGTGAGTGTGTATATATATATATATATATATATATATATATATATATATATATATATATATATATATATATATATATATATATATATATATATATATATATATATATATATGTAGTTGTGATATGTTTTCATTTATTTTTCGTTGTATATTTCAGTACTTTATTTTAGGGTTCAGTTCTCGCTATTAACTAGTTGCTTATTAGCATGCATATTACTAGGATATTGATTGTTTATTAGTACTTATAAAGCACATATTAATGCATGACCATATACATCCCTTAATCCTACCCAATACTTAAAAGCTTAAAAGCTACAAAACTACCTTACTAACTATTAATAAGCAGTAAATTAGGAGTTTATTGAGGCAAAAGGCATAGTTAATAGTGACTGTGTTCCCCTAGTGTTATCTATATTTCTTTATTTTGTATTATTTAATAATTCTAAATTCTACGTTAAACATTCTTTATTTGTCATAACTTCTAGGTCCTTTGAGTAGAATCATTCAATCTGAATTCATAATTTAATTGTTATTATGACATCTCTTCAATTAAAACTATAGGCCTGCGCTTAAGTCATATAATTATATAGTGTAATTCAGATGTATCTTTGACTGTTATCAAAATTTTCGGCAGCCATCTTTGAAACGCCTTTCGGGGCATGCAAGTGCAGCTCTTGAATGGGGAAACATCAAGTTCTCCAAAACTGTTTGCCAAGCTTACGGTCAAATTTCATATTTGAAATCACCAATGAAATCTAATGACAACTGTCTCATAAATTGTTTCTAAACGCTCTAATCATGACAAAAACAAAGTCTGAACAAAGCATATGCGCAGTCCTAAACGCACGTCTCAGAACACTGCCTGTTTCTATAGCAACCGGAGTTTCTAATGGCAGCTGCAGTGATGTGATGGCTTTACTAATCAACGACTGGCGATTTAGAAGGCAGGGCTTATTCGCCATATTGGGCGTTGCACTTTCTCCCATATAAGTAATCGGAGTGCACCATCTTCCTATATATAGTCTTTGCTGTTATTTGGTCTGCCAAGTTCCTCATGTTGGGGAGCGCGGGGCACAACCTAACGCGGGGTTGTAACACAGTTGTAACACGCATAGTTTAAAACTTTCTACATATGCCAGGATGACGAAACTTTGTGTATTTACTAGTTGCCATATCAATATTATATCGAAAAAATTGTGTCAAAATTAAGAAATCTTTGGAAGATATTAATGAACATTTATTTAACCATAGCAAAAGTAAAATTCTTAAGTTTATTTTTCATCTCTGTTTTTTGTGTTTATTTAAAATAAGACAAATCTGATATTATTGTAATCTTAACAGTTGAGATGGTTCTTTAATGCTGATCTAACAGCAGAAGACACGAGCCGCGGTTTAAATCCCAGTTGTGCAGGTGGGGTGTGTTATAACACTGCGTTACAATGAGCCCCTATTAGAACTACGCTATTATATTCTATACTTTTATGAATTCTTTTGAGAAACCATGAGAAAAGGGTGAATAATGACTGAGAGTCAATGTTCAGAAATCATTCATTATTATGTTTTGAACTATGCTGTATAGCTGTATTTAGCGATGTTTTTGTTGTCAAACTCAAATTTTTTTATTTTTAATTATTAAAAATGCCATTATTTTATTTTTTTAATTAATAATTGTATTTTATTGACAAAATATTTTAGTTTGTCATGGATATTTTTTGATTAGATCAGATAACATTTTAAGCTCGTCCTTTCAGTTTGTGCTTTCCTGTAGCTCAAACAATAAGAGTGTGCCAAGGTCATGGGTTCGATTCCCAGGGAAAGCAAGAACTGACAAAAAAAAATCAAAAATAAAATGTGTACCTTGAATGCAATGTAAGTCGCTTTTGATAAAAGCGTCTGCCAAATGCATAAATGTAAATGTAAATGTAAGCTGTCATTTGGTCATGTTACAATGTGCCCCTCACATGTTACAATGTACCCCACCTGGGGCATGTTGTCGCAGTTCACTTCCATTCTTTCGGGGTAAATCAAGAAAAAAAGTATACACTGTATTAATGAAACAAAACCACATATTTGTACTAGACATGTGGGAAATTAATGTGGGAAAAAAAATAAACAGTCTGAATACCAAGTGGATTCACACAAACTGAGAAAGTCAAAAAGTGCTAGGTTGTGCCCCGCTCTCCCCTACAACATTTGATTTAGTATTAGATTTGATATCACTGGTATAAAGCAGTGGCCCATCTAAAGTTAATTACCACCAAGCTTGCTACCATCATACTCTTGACTGTAGCAATTTATACCCATGTGCTTTAGGGTTACAGTAGCCTACTATGCCAGAATTTGTGTCCATCCACACTTCTCTGACTGAGAGCATCTGCATTCAATTCATTCAAGTGAGAGAAATCCCACACATGCCAAACTGCTGTGCATGAGCCAAACAAGACCTTGTTCGCATTACGCCTACAAAAAGCATTTATTTCTCAAACTCATTTACATGTTTTTCAATTACATTTGAATGAACCCAGTGTTGTCCTGTAAACACGGTGCTGCGCTGCTCAATGCGTTCATCCCATCTGTTCTTCTTTAGCCGTTCCCCAGTTTGGTCGACTGACCTGTTGATGTTGTTGCTGTTTTATTTCCCAAGGTATGTGACTTGAGTGACTGCAATTTTTGTCATTGCCTAATTGAATGCATTGACCTCTGCATCATGTGAGATGAGGGGGAATTGAATTATGATCTGCTGTCCCTGAAATTGCCCTTATGATTTCTAGTTGTAGGGATCAAGGGCTCCTGGAGGGTTATTGCACTGGGGGTTGATGAGGGGGTGGGGGCTTCTGTGAGGAAGTGAAAGGAGATTTTGAATAATGATGATCAAACCTTCATTTGTCTTTCATCATGCACCATTGATGGAGACACTCATATGAGGGGGAAAAAAGATGCCCCTCAGGACACATTTCTTTCTGATGAACAGAGAAAGGATGTACTGAAGGAATAGTTCAGCCAAAAATGAAAATTCTGTTTTCATTTACTCAGCCTCATGTCTTTTAAAATTGGTTTGACTTTCTTTCTTCTGTGGAATACAAAAGTTGAAATTTAGAGTATGTCCAAGCTGCTATTTACAAACAATGAGGATTTTCAGACAGATCATTTTTACATATTGTAACGTACATCCAAGTGAAATGGATAACTAAAAAAAAAAAAAAAAAAAAAAAAAAAAAAAAAAAAAAATTTGCTTGGTTCAATCCACCAATTTGTGTTTGGATGGAGGCAGATCTGAGGCAGCTGAGCTTGCAGTCGAGTGTATGTAGGCAAAATAAATGGAGATGTCCGTGGTTTCGACGGAAGATGGAGTTATGATGTTTTGATTAAAACATTATAAGGACAAAACATAAATAAAAAAAAAGAAAAGAATTCAACACAGTATAAAAACAAACAACAGTAGCATAAAAAATAAAAAAATAAAAAAAAACAGTAGCTGTGGTTGCCAGAACTTGCTGGTCTGAAAACGAGGTGTGTTCAGGCACGTTGTTGGCGCATTGCTATTTTGAGGCAATTGAAAACGCCTCGTTTTAAGAACACACCTCGTTTTCAGTCCAGCACGCTCATGGGCGAACAGATGGGTGTGAGTGCATTTGCTATTTAACACTAGAACCGTCACGGGGGAAAATTTGCCCATGGCTGTCTTTCAAATGTACACGTTTTCAATAAAATATCCAAGTCTCCCGGTCACTGACTTTTACTAAAACTGTGTTATTTACAATCCCCTGTTGTTAAAAATTGTTTAGATAAGACCAGATTTGAAAACGGGGCAGTTATACCTATAAGCGCCAGCGGGTCAAATTTACCCCTACATAATTCCTTTATTTTCGCGCTCTCTTTCGCGTGTTTGAGCAACGTGTAGGCTTACTGTTGACAGTCACACAACACACATTCAAATAAAGATGTTTTAGCCTTTTTATAAATGTTCAAACTTTGGATTCATTTTACATTTTTGTTTTGCAATTTTGTATTGTGTATTTGTAACAAACTGCCCCAAGACACAAAGGCTGAGGATCCAAATGCAATTTTATTAAAGGGACAATCCAGACACGTAATCCAATGTACAGGCAATGGGTCAATAGACACAACAGGGCAGGGAACGCAGGCAATAGATCCAAAAACCAAGAGACGTGAAATTAGAAAACCACTTAGAATTGCAGTGTCATACCTAACAAGACTCTACCGTGAATGATAGGCTGAACATGGTTTAAATAGGCTGAGGTGATAAGGGCTAATGACACACAGGTGTAAACAATGATGGCTGATGAGTCCGGGCAAAGGATTATGGGTAATGTAGTCCTTGAAGGTCTAGCAATGGTCTGGGGTGGAGTGCCCTCTGGTGATAAACACGGGCACTCTCACTGGTGAACGTTTGCTACTGTGTTGATATTTATTCAAGTCTGCCCATTTCCTGAAAAAAAAAAAAAAAAATCCGATCTATGATGGAATGAATACAGATTACACAATTTTCATGATTACCCCAAGTTTATTGGTGTTGTTCTCTTATTCAAATGATGAATTATATAACTATACAAATTAATAATTAATTAGGTGAAACTGTGTGCTTGATTCCGTAGGTTATCCTTATCGTATGTTGTCATACATGGATTATCGGTGGATTATTATTGCTCTTTATTGTCTATTTAGGGTAGTTTAGTAATTTAAATAACATGGGTCATCTTAATATGTGATTAATGACATTTTATTATAATATTACACCACCCAAATATGTATAGTAAGGGAACTTATAAAAACCCTTGACTTTCACAGATCACCTTTTTGTGGTCAATCTTCACCCTCTCAAAATGTTCCCACACTTTGGATATTCTGCCGAACATATTACCGCATGGACCAGCCACGTTAACAATCTGTCACTGTGTGACTTCGACAATTCCTGTGGAGTTTTTTTTTTTTTTTTTTTTTCTGCAACTACCCAATTAATCAAAATTTTGTCAATCAAGCCTCTTCTCATCGACTAATGTTTAGTCGACAAGGGGGCAGCCCTATCTACACCAGATGCGAGCAGTGCAACATGATGTGACTAAAGACAATTAGACCCATTATAATCAATGATTCTGTCTATACTAGATGTGGTGCGATGCGACATGACAAATCCCTGATAGTAAACTGATGCTTTTTTTTATTTATGTCATACTCCAAGTGGAAATGGATTTTCATTTGTCGCATCCAGTGTAGACAGCTTTTAGCTGTTGCGTCCAGTGTTTTTGCTGCTGTTGAAGGGGAGCGGCGAGTTCACAATTTTAGTGTATGCATGGAAGAATGGTTCCCAAAACGTTCTTTAAGATGCATTTAGAAAATAGGTGAATTTTCATTTCATGCTGACTTTAATGGTATGTATTGACAGGGCTCTCAATCAAAAAAAAAAAAAAAAAAAAAACAGTCCCAATTCACTTTCATTGTATGTAAAAGAGCAGCTCATATATTCTGCTAAACTTCTCTTTTTGTGTTACTGTACACAACATACAGGTTTGAAACCTTATGACGGTTTAAAAACGATGAGAGAATGTTCATTTTTGGCTGAACTCTCCCTTTCATGATGATGTTTAACCCTGCCTTTCCCTGTCTGATAACCTCGCCATCCATCTCAGCCCACTTCCACCAATGGATCACACTGAGGGCTACTGTAATGAGTTTGCATGTCTCGCATTACTGCCGTGATTGAGTTATGGAAGGCTAAATGAACTCTATTATGATGCGTATGTGTTTATTATCAACCTAAACTCCATGGAAATAGCTGTTGAACACCGGGGCCTCATAACCTGGCGGTAAATGAGTTAATCTGTGGTTCTGATGTGATGCTAGTTCATTACCCCCTGTTTCTAATTACCAATACTGAAGACAAAACCTCCGCACCCTTCGTTCCTTTCATTTTTCTTTCCCTCTCTTTCAACTTCACTATTGCCTGTGTGTCCGTCCGTCCGTCCGTCTCTCTCTCTCTCTCTCTCTCTCTCTCTCTCTCTCTCTCTCTCTCTCTCTCTCTCTCTCTCTCTCTCTCTCTCTCTCTCTCTCTTTCTTTTATTAAGCAAGGGATCTTAGAGGTTATACAAGGGTGGTTGTTAGTGCATGCAATGTCTAGAACACTTTGACTAGAAAATAGCTCAGTTATTTTACATGTACCTTTGGGGTTTAAAGAAGGAATAACAGGGGATAGAGGCTTATTATTTGGAGGATTTGTTATTCATAAAATGCTGTTTTAAGTAGCCCATTTAAAAGCAACGGTCTCTAGACCTGCAGTCCCTGTTGAATTATCTGCATTATTAAGCTGCAATACTTGACGAGCCCTTATGGTTTTAAATCAATCTGAAGAGCAGGTATGCTGCATACCCGGTCTGAATTTACTCACAGCTCTTGCCACTCCGAGAGAGGAGCAGAAGGAGAGAACGAGAGAGAGAGAGAGAGAGAGAGAGAGAGAGAGAGAGAGAGAGAGAGAGAGAGAGAGAGAGAGAGAGAGAGAGAGAGAGAGAGAGAGAGATCAAAGAGACATGTGAACACTTAGATAAGTGGAACAAAGTGTGATTCAGAAGCCTGAGTAATAAAAGCAGAATAAATCTCTCGCCGTTTATTTCAGTATTGATTCACGCCTTTGTGCCATTTCTATCAGTCACCGTGCAACATTCTATATCAAATCAAATTTCTGATTGGTTCATTCAGTTTGGAGAACAGCCCTTTGAAACAACTTGTTTCTCCTCAAAAGAACAAATGATGAATTAGGGCTCCTCCAACCTGTTCTCAAAAGTTCACACAAGTTTAAACTTCTCTCTTTATGAACTTCACTACATAGATAACCATTTTCATTCACAGCTCCAAAATGAAAAGAAGTCAGGTGTTAATGAAGACTAATGATTACTTAAACACCTAATCACCAGGCACTTCATGCCAATTGTTTTGACCTCTTCATTTCATTTTAATAGCACAATTATCAACTTAATGCTTGAATTTCAATACCATGCTTTGAGAATGTCTTGAAAGGTTTTTGCCATTACTATTGAAGAGTGGATTGTGAAATTCAAATAAATGGTTTACATTTTGCCATTAAAATCAATAGCTATGTTTCCATCCAACGTTGCGAATTTAACCTATGCACAAAATGTAAATATCGCATACATCTTTTGCGCATAAACCACCGTTTCCATCAAATGAGTCTGCAAGATCAAAATAGTCAATTCCTGATATTCTGGTGCTAAATATCACTAAGAAAAATGAAAGTTGCTGCAGTTGGAGAAGCCATTGTAATTTTTGTATATAATAAATTGCTTATGCCTCAAAGCGCGCAGACGAAACGTAATAAACGCGGTTATGTTGCTTTCAGAGGCGGGTGGCTGTTTTTTTGAGGTTGTTTCTTTTTTTGCAGAATGCAGTCATGTAAGACAGTTGAGGGAGGTAATTATACTGAACCACTTTGACGACATTTTAGAACTATCAAAACACCATTTCAGATGCTGGGCAACAAGATCTGTATGCTGGTTCTGTGTCTTTTTAGATGTGCATCGAATAATTTATATGGTAAATGTGTTTCCATCATAGTTTATGCATGTGCATATTTTCTTAGCAGATAAAAAAAAATTGGTAACACTTTATTTTGATGGTCCCTTTTGAACATTCTGTCGACTATAAGTAACTTGCAACTATATGTCAAGTGAACTATATTAGTGGACTAATGGAGGGAATAGTGAATGAGGGTCTAGGGGGTGATTTCGAACACAGCTTGGGAAGAGAGGTGCTGCAATAATGTAAATATGTATGCTTTTTTTTTTTTTTTTTTAAATCAAGCATGAAAACCTATTTTAGTAGTCCCCATGAACAAAATCAAGACCTTTAAAAACAGCATAAAAAGGTCCTCTTTAAAATGATTTTTAAAGACCATGAACGTCCATTATGGAAGTAAACAGGGCCCATTTTGATTTCATGTTGACTTCTAAAATCTTGTTCCCTGTGAATTTTCACTCTTGGTGTAAATAGGCCTTAGTTTATAATTTCTCTTTGATGTTTCTTCCATTTAGGATTAGGGTTACAGCCATGCACAAGGAATCTTTCACTATTTAAATATTCTGCCGTGAAGCTCCGCTTTCTTTGTTCACCACAAGTCTGTGTGCATACTGATTTGTGCTTCCATTAATGTTGTGTGATGTCCATTGTTTAGCTTTACTGATTATATTCTGTATGTGCGTGTGTGTGTGTGTGTGTGCATGTATGGAGAATGGTTGTCCAGTTGATTCAGTGGTTTGGATCAACATCAACCATATGTTGAGGTTAATGATTAATATTTACTAAGCCAGAGAAGAACAATTTGCATTACTGTTTTTATGTAAACTTCCAGATCTTTTATTTAAGGTTTAGTGGTGGCCATTGAATGTAATTCTGTTTATAATGCTCTCAGGATTAGGCTAATGATGCATGAATTCATATTTTCTATATTTTCTGCAAAAGATCCATATCGCCATGCAGAAACATATAACACATTATGTATTCCAGCCACTGGGGACAAAATGATGGAACAATGCCACATATGAGAAATACCCAACATGATCTCATTAGTATTCTTAGGAATTTATGTCCTATAGCACATGCACATTTTCATCAGTTTGGATAGACACTGAAACCATGGCAAATCATTTAAGGTTCATAAAATATTGATGGGTTATTTTTATTTTATGTATAACAAATTTGATGAATTGTGTTTAATGCATTTAATGTGTTTTTAAGTTTATAAACAGCTTTTTAGATGCTATTAACATGTTGATAGTGTTCAGACCTCAAACATTTAGAGAGCGTTTGTATAATGATATATATATATATATATATATATATATATATATATATATATATATATATATATATATATATATTTTTTATATATTATATTATATATATATATATATATATATATTTTACCACTATTTTACCACAAAATTACTCAACTACACCATTAGCTTGCATATATATTATTATTGTTATTATTATTGTTTTGTTTTGTTGGGGTTTTTTCTGAGAAAAAAATAAAAATAATAATTTAATGATGATCTAAATTAAATATGAGTTGTTTCTGGATATTGGTGTTGGAGACATAATTCTGCCATCTGTTGGTTAAAAGAAACCATGCAGGAATTACATGTTTTAGAAATAAAGTGTTATGACTATATATCCAGCAGAGGGCCATAGAGAGCCATTCATTTTTCTGGATGTGGCCAACTGCTCCTATCACAACTTCATATATATATATATATATTTTTTTTTTTTTTTTTTTTTTTTTTGGGTCCGAAATCAAATGTCCGAATGGACTACACAGACAATATGAGGGTTAAGAAAGAGAGAGAGAGAGAGAGAGAGAGAGAGAGAGAGAGGGGTCTCCTATTAAATCCATCTTTCTTGGACAGATGTGCTTCAGGGATCAAGTGCACATTAAAGTCTGCTTCATGTCAAGATTTTTCACCTTTGATCAATGCTTTAATGTGTGTATATGTGTGTGTGCTCTGACAGCCATTATGCAGGCCCAGACTTCAGAACTTTCATTTTTCTCGCTGTCCTGTCTTGTGAAATGCAGAGCCAGAGAGATTGACAGATAGAGTGAGCATCTTAGAAAAAAAGGGAAGAAAAAAAGATGGTTTGCTTTCACTCTTCTACTCAAGTGAGTCCACGATGAACAGGCCTGCATTTCTCAGGGCTTTTATACACCAATGAAAATGGATATCAGTTTTTCCTGCAGCGGGAACAGTGATCCTATCCGGAGCTTCTCTCATCCTAGATAAAAGAGAGAGGGAAAGAGATCTTGAGCTTAGTCAGTAGGAGGTATTATGCTGCATTTCCACGGCCTGTGATCAAACAGGTGTCAACAGCAGTGATGCTGCAGAATTTCTCTTGTGATTATGTAATTCATGTCAACAGGATTTTTTTCAGCTGTGGCACTTTCAAGCCCCGGTTAAATCTTAAATCTGAAGGCCTAAAGTCTAGAATCTACATGGTGTTGTGCAATTTGTGACACTTTTAAAGGAGTTTGTGAACATTTAAATAAGGGTGAAAACAGACATTTTCAGTGTGAGTATTTCATGTTTACTGATACTGCAGTTGGTCTTTGCATATATTATGTGAGGTGTAAGTTACATAAATCTGCTGATTCAGATGCTATCAGTTCTTAAATTTAACATCCATTAATCTGATCGCAAAACCAAAACATAACGACACTGAAGTTGATGTTTGTACATTTATAGGTCAAATAACACTGGTCAAAGGACAGTGTCAATATGGTGTCAGGAATATATTTACTGTGTGTACTACACACCAGCATACATAACATACTTCATCAACAGAGAAGTAAGTTCTTTATCAAATTCAATACAGATTATAAAAGTATAAAAAAAAGTCTGGTGTTCAGTGTGTTCAGATTATAAAAGTCTGAATTTCCATTATTTCTTAATATCCTGTTTTTTTTTTTGTTTTTTTTTTTTTCCTGCCACAGAGAACTTTTCTGCAATAAGTTTATTTACTTAACAATGAATTTTATTTCTGTCATATCTTCTTTTGTGTTCCACAGAAGCAAGTCGAATGAAGACAGAGATGACAGTTTTTTTCTTTAAAAAAATTTAATAAATATTATATATATATATATATATATATATATATATATATATATATATATATATATATATATATATATATATATATATATATATATAAATAAATAATGTTTGCTATTTATTTATTAGAAAGTAATACTGTTATTCAGCAAGTATGCATTACAAGATTAATCAAAGGTGATGGTAAACATATAATGATATAATGTTACGAAAGATTTATATTCCAAATAAATTATGATCCTTTGAACTTCCTATTCATCATCAAAAACTGGAGTAATGGCTGCTGAAAATTCAGCTTTGCCATCACTGGAATAACATTTTAAAACAATAGACTAGAGTATTCTATACTCTACTAGAATAGAGTTATTTCAAAATTGTTATAATGATTTTCAATATTACTGTTATTACTGTTATTACTGTATTTTTAATCAAATAAATGCAGTCTTTGAGCAAGAGACTTTTCTTTAAAAACATAAAAAATCTTACCGACCCCAAACTTTTGCACGATAGTGTATACACCGATCAGGCATAACATTATGACCACCTTCCTAATATTGTGTTGATCCCCCTTTTGCTGCCAAAACAGCCCTGACCCGTCGAGGCATGGACTCCACTAGACCCCTGCATGTGTGCTGTTAGCAGCAGATACTTTAAGTCCTGTAAGTTGTGAGGTGGGACCACCTTGGATTGGACTTGTTTGTTCAGCACATCCCACAGATGCTCGACTAGATTGAGATCTGGGGAATTTGGAGGCCAAGTCAACACCTCAAACTCTGTGTTGTGCTTCTCAAACCATTCCTGAACCATTTTTGCTTTGTGGCAGGTGCATTATCCTACTGAAAGAGACCACAGCCACCAGGGAATACCGTTTCCATGAAAGGATGTACATGGTCTGAAACAATGCTTAGGTAGGTGGTACGTGTCAAAGTAAGATATACATGGATGGCAGGACCCAAGGTTTCCCAGCAGAACATTGCCCAAAGCATCACACTGCCTTTGCCGGCTTGCCTTCTTCCCATAGTGCATCCTGGTGCCATGTGTTCCCAAGGTAAGCGACGCACACGCACCCGGCCATCCACGTGATGTAAAAGAAAATGTGATTCATCAGACCAGGCCACCTTCTTCCATTGCTCCGTGGTCCAGTTCTGATGCTCACATGCCTACTGTTGGTGCTTTCGGCGGTGGACAGGGGTCAACATGCACACCCTGACTAGTCTGCGGCTATGCAGCCCCAAAAGAAACAAACCAGCATTAACTTCTTGAGCAATCTGAGCTATAGTAGCTTGTCTGTTTGACCACACGGCCCATGACTTTGTCGCTGGTTTACCACTGTTCCTTCCTTGGACCACTTTTGATAGATACTGACCTGCAGACTGGGAACACCCCACACAAGCTGGAGTTTTGGGGATGCTCTGACCCAGTCGTCTGGCCATCACAATTTGGCCCTTGTCAAACTCACTCAAATCTTTACACTTGCCCATTTTTCCTGCTCCTAACACATCAACATTGAGGACAAAATGTTCACTTGCTGCCTAATATATCCCACCCACTAACAGGTACCGTGATGAAGAGATAATCAGTGTCATTCACTTCACCTATCAGTCATAATGTTATGCCTGATCGGTGTATGACCATAATATTGATCAAGATCAAGATCTTGGCCCCAACTGCAGGTAGTCCAGATAGTAAACCACCTACAGCTTGCACCATCTAATGACCAGCTAAAATATGTTTTAGCCATATATTGTATCCATAATTCCCACATGTTTATGGGTAAGTTTGTCCCCATCCACCATATAGTCCACCTTGCATTTGCATGCCCAGCTAATTTTTGCTGCATGTGCCGTGCCCAGTGTTGAGACTGTGAGAAGGTCTTGGTTTAGCTCATATAGGATTAGTCCATCTGAGGAGGATTTTGTCTGAGAACAAATATGAGAAAAGGTGTTGACTGCATGTGTGTCTGCTTTAAATGCACTGTTTTTTTTTTTGTTTGTTTTTTGTTTTTTAGGAAGCAGAGGCTGTTAAAATCAACCTAATCAGGTTTTTGTTGCTCATTTTATTACACACACTGTTCTGAGTATTCCACGCAATCCTCCATAATCCTTCGTAAACATTCAGAATCACAGTCGATGCCATCCAGGCAGTGTCATTCTTTCACAATGGTGTTATAAGAAGGATAAGGTACAATGTTCAGATTTTGTCACCCTGAATTTTTAAACAAGATGCCATTTAATGGAATGAATAATGTATAGAAGCACATACATCTGTTTCGGTGGAGAACTGCTCTTCTGTGTTGAATCTCTTTTCATGTCCCCAAAAGGTTAGTTCTTTTGTCAAAGCAAATCCCCATTATTTGTGTATCGACTGGTTTCAGTTTAACAGGTGTATACAAGTCTCTGTATCACAATCCAACATCAGCTGAGGCAGTGAAACATGCTGAGTCCAGATAATCGGATCTCTTTAACACTTCAAAAGCACATCCTATATATAAAACATCCTATGTGTGTAGAATAGGAGGGGAAGTGGGATGTATTCGCTCTCTCTTTTCCTCTGTAATGCTCTGGGCCATTCTGTTCTCATGTAGTTTGGTTCCTATTATATTAACGAGCCATCTGTGAGTATCTATAATGAATCTATGCAGACTTTGCACTGTTGTAAAAATATTGGTTCATCAATGGTTCTTAGCTTCAGCTATTAGCCTTCTTATTAAGACAAAACATTTTTTTTTTCCTTTTTTTTTTTTTCCCACGAGGGACCTTCACAATCTAGCTTCAATGGAATCCAGATATACACCAAGATATGAATCCGAACAAGGTGAATACACAGAGAAGTAACATTGTGGCTAGTGGACTCCAAACTAGCAGAGATCAAAGCCAATGTCATCAGGTACAACCAACCACAATGCAACAGCCAGAGAATGCTAATATTGTGGATTAAAAAGAGAGGGGAAGTTCTCTGGAGAAACAACTTGCAGGAGAACAGCAGAAGATTGCTGAGAGCATCCCTGAGAACCAACACCAAGATGGTGAGATGACTGGAACTGACCCTTCAGGAGCTGATCTCAACTAATTTGAGAGCCCAAGAGATGGAAACTAGGATCCGAGTGAAGCTGCTTGAGTCACCATCAAGAACAGGAGGAGACTCAAGTGTGTGAGACGAAACAAGGAGTTGGATCAGTACATCAATCTAGCTAACATTGCGAAGGAGTATCCTTTGAATATCTCTGAGCTCAACACACTTGAGTGCAGCAGTCGCAATCATTGCAGGCGAAATGAAGGACACCCCCAAGAAGACAAGAAAAGAACCATTGTGGAAGAGAAGGCTTCAGCAGAAGGTCAACCAACACCACAAGACCCTCTCCATCTTCAGCAAGCTCAAGCCAGCAGGCATGTCCATAAGCAGATCAATCGCACACTTAGGATGGTGCGAAACTCGAGGAGTTCCAGGACATCTATATATCCAGGACATCAAGATGGAGCTGATGGCGAGATCCATGGCTCTACCAGCTTCTGAACAAACAGCAGTACAGCATATCCATAAATAAATACATTTGTGTGCTTTGCAAAGCTATAGCCATGTTTAGGATTTGGAAATTAGTCACTGAACCCATAACCCATGGGTCTGAGGTGGGAACATTTCATGAAAGCAGTAACCTTTTCAAAGGAAAAATTTTCTGAGAATGACAATTTTTCTAGTATAAACAACTTAAAAGTGGTTTGTAATTTATGTACCACTAGCTTGCAGCTCACAGCTATGGGAATAACTTTAGATGATTACATTATTGTACCTTTTTTATTGTTTCCAAGAAATTGATATCAGTCATTTTTGAATAATATAGATGAGAGAATTACCGATAAGACCTCAATTTGATGACAAAAATATGCCAAATTTCCTCAAGCAATACAGTATGTGACCACCTGAAGAGTTATTTTATAGCCGAGATGGAAAATACACAGCTGACTGCTGCCTGTTGTGAGCCCTGATGTGCATAGGCTATTATTTGAACCTTCTATCATTGCACTGCCATAAACATGCTAGTGCTTATAAGAGCAGTCACAGCTCTAATTAATCACTGTGGCCACGTGACTTGGCATGTCCTGGCATGGGTATTATTCACATCCATATAGGACCTTGAGAGTAAAATTACTCTATTCTTAAAAGGTCACGTAATGCACAATAAGGCAACAGCAGAGTGCATTTACTGTATTATAATATAGGCTGATTAATCAGAGTGCTATACACTGTAAAGCCTAATACACTGAATTGTTTCCCTAATTAAATAAGTAAGGATGCATCTCAAAATTTGTGTCATCAATATCAAAATTATCAAAAGACATTTGCAATTAAAATAATAATTGTTTTGAATTTCAGTTGAATTGGCTAAAAATCTAATTATATTTAATATTGGGTAAGTCATTGAACTAAAATATCTACCATTCAAAAGTTTAGGAAAGGTAAAAAAATGTTTTTGAAAGAAGTAATATTGTAAAATAAATATCATTACACTTTCTATTTATCTTAATATATTTACAGCAGCCATTACTCCAGTCTTCAGTGTCACTTGATCCTTCAGAAACTATTCTAATATGCCGATTGGTGCTCAAGAAACATTTCTTATTATTATCCATGTTCAAAAACAGTTATTAATATATTAATATTCACCAGACCACACGGACCAACCACGTGCATCAGTGAGCCTTGGCCGTCCATGACCCTGTCGCTAGTTCACCACTGTTCCTTCCTTCGACCACTTTAGATAGATAGATAGATAGATAGATAGATAGATAGATAGATAGATAGATAGATAGATAGATAGATAGATAGATAGATAGATAGATAGATAGATAGATAGATAGATAGATAGATAGATAGATAGATAGATAGACCGGGAACACCCCACAAGAGCTGCAGTTTTGGAGATGCTCTGACCCAGTTGTCTACCCATCACAATTTGTCCCTTGTCAAACGCACTCAAATCCTTACGCTCGCCCTTTTTTCCTGCTTCTAACACATCAACATTGAGGACAAAATGTTCACTTGCTGCCTTATATATCCCACTCACTATATATTGTATGCAAAACATACAAGGTAAGGTACCAGACTGTGGACCTTTTGAAGAATAAGACAGATAGAAAATGAATGCAGTTACATCCTGTTGTGCTCAAACATAACATGGCGTCTTATAGTCCAATACAACACAAAGGCAAACGGACGCAAGCACACATAAACACAGTCCGCGGGATGCCTGCAGAGCGACAGTGCTGGATTTAGACTGATTACAGGTCTATTAAAGCAAAAAGAGAAGACTGAAATTGCAGCCCATCTCCTGCTGAGCTTTAGACATGCTGCTTGTCTTTTCTTTGTATTTTTTCTGTACATTCTCTTGTCAAATCCATGTGTGAGCCATCGCTTGTCCTTCATTCCCAATCTCCTTTCTTTTCACTCTCTGTCACTTTTACTGTGTGTGGCCATTTGCTTCAGAATGGCCTTAGACTTGTAATACTTCCAATCCAAATTATGCTATTTACCTCTTGTTGTGATGGTACTCTGGAAACTGCAACTCATTATGTTGACTCATGGGGTGCTTCCGCTGAATTCAGCCATAGTTTTTCAAGCTTTTATTCCCCCAGCATCTACTCATTCCAAACTTTTCTTTAGAATGAAACGGGCGAAAGAAATTCCAAATGGTTGAGCTACTGAGTCTAGGCAAATTAGTTCTGCAAATGAGTCCAAATCTAGTTTGGAGCTATGTTCTAAAGCATGCATATTTAATAACCGAATGGCTCTGGTCGTTTGTAAAAATATTCTTGCGCTGTTGGAAGGGTCGGTCATATTTGGGGTTGGCTCATGATATGGTAAGTTGGGAGACGTCCAGTCTGAAACTTGACCAGTTTCCAGCCATTCAGTTATAAGATGTATCACGTCATGATGTGTTTTTACTCAACCTCATGTCACTTTTCTTTATTCTGTGGAAATCCAGCGTATAGCATTAGTTCTGGCAGGGCACATTAGTAAAGCTTGCATCAGCTGACTGTCTATAGGAATATGGTGCCTATCAGAGCATGCATATATATAAGCTCCTTCAGTATTATCAGCTGCTATCGTCTTTCTCCAGAGCTAATTACCCTCCTCCATCCCCAGCTCCTCCACTCGTCAGTCAGGATGTGTCATCTGATTCCCCCTGAATCAGACTAAATTCACAAATTAGGTTGTGCATTTTAATATTGAGATTAATGCTATCTGCAATACATCGTTGCTTCTGTTTACCCTAGGGGGGTTTATCACTGCTCTTATCCATGCTAGGATGCATGGATACACTCGGGGTTCTTGCCCAGAACAGAACCATACCGCCAATCTAAACTATATGCTAATTGTCTACCACTTTGACAGTGAGTGTGATCTCACTAGTTATCATAGGCATTCATACATAAAATGTGAACAGTTAATTATTAAAGGCCACCTATTATGCAAAATTCACTTTTACATGGTGTTTAAACATAAATGTGTGTTGGCAGTATAACGACCCTATAATGGTAAAAATCCCGCTCCTTTTTTTGAATCCCCTTAAATCATAAGCAGTGTCTCAGAACAAGCCATTTGCAGATTCCTGGTAAAGTGACGTCACATTTCACAGACCCCGCCCACGAGTGTTGATGGACACTGCTGTATTAGCATAGACCCCGCCCTCAGAGAGCGGTACAAAGTCCGCCATGTTTATCTCCTCGCCAGCGCATTTAACAACAGCATTCAGGTAAGAAATGTGTTCTTAATAAAGCTACTGAAGTTCATTCAGTCAAGAGCAGTGAGTGATTTTCTGTTTATCTTCTGTTATTTGATTCATATCAACAGCAGATATAGCAGTAGATGATGTATATTACACTGCATTCACTTTAGTAACGTTACACAGATCTAATATACACACAGGATTTCTGTAACTTATTTGCTGCATATGTGCACAGACATAACCTACTGTTTTCATGTGAACTTTGTGTGTTTCTGACATAACCTTTTGTGCATTTGACAGTTTAATCGCAATAACACATGAAAGATAACTAGTCTAGTTTAATAGCCTACTCACCGACATACCGACATCCAGCTCTCTGTGCGCATGCGTCAGGTGTGTGCGCTCAAGTTAAGAGCATAGACTGAAAGGTTGAGAGTGATATGGCTTTAAAACGCATGCAGATTATATGGCTTTAAAACGCATGCAGATGATAATATTTCATGATGATGAGAACTGCAATGTCACATGAGCATGTCTGCGATAGAGATGATCATCAAAACAAACAGATGTATCATGTTTAAGTTTTCACTAGTTCACTAGTTCACTTGTTCACTAGTGTTCACGAGCTGTGAAGGCTCCGCCCTCTGGGGCCAGCAGCTCATTTGCATTTAAAGGAGACACACCGAAAACAGCTAATTTTTCTCAAACCCAAAATTTGGCATTTTCAAAATGGTATATTAAATGATCTGTCAGAAATTTGGATCTGAAACTTCACAGACACACTCTGGGGACACCTGAGACTTATATTATATCTTGTAAAAAGGGGCATAATAGGTGCCTTTTAACATATTTAGTTACAGCATCTAAAATTCAAAATGTATGTATGAACAGCTTTAGAGATTCATACAAAAATATATTCCTGGATTTAATATGTTGACTCTATTGTGTTTTATCAATAAGATTACATAAATCACCATCACATTACAACCATCACATTTCTTTAATGCATTTGCCTAATTTGACATTCTAATGGTTCCCTTTCAAGGGAACTCGTGCTGCGTCACCGCTTTGGGAACGCCTCTGCGTGACTGCGTCGTGAAGCACGTATGTCATCAGTCCAATAGAGAGATGGAACGTCATAGGCGGGTGACGTCATAGACCCGGAAACTATAAAGCACACCGGCAAACACACGCCGTTAGCTTCTGTTGCCTTCAACAAGCACTCTGTGTCATCTGTCTGTCTCTCTGTGTTGTGTCTGAGTTCAGAACAAAATGTGAACAAAATGGCGCCGCCGGGTTCGGTCGCCGTTCAGGTCGCTCCGCGAAGACTGTGCTTTTATTTACTATTTTACTTTCTTTTACTCTCAGTTTTTACAAACTTATCAACTGCATTGATCTGCTATGACAGCAAAACTCTTTTGGACATTGGTTACCTCTACACTGGACAGTTTCAGGACACTTTCGCCGATCCTCTGTGGCCATCTGAGATCCTTCAGAACGCCGAGTTGAACAATGGACAGACGAGTCAACGGCGAAGAATCAAGAAACACCGTGGGAAACGCGCAGGGATACGCAACAGACTGAGGAAAAGGGCATTCAGCCCTCCTCTCCCGAGCATTCTTCTAGCAAATGTTCAATCCTTGGAGAATAAGATGGACAATCTTAGAGCCAGGATAAGTTTTCAACGGGACATGAGGGACTGTAACATCTTTTGTTTGTCCGAAACATGGCTCACGCCCGCGGTCCCGGACACAGCTGTGACGCCGTCGGAGAACTTCTCTGTTTTTCGGATGGACAGAACAGCCGAGGCCGGTAAATCTGTCTGCTGAGGGAGTTTTCTGCGGTCGTCGCGACCGCTGTTTACATTCCACCACAGGCAGACACAGGGCTGGCTTTATCTGGCCTTCATGATGTTGCCAGCGGCGTCATAAACAAACACCCCGACGCGGCGTACATTGTCGCGGGCGATTTTAACAAAGCAAACCTAAAGAAAGTCTTGCCAAACTTTCACCAGCACGTCTCCTGTCCTACACGAGGAGCAAACACACTGGATCATTGCTGCTCTCCGTTTAAGAACGCCTATAAAGTGCAGTCACTTCCAGCTTTTGGCAAATCGGATCATGCCGCCATTTTCCTCACACCTGAATACAGACAAAGGCTCGTTCAGGAACCCCCGGTGAGGCGGGAAGTTAAGCACTGGTCGCCCCATTCAGAGACGCTGCCCTACAGGCAGCTCTGGATGATGTGGATTGGGACATGTTCCGAGCGAGTTCAGCTGACGTAAGCGAGTTCACAGATGTGGCGCTTTGCTTCATCAACACGCTTACAGAGCAAGCCACGCAAACAATAACAATAACGTCCTTCTCAAATCAGAAACCGTGGGTGGACAATTAAATCCGCGCTGCAGTGAACACACTCACTGCCGCTTACAACGCCGGTCTCCTAACGGGGAATATGACTGAATAGAGATCGTCCTGCTATGCTCTGCAGCGTGCAGTTAAAGCCGCAAAACTCCGTTATAAAGACCGAGTGGAGTCTCATTTCCAACTCAACGACTCGCGGCGCATGTGGCAAGGTCTGAGGTCCATCTGCTCTTTTGGATCTAAATCCTCTGCAGAGGTGAGTGCTGATCCGTCGCTTGTGAATGAGTTAAACTCTTTCTATGCTCGCTTTGACTGTAACCGCGGCAACGCGACTCCGCCAAGTGGCGCGTCAGAGGGGCAACAACCACGTGATCTCTGTCTCGGAGGATGAAGTTCGGAGAGCACTCAAGCGTGTGGACGTCAGGAAAGCTGTTGGGCCAGATGGTATTTCAGGCCGTGTTCTGCGGTCCTGTGCTGATCAGCTCGCCGGGTTGTTTACATCTATCTTCAATGAGTCCCTTGCTACATCTGTGGTTCCCACCTCCTTCAAAAAATCCACCATCATCCCTGTCCCTAAGAACAGTAAACCCTCTTGCCTAAATGACTATCGTCCAGTGGCTCTCATATCTATAGTCATGAAGGTCTTTGAGAGACTCATTAAAAACACCATTTGCACCTACATTCCTGACACTTTGGACCCTCTTCAGTTTGCCTATCGTCCCAATAGATCGACTGAAGATGCCATCTCTCATGTCCTCCACTCCTCCCTCACTCACATCGACAGCAAAAGTGGGAACTACGTAAGGCTGCTATTTATTGACTATAGCTCAGCCTTTAACACCATAGTTCCCATCAAGCTAACCTCCAAACTCCTGGATCTCGGCCTGAATCCTTCTCTCTGCCACTGGATTGAGGACTTCCTCACTGACAGGCCTCAGGTGGTGAGAGTAGGCCAGTCCACCTCCTCCTCCATCACCCTGAGTGTGGGAGCTCCACAGGGCTGTGTCCTGAGTCCCCTGCTCTACTCTCTCTACACATGACTGTTTGTCCACACACAGCTCCACCTCTATCATCAAATTTTCTGATGATACTGTTGTCCTGGGCCTCATTTCCAACAACAATGAGACGGCATACTTGGACGAGGTGGAGCATCTAACATCATGGTGCCAGGACAACTGTCTCTCTCTGAATGTTGGCAAGACCAAAGAAATGATTGTGGACTTCAGGAAGAGACAGCAACGGACATACTCCCCCCTCATGATCAGCGGGTCACCAGTAGAGAGAGTGAGCAGCTTCAAGTACCTGGGTGTAAACATCTCAGAGGACCTGACCTGGACTGCTCACATTCAGACACAGGTGAAAAAAGCCAGGCAAAGACTGTACCACCTGCGCCAGCTGAGGAAATTCAGGGTTTCACCAGCTATCCTGAAAACGTTCTATTTAGGGGCGATAGAAAGTGTATTAACTCAGTGCATCACAGCGTGGTATGGGAACAGCACCAGTCATGACTGCAAAGCCCTGCAAAGAGTTGTGCGCTTATCCGAGCGTATCTCAGGGTCAGCTCTCCCATCTCTGCAGGACGTCTACACCAAACGCTGCAAAGGTAGAGCTACTAAGATCATCAAGGACTCTAATCACCCTGCAAACCCTCATTTCACGCTGCTGCCATCTGGTAAGCGCTTCCGAAGCCTGATGGCCAAAACTGAGAGACTCAGGAGGAGCTTCTTCCCCCAGGCCATCAGACTCCTGAACTCAGTCACTTAACATCACGTGACTTCACTTCTGGATAAACATCGATACACTGACATTGCACTGCACTTTCTGTTCTCGTTGTTACTGTGTAACAACCTGTTATAAACCTGTTATAAACCTGTTTGCACATTATACTCTTATACATTTGTTAACCACATATTTATAAGTCCACAGTTTACTCACTGCACAGTTTACCTCACTTATTTTATTCCACTTCTTTATTCTTATTTTTTTACTTTTTTCTTCTACTTGACTTGATTATTTATAATTCTACAGATTTATAGCGGCCCATGTCATCACGTATTTTCACCCCGCACACGTCTGTTTATTGTAACATCACAGGGTTGAAAAAGCATGGTTATGGTCAGATACCGGCGGTTGAAGAGACGCTTGCGAGCTATCTCTCGCCCGAATCCGCTTCTGCCATAAAGGCTCCATCTTTGCCCACTAAGCCCTTTAAATTCACCTCTTCCTTAGTGGGCAAAGCATACTCGGCAGCGGGTCAGGCCGCCGCATGTCTGCACACTATGCCAATCGTGCAGGCATACCAGGCTGACCTGCTGAAGGACCTGGGCGACAGCCATGAGATCGGAGCCGATGCTATTAATGAGCTCCGATCGACAGCAGATCTTGCTCTCTGGGCCAACAAAGAGACGGCCAGAAGTGTTGGCCATTCTATGGCAGCCTTGGTGGCTACGGAGAGGCATTTGTGGCTTAATCTTACGGAGATAAAGGAACGTGATAAGAGCTTTTGGCTTGATAAACAATCTGCAGCGCTCAGGCAGTTCCTTCCCCGTCAGCCCCAGGGCGTGGAGAGCCCTCCAAGGATGGAGTTAGCGCTACTGTGCCAGTTGTTCCCTGCCGGTTCGCCGCTTCAGGGCGCTGTGCTCACGGTGCGGAGCACATCAGAGGCCAGTCTCGAGAGGCTGGTTCCCTTAGTAGATTTTGTGACAGAGTGGGAGAATCTGCCACATATTTCTCGTTGGGTCCTGCAGTGCATAAGAATTGGGTACGCCATTCAGTTCAGATGCCGTCCTCCCAGTTTCAACGGGGTCCTCTCCACTGTGGTGGGCCCCGAGCAGGCTCTGGTGATGACTCAGGAAGTACAGACTCTGCTGCAAAAGGGGGCTATAGAGAGGGTCCCAGTCTCTATTGGACTGATGACATACGTGCTTCACGACGCAGTCACGCAGAGGCGTTCCCAAAGCGGTGACGCAGCGTCTCGTTCCCTATTCAGGGAACTAAGGTTACAGTAGTAACCGAGACGTTTCTTTCTGTTCTCTTTGATTTCTGGTGCTGTATTCAATTAATTAAGAAGGATTACATCACTTTACCCAATCTCTCTCTCTCTCTCTCTCTCTCTCTCTCTCTCTCTCTCTCTCTCTCTCTCTATATATATATATATATATATATATATATATATATATATATATATAAAGTTCGTCAGTTCACGCCTCCTTCTTCCCTGAACAACATACCTTGTTACATTTATATATATATATATATATATATATATATATATATATATATATATATATATATATATATATATATATATATATATATATCTCAAATATAACTAAGTATAACATGTAATTTTACATTAATAATTTTAGAAACATCATATATCTTGTCATATATCTTCACGTACAAAAAATAAGATTATAAACATTACATATGACTTCTTTCCTCTGCTGTTTTATTGATAAAGTGGATAAAAGGAGAAAAAATAATTGTTGAGATGAGAAAAATGAATATGTAAAAATTAGGATTCCCTGCCCACAGCTTTTACACCCAGAGGACCGTTGGTTTGATTTATACTAACAAATGAGTTCAAATGACCATAAACGGTGTGAGGACAAAGACAATATTGCATCTAATCTGAAGTGTTCAGGCTCTAATGCTGTTTCAACCAATCTGCTACTTATTTCAGGTTATTATATAAGTGACAGGCTATTCATTTGGAGTCTAGTGTCTCCCTTGAGGTTCCTGCACAGCGAAGAGGCGGATTGGCCTGCGGCTTATCGAAATGTGATGATGCTCAGGACGTTCACTTCATGATTTAAAACTGTGGTCAATTGGCCACTTATCTTCCACCACCTATCTTCATAGTTCCTCTTCTAGAAGTGTGAAATAATCAGTGTTTGAAAAGATCCTCTTTCTGGGAGATGCTCATCCTGCTGGCTGTCTCCAATCAGATTTCCGTCGCTTTTGCCTGTTGGCAAGTTTCACGTAGGTGATTTCTGAGGCCTGCTTAGAGTTAGCTTTGGGTAATGGCACTATATCTGCTAGCTCACCTTGGAGAAAAAAATTCTGGGCATCGTCATTTTATTTGTCTATTTATGATTCCACAAATGTGCCTCTTGAGAACAAGATGTATGGATAAGCAACTACAACGCTACGCTAATGCCTAAGAATTATTTTTGTCTCTGCTTTTCTGCAAGCATAGCAATAGTTTGTTCATTAATGTCTTTTAGAATAAGCATATTTGTTTTTTATGTTTTATTTTTTTCTTCAGCTGTGCCTCTGTGTGTGTGCAGATATCTCACAGAGTATGAGATGGATTATGGTGAGGAGCTGCACCTTGTATTACCATGCATCCTGCGTCAGGCTGTTGTCCACATTTTGGAAAGATGGCATTTAAAAACACAGACGAAGACACAAATGTGCATCCAGCACCAGAGATTGATGATTTGGCATTGGATGAGAAGTTCAGTTTGTGAATATATAATTAGCGTATGTTTGTTTTCAGCAAAAACAGAAACAACCGACCCATTCAAAGGCTCTGAGGTAAATGAACATCCAAATGCACATGAAATGTTTCCTCATGAGGTAATGAGCTGATTATAGATATCATTTAGAGCTTACGATTTGTGTCCGAGGAGCTGACAAAACAGCACAGTGTGGCATAATGGTTAAACACATCCATCTGACGCATGTGTACATAGAAGGACAATTAAATACTGAAGACGGAATATGCAAGTGTCCTGGGAAAAACAGCCTTTATGTCTCCTTCTGATAGATTGTGTTATTTTCTTAGCAAATATTGATACATGGGATTTAATTATCAACATATCATATAATTCTTAACCATTAATTATTCTCATTAACCATTACTAAACTAGGAAAGTTTGCTACTTAATCAAATGTGAACTTTTTCATGGAATATACAGTACAACATTAATTTTTTAAATGAAAGATTGGTTTGCAGAGTGATGTTTTTCATGGCCTGACTTTCTCTTTCTTTCTTTCTTTCTTTTTCTTTCTTTCTTTCTTTCTTTCTTTCTTTCTTTCTTTCTTTCTTTCTTTCTTTCTTTCTTTCTTTCTTTCTTTCTATGCATATAATATGTTTGTTTGTTCAACAAAATGCATTTATTTAAATTGTATTTCATTTGCAACATACCAGGGTTGTAAGTGCCCAATTTTTGAAATGCTTCGCAACGTTTGAAAAGATTTCCATGAGACTGATTGGTTGGTCGGTCGGTTGGTTGGTCAATCGAACGATTTGCTTGTTTGTTTGTTTAAAAAATATTTACATTTCATTTAATTAATTTGAAGTATTTTTATACCAGAGTTGGGCATATAGATGCCTATGTCTATTATTTGTGTGTATTCTGCCATGTAGACAGATAGAGATAAACAAATCCGTAATCATTCTTCATAAATGCACACATCCGTCTCTGACTCCCACCCATTTCAAATCTATACACAAAGATATGACTGTGTGGAATTGCTATAGATTGTGGAGGGTTGACTAAATGGGTTTATTAGTAACCAAAGTCATGCATGAGAGTGAGAGCACGACCTCAGTATCTACTGCTTTCCCCTGTGCTGCTACACAGATTCCTATCAGACACCAGCAAGTCTTTCTGGAATATTCCACTCTTTTACTTCCTCTGTTTCTCTCTGACGTGCTAACATTCACTTTTCTCTGTCTCCATGCTCAGATGGACACTGCAGTCTTATGTCTGTTATCAGCGCTGACAGATAGAGTCTGGGTAACAGCAGCCTTCCATCTTTTATCGCTCTCACCTTCACACCGGTTCAGTCAGAGACCGTGGAAAAAGCCCTTATACACACAGAGCTGGGAGTAATCTGTGCACTTTCTCAGTAAAATAGTAGCGTAACAAAGAGGTAAAGCACTTTCCACTGGTTTGAACCCAACAAACATTTTATACCATATAATCTAGAAAGCATTATGGTACCAAGGTCATGAGTTTGAATACACAAAAAAAATGACAAAATGTGTACCATAAATTGCAGATAAAAGCATCTGTCAAATGCTTTACGGTATAAGTATGTTGCATTTTAAATATATTCAAATATATCTAATTCTTGTTTTATTCATGTTGCTGACGTTATGGTTATGGTGCATTAGTGCTAGAACTTGGCTGTTGCATTTTACTTTATACTGTTTGTGAGGGTTTCAGTAGGATCGTTAAAGAACTTTTATGTATTTTATGTATTTGAGGAGCAGAAAAGTGTGTCTTATGCTGTCTTCACGTGCTATCGGAAATTTCATAATTCCCACTTCAGAAATCGTAATTACTAGCTTGTTGCATTTCATGTGCTTTGTTGTCAGAATGAACAGGAATCATGGACACCAGGTTTATTCTTCCCTATTTATTGGGAAAATCTTATTAAAACCAACATTATATGTAGTGTTGGTTCTGTAGTTCACCCCTCCACGGCGCCACCATGTTTAAAGTTTATGTCATGGCCATCTTGGGAATTTGGGTATCAAAATAATTTCCGAATTTCCCTGTGGTAAACACGACATCAGAGGGCGTTCATGTGCAATTTTTACCTCAGAAACCCATATTTATGATAATTCCAATAGCACGTGAAGGCAGCATTAGTCTAGCATTCATTCAATACAGTGTTTATTCCATTTTCCCGAAAAGCAGCAGTTTTGGACAAGACTTCTGCCCAACAGCAACTAGAGTTGTCATCGGAATTATTGGCACCCCTGGTAAATATGAGCGAAGATGGCTGTAAAAATAAATCTGCATTGTTTATCCCTTTGATCTTTCATTTAAAAAAATACACATCGAACCTTTCATTGAAGTAAAAGAATTGAAAGTGAGGGGTAAATCACATAAATAATTTTCTCCAAAACACTATTATTTAACAACATCAGTTAGCATACACCAAACACTAACAATAATAATTCTAAAGCATTTATTAATCTTAGTTTGCATTCATTTCAACATTGACTAATACATAATTAAAACAAAAGTTTGTCACACTTTAGTTTAGGGTCCAATTAGGGACCACTAACTATTAACTACAACTTTTGCCTCAATAAACTCTAATTTCTGCTTATTATTAGTTAGTAAGTTAAGTCATGCAGAAAAAGGCATTAATATGTGCTTTATAAGTACTAACAAACAGCCAATATCCCAGTAATATACATGCTAATAAGCAACTAGCTACACTAAAAATGCTGGGTTAAAAACAACCCAAGTTGGGTTGAAAATGGACTAACCCAGCAATTGGGTTGTTTTAAGCAAACATTTAACCCAACCGCTGGGTAAAAAAATAAAAATAAAAATAATTGACTGGGTTAAAACAACCCAATCGCTGGGTTAGTCCATTTTCAACCCAACTTGGGTTGTTTTTAACCCAGCATTTTTTAGTGTAATAGTGAGAATTGGACCCTAAACTAAGGCGTTACCCAAAAGTTGTATACGGCAGCTAACAATGAACAATTGTAATTGTATTGTATTTTATGTACTGTATTATGTGTATTATTTCATTTTGTTGTATTTTATAACTAATGTTAACAAAGGTTAATAAATAATAAACAAATTAATTGCGCATTGTTAGTTATGTATTGTAATTTAGGAGAAGGTAGACATATATACGGCAGGTTTGCAGTGCATGCTCATATCATTAGTGTTTATCGTTTATGATGATCAGTTTACTCTTCAGTAAATATCCCCAGAATATCACCATCTTTGCATCATTATCCAGCAGTGTCTGTGGATATGGGCAAGGTCTTAATGCATTCAGTGAGCATGTGTGGACTTTCAAGAGGATAAGTTAGAATCTACCCCCCAAAAATGTGGTCATCAGCATGTTGGCCACAAGCAATGTGCATTATGTAATCAGGTCACTTTTTGAAATAACTTTTTGTGCTATTTACTTCAAACATGGCATGTAAATATGCATTACATTTATGCATTTGGTAGATGTTTTTATCCAAAGTGATTTAAAATGCATTTACATAAGTTGCCTATACAAAATGTACACCATTTTATCAGTATATGTATTCCTAGGCCAGATACTAGATGCAAATGAGCATACAGATGTCACCAAGTTTTGTCAAGATGATTACAGGATCTAATAATTTTTATCATATCAGCATATTATGCCACATATTTAGCAGCGCAGACCTTTGAAAATGATTCATCAACAATAAAACCTAAAACTTAATGGGAAAAAATAAATAAATAAATAAATAAATAAATGAAAAGCTTTTCTAAGAGACTTTTCTATAATTATTTCCCACTCAGAGATAAATATTCCTTCCCTGAAGTTATCCCCATGTAGCCCATTCTTTGTCATATTAATTGATTTAGCAGTGGTTCACATTGCCAAGCAACACAAGTTCTGATCAAGCAAGAGAAGATTAAAAACAAACACAGTACTGATGAATAATTGAAATTGCAACATAGTCTTTAATTAACATTCTTTATTTCGGCGCCAAGATGTATTGTGGCCAATTTATCTGAAAATTTGATAAACATATCCATCAAATAAAAAGAGTGGTTGAATTTTAATATGGGCGTCTGTGGTTCAATGAGCCAGTCCGTGATGTTTCTTGGGTTTAATTAGACTTCATTCACATGCGGGTACTAATCAACTCGCAGTTGGAGTCTTCCCTTGTATCACCATGGAGCCAGAGAGCATTCACACCCCAGAGCTCTTAAAACACAGCCACAGTAAGGCATGTAAAAAATTAGTTCCTACAAATTTCCCGTTCACAATCCTTCCAGCCAGAAGAATTACTTGGAACCCATTCAGTTAAAAACTCATGGTAATTGTGCATCTTGGCTGCTTCTTTGGTGCTTGTCAGAAATATAAATGTGCTTGTGAATTTGAAAGTACGGATGCTAAATTGAAGGATATTTAAAATTCTTTCGGTTATCTCTCCTTAGCACTTGTACATATGCTTCAGCCTGCTGCTTTGCTGTACGTCTGAGTAAAAATGCTCCCTCTTATGGACTCATATGCACTCTCTTCATTCATTTTCATCCACTCCCTCTTAGCTAGTGGCCGAGTAACTCTAGTGAACATGAAGATGTAAACTTCAAGATGTTTGCTTTTAAAATGTAGCCTTGTTACAGAAAGTGGAGCTGCTTACTCCTCTAAAGCAGGGGCATTTATTAGCGACTGGACAAACAGCAATTAAGCACTGAATTGACGTTTTCACTTCTGCTGGCTTAATATCTTAGTTTGCACAACAATACATAATCACATTTGGGCAATATGTCTTTTCTAATCCTAAGTAGTTTTTAATTTATGGTTTCCTTGAGCAATCTCATAAATCAGTAAGCTTATTTCAGTGTAAGCCAGAAATGGGGAATGAGACCTTGGCTCTTTTCCACAAACGGTGTGATAATGGTGCACTTACGTACTGCTGTCTCTCTTTTTTCTATCTGGAGGTGTGGGTATTATCCAAGGGGTCAAGGTTTGGCTGGTTTTGCATGGCCTAGTTATTCCCTGCTGGTAGGTGCCATAAGTACACCATCTGCCTGCAAAAATCTTTGTATATTCAAGGCCATGTTTCATCTTTTTCTTCAAATTGAACATCTAAAAGTATTTGTGCTTTCTTTCTGACCATATTTTTGCAAGCAAAATACATTTTCATTCATTTATTCATTCATTCATACTATATTATAGTACAGTAGATGTTTCACCTAGCTGCAGAAAGGAGTGTGCGTGTGAGTTCAATTTTTCAAATATGGCCGTTTGCCAGCAAAGCAATTGCAATTGTGATGAATGGGAATGCTAACGGATGGCTTTCTCCAGATATTAGAGACCTCCTTGGCATTATAACTTAGTGTGAGTGTACAAGTGCATGTCCGTCTTTTTCTCCTTCATCTCTCCTTACTGTGTCCTTAATGTGAAGGATTTTCCTATAGTTGCAGGGCCTAATGTAAATAGACAGAGGTCAAACTTATGAGAGCTGCTAATTGTAAGTTGAGCTTTGCCTCCATGGTTTCATTTTCTTTTATAGGGAAGTGCTTAGTATCAGAGGTCTCATCTCCACTTCATTTGTTCTCAGGCTGGAAAAACGATTTCATGCTTAGCAGTACATTGTGTTGGGGAAGACTACTGACTACAAAGTAAACCATTTGTATACATTTTTGTGTTTGAGTGATTGTTAAATATTATATTATTTTATATTGTATTATATTATATTCAATGTTGGGGATACTTTTAAAAGTAATGCATTACTTAGTTACTTTTTATGGAAAGTAATGCTTTACATTACTTTTGCATTACTTTTTCTCACCTGGGCTGGACATGCTTGTTTGTTTTTTTAATAACAACAACAAAAACAACAACAACAACAACAACAACAAAATCTATTTTTATAATATAAAATATAAAGGCTCTTTCATAACAAAAGTTTAATTAATAAAATGAAAGAAATGCAAATTCACACTTGTATAGGGTGCAGTAAAAAACAACAACAGCAACAAAAACCTTTTGAGCTGTTCAGCCATTCTGGATTGAAGATTAATAGGATGCAGTAGAAGAAAGTTCAAAAACGCTTACTTCAGCAATAATTATAAATAAATAAATATTCACATATGTGATGTTATTCTAAAGTAATTTTTGCTTAGTATGGTTGTATTAGTATGGTTGAAGTGGATCACCAAAGGTCAGCAGCAATGACATTGGTTAATAAAGTGAGATTAAGTACATAAAGTATATTTGTGTATTTTAATGTAGCTACTGCATGTTTGCATAATATTCTGAGATTGCATTTCACTGTGTTTATTAATTTTAAGTAATACTGAATCTGTTTTTTTTTTTTTTTTTTTTTTTTTGCAAGTGAGATGAGTAAATGCCTGCTCACACTTATTCTAAAACTACAATAACCACCATGTTCACACAGCGCACACAAAGCCTCTGCACTTACTCTCGATTTGGACTGGGGTAGTGTCAGTTAATAAATGAAAAAAACTAAAAATCAAAGTAATTATGTTACTTATTTGAAATAGTAATTCAGATATTTTGTTGTAAATTTAAAAGTAATGCATTAATTTACTAGTTAATGGAAAAAAATTATCTGATTACATAACTCAAGTTACTTGTAATACATTACCCCAACACTGATTATATTATATTAATTGTGTTATATTCATTTGTTAGGTGCTATTCAGCTTCGAACACACCCTTATGGTGTACTTTCTGTGTGTGGGTGGGGGATTCCCTTCATTGTTTACTATATAGAACCCTTAAATTAAATAGTTACAGGAAGGAAGGAAGGAAGGAAGGAAGGAAGGAAGGAAGGAAGGAAGGAAGGAAGGAAGGAAGGAAGGAAGGAAGGAAGGAAGGAAGGAAGGAAGGAAGGAAGGAAGAAAGGAAGGAACGAACGAAGGAAGGTGTCATGTCGGTTTAATTTCATGTTCTTGTTTTCAGGTCTTTTATTTTTATTTTGAAGTTTAGTTATGGTCTTGGTTCCTGGTGATTCCCTTCCCATCATGTGATCTGGGCATGCTCAAGCTCAAATCGCTGTGCAACGTTTTGATACGGTTTCTGGGTTAAATGACAGGTTTCCTGGAAACAATGTGCAGCGGGTTTGAGATACGTTTTCTCTTGTTTGATGGGTGTGTCAAAAATGTCAGCCCAATCAGCAGCAACATGTATATAAACCACACAGTATTAAAGAGACACTGATTAATGTAACATAAAAATGCTATACATATTTATATATGTTGCTATTGTATTGTGGAGTGACACTTTAATAAACTTCCTCAGATTATATAATGGTAAATATTACATTATCATAGCACAACAGCGATCAGCAATAATGATAAGCCTAATACTCACAATAAAAATAATAAGGTCATATAGATCATAACACAGTCTTGGAGGTAAGAGGTGGATTATCCTTCACCTGAAGTGTTTGTCTTTTCATCCTGAAATGCGAGACAAATGTTGAATCACAATAATTAGGAACGTCTCGGTTACGTATGTAACCCTCGTTCCCTGAAGGAGGGAACGGAGACGTACGTCGGAACTGACCGACGAATTGGGATCCCTACCAAAACGCCAGGATGCTGGCCCTTCCAGCGCCCTGCTTGAGCTCACTGGACCGCTCCTTCATTGGAGAGGAAGTCAGGGCTCCAGGCAGGGAAGGACAGTCACTGCTGTTCCTGCAAGACCCACTCAGAGTGACTATTGGATAACGCTGGGAAAGCGTGCCCGTTTGGGAACGGAACGCTGCGGGGGCCACGTGCCTCAACGGAGGGAGAGGTGGCAAATTACGCATAAGGACTAGCCTATGAGGCTAGTACAACATATGGCAGTCTCTGGGGTGGATCCAGCCTGATCCCAGGGGGGGAAGAACACCGCCAGAGACGCGACAGAGCTGAAGCTCTGTCAAGGGAAAGACACGGGCTAGCTGAGTAGGGTAGCTGGTACCGTGGAGAATACACATATGGGGTTGCCGTTAGGGAACCGCTACATATGGAACCCAGCCTACACACACGTTCCACAAGCATACGGGTGCAGGCCTGGCGCCAGACGGCCGCAACGTCTGACACCGAAGGGGTGACGGAGGAGCTCGACAGGGTTCGCCATTTTCTGGGGAACACGACTGGAGATAAATAACGCACACATCCGGCCCAGGGGGCGGGAATGGCGTCACAAGCCGACACTAGAACGGGCACTTCGCTACTGGCCACTGGGGCGAGTACGGGGAAGATACCGCTCTACACGGAGGCTATAGAATCTAGCGAACGTGTTAGGTGTCGCCCAGCCCGTAGCCCTACATATATCTGTTAGCGAGGCGCCCTGAGCCAGCGCCCAGGAGGAGGCTACACTCCTAGTTGAGTGCGCTCGCAACCCGAACGGGCAGGGCACGTCTTGGGACTGGTACGCCAAGACAATAGCATCCACTATCCAGTGGGCTAACCTCTGCTTGGAGACAGCCTTTCCCTTCTGCTGGCCTCCGTAACAGATGAAGAGCTGTTCTGAGGTCCTAAGGCTTCGAGTTCGGTCCACGTAGGCGCGGAGAGCGCGGACGGGACAGAGCAAAGCCAGGGCTGGGTCTGCCTCCTCCGAAGGCAGCACTTGCAGGTTCACCACCTGGTCCCGGAAAGGAGTGGTGGGAACCTTGGGCACGTATCCGGGCCGGGGTCTCAGGACAACGTGAGAGTTACCTGGCCCGAATTCTAGGCACGATTCATTGACCAAAAGTGCGTGCAGGTCCCCTACCCTATTGGAGGCCAATGCAACCAAGAGTACTGTCTTCATGGACAGGATATTCAGCTCAATGGACTGCAGAGGCTCGAAGGGAGGGCTCTGGAGTGCTCTCAGCACCAGAGCTAAGTCCCAAGAGGGTACCGGGTTTGGACGAGGAGGATTCAGCCTCCTCGCACCCCTGAGGAACCTGACGATTAGGTCGTGCTTCCCTAAGGACTTACCATCAACTGCATCGTGATATGCCGCGACATACACTTTAAGGGTGGAGGGAGACAGCCTTCGCTCCAACCCATCTTGCAGGAAGGAAAGCATGGCGCTAACCGAACACCTTCGGGGGTCTTCGCAGCGAGAAGAACACCACTCAATGAACAGGTTCCACTTCAATGCATAGAGGCGCCTCGTAGAGGGGGCTCTAGCGGAAGTGATGGTGTCCACCACTGCCTGTGGTAGACCGCCTAGAACCTCCGCGTCCCGTCCAGGGACCAGACATGGAGTTTCCAGAGGTCTGGACGCGGGTGCCATAGTGCGCCCCGTCCCTGAGAAAGTAGGTCCTTCCTCAGAGGAATGGGCCAGGAGGTGCTGTCGCGAGGAGAGTTAGTTCGGAGAACCAGGTCCGGTTGGGCCAGTAGGCGCGCAACTAGCAAGACCTGCTCCTCGTCCTCCTGACTTTGCACAGTGTCTGTGCGAGAAGGCTCACTGGGGGAACGCATACTTGCGTAGGCCCCGGGGCCAGCTGTGTGCCAGTGCATCCGTGCCGAGGGTGCCCCCGGTCAGGGAGTAATACAGCTGGCAATGGGTTGACTCTGGAGAGGCAAACAGGTCTACCTGTGCGGCTCCGAAGAGGCCCCATATCAGCTGGACCACCTGGGGATGGAGTCGCCACTCCCCCGGAGGTGTCGGCTGCCGTGAGAGCTCGTCAGCTGTCCGGTTGAGCGCACCTGGGATGTGAATGGCGCGAAGCGACCTCAGATGCTTCTGCCTCCAAAGGAGGAGATGGCGGGCGAGCCGGAGCATGCAACGGGAGCGTAGACCACCCTGACGGTTGATGTACGCAACTGCCGCAGTGCTGTCCATGCGGACCAGTACGTGCTTGCCCTGTAGCGGCTTTTTTAGGCGGCCCAGAGCAAGACGTACTGCCAGTAGCTCTAGGCAATTGATATGCCAATGCAGTTGGGGCCCTGTCCACAGACCCGAAACTGCATGCCTGTTGTACGTGGCCCCCCAGCCGGTGGATGAGGCATCCGTGAAGACCACAGCATGCCTGGACACCTGTTCTAGGGCACTCCGCCCGTAAACGGCGGGTCCGCCCACGGGCTGAAGGTTTGGCAGCAGTAAGGGGTAACTGAGACCCGGTACTTGCCGCTCTGCCACGCCCATCTCGGGACTCGGCCGTGAAGCCAGTGCTGAAGCGGTCTCATATGTAGCAATCCGAGCGGCGTTACCGCGGCTGCAGATGCCATATGCCCCAGGAGCCTCTGAAAGAACTTCAGTGGGACCGCTGTCCTGCCTTTGAACGTATTCAAGCAGTTCAGCACTGATCGAACTCACTCCCCTGTGAGGTGCACAGTCCGATTGACCGAATCCAGCTCCATACCGAGATAAGAGATCCTCTGTGTGGGACAGAGTTTTCTCTTCTCTCGGTCGACCCGAAGGCCCAACAGGCTGAGGTGACGGAGCACCAGGTCCCTGTGTTCGCACAACTGCTCTCGCGACTGGGCTAGTATGGGCCAGTCGTCAAGGTAGTTGAGGAAGCGAACGCCGCGTTCTCGGAGCGGAACAATGGCTGCCTCTGCGACTTCCGTGAAGTCGTGAGGCGACAGGGACAGCCCGAAGGGCAGGACTTTGTACTGACATGCCCTCTCCTCAAACGCAAAGCATAGGAACGGTCTGCGTCTCAGGAGAATGGAGACATGAAGTACGCGTCCTTCAGGTCGATCGCTGCAAACCAATCTCGGGGACGGATGCATTCGAAAATGCGTTTTTGCGTCAACATTCTGAACGGGAGCTTGTGCAGGGCCCGATTCAGGACACGCAGGTCCAAGATTGGTCTTAACCCACCCCTTTCTTGGGTACAATGAAGTAAGGGCTGTAGAACCCTGACTTCATATCAGCTGGAGGAACCGGCTTGATCGTGTCCTTCGCCAGTAGGACTCCGATCTCTGACCACAAGACATGGGCATCACTGGTCCGCCCGGAGGTGAAGAGGATGCCCCTGAACTTGGGAGGCCGGCGAGCGAACTGAATCGCATAGCCGAGTCTGATGGTACGGATGATCCAGCGAGGCGGCCTGGGGAGCTTTAGTCAGGCCCCCAGAACCGGACAAGCAGGACCAACGGCACCAGACGTACCCGGGGTGGGGCAGCGACGTGGGAGGCTCGGACCCGACTCGGGTGGCCCGGAGTGTTGTCTGAGCCTCCCAGGGTGGGGCAGAGTGTCGGTGAGAAGGCTCGGTGGCGTCCTCGGTGCCCACTCTGCTGCCCCCTGCCTGGGGGAGGCAGGAAGGTGGAATGCTCAGATCCGACCCGGGAGGCCCGGAGGCGGCCCGGAAATTGTCTGAACATTCCAGGGTAGGACAGAGTGTGGGTGAGAAGGCCTGGTGGCGTCCTCGGTGCCCACACTGCTGTCCACTGGCAAAAGGAGGGGAGGCAAGGAGTGGCAAGGCTTGGAGGCGTCGCACACTGCCCACCTGACCCTCCTGGAGCCCAGGGAGGGAGGACACTGCTCTTTTGAGAAAGTGGGTACCACTGGACTCCGGAGAGCCAGTGGCAGGACCGAAACCTAGTCTCCCCTCAGTCCTCCTCTGGGCACCGCCTCCCCAAGAGCAGATCCCCTTCTCACTGGGCCACCCGTTTCAGGGCCGCTTGCAGGTTTCGCGGGACCCTGGACGGGTTGGGTGCCTCCCTTGCGCCCGGCCACCTGCTGCCTGGGTGGAGGCTGCTGCTTGGCTTTAGCAGGGGCAGACGCAGGGGGGGGCGCCCTCGGCGACAAGCAGGCAGAGATTTTCCCTTTTGGTGTTCCATATTTCCCTCTCTCCGATGCAGCAATTGACATCTGTCCTCTGCCAGAGCCCCAAATGAAATGCTAGGTCCTCTTTTTTTTTTTTTTTTAGAACCAGCAATCCCATCTGTAAGCTACCAGCAGGCATGTGAGACTGTGAGCGTGGCCATCAGAATGGCACACAGCACGCCGAACGCTCCAGCCTTTGAGAAAGGGAAGACGAACAACGCGCTGACGTGGTCACGTTCTCATGAGAGACCGTGAACCACCCACAAACACAGTCTCAGCATGCTTGTGATGCTAGAGGAGTGGGGGCCCGTGGGGATGTACCCGGCGGGGAAGCCCCACTGTAACCCTCAGGTCACCAAGGCTTATTAGCCGAAGTAGCCCTTATGAGAAAAGCAAGATGAACTGCGCGCCGACGTGATCACACTCTTCTGAGAGAGTATGAATCACCCACGAACGCAATCTCGCATGTTTATGTGCGAGAGAGATCGTGGCCGTCAAATGAGGACAGGAAACAACCGCATCCAGAAACACACGGTTTGAATGACATCTTGAAAAAGACGCAGGGTCAAACCGTGTTGCTCTTTTAGAAGGAAATGCTCTTTTAGAAGTGCTGAAGCACTCAGGGAGATGGCCACGGCTCACAGCAGTCCGATAGCAAGCCTGCGTGTGAGCACTCAAAGAACGGAAACACCCAGCCAACCAACACAGAGACAGTGTATGTTGCAGCGGCCACTCGCTGACTCGCGCCGTCACACCAGCACCCAGGTAAGAGAGCGATCCTCCTCGAGACTCGTCTAAACACTCTTCGTAGAAACAGCTTGATACAGCAAACCGCTCGCCCCGGTTAAAAGCGATATGCGGTACTTCCACTTCCGTGTTTATACCCGCGCTGCGGGGCGGTGCGTGGAATGCGTAAACCCTATGCCAATGTCCATTGGCTCGTTTTTAATCACTCGAAGTAGATCGGTCTCTGAAAACAGATCCCAATTCGTCAGTCAGTTCCGACGTACGTTGAACGTGACCGACTGAAAGGGAACCACAGTTTCCACAAATCCCTTCACTCGATTGGGATATTCTCTTTTGTTCTGGACGGCTAGGGCAGTGACTCTAACATTGAGTGTATTTTGCAGTATTAAACACGTATTTATACTGATTTAATCATGCCTGAAAATTCTTCAAAAAGACACAATGGCCTTCTCAGCTGCCATAGTTGCAACTCTTGCGTCATCAGAACAGGGAGTTCAATGCAGCACCGATTCAAAATACAGCAAAAACATTATTATTGTGATTAACTTTTTTCTATTTGAATACATTTTAAAATGAAATTTATTTCTGTGATCATTACTCCAGTCTTTAGAGTCACATGATCCTTCATGTGCTGCTCAAGAAACATTTATGATTATTATTAATTATTAATATTGTTTTTTTAGGATTATTTAATGAATGGAAAGTTCAAAAGAACAGCATTTATCTGAAATATAAAGCCTTTGCAACATTATAAATGTCTATACTGTCACTTGATCAATTTAATGCATCCTTGCTGAATAAATGTATTCATTTCTTTAAGCTCTTTCCCAAAAAATAAATAAATAAAAATTCTGATCCAAAACTTTTTAACGGTATAGTACAATGTTACAATAGCTTTCTTCCATCCATCCATCCATCCATTATCTTCCGCTTATCCGGGGCCGGGTCGCGGGGGCAACAGTCTAAGCAGAGACGCCCAGACTTCCCTCTCCCTAGCCACTTCCTCCAGCTCTTCCGGGGAACCCGAGGCGTTCCCAGGCCAGCCGGGAGACATAATCCCTCCAGCGTGTCCTAGGTCTTCCCGGGGCCTCCTCCCGGTGGGACATGCCCAAACACCTCCCGGGAAGGCGTCAGGAGGCATCCGAAATAGATGGCCGAGCCACCTCAACTGGCTCCTCTCGATGTGGAGGAGCAACGGCTCTACTCTGAGCTCCTCCCGAGTAACTGAGCTTCTCACCCTATCTCTAAGGGAGCGCCCAGCAACCCTGCGGAGAAAGCTCATTTCGGCCGCCTGTATCCGGTATCTTGTCCTTTCGGTCATGACCCACAGCTCATGACCATAGGTGAGAGTAGGAACGTAGATTGACCGGTAAATCGAGAGCTTCACCTTACAGCTCAGCTCCTTCTTCACCACGACAGACCGGTACATCGACCGCATTACTGCAGAAGCTGCACCGATCCGCCTGTCAATCTCCCGCTCCATCCTTCCTCACTCGTGAACAAGACCCCAAGATACCTGAACTCCTCCACCTGAGGCAAAATCTCTCCACCAACCTGAAGTGGGCAAGCCACCCTTTTCCGACTGAGAACCATGGCCTCGGATTTGGAGGTGCTGATTCTCATCCCGGCCGCTTCACACTCGGCTGCAAACTGCCCCAGTGCACGCTGAAGGTCCTGGTCTGAGGAGGCCAACATGACAACGTCATCCGCAAAAAGCAGCGACGAAATCATGTGGCTCCCAAACCGACACCCTCCGCCCTTGGCTGTGCCTAGAAATTCTGTCCATAAAAATTATGAACAGAACCGGTGACAAAGGGCAGCCCTGCCAGAGTCCAACATGCACCGGGAACAAGTCCGACTTGCTGCCGGCAATGCGACCAAGCTCCTGCTCTGGTCGTGACAGGGACCAAACAGCCCTAAGCAAGGGGCCCCGGACCCCATACTCCCAGAGCACCCTCCACAGGACACCACGAGGGACACAGTCGAATGCCTTCTCCAAATCCACAAAACACATGTGGATTGGTTGGGCAAACTCCCATGAACCTCCAGCACCCTGGAAAGGGTATAGAGCTGGTCCAGTGTTCCACGACCGGGACGAAAACCACACTGTTCCTCCTGAATCCGAGGTTCCACTATCGGCTGAATTCTCCTCTCCAGTACCCTGGCATAGACTTTCCCGGGGAGGCTGAGAAGTGTGATCCCCCTGTAGTTGGAACACACTCTCCGGTCCCCTTCTTGAAAAGAGGGACCACCACCCCGGTCTGCCAGTCCAGAGGCACTGTCCCCAACCGCCACGCGATGTTGCAGAGGCGTGTCAGCCAAGACAGCCCCACAACATCCAGAGACTTGAGGTACTCAGGGCGGATCTCATCGACCCCTGGTGCCTTGCCACCGAGGAGCTTTTTAACTACCTCGATGACTTCAGCCCGGGTGATGGATGAATCCACCTCTGAGCCCTCAGCCACTGCTTCCTCAATGGAAGACGTGTTGGTGGGATTGAGGAGATCCTCAAAGTATTCCTTCCACCATCCGATGATATCCCCAGTTGAGGTCAACAGCTGCCCATCTCCACTGTAAACAGTGTTGGTAGGGCACTGCTTCCCCCTCCTGAGGCGGCGAACGGTTTGCCAGAATCTCTTCGAGGCCAACCGACAGTCTTTCTCCATGGCCTCACCGAACTCCTCCCAGGCCCGATTTTTTGCCTCCACAACTATCCGGGCTGCAGTCCGCTTGGTCTGCCTGTACCCGTCAGCTGCCTCAGGAGTCCCACAAGCCAACCAGGCCCGATAGGACTCCTTCTTCAGCTTGACGGCATCCTCTTACTTCCGGTGTCCACCACCGGGTTCGGGATTTCCGCCTCGACAGGCACCAGAGACCTTACGGCCACAGCTCGAGCAGCCGCGGCGTCGACAAGGGGGAAGTGGAGAACATGGTCCACTCAGACTCAATATCTCCAGACTCCCTCGGGATCCGGTCGAAGCTCCGTCGGAGGTGGGAGTTGAAGATCTCTCTGACAGGGGGCTCGGCCAAACGTTCCCAACAGACCCTCACAGTACGTTTGGGTCTCCCGAGTCTGTCTAGCTTCCTCCCCCACCATCGGATCCAACTCACCACCAGGTGGTGATCAGTTGACAGCTCCGCACCTCTCTTCACCCGAGTGTCCAAGACATACGGCCGGAGGTCAGATGAGACGACCACAAAGTCGATCACCGACCTCCAGTCTAGGGTGTCCTGGTGCCACGTGCACTGATGGACACCCTTATGCTTGAACATGGTGTTCGTTATGGATAAGCCGTGGCTAGCACAGAAATCCAATAACAGAACACCACTTGGGTTCAGATCAGGGGCCGCCTCCTCCCAATCACGCCTCCAGGTATCACTGTCACTGCCCACGTGTGCGTTGAAGTCCCCAGTAGAATGATGGAGTCTCCAGTTGGAGCACTTTCCAGCACCCTCCCAGAGACCCCATTAGGGCCGGGTACTCCGCACTGCCGCTTTGGCCCGTGGCACATACGACAGTGAGAGACCTATCCCCTACCCGAAGGCGCAGGGAAGCGACCCTCTCATTCACTGGGTTGAACTCCAACACATGGCAGCTGAGCTGGGGGGCTATAAGCAAACCCACTCCAGCCCGCCGCCTCTCACCATGGGCAACTCCAGAGTGGTAGAGAGTCCAGCCTCTCTCAAGAAGTGTGGTTCCAGAGCCCAAGCTGTGCGTGGAAGTGAGCCCGACTATCTCTAGCCGGTACCTCTCAACCTCCCGCACAAGCTCAGGCTCCTTCCCCGCCAGCGAGGTGACATTCCATGTCCCTAAAGCCAGTTTCCGTGTCCAGAGATCGGGTCGTCGGGGGCCTAGCCTTTGACTGTTGCCCGATCCACTATGCACCGGCCCCATATGATCCCTCCCGCAGGTGGTGAGCCCACGGGAGGGTGGCCCCACATCGCTCGTTCGGGCTGAGCCCGGCCGGGCCCCATGGGGGCAGGCACGGCCACCAGGCGCTCGCATACGAGCCCCAACCCCGGGCCTGGCTCCAGGGTGGGGCCCCGGCTGCGCCATGCCGGGCGACGTCTGTCGTCAATAGCTTTCTATTTCAGATAAATGCTGTTCTTTTGAACTCTCTATTCATCAAAGAATCTTAAATGTTTTTTTTGGTTTTTTTTTTTTTTTTTTTTTACAAAACTGCTTTCAACATTGATAATAATCATAAATCATCATATTAGAATGATTCCTGAAGGATCATGTGACTCTGAACACTGGGATAGTGATGCTCAAAATTGAGCGTTGCCATCACAGGAATAAATTACATTTTAAAATATATTCAAATAGAAAACAGTTATTTTACATTTGAATAATATTTCACAATATTATGTATATATATATATATATATATATATATATATATATATATATATATATATATATATATATATATATATAAAAACAACAACTATATATTACTGTCGTTGGTTTAACATTTCAATTGTAAAACATATAAAAACATGAAATTGTAAAAAGAAAATATGTTTTGTCATACATTTTACTACATACTACGCACTTGTTCACCATTAAAACTAAAGTCTTCTGTGAACAGTAAAGCATGCCTTCTTTGATTTAATTGGTCATCTCATTCATTTTGACATTGACCTGCCCCCTTTTATGTCTATAATGGTTACAGCCCTGCATACATTATAGTGACAGGAAACACTTTCAGGAAGAAATCATGTCTATATTTGTGCCTTGATAGTACTGATAGTAACCAGTAACCATTTTTTTTTTTTTTTTTTTTTTTCAAATTGTCATTCAATGGGTCAGTGCAATATGGGACACTCAGTTTAAGGTGTGTATATATACGCACATTACATGCACACATTCATCGCAACTATATGTCCAGATGTCTCGGACATCTCAACTTAGGCATGTGGCCAGTGTCCATCTAGAAACCCAGCACATAGCGAACGCCTCATTCATTGTCAGCTGCCCTACTAAAGGAGGAATCTATTTTTGTTATGTACCAGCCCTGACAGCTTTTTTCTGAAGCCTGTTCTGATTTATGGATCTTTATAGTTTAGTGTGTTTTGGATCTGTTCCTCTGGAGGCCATTGTGTGGCTCATACACACACTACACACAAATACACACAACCTTCAATCTCCACAGAGTCTGAGAGTGTCTGTCTCATCTCTTTAAATCACCTAGAACAACGAAACCCCCCACCACACACACACACACACACACACACACACACACACACACACACACAGAACACATAAAAAAAGGAGGAATGTTGCATATAGAGAGAAGCAGAGATTATATTCAAAGCTAAATAACATGAGTTTGCTATATGCCTCAAGTATTTAATTAAGAATTTTAAGAATTCATAAGCTGCTTCTGCTTTTTTTTTCTCCTCTTCACCTCTCATCTTGTCTTTACTCAAGCAGGCGTGGGTGTATTTATTTCTTTTTCTCTTCTAATACCTCTGAAGGAAAGAGATGAGACCCTGAGGTGAGATAATAAGAATCTGTTTACATGTCTGATTAACACAGGAGTCTGCAGAGTGTGGAGAACACCGGAGAAAATACTATCTGCTAACCGGGGCTTTCCCTCCGAGCACCATCAGTTCCGCCGCCAGTGTCAACAGTTCCACCACAAGGTGAGGCTTCACTGGATCTCCTAAGAGAGCCGTGCTGCATCTCCATTGCCCTCTTATGGTTGTGACCAGCACTACAGTAGGTGCCCGATGCCTGTTTTCTCCTTCACACTTGTCCATTTAGCATTAGCCTCTCCTCTAATGCATCTCAAACTACCTCCTCATTCAGTTTGAGCAATCAGATTGCATTCTGGATTGCTTCAATACATGGTGTTACCCTTATCTGATCGTTAAACAATCAGACCAAGATGCTTGTGCTTACTCAATGTAAAAAAGGTTTCAAGATTTGCAGGTTCTCACACATGGGCAAGATTTTGAAAGCTGGTCTTAGATCAAGGGCAAGAGGCAGTTTAGAGCTTATGATGCAGAGCAGAACAGCCATAAAGGAAATTAGCACAGAAACAGGAAAACATCTATTTGTTCCTTTTGTAGCACCACTATAGCACCGACAAGTCTCCTAAGTCGATGTTGGCTAAGATTAGGATCGCTTTATTAAGTCTCTTAGGCACATCTTTGTGCAACAAATTTTCTATCTAGCAACATTTACAGGGCAGTCATGTCCCTCGTAGCTAGTTGAGGCTATTTATCTCTTTAAAGAGAGCTTCAACAATTTGATGACTCAGGTTTGCCTTTTGCTGCCTGATCTCTTGTTATGTAATAATGACTGAATGTAGTAGGGATCAGAGGAAAACAATTAAAATGCCATCTGGTGTTCTTCACTGAATCATCCTTTCTCATGCTTCAGATATTGTTATGAATGCCCGCATTTAATTGCAGTATTTATGTCAATTAGCTATGGGTCACCACCCAAAAATTGGTCGCAAGTCGCTTCTGAATGGGTTGCGGACAGACTACATTAAATACAGGTTCACTTGCAGAGATGATAAACATGAGTTTTGTCCGAAATCACATACAGTAGTACTGCGTACTGTGTTTGATGAGGAACAAACTTGAAAGTGCGTAGTATGAATGAAATCTGCATGTACTTATCCAGTACATTGTACAGTACATTGGCTTTGTCATATGACCTTCAGCATCATTTGCCATTCACTGCCATTCCCAACTCCTCTTCTCATGGCCTCATGGGATAGTAAAGTGTCCACTGGATGCACACTTCAGAATCTCAGCAGAAGTAAACAATAGGACGGCATACGAGAGTCCTACTCCAGCGAGGTAACGACTAGGCCACCCAGAGATGATGACTTCATTTTGTGTCCCCCACGCCTCCCGTAAGCATGTACAAGGAACACTTATATCTCCACATCCTAATTTGGACCAGGTGTTCCCCATCTCTTCTGCTAGCTACAAGATGATAGTACAAAGGCAACCAAGAAAAAAAACACACACACATTACAAAGTATAGGAAAGTACGCATATTGGACGCAGGGATGGTTTGTCTCGACCATAATGTGTTTTGTGTACAATATTGTTGCCTGAGAGCATGAAACCATAATTCTGTAAGCTAAAAAAAAGAATGTTGGTGCTGTGTTTGGTTCAGTGTCAACAAATGACAAAAATGTGCATGTAGTTTGTAACATGCATATAACTTGCAGCTGTACAAATTGATATAAATTAGTTGCTTGCTAGTCAGAATGTTAAAGTCATGTTGTGAATATGCTTTTTTGGTAACCGCACACTAAAATACAGACAATGAATTTCTAAAGGAAAAGGAATTCACAATATTCTAGCATACTATTTGCAATATGTTTTGATGTTTTTTGTTAAATGCGATTGTTCTTATCAACTTAAATGTAATTTTCATGCCATTTTTGTCAGAAAATAAATTAATAAAAAAATTATTAATACTTGATGAAATACTGACTAAATAGAAAAAACAAAACAAAAGACAAGACAAACTATGACTTAAGGCCCGTTCACACCAAGAACGATAACTATAAAGGTAACTATAGTTATCTAAATAAACCACAACAGCGGACGATAATGTTCTGTTTATTCTAAGCGCATGCTTGTCTGCCACTTTAAATGCTCAAGCTCATTACAGCAGGATGAATTCTGATTGGCTGTCAGTGTTTTTATCATTCATCAGATGGATAAAATCGTTCTGAAAGTGATTCCAACGATATCTTTTCTCTGTGTCATTATTGTTATAGCTGTGGTGTGAACTATGCTGTTATTTACTGAGAACTATATATGTTGTTATCTTTATAGTTGTCGTCATTGGTGTAAACGGACCTTTAAACACAAATCTGTGTAGAAATTAACATTTGGAGACAGGTGGGATTCACTGTAAAATCACAGACACCTGACATAAATAATTCCTAATGCTTTGTATTTTTGTAAACTTGGCAGTCTGATCAACAGTACTTTAAAGATGACCTTTTTTATTAACATTTGAACCATGTTCTCATCAGAAACTGTCCCACAGCTTCAGCATTCCTAAACCTGACAAGCATGGAAATTCATGTTGGCCTATTCTGGTCATCAGGGAAAAGAAAGTGCAGCACGTGTGCAGCGTCCAGCTGGTGAGTCCGATCAGACGGCTCTCTTTCCCCCCTGCAGACCTCCCTAACAGCTCCCCAGCCTCCACAAACCACAGATTAGCTCCCATTCCACAATTAACTGGCAGGGGAGGGATGGGAAGAGAATGATTTAAAACCTGCTGGCTTCTCTCCCGCTGGCCCTGTAGACACCACGCATTTACCACATGGTGAAATGAGAGCGCGCTGCGCCTGCCTCCCTCCATGTCCTCCGATCGTCCTGGGTGGGTGGACCACCTTCCTGCCACATTCTGTTTAATTACCCCTGGCCCCCTACGGTAATACCCAGACTATCCATTGGCACCCTCTTATTCACCCTGGTTTGTCTGGACACCCTCTGGAAAAATAAAATATTGTGTTGTGTGTCAACTTTGTCCCCTCAGAGATTATTTTGTCTGCTCAGCAATGAGGAGCTAATCTTTAATAGGTTAATATTCTTAAATCCACAGAGAACTTGGTTTCTATAACCGTATAAAGGTTTCTTTTTTTCTTTTTTTTTCTTTTTTTCTACTCCTTGATTTAATATCTATCACACTCTTTGCTCTTTGGTACCAACATTCTGCTTCAGCCACCCTCATGACATACAGTGCACCCCATTATAAGGCTTTCCACCATTTCCATGGGCAGCTAAATAAATCAGAGCTGTTGTTCTCCCCAGGAGAGCCTGTAACAATCCCGAAGCTGCCCGTCCGACCCACAACAGTCCAATTAGCAGTACTGGGTTGGTGCTGATCCAGCGGTCCCAGTTTGCTAGATGGCATTGAGGTCATGGGCAGCAATACTATGGGGACATGCAGGACAGATTTGAGAAACTTTCACCTCACAGCAAAGTGTCTTGAGTAAAATTCACTGGGTCTAGTCCACTAGGGTTCTACAAAGGCTGCTAATTCAAAATATGTGATGATGAAATATGGCATGGTTGCTTTAAGGGTGTGTTCACACTTTGCGTGTTTGGTTAGATTAAAACAAACCCTGTTGTGATTGCTCTGTTAGTGCGGTTTACTTGAATAAGTGTGAACGCTGCCATCTGAACCCTGGTGTGCACCAAACAACTACACCAGATTCGTTTGGAAGCGGACCGAGACCCATTTTTTCAGCTGTCTCTGTTCTTTTCCAAGCAAATCTGGTGCACTTCGAATGAAATATGAATGCAACACAGACCAAAGGCATGTAACCCTAAAAAAGACAGAATGCTCAAGCATACCTGTTTTTTCTCATCATAGTCATCGACTGAGGTATCAGAACCGCATCTCCTCACAGCATCTTCATTTGTGTGTGCATGACAGGGATTCCTGCCGCTGTTGACTCCACACATTTTATAAGCTCTTCAGCTCTCAGCTGGTCAAATACCATCATATGAAGGCTATGCACATACTACAAGCGCATTTATTCAAGCACATAGCTTTGTTTTGGATGTTTAGATCTTTGTTTCCGTCTCGGTCTGAACCAAACAAATCAAGCGAACCGAACTACAAGTGTGAACACACCTAAACAAATCTTTCATTTAAATATCTGTATCATTTCCCTTTTACCATTTTATAAATTTAAGATGGTAACCTAAACATACCCATTTTATACAGAATATTCAAAGAAAATGTAATGGAAAGAAATGTGTCCATTTTAGTAACAATTCAGCATTAAAACGATATTTTGAGCCACTAATCCTACACCTACCCCTAAACCTACCGATAACCATTCCTCAAACTATGTACTGTTAAAAATAAAAGCATAATGGACAGACAAGTGCAATTTTTATTTTTTGTGAAAATGTTAAAAGCTCTACCAAAAGTAGTTCAGCTGACGATGTGTTGCAGTCCCATTTCTCTCTAGTGGTATAGTTTTGTATGAGGTACAGAACAGATTTTAAATTACTAATCCATGAAAATGTTGATCCGGCTTCATTTCCCATTTCAAATGTACATCGACTAAAACACGACATGTCGCAGTCTGTGATGAAGCAGGCGAGAGCCAATGAGCATTCGATACCCCTGCCGTAAAGAATGTCGTAACGCTTCTTGAGTGCACGATTTTTAAAATGTTAAATTCATAACAATTCAAGCAAGCGTGGGATTTGACGTTACAGTCGCTGGCTGTTTAGAGATGAAGATCGCTGGATAAAGGGCTAATTTTGGATCTGACACAAACATATGGATTCTAAAGATTTGGATTAGGCCAAACGAATAAAATTGATGTCTTTTGTGGATTTATGTTGTGTTTTGGTGTATTTTATGATTGTATTGTTGCTGCATAGGAGAAATATTACAGTAAGTAGAGTAAACTGCATTTAATAAATGCAACTGAAAACATGCAATTGATATGACAATTAAATACAATAGAATAAAAAAAAATAAAAAAAGAAATTCCACGATTTTATTATTCATGCATGGGAGCTGCTACACATTCACAGGGATACACAAATATTTTATGTTTTTAGTGCTGTCAATACGTAAATAATTTACGTTTTAATGCTGTCAATATGTCAATATCATATGTTATAGTGTGTATGAAATAATATTTATAGTGTTATAGTGTGTATGAAAACGTAAGTAAATGTACATGTTGTAGAACCACACTTTATGTAAAAATAGACACGTATTCTCATGAGATCATGTTGATGTATTTGATCAGTGGAGCAATTTAGACCAATTGGCTGAGTACAACTAATGTAGTTTGATTCTTCTCATTTCTAAATAATTATACCATGGCATTTTCTGATTTCTTGGCTTTAGAGACCCAAATGTAATTCAATAATAACTGAGTACAGTTATAAATTATTCTAAATCAATTTAGAAATAAAAACGAACTGGATAAACAAACTGGAACATTTGTAAATATAATTCAGTTAATAAAGATAGATAAATAGGCAAATTGCTAAATTTTTAATTTGTCTACTACTTTTTACCTTTAGTTTCTTAAGTAAATATTGAGTGTCATAGACACATTACAAGGGTGTTGATTTATTATTCTTTTTTATTTTATTTTTATTTTTTTCTGTAATTACACGGAAAAGTAATAGTTTCCAGTTTGTTGCCCACATTACAGTTGTAAATCAATTCACCACATTCTTTCCGAATGGTTACAGAACAGATTGGATTGTTTCGAATTGATGACACATGTACAAACCCGATTCCAAAAAAGTTGGGACACTGTACAAATTGTGAATAAAAAAGGAATGCAATAATTTACACATCTCATAAACTTATATTTTATTCACAATAGAATATAGATAACATATCAGATGTTGAAAGTAAAGACATTTTGAAATTTGGATTTCATGAGAGCTACACATTCCAAAAAAGTTGGGACAGGTAGCAATAAGAGGCCAGAAAAGTTAAATGTACATATAAGGAACAGCTAGAGGACCAATTTGCAACTTATTAGGTCAATTGGTAACATGATTGGGTATAAAAAGAACCTCTCAGAGTGGCAGTGTCTCTCAGAAGTCAAGATGGGCAGAGGATCACCAATTCCCCCAATGCTGCGGCCAAAAATAGTGGAGCAATATCAGAAAGGAGTTTCTCAGAGAAAAATTGCAAAGAGTTTGAAGTTATCATCATCTACAGTGCATAATATCATCCAAAGATTCAGAGAATCTGGAACAATCTCTGTGCGTAAGGGTCAAGGCCAGAAAACCATACTGGATGCCCGTGATCTTTGGGCCCTTAGACGGCACTGCATCACATACAGGAATGCTACTGAATCAAACTTTGAAGTTCTTTTTGGAAAACTGGGACACCATGTCATCCGGACTAAAGAGGACAAGGACAACCCAAGATGTTATCAGCGCTCAGTTCAGAAGCCTGCATCTCTGATGGTATGGGGTTGCATGAGTGCGTGTGGCATGGGCAGCTTACACATCTGGAAAGGCACCATCAATGCTGAAAGGTATATCCAAGTTCTAGAACAATGTAAGGAGCGGTTTTACTGCTAAGACAAAAGCTGAGATCCAACACCCTGCATTAAAACAATAAAACTCAATCTGAAGAGAAGATCTCACAGAGAAACTGTAGGACACCGCCCCTGACCAAAACCCTCTCCCCTCCCTTTCCTCCCTTTCCCCCCTTCCCCCTGATTCAAGTTCCAGAATGCAGATATACTACATATGATTTATCTTGTGAATCTATTGTTTTATCCCTTTCATGTCTGGTGTCTTTTTAAAGGTCACAGTGCGATTGGTAAAATGGTCTCAACATCACAGAAGTCACTCATAGGGTTAGAAAGATTGAAACATATGAGAATTGTGTTCTCTTTTTGAGTGGTCTCTCCAAAGATATCTGATCTTCTCCCCCAAACTAGGTGTTTGTGTTGCGAATATTTACAACCCTTTGTTCTGGTCTGGGTATTTAAGGAAGGGTAGCAGGGCTGCCATTTGGGAACATTCTGTAGCCAGAAAGCCCCTATGCAGTGTTGTGTCAGTGTCCTAAGAGGCACTCACACACACACTGTATGTATTGTGCCAGATAATGACTCTTTGAAACTATTTTCATATTACTTAATTGTATTTTATATTTTATGCTGAAAGTTGTGTACCATGGATTCATGTTTAATTATGATGTTTAAGTTCTGTCTGGCCAAAATAAATGTTAATCTTGATTTATTCTGTATTTTTCTTAAGTCATTACTCAAGTAGTGTCGCATGCTGAGTTTTGTAGGAGTTTCCGTAAATCTTTCTGTCAGGGCAGATTCATACCGAGGACCCCATGACCGGAGCATGGCGCTAAGCATGAGGGGCAATCTGATTTCTGACTGTCACTGTTATTAACAAGTTGCAGCTCTCGTGACTATTGCTAAAATTACACTTTCTGTTATGAGTAAGCATGTGCGACTCACTTAAAGGTAAAATAGTTCACTCTGCAATCCTCTGTAATATCAGAACTGACTAATTTGCGTCCGTGAGGTAATGTAATTAATCGCGAGCATTATCCTCTGAGCGACTCCGGGTCCCATGGAGGAACGAGTATTTGAAATTAAGAGATACTAAGAGAAATCAACGATCTAAATTAAATCACAACTAAACTTATGATCAGCTGTTAAGTTACAAATGTAACAAATGTAACAAAGTTACAAAGAATTGGAGTCAGATAAAATTAACAATGGAGTCAGATTTAAAATTCGATGGTCATAAATTAAGTGAATCCAACAGAAGTTATGAAAAGGCAGACACGCAGAAGTCCTTCAACCAGGCCGTTAGATTCCGTCCTTGGGCTAACGGATGGACCTTACAACAACATATGCTCCCATCCAGACGTCGTCTCTTTCAGGGAAGACCTTGCATTTTCCAACATGACAATGCCAGACCACATACTGCATCAATTACAACATCATGGCTGCGTAGAAGAAGGATCCGGGTACTGAAATGGCCAGCCTGCAGTCCAGATCTTTCACCCATAGAAAACATTTGGTGCATCATAAAGAGGAAGATGCGACAAAGAAGACCTAAGACAGTTGAGCAACTAGAAGCCTGTATTAGACAAGAATGGGACAACATTCCTATTCCTAAACTTGAGCAACTTGTCTCCTCAGTCCCCAGACGTTTGCAGACTGTTATAAAAAGAAGAGGGGATGCCACACAGTGGGAAACATGGCCTTGTCCCAACTTTTTTGAGATGTGTTGGTGCCATGAAATTTAAAATCAACTTATTTTTCCCTTAAAATTATACATTTTCTCAGTTTAAACATTTGATATGTCATCTATGTTGTATTCTGAATAAAATATTGAAATTTGAAACTTCCACATCATTGCATTCTGTTTTTATTCACAATTTGTACAGTGTCCCAACTTTTTTGGAATCGGGTTTGTAACACAAGTAAATGAGGTAACCTGCTTGATGTTGTGCCTGCATTACCACCGAAGGTGCAGTACATTTTTAATAATCAATGTTTGCTGCCAGTTATTGCTTATCTAACACTTTTTTATCTAGAGCAAGTAGAGAAATGACTTTTTTGGGAGGGGGGTTTGGTTTGGTTGACCAGAATGTTAACCCATCTATACCACAGCTGTGTATGCATCTCAGTTGATTCATTTTGTTTAAGGGCTGGGGTCAATGTCTATGACATTGATTGATCATTTGGAGGTTCTTTCTTCTGTCAGCTCCTCCCTTTCTTGATTCAAGTGATAGTAAACTGTGTGTGGGTGTGTGAGAGCATTTGGTTGATGTGTGTGCTTGGCAGCCTGAAGACAGAATAGTGGTAATCCTTTTATTAAATGCTCAGATGGAAACAGATGACTTTTGCTCCCTCTGGGCTAATCTCCATCACCATGGCCAAATCATTAAACATGAGAGAGTGAGGGAGGGAGAGATGGAGAGAGACACATCTGAAGGTCAAATAAATCTATTCATGCAAAATGTACATATATGCTGACAGTACAATGCTAACACTTACAGACACGCACCAAAATGTAAAGCAGCCAGAGGCATCAGAATTCTTAGGAAGCAGTTGGTATATGAGCTACAGTTCTCTTTATACTATATTCTCATTATTCACTCTTATGATAATATAAGTGAATCAGTCTAAGTACAGTCAGTTAAATGAAAATAATTTGTAAGGGTCAGATCTAGTAGAAATAGGTAGTCAAGGTAATGTAAGGTGAGATTTTATATAGCACAATTCACACACAATGGAAAGTGTTTTACAATGAACTAAGAAAGAGAGAGAGAAAAAAAATGTTAAAGCCAATGTTAAAAACTTTAAAAACATAAGAATGAATAAGTTGAATTTAAAAATGGATCAAAAGAATAAAAATTATTGCAATGTATTCACAATGTATTGGTCTAAGGTTACAGAGTGATAGAAAAAGTAGTAATATTATTTTAAAATTGATTCTAAATGAGTGTAAAGACCCGGGATGATATTATATGCTCATACACATTGAGATACATTAATGTGTGTGTGTGTGTGTGTGTGTGTGTGTGTGTGTGTGTGTGTGTGTGTGTGTGTGTGTGTTTGACTTTGAGAGTGATTAGGTAATTTTCTCCAATTTGATGAAGCAAAGAAGAAATACTTTACATGCATCACCTTTAACATGGCGTTCATTTGTTTTCGTCTCACAAGCACACTTGATTGGGCATTTATAATTGAAACCTTGAAATCTCACAAATACAACGTTAACGGTCACTAAATATGCACAAATATTTCTTTGTGAGCTTCTTAATCAGCGCAACCATTTTAATAACTACACAGTTCTGTGATTAATATGATCGCGGGATGCAGACTATACAATCCGACATCATAAATCATCAAGAGCCCAATAAGACTTTATGCGCCACATGTCGCAAAGAATACATTTAGATATTATCTGAACAAGATAAGGGAGGATAAAGAAGAGTGGAAAAAAAAATCTAATCTACCACTAATCTAATTCTACAGAGAACACAATGACATATTTCATTTAAGAAAATAAGCAAACACAACAGGGCTCAGTAAGAGGAATAACTGATGCAATTAGTAAAGAGATGTTTTTCTAATTAAATTTGCCTCACAAATCAAAAGGGGGTAGAGAAAGAGAGAATATGACGGCACATGATGCCTGTTTAGCTGAGCTTATAGTCAAATGGAATGAATGCTTAGAAACCTTTCCTTCCTCTCTTATTATTTCTCATGCAAAACACAGACACAATATACAGGTGCTGGCCATGGAATTAAAATATCATCAAAAAGTTGATTTAACTGACAACTAAGGAAAATCCCAAATTCAGTATCTCAGAAAATTAGAATATTACTTAAGACCAATACAAAGAAAGGATTTTTAGAAATCTTGGCCAACTGAAAAGTATGAACATGAAAAGTATGAGCATGTACAGCACTCAATACTTAGTTGGGGCTCCTTTTGCCTGAATTACTGCAGCAATGCGGCGTGGCATGGAGTCGATCAGTCTGTGGCACTGCTCAGGTGTTATGAGAGCCCAGGTTGCTCTGATAGTGGCCTTCAGCTCTTCTGCATTGTTGGGTCTGGCGTATCGCATCTTCCTCTTCACAATACTCCATAGATTTTCTATGGGGTTAAGGTCAGGCGAGTTTGCTGGTCAGTTAAGAACAGGGATACCATGGTCCTTAAACCAGGTACTGGTTGCTTTGGCACTTTGTGCAGGTGCCAAGTCCTGTTGGAAAATGAAATCTGCATCTCCATAAAGTTGGTCAGCAGCAGGAAGCATGAAGTGCTCTAAAACTTCCTGGTATACGGCTGCGTTGACCTTGGACCTCAGAAAATACAGTGGACCAACACCAGCAGATGACATGGCACCCCAAACCATCACTGACTGTGGAAACTTTACACTGGACCTCAAGCAATGTGGATTGTGTGCCTCTCCTCTCTTCCTCCAGACTCTGGGACCCTGATTTACTTTCATCAGAGAACATAACTTTGGAGCACTCAGCAGCAGTCCAGTCCTTTTTGTCTTTAGCCCAGGCGAGACGCTTCTGATGCTGTCTGTTGTTCAAGAGTGGCTTGACACAAGGAATGCGACAGCTGAAATGTCTTGCATACGTCTGTGCGTAGTGGTTCTTGAAGTACTGACTGCAGCTGCAGTCCACTCTTTGTGAATCTCCCCCACATTTTTGAATGGGTTTTGTTTCACAATCCTCTCCAGGGTGTGGTTATCCCTATTGCTTGTACACTTTTTTTCTACCACATCTTTTCCTTCCCTTGGCCTCTCTATTAATGTGCTTGGACACAGAGCTCTGTGAACAGCCATCCTCTTTTGCAATGACCTTTTGTGTCTTGCCCTCCTTGTGCAAGGTGTCAATGGTCGTCTTCTGGACAACTGTCAGGTCACCAGTCTTCCCCATGATTGTGTAGCCTACAGAACTAGACTGAGAAACCATTTAAAGGCCTTTGCAGGTGTTTTGAGTTCATTAGCTGATTAGAGTGTGGCACCAGGTGTCTTCAATATTCAACCTTTTCACAATATTCTAATTTTCTGAGATACTGAATTTGGGATTTTCCTTAGTTGTCAGTTATAATGATCAAAATTAAAAGAAATAAACATTTGAAATATATCAGTCTGTGTGTAATGAATGAATATAATATACAAATTTCACTTTTTGAATGGGATTAGTGAAATAAATTAGGGATGTCCCTACATGGACAAGGATTTTGCCATCTTTGTGGGGACATTTTGTCCTCATAACATAGGTGACCTTTACCTGGGCCACACACACACACATATTATACAGTGGTGGCCAAAATTATTAGAACACTTGGCATCTGGGAGTCGTCTTATTGGGCCGGGATTTATTTTACCAGAGGACATTGTCCCGAAATATTCTTGTAACTATTGCCGGAACTACCTGCGACAGAAGGAATCTGCTGGAAAATTGAAAATTATGGCCTGGCCCCCTCAAAGTCCGGACCTCAACCCCATCGAACACATTTGGGGCGAGTTGGAAAATAAACTGGACAGAGCTATTGTACATTCAAAGGAAAGCCTTTGGCTTCAGTTGCACAGGGCAAGGGATAACATTAGTGTTGAAGTTCTCAGAGGAAACAATATTGACACTATAGAGAGATGTGCTGCTGTAATTGCTGCAATAGGTGGACATACCAAATATTAAAGTTAAAAGTGGATACAAACAGTACAACTCACTTCATCTGGTCAGAGCAACCATCTGCATGTTTCATGAACATTATGAAATGAAATCATGTTTTGGAGGCAAAAAATAATCTAAGTTCTAATAATTTTAGCCTCCACTGTATATTAAAGAGACAACAGGTAAATAGGGTAAAAAATAGATATCAACATACTTCCCCCTTTTTTATATATAATAATCAAATGATGCATACATTTACAGAGCATTTGCATACATTTACAGAATATAAATCTGAACATTGGATAAAACCTGGTCCATAAATCTTGTTTAATTTTGTTAAAATATTAGAGTCACAGGTTTTTACAGAGGGGGTTGTTGGATATCTCTTTTTGCTATCAGTCAACAACCAGAAATATTCAGGCAAATAATATGAACCCTCTGTAAAAACTTTCAGAATAGACAGGAATAAAATATTCGTGTATGTAAATGCTACCGAAGTGGATATTTCTGGCTTAGTGCATTAAAAAAGAAAACCTTTAAAATATGTTTTAAAATGTACAGGTGTGAAATTAAAGTATGGCAGCGCAAACCCTCTTTTGGCATTAAAAAAAGCTACTGTAAGGATTTACTAACGATGCGCAGTGGAAAAAAAAGCACTGAAAAGGTGTGGACAGAGTTATTTTTGTGGCTGGCATATGCATTTGTAGGAGTTTCCCTTTCAGATGCACCATTAATGGGAGAAGAGGATTTAAATGAATCATGCAAGGTGATTTACTAAGGTTTGCTCTAGTCAATTTACTGGTATTTGTGCCATTATTTACAACACAAAAAAGCATGTCCTAAACCAGATGTTAATTTGCGCTGCTTTTGGTATCCGGCTGCATCTGTGTTCTTTCATTTGTGCGTTGTCAGTAGATCACATGCAGAACTGTCCACTACCATCTGCGCTTTTTTGGAATTGTGCTCCCATGCTAATTTGCCCTGTTAAGTAAATCTAATAGTGTGTATTTGTCACAGTCCTCATGCTTGAGGTCAAAGAGATCAATATTGAATAAAAACAAATCTGAAAGGTTTGAGAACCACTTGCATAGGGTTTAGGGTATATCAATATATTTCAATACAGTAAACCATTATGAATAAAAGAGGTCCTCACTAAGTTAATGGGTTGATGAATGAAAGCGATCTTAAGACTCCTCAATTTCAAAGTAATTGTGTGTGTGTGTCAGTCAGAGTCAGGCTGTTCTCTACTGGCAATGATCCAAGAGTGGTGGCCCAGAAGAAGTCCTCTCATCTGGGTAAGTGCTGTGGGCCAATGTGTGTGTGTGTGTGTGGATGCATCTTAAGAATTATCCAGATGGGACACGCAGGTGTGACAGCTCGATCCACACCTCTGTGTCAAGATGTGAATTTGTCCTTTGTAATATTGAAGGTATTAATATTAGTTGCAATACTAAGTGCCAACATAAGAATCGTTGGCACTTAGTATATACCCACCACCAACCCACCCCCCCACCCCCGTTCTTGTGTCGTAACAAGGCCCACCACGGAACCGATGGAGAGAGGACTCAGGAAGGAGTTAGGAACATGGCCGACAGAGGTGGAGATTTGAAAGGAACCAGGGTGACACTGAAGGGCTAAGGCGACGCCACGGGCACAAGTGACCGAGGTGGAATCTGTGGGACTGAGGACAATGGTAGAAACGGAGGGAAGGAGGAGACTGGCAGAGCCAGATGGGTGGAGGGTCAAGGAGAAGCTAGAGATCCAGAAGACGAGGTACGTTGGGCGGGTCTCCAATCCATGACGTTGAACTTCACTAATATGCCCTAGGTGACGGACTTTGGTGCCGGCTATAGTGCACCTGGTTGGACTCCCTGATGGGCTAAGAAATTGGCCACTGGCATTTGCTCTGGCTTCATGGCTAATGGTCCTTTGTGGGTGTGGCTGAAGGCCTGCTGGCAATGTCCTCCTTCACGGGGCTAGCGGAAAAAAAAGATTCCACATTGAACCAGCACCTGCTCTACATATGAGGCGAAGCTCCTTCAAGGACCTCAGGTGTGCCTTGGACTGCTTGTTGAGGCAGGTGTGAGGAAAAGATGCAGAGCGAGCAGTTGGGATAATGGGTTGGGCACGCCAGATCCCTCATGTGATTCTTGAGGGAATGAGCCTCCTGTTCCAGAAAGAGGAGACGAATAGCAGGTATCAATTTTTTCTTGATTTTCAATCATCTCTTTATGTTTGGTGTTCTGTTGCATATGTTGTGTAGTATAATCCAACTACCAAATATGCATGACACAGAATACTCAAAACAAAGAGACTTAAATGACACACAAAAAAATATGCAGAAGAAGCTCAAACTCAAACTATATATATACCGAGCCAAGAACAATGAGAACAGAATCCTTACAAGTATAATGAACGGAACAAGACACAGGTGCATAACTCAATGAGAAACTATGGCAACAAACTAGAAATGAGAACAGGAACAAGGATAACCATAAAAACAAAAATAAACATGACATGATCATCACATTGAGGTATTGATTTAAATATCCCATTAAATGGTTTGACAAGAAATGTCATCAATATTTTAGTCTATTCTTCGAGAGAAAAAAAAGACTACATTGTCAATGTTTTCCTGTCATTTCTTTTTTTAGAAGTAAACTAGCATATTGATTATCTATAATTATATATTTGGACTAAATGTGTGTGTGTGTGTGTGTGTGTGTGTGTGTGTGTGTGTGTGTGTGTGTGTGTGTGTGTGTGTGTGTGTGTGTGTGTGTGTGTGCGTGCGTGCGCATGCATGTGTGTGTGTGTAAATCCTCTTTCCATTTTCATCAGAGTGAATCAGTAGTCTCTCCTGGGACAGGGCTCAGTCTGATCCCAGGCTCAGCTGGCCTCTCTGGGCTTCATCTCTCAAGCAGGTGTCCTCATGTGCTGGAGCCTGTTCTCATCAGCCTCTCACAAACTAAAGGATTCTGAGAAACCTGCAAGACCTCAGGGGAAGACTCAGGAAACTGCCTGGGAGAGACTTTTTCACTGTGTATTGAGTAGACATAAAGTTTTCTGGAAACTTTGCAAGTCTGTGCAATCATATGTCAAAGGTAAGATCATTCTGTTTCTTACTGGGTCCTGTCAATTAAATGCCTATGTATAGGGACACTACATCTCTATACAATCACTATATCTATAAAAAAATATTTTTTCTTATTGATTTAAAAAAAAGTTAAAAAAAAAAAGTAATTTAAATGTCTGTTTATTATATGACCATGTAATGTATTTATTTTTATAAAATGCAAGAATCATATATGTTACAATTAACACATTTAAATAATAAAACAGTAAAATTATGAATTATTATTATTATTATTAAATGATTCAGTTATAGTCCGTAATACAGTAAATCCAAAAGAAGTTTTAACAGAAATTATAAAGTTAAAAAATGTGGGGTCAGTAATTTTTTTTTTTTTTTTTTTTTTTACAAATTAATTGTTTTATTCAAAAGTGGCATTTAAGACCTTTTTTGTTTTTTATTTTGTATTTACTTTTAATTTGTTACAACTATATCATTTTAGAATGATTTCTGAAGGATCATGTGACCATGCTGAAAATTCAGCTTTGCCATCACAGGAATATATTACATTTTAAAATTGATTAAATAAGAAAACAGATTAAAGCATCTGTATTAAAACAACAATTTCTCTGTTTTAGTTCACTAGTTGAGAAATGTAAATTTTCCTAACTCTTTAAATTGGAGTTAGTCTGGAGTGGAATGGCAGAGCAGGCCATTCCATTGTGTTATGGTATTCGGGCTGCCGAGGTGTTCTGTCAGGCCTGTGTTGCTCTAGTTTCATGAATGTTGTGGTGAACCGCTCTGCTTTGCCCACTCAACCACACAGTCATCACACACTACTGTTGGCATTAGCCTGCTAGCGTTCCAACCTGAGCTCCATAATTATGTGTGAATGTTTGAGTGTTTATTCGTGTCACAACCAACTTCACAGAAAGAATTGCACCTGATATTCACAGTTTTACACTTCCTCCAACCCCTATGTGTTTGTTTATTAAATATTTGGACATACTTGATTAATGCTTTCTGTAATAAGTGTGTTTATAGCTTAATTCCATACATTTTTAAAACCTTTTACAGTCAAAGTCAGTGCAGAAAATGCTGAAAAGTGCACAAATTCTGTCTAGGTCTGCTCATAATTGTCTGAGTTATAATAAGCATCTGATTAAGAAGTTATTACAGCCTCTCAATATGCCTTTAACACTGTTCCAACCCTCAGTGAGCTGTTTACTGTTATTTAAGGCAGCAATATACATAAAATGGAGCCTCATAAGTAAATGATATGAAATACCCTTTGTAAATTGCACACACACACACACACACACACACACACACACACACACATAGCAATCTCCAAGTGCATGAGAGATTCAACTAACACTCACATTTGATTCAACAGAACTTGAGGCTCAATATTAATAAAAAAATCATGCTGGGTGTATTTTTAATGAAATGGAACAAATCATTTTAATACTTAATAGATATATGCACTACTGTTCAAAAGTTTGGGGTCACTGAGATTTTTTGGTAACATTTTATTTTAAGGTGACGTAGTTATACATTACTACATAGCAATAACAGTAAATTATGCATAATTAAGTAACTAACCATAAACTAAACTATAACCCTAACCGTAACTCTACAGTAAGTACATGTAGTTTTTATATTATTAGGTACTTATTTTAGTAAGTACAATGTAACTATGTCACCTTGAAATAAAGTGTAACCAATCTTATTGGTCCTACTCCATATTAATTGTGTATTCACACTTGTGGTTCAGTTCTCTTTGTTCTTTTTGTTCTGGACCAAAAAAGAAAATGATACAGCTAGTCCTGTTTGGTTTTGTGAACTTACAAAACATCCAAAACAAACATTGGGCTAAATGTGCTTGTTCTATGTGCATACATATGATGGTATTTTTACTATCTGAGAACTCACAAAGAGCTACTACAATGTGTAAAGGTGCAAAACAGTGCAAGGAATTCCTCCATCGCACACAAGTGAAGATCTGCTGCAAGGAGACATTTCTGATGCCTGTACCGAACTGTAATGGGCAAAATCACTCATATGATGAGAAGAACCAGGTATCCTTGAGCATGCTGACCTTTTTAGGGTCATACAGTACCTGTGACATCATGTCCTGCTTTTGGTTTGTTTATATGTATTTGGTCCATATTGTGTTCATATTTCACCAGTGTTTGTTTGGAAGTGGACCGAGACCCCTTGTTTGATGCACACCAGGGTTCAGATGGCAGCGTTCACACTTATTCAAATTAACCACACTAATAGAGCAATCACACCAGAGTTTGTTTTATACCGGGTTCAGACGTCACAATTCGTTTGACGTAGGGTGTTGTGATGATTCATAAACAGCTTTCAAACATGGTGAAACAAAAGAGAGACAATTGTATTGGTGCTGCTAGGTAAAATTATGCAATGGAGGAAAAGTCTGTGGAGCTATGGCAACAATACTCCTACCTTTATGATGTTTCCTCAAGGGACTACCACGTCAGAGTGAAAAAAGATAAATGCTGGTGAACAATAGCGGAGGCAATTCGGCAACCCAGTGAGTACTGGAAGTAGCATTAGGCTAGTACAACCATTGTTTGTTTACGCTCTTGTGAAGACAGTCGTTAACGACGGCTAGCGATGATTGGTCGGAAAGCAACGTGTAGTCTGATATGTTTCTTGTCCATGACACAAAAGGGCCAGATTTACTAACAGCTTGCACCAGCACAAACCATCTTTTGAGTTTAAATAAACTACTGTCAGGATTTACTAAAGACACGCAGTGAAATTTTCACGCTGAAAAGGCATGGACGGTTATTTTTACCCCCAGTGAGCTGTTTAGTGCATATATGTTTGTATTAGTTTCCCTCTACACAACATTTATGGGAGGAGAGTATTTAAATGCAAGCTGATTTACTAAAGTTTGCTCTAGTCAATTTACTGGTATTTGCGGCATTATTTACTTGCCAAAAAAGCATATCTTAAATCAAATGCTAATTTGCGCTGCCCTTGGTAGATTTCTTTGGTCATTATGGAAATGATCCGGCTGTGTCTGTGTTCTTTAATTTGCACATCATCAGTAGATCACACGCAGAACTTTCCACTCCCATTGGCACCTTTATAGGATTGCGCTCTCACTTTAGTAAATCTGGCACAAAATTGCATAATCTGAGAGTGACTATTGTAACATATCATGTAGCAAAACAAAAATATCATGTAGACTGAACTCTGCATTAATTGAACCAAACCTGCCAAGTGCAAACACACCCTAAATGTCATTATTATTTCATAATATTTCTGTTAATTATATAAATATATATACCGATCAGGTATAACATTATGACCACTGACAGGTGGTCACAGCACCAGTTAGTGGGTGGGATATGTTAGGCAGCAAATCCTCAAAGTTGATATGTTAGAAGCAGGAAAAATGGGCAAGCATAAGGATGTACAAGGAGTTTGAAAAGGGCCAAATGTGATGGCTATACGACTGGGTCAGAACATCTCCAAAACTGCAGCTCTTGTGGGGTGTTCCCGGTCTGCAGTGGTCAGTATCTATCAAAAGTGGTCCATGGAGGTAACACTGGTGAACCGCGACAGGGTCATGGGCAGCCAAGGCTCATTGATGCACATGGAGAGTGAAGGCTGGCCCATGTTGTCCAATCAAACAGACAAGCTACTGTAGCTCAAATTGATGCTGGTTCTGATAGAAAGGTGTCAGAATGCACAGTGCATTGCAGTTTGTTTCTTATGGGGCTGCATAGCCACAGACCATTCAGGGTGCCCATGTTGACCCCTGTCCACTGCCGAAAGTGCCAACAGTGGGCACATGAGCATCAGAACTGGATCACGGAGCAATGGAAGAAGGTGGCCTGGTCTGATGAATCATGTTTTCTTTTGCATCACGTGGATGGCCGGATGCGTGTGCATCACTTGAGGAACACATGGCATCAGGATGCACTATGGGAAGAAGGCAAGCCGGCGGAGGCAGTCTGATGCTTTGGTCAATTTTCTGCTGGGAAACCTTGGGTCCTGCCATCCATGTGGATGTTACTTTGACATGTACCACCTACCTAAGCATTGTTGCAGACCATGTACATCCTTTCATGGAAACGGTATTCCCTGGTGGCTGTGGCCTCTTTCAGCAGGATAGTGTACCCTGCCACAAAGCAAAAATGGTTCAGGAACGGTTTGAGGAGCACAACAACGAGTTTGAGGTGATGACTTGGCCTCCAAATTCCCCAGATCTCAGTTCAGTGGAGTCCATGCCTCGACGGGTCAGGGCTGTTTTGGCAGCAAAAGGGGATCAACACAATATCAGGTCATAATGTTATGCCTGATCAGTGTGTGTGTGTGTGTGTGTGTGTGTGTGTGTGTGTGTGTGTGTGTGTGTGTGTATATATATATATATATATATATACACTCACCTAAAGGATTATTAGGAACACCATACTAATACTGTGTTTGACCCCCTATCGCCTTCAGAACTGCCTTAATTCTATGTGGCATTGATTCAACAAGGTGCTGAAAGCATTCTTTAGAAATGTTGGCCCATATTGATAGGATGGCATCTTGCAGTTGATGGAGATTTGTGGGATGCACATCCAGGGCACGAAGCTCCCGTTCCACCACATCCCAAAGATGCTCTATTGGGTTGAGGTCTGGTGACTGTGGTGGCCATTTTAGTACAGTGAACTCATTGTCATGTTCAAGAAACCAGTTTGAAATGATTCGAGTTTTGTGACATGGTGCATTATCCTGCTGGAAGTAGCCATCAGAGAATGGGTACATGGTGGTCATAAAGGGATGGACATGGTCAGAAACAATGCTCAGGTAGGCTGTGGCATTTAAACGATGCCCAATTGCCACTAAGGGGCCTAAAGTGTGCCAAGAAAACATCCCCCACACCATTACACCACCACCACCAGCCTGCACAGTGGTAACAAGGCATGATGGATCCATGTTATCATTCTGTTTACGCCAAATTCTGACTCTACCATCTGAATGTCTCAACAGAAATCGAGACTCATCAGACCAGGCAAAATTTTTCTAGTCTTCAACTGTCCAATTTTGGTGAGCTTGTGCAAATTGTAGCCTCTTTTTCCTATTTGTAGTGGAGATGAGTGGTACCCGGTGGGGTCTTCTGCTGTTGTAGCCCATCCGCCTCAAGGTTGTGCGTGTTGTGGCTTCACAAATGCTTTGCTGCATACCTCGGTTGTAACGAGTGGTTATTTCAGTCAAAGTTGCTCTTCTATCAGCTTGAATCAGTTGGCCCATTCTCCTCTGACCTCTAGCACCAACAAGGCATTTTCGCCCACAGGACTGCCACATACTGGATGTTTTTCCCTTTTCACACCATTCTTTGTAAACCCTAGAAATGGTTGTGTGTGAAAATCCCAGTAACTGAGCAGATTGTGAAATACTCAGACCGGCCCGTCTGGCACCAACAACCATGCCACGCTCAAAATTGCTTAAATCACCTTTCTTTCCCATTCTGACATTCAGTTTGGAGTTCAGGAGATTGTCTTGACCAGGACCACACCCCTAAATGCATTGAAGCAACTGCCATGTGATTGGTTGATTAGATAATTGCATTAATGAGAAATCGAACAGGTGTTCCTAATAATCCTTTAGGTGAGTGTATATAAGCATTAAACAATCTCACAGACCATAAACTTTTTAACGATAGTGACAATTTTTAATTCTTGCACAAAGTAGTTTGTGTATTACTGATGCTGAGCTCTCGCGCCTGAATGATAGCTTTACAGTACATCAGGAATGTGATTATGTGCCTAGAAATGTTGTCTAGGTGGGAAGCTCACTAGATTTTGGAACAGATTTTATGTTTCTATCCCTTAGACCTGCACTTTTTGTGTGGGTTAGAATGCAGTTGTTTTTCTACATTTTCTTTCTTTTTTTCTTACCAAACGCACATTGAGCTTGAGTTGGAAAACGCTAAATGAGATTGATCTTTACCCAGGTCATAAAATCCACTTTTATACAGTTATATTTGAAATGGTCAACTTGCAATAGCTTATTTTCTCCTCCACTTGTGTGAATTTCTGCGCGATTTACTGTATAAAACAGTGAGACGAGATCTCTTCAAGATTCCCATAAACCTGCCACCATGGTGGCTAATCTCCTTTGTCGTGGATGTTAATGAGAGCGTGTAGGCTGATGAACTTGCATACACTGCTCTCTCCTCCCCCCCATTCTCATGCACACTCCTCACGTGCACAGCCCTGAGTCTTCCTGTGAGCCACTTCCTTCTGATGCTGCTGTGGCAACCGTATCTAGGGACAGGACAGCAGTGTTGCCTGGACTTCTTCTGAGTTAGTCATGCCAAAGCTGACAGTTTTTAGGAACACACATACACATGTACACACACACAAATGCTCTGGCTATGTAAGAGCCCATCTGGCCTGATGTATGACAATACAGCAGGATGACTACAGCTCGCTGTGTGACTCATGCTTAGTCTGGGAAAATATACAAGTATTTTCAACCATGAAATAGACATTAGAAATCTCCATTTTGATGAAGAATCGTGCAGTCTTTTCCTGTTTTATGAAAAGGATGGAACATTAAGAAGCCATAACCTTTCCCTAACAGGCACACAAAGCTCTTTCTTCATAGTCAAACACGAGCATGACCTTTTTAAAAATAAACTTGATTCAAAGAGATTCCTCAATGCTAGTCAGTGCCAGGAAGACCACAATCTGTCGAAGCTTTTATTTGGTTCCGTCTCCCTCTCTCATTGTATAGCAGAGGCTTGTCTCTAGTATCAGGCTTCCATATTCATCTCATTTCATTTGCACTGTGGGTCAGATGGCTTTAATTTCACTGACTGCACCCTGGCTGGCCAAAACACTGATGCAATAATGTGGCAACAATAGAAAGCTGTGCATGCCGTGGGGAGCTGTGCTGGACAGGCTCTGTTTTGGCATCCCATTATTTTAGGTTTGATTTGTTTGGTGGGTTTGCATCCACAGTGTCTCCATAGATTTGTTCTTTGACCATTCTTGCTGCTCCCCCCATCTAGCCTCTCAGCTAAGCCATAAAAAAATCGAAACTTTCTCAGTAAAAAGATAACTTGTATTACCTAAATTAACAAACAGTTTTGCCTTAATGTGTTATATTTAGAATTATATGTAGCATATAGAACATTTGGTCATACTTTAGTTGAGCTATTTTTTTAAGTATTATCTACGACTTTTTGCTTCAATAAACACCTAATTACTGCTTATTAATAGTTAGTAAGTTAGTTGTCTGTCTATCTATCTATCTATCTATCTATCTATCTATCTATCTATCTATCTATCTATCTATCTATCTATCTATCTATCTATCTATCTATCTATCTATCTATCTATCTATCTATCTGTCTGTCTATCTATCTCTATCTATCTATCTATCTGTCTGTCTGTCTGTCTGTCTGTCTATCTATCTATCTGTCTGTCTGTCTCTATCGTCTGTCTGTCTGTCTGTCTGTCTGTCTGTCTGTCTATCTCTAACTATCATCTCACTGTAAAAGGCAATCAGTTGACTTAACATAAAAAGTGAGGAAACCCGTTGCCTTAAAATTATTTTAGAAAATAAATTTAAAATGATGTGGAATTGTCATGTTTACATAACTTAATTTTTTCAATTACAAAATGAAGTTTGTTACTAAATAGTTTTAAAGCAACAGGATTCCTCACTTCTTAAGTCAACTGATCACTTTTTTTACAGTCTATCTATCTATCTATCTATCTATCTATCTATCTATCTATCTATCTATCTATCTATCTATCTATCTATCTATCTATATCTATATCTATCTATATCTTATATTATATGTCTTTCAATTGCAATCCTTCAGACAGTTATAATTCAGTTTAAAAAATTATAGTACAAAAACATTTGAATCACAAAATTCATTTCAGTTACTAAAAATCACCATTAAGATTAATATCTATCTCTAGTACATTTAAGTCAGAATAAAAATGTTAAAGGTATTTTTGAAGAAAAAAAAAAAGGAAAGGAGCAGATTATACCAAATGAATGTTCATGCGACAGCATTTCAGCATATCATAGTTATTTTAAATGTCTGTTATACAATTTGTAGCCCATTTGTGCTTGTTAATGCCATAGGCTGTTAGAAAGGCCCTACCTGTGTCGTATTTTGATTTTTGTATCCATACACTATACCCAGACACAAAACACACACACACACACACACACACACAGCACTGTAACAATACTGTCCTGAGCTAACCCTCAGCTGAAACCCAAGAAACCACACTGCCACCTGCTGGAGGATTCGAGTGAAGCCATTGAACTGTCAGTTGGGCTTCTAGTGATTCTTCTATTTTTTTATTCACTAGAACACATTTCTCAATACTTAGGTCGCTTTTTAAAAACTCCTCACGCAGTTCTCCTAACTAACTTTCAACTTGGCACAGCAGTCAATTTGTACACTCATTCATGTATATATTTATGAAATATTTTATAGTATATATTTTTATAATTTATATTATATATAAATATAACTTTTTTTCTTAACTATATATATATATATATATATATATATATATATGTATATGTATTTATATATACACAATAATTATACACACAATAATTATACATTACACATATATTATGTAAACACAAACTTTTATTTTGGAAGCGATGAATTGACAGCACTAATTTTAATATGACATTACTTTAGAAATGTAGAAAGTTGCTGTCTTATTCAGTTTTGTATTATGTTAGGTTTTGAACTTATATTTACGTAAATGTTTTGAAAGAAGCATGTAAACGTGCAAATTGGCCTGTAGGCACATGGAGTTTTAGCGCTGATTGTTTGAATGAGAAAAGAATTCATGCAATTTGCAAGAATTTAATGCATTTTTTTGCCAAAGCAATAATAAATGATCCACATTGTAGCCCATATAGACTGCTGTTGTTCTCACTGTGTGAAGTAAAAAGTGACCTAAGTATTGAGAAATGTGTTCTATGTGGATTGTAAATGGTCATTAACTATTGTTTATTACAAAATGTGATGTTGAAGGTAACAACATGCCATATCTGCTTATATTATTTTGCCATTCAATACATTATATGTAATATAAGAGTGTTTAGAACAAGTGTTCATCACCAGCCCAGCAAGCACAAAATAGATCAAACCATCTGTTGTGATTTTTTCCCCCTCCTTTTTTGGCCCTGTTACTATTAATTGTATAAAGTTCAGCCAGTCTATAAGACAAACACACAGCATGGTAATGAGGTACACTGTGGGCAAACCCACCTCCAACTGACCTACTTTGTGTATCCAGGCGGACAAAATCATCAACAACTTTTTGGTGGTGTTATTTATTTACAGCTTCTTTTGTATTATTCCTTTATTTTTTAATCAAATTTTATTTTTTTAGGGCGAATTGCTGGAAAGCAAGACTCATTACAGATATATGGCCTCAGTCCAGCAATACCCGCCCACTCCTGCCAGTCATGATTTGCATGGTTCTGATTGGCTGATTGTACTCATCAGTTGCAGATGGGAGCTTACTGCCTTCATCAAGGGAGGAATATAAGCAGCCCAAATCACCTTAGCTCTTTTTAGAAGAACATTGGGTGGCTTGAGTGTCTGGTAATTGTGTTTCTTGTAATGCGATGGATGGGAGAGAGTGAATGAGATGAACACAGAATGAATGAATAGAGGGTGAGAAAGAGAGATGAATAGCTCTTTGGACAGACAGGTGTGGTGTTTCTGGGTAAAGATGAACACAAACACCACAGAATTATGCAGGCCATCAGAAAGACTAAAGCTGAAACCATTGGTGTCTTGGCTTCAACCAGATCCAAGGGGCCTCAAGATGACTTACAATGATAAAAACAAGTATTGAAAATCAACATATTTATTATTTTAATTCACTGCCCAAAAATTGTTATCATCCTTTCAGAACGATATGAGGAAGCCTGATTTTAAAGTGTGGCTTTCTAGATCCAAAAAAGGTAGAACTTTCAGTAAAACTTTACAGGATGGTTCAATTTGTTAACATTTTTCAGTATTTATGAATCTTACCATTCATAAAAATTAAACTAATCATTGTTAGATAATGCTAAAACAGATTTGATTTTAATATTAGTAAATGATAGTAAGATTAATAAATGCTTCATATTTTATTTTATTTTTAATTTTTTTATTTTTTTATTTTTATCATTAATTCATGTTAACTTATGTAACTAATGCTAACCGATGGAACCTTGTTGTAAAGTGTTACCAGAATTGCTAATTGTGAGTAAAAATATTAATTAATTTATTGAAAAAAAAAAAAAATTTAGGAATACTTAATTTTTCTTTTGCAAGTTTTTGCATACATTTTTTTAAAAGTAAATTTCACATACGGAATTAAGTAAACTACTTAACTAAGTTAAGTAAAATTAAGTAAAAGATGTTGATATTTCAAATCACCAAAACAAACACGCCCCTACCCCAAAAGGGTCTCGCCCCTATTTTGATAGCGCCGCCCCACACATACGTACGCCACGCAGGCAACGACTATAGCGGTTTAGACACTCCAGGCTTACATGGTGTGGAAATGAATGGGTCTTTATCATCGCTGAAGTGAACAACGATACGATTGCAAATGGACAAACAAGCAAACATGACACACAAGCATATTCAAGCAAAAGCCAGCATATACACTCACCTGTTTACCTGTTTCTGTTTACATTTCTGTTTACCTGACCTGTTTAAATTTCACTGCCGGTTGTATATTCTGTATATAACTGTGTATGTGACAAATAAAACTCTTGAATCTTGAATCACCTAAAGGATTATTAGGAACACCTGCTCAATTTCTCATTAATGCAATTATCTAATCAACCAATCACATGGCAGTTGCTTCAATGCATTTAGGGGTGTGGTCCTGGTCAAGACAATATCCTGAACTCCAAACTGAATGTCAGAATGGGAAAGAAAGGTGATTTAAGCAATTTTGAGCGTGGCATGGTTGTTGATGCCAGACGGGCCGGTCTGAGTATTTCACAATCTGCTCAGTTACTGGGATTTTCACACACAACCATTTCTAGGGTTTACAAAGAATGGTGTGAAAAGGAAAAACATCCAGTATGCGGCAGTCCTGTGGGCGAAAATGCCTTGTTGATGCTAGAGGTCAGAGGAGAATGGGCCGACTGATTCAAGCTGATAGAAGAGCAACTTTGACTGAAATAACCACTCGTTACAACCGAGGTATGCAGCAAAGCATTTGTGAAGCCACAACACGCACAACCTTGAGGCGGATGGGCTACAACAGCAGAAGACCCCACCGGGTACCACTCATCTCCACTACAAATAGGAAAAAGAGGCTACAATTTGCACGAGCACACCAAAATTGGACATTTGAAGACTGGAAAAATGTTGCCTGGTCTGATGAGTCTCGATTTCTGTTGAGACATTCAGATAGTAGAGTCAGAATTTGGCATAAACAGAATGAGAACATGGATCCATCATGCCTTGTTACCACTGTGCAGGCTGGTGGTGGTGTAATGGTGTGGGGGATGTTTTCTTGGCACACTTTAGGCCCCTTAGTGGCAATTTGGCATCGTTTAAATGCCACGGCCTACCTGAGCATTGTTTCTGACCATGTCCATCCTTTTATAACCACCATGTACCCATTCTCTGGTGGCTACTTCCAGCAGGATAATGCACCATGTCACAAAACTCGAATCATTTCAAATTGGTTTCTTGAACATGACAATGAGTTCACTGTACTAAAATGGCCCCCACAGTCGCCAGATCTCAACCCAATAGAGCATCTTTGGGATGTGGTGGAACGGGAGCTTCGTGCCCTGGATGTGCATCCCACAAATCTCCATCAACTGCAAGATGCTATCCTATCAATATGGGCCAACATTTCTAAAGAATGCTTTCAGCACCTTGTTGAATCAATGCCACGTAGAATTAAGGCAGTTCTGAAGGCGAAAGGGGGTCAAACACAGTATTAGTATGGTGTTCCTAATAATCCTTTAGGTGAGTGAATTAGTTCTGTGAAACAAAACAAACAAAACCAATGTTACTCGCCTATTGAGAAGAAATAAAGCAACCTCGGCGTCCGATTGCAGGTCTTCGCTCCTTGAGTTCTCTCCAGCGCTGCAAAGCTGATACTTCTTGCCTGATCGTAAGCCTTCTTTTGTTCCATAGACATTTTCCACGTGTTTTTTATCTGCCATCTCTCTCTTTCTGTCGTCACTCAGCTAATGTCCGTCCTGTGTGCGTATCTTTTGAATAATGATGTAGAAGAGCGCTCTCTTCTCACTATCATTAGTAGACAAGCCTCTTACTGCTCATTGGCTACAAGTTTGTTTTGGTACTCAGCCGAGACACTTTTATAAAGCAGTTTTAAAATAACACTTACCCCACCTTTAACTTGGCCAGTAAAAGGTTGAGTAATTTCTACTTAGTTTGAAACACTGAATTAAACCAGACTTAGGAACATCAAAGTAAATAACACAATATTGTGTAGACACCATATCTATATAATAGAAGTTAAGTGGCATGTGAACACAGAGACCTAAATACTTGGGACACAATACACAATGACGGTAACATTCAATGGATCAAATTCCATTCAGAATTTTTTTAATAATTTTATAATGTTGATATTTATGCTTTAATTTATACAAGCTTGAATTGATTACTAATATAGAATTTTTTTTTCCTTGTTTCAGTGTTTCCTACACACACACACACACACACACACACACATCCCTCTCATGTTGCAATAAAACACATACTTTATTAAAAAATGTTTCACAAGAATAAAAAATTGAGGTCAATGATACCAAACGCAATTGGCTCTTGCATTTGTAATAACCAATTATGATGTTTCCATGTGACTTTGGAAGACTTCAAATATCATATGTGTCACTTTTTATGGTCCTTTAACAGTGCTCTTTGTCATTTTTTGAGCTTGACAGCCCCTATTTATTGAATGGAAAGAGCAGCACTATTGGAACAACATGATGGTGAGTAAATTATGACAGAATTTTAATTTAACGGTGAACTCTTTAACATACAACTGATGTGTTGTGACTGTTCTCTGTTTCATTCCTCACAGTGTTGCCACGCAATTGTTCAGACAAGGCATCTCAGAGACACACATTTCTTCCTGTTTTGTTCCATGAGGTGTGATTATGTGGTATTTGGGCATCTAAAAGACATTTCTTCAAAAGCGCTATGACACTGTTTCTGCTTTGGGTCAGTGCATCAAGCCACATGGGCTGCCCATGCTCCATACTCCACCGCACAGGAAAATGTAGATGAGCGAGTGTTGGGGACGAAAATAAATCCAGCAAGAGAGCGAGAGATCAGTCCTAATTAAAACAGACTTGTTTAAAAAAACTAATCTTTGAGAGGTGTTATTGCGGTTAATGAGCAGGGGGAGAGCTGCCCACATCTAATGACCAATGATGCCCCTTTCCAGACAACGCAGGAAAACACTGACATTTGCCTTCCTTTCTCACACTTCATCACTCAGTAGAACATCAGTCAGTCACTCACACACAATGCCTCGCCCGCTTTCTCGCAAACACTCTCACAGTAATGATGATAAATGGTAGAGAACATTTACCTGACATTCACCATCTAAAGGTCCAAACCTCAGCAAGTTTAGAGAGATGACTAGGTTTTTTCATTATCTGAAGAAAAATTTGAGTGGTGCTTACGTGTACAAAAAACAAAAAAAACACGGGAGTTTTTCATAAAAGTTGCGTAGTTTTACTTAAAGGTGCACTATGTAAAAAAATTTTCAGTAAAATATCCAAAAAACACTAGGCCAGTGTTATATATTTAGTTCAGTTGAGTACTTACCATATCCCAATTGTTTCTAACTATTTGTAAATCGTGAGAAAATTACGTGTGAAGGAGTCGTCTGTCAATGCCGTCATATCTGCGCTACCCTCGGTTTCCGGTTTTATTTTGCAGAAACGGTTTACTCTTACTGCAGTGTGCAACAAGTGTCATAGCAGCCGCTGAGCAAATGCACAGAGTAACGTCATAACATCATTTTCAACACACTCAGCTGTATCTAATATGATACCTCATACTCATGACCGAAAAGCGGAAACAGCGCCAGCGACTGTGCCATAATAAAAGTCCCGCTGCTCGCGAGGCGTGTTAACCTTATTAACAGTCGCTCCAGCGGCCTTGCTCAGCTCCACAACACTTGGTCCTGCTCTGCTTCATACTACAATAACGTTAATAATCGCATCCATGAACATGATTTCTGTGTGCTTGTGCGTGCCTCAAAAGAGGACTTGCAAAGATACATAACAGCTACAAGTGTATGCACTATTTGCTTTATGCAAGCAGTATATAGGATAAATCACTATACAGTAGTTAATAACATCCCTATTATACTTTATCGACACAAATTGATAGGTCAAACAGCCACCCACAAATAATCTATAAACAAAGCATCCGGCTGTCTTTGAGTTCACATGAACAACGGTTAAAGTTACTGTCAGGTTACAGAAGAATACCATAATTCCTCCATTCAATTAGGCTTAAGACATCGATAGTCACACAGACCTATAACAACCCATCCACAACACATAATTGGGAATAACATGCCTTACCTTAACACAGAATTGTCCACAGAGGCCTGGGGTCAGCGTCTTTTGCTGTTCGTCCAGAAATCCAAGAAGTGGATATTCGTTTATATTTTTTTCTATGAATCTTTGTGTAAACATGTACTAAACAGGAGTGGTATTTGCACCGCAGCGCCACCGCACCTTAATACTCATGACAAGAATAGCATGTATAGTTATCTTTGTTGAAGTGAATTAGGTTCAAATCGCCGTCATGCATGAATTAATATTTGTGCAATTTTACACATAATAATTCACAATGAGCACATTACACAAAACTGAAACTGCACGTCAAAATAACACATTGTCAATATTTTTTGAGACCCCCCAAAATTTCACAAATCACGTTTTCCGGAGAGCCGATGTATTATTAATAGGAGCTCTCCCTAGCTCCCCATAGTTCGCAAAAGTTTTTTTTCTGAAGTATTTACTTAAAAAATCATTTCTTATCAATGTTACACACACATACACATCCCTCTCAGGTTGCAATAAAACATAGTTTATTAAAAAATGTTTCACCAGAATAAAAATTTGACACTTGAATATGCTTGGGTGTTGTGGCTGGTTGCTAGAGCACTGTATGTGGTTGCTAGGGTGTTTAGAACGGTTGTTAGGTTGTTGCTAAGTGGTTATTTACAGGCCCGAGGCAAAAAAGCCCACCTCCAACCTTGACGATTGTTGATACGTGTAAGTTTGATCATTTATGGTTGTTTGTGATTTTTCATTATACAGAAAGAGCCACTATAAAATTCCTCAAAATATCAAATAACAAATAAATGTGTTTTCCTAAAGAAAAATATAGAGAAACAGAAATATGATTGATGGTTAATGACTAGTGATTAATGGGGCATATTCAATCTGTTATCTTCTCAATAACATTGCCAAATTCTGAAACTAAACAAATATTTAATCATTCATTATTAATTTAATTTAGTTTTATTATATTCAGGCTTTAGTCACATGACTAAATTGATATGTATGTCGAAACAAATACTCTAATGCACCAATGCATATTAATAAATCAACCAAAAATCCAATTCAATATGCACACAGATAGTAGTATTTGGAAAAGCAGTCATTGTGTTTTGAAAGCAAATGCAAGTATAATCACATAAATTGGTAGAGTCTAAAAAAATGAAAGTAAAAACATTGAAAAAATTATTAATTTAAGCTGAATAATGAGAAACATTCAAGGAGATGAACAATTTTAACTCAATTTAAATTCCCATTAAAAACATAATTACCCAAAGAGGACAGAGCGATTTAATCAAAGTTGGTAATGGTTTAGAAAAAAAGAGATTGGTGCGGGTGGCAGTGCAGGCCATCGAGAATACGAGAGAATACGAGAGCATACAACTCTGGAATAAATCCAAGCATCCGAGAAGTCAAGCACAGTCACCATTGACCTTGAAAATGGATCTTCATCCTGAACTGTAATTTTAAAGGCAGAGCAAAGCCCAGTGCTTAACCGAGTGCTTTGTCAAAGGCCCATGTGTGTGTGTTTGGGGTCAGCCATGACCAGAGATCGTGGGAACAGGATATGGTGGTTATTGCCTATAGTTGTGTTCCTGATCTCCAGGCTCAAGCAATCAATCTAAAGCTCAATGTAGGGGGTCCATGTTGCCAAATAATACACTGGTAAGCTCTGGTATCGACTCGTCTCCCTGGTGAAACGTTGCTTTTATGTCTGCCCACTGTTGTATATCTATTGGAAGATTTCCATCTTAATTAAATACTGAGTTGGAAGCTTAACATCCAAAACATACATTTAGATATTAGTATGCATATTAAGCAGCTTTAAAACCAAACTATACATTTGTTGTATAGCTTATATTGTACTTGACTTATATGTTATCATTAATTTTATTATGAAATTATTTTATTATCTTATTTTATCATTTTTAATTATTTAGAATTGTCAGGTTTGACAATAGTTTTTTCAGACAAAACCGTTAATTGCAAAAAAGAAATTGAAATATAAAATCTTTTATTTATAACTGCTTTGAGTTTGATATGAATGGACGGACTCTTTACATATCCCATTTTGTAATTGCGTATTGATTCTTTTTTTATTACTATTTTTTTATTAAACATATACCGTTTATTTCCTACTTATTAATATTTTATCTGCTCTAAAATGTATGTCTAACATTTTTATTTTAAATTACAATGTTATATTTATATCTATTATAAAATATTTAATTTGTTTTATAGATTTAACAAAATCAGAAATCTGTGTAGAACACAATATAACACAACAATACCCGGCCATGAACTGAAAACCAAGAGGAACTTAAATACCCAGTGATGATAAACTGAATACTGCTGTGATGATTGTCCATGGCGGGAAACTAGGGAAAAAGGAAACAGGAAGCTGATAAACTAACTAAAAGTCCATGAAAATAAAAGAGGAATGCCCCCTCCAGGAAGGCACATCCTCACGCTGTAACAGATGATAGGAAGGAGGGAGGGAGGGTTGGGGTCTTTGGAGGTGGACAAGGGGTTGGTGCAGAGCAGGAACTAGGCAGGCCCACAGGAAGAAGGAACCAGGGTGGAGTAGACACGTTGGTAGTGGAGCCCCAGGCGCAGACTGAGAACAGATGGGATCGAGCAACACCGCTGGCACTGGAGACCTAGGCACAGCTGCAGCAATGAGCATCTGAGGTGGAACCAGAGTGCCTTAGGACTGAGGCAGAGCCAGTGTGACCAAGGACCTAGGTGGAGCCGGGGGAAATGCAGAGACCTGTGAAACCATAGGGGTGGAGAGACAGAGCACAGCAGAAAGCTTGTAAGTCCATGGTGCATGCAGGGTAATGACTGACCAAGGTGAAGCCTAAGGCACAAGGGAGCCCAGTGGAGACATAAGGCTGAAGGTCTCTGGTGAAGCCGAGGGAGGATGGAGGCAAGGTGGAGCCAACAAGTCAACGGGCAGAGGTGGAGTGAAGGGCACAGATGCTGGAGGTGGAGCTGGGGGATCCACTTGCTTGTGCAAAGCTAGCAATCATAAGACCCGTGGCTTATCCACACAGCAATGCGTCAGGGAAGAAGACTAGGGGCTGAAGGGAACCAGCTGAGGTGGGACAGGCTGAATTTGAATGAGGAGGCAGGAGAAGGTGGCTGGGCGGGGTCAGTAACAATGACACAGACTTGACACAAGACGACAAAAACAGACTTTGTCCTGGGCAAGACCAGCAGTGATGAACATTTGTGCAGGAAGGGACTAGTGGTGAAGATGGTTTGTGGGTGGGCAGGTTGGGAAGCAATACCTCTGTGTCCCAGTCATTCCTCAGTCTCCAGCTCCACTAATACTCCCACTACCACTAGCCGGCTCACACACCTGGACAGCCAGGTCCTAAAACTTCTTCTCTGGGACGGATGTTCCGTAGCGGGAATCAGCTGGGTCTCTCGGTCTGCGGGGGGCTCTGGTTCCATAACCACACTGGGTGCGGTGTGGGTGCGGGGTCTGGCTCTGGAGTGGTGATGGATGTAGTGAGGGGATGGACGCTGGCGAAGAAGATGTATTTGGCCAGCGTCCAGCAGGAGTTCGCCCGAGGCATCACCAGCCGAATCTCGTCATTGATTCAGATCCAGAATCCCTCCATAAGCAAGGTGTCATTGCACTGGGTGAGGTGACTGATGCTCACAAACTTCACAACATACTCCTCCCATTGCAATAGCAATAGCTCCCTGTGGGAGCCACATTAATGGAGGCAATCTCGTATAATATCTTTCTTAATGGTTGGTTATTCTGTTATGTCTTGGTCCAGATGATGATGAAAAAGAGTTCTAAAACAGTTTAAATAACAAAAGATTTATTAAACAGGTAATCCACATGTAAAAGGCAGCATGACAGTGCGTAGAACACAACAATACCTAACCATGAATTTAAAACCAAGAGGAACTTAAATACCAAGTGATGATGAACTGAATAATAAACAGCTGTGATGACTGAATGAGTGTCCATGGAAACTAATGACTGGCGGGAAACTAGGAACAAAGGAAACAGGAATCTGATGATCCATAAAAGCGAAACTAAAACAATACTGATTAAATGTAATTGTGACAATTCCCTTGTAAACTAAACTTTAAAAAACTGAGAAAATAAAACATTTAGTTTAATAGGATGGGATGGAGTCTTTACATATCCCATTTAATCATAATTAACCCCCTGGAGTCTGAGCTGTTTTGGGCCCTTTAGAAGTTTTGACATGCTCTGACATTTGTGCTTTTTTCAGTTGCTTATATACATATTAATGGAAAAAGTGATGATGTGAGAATCATTGAGCCTGCTAATTCATATAAAACAATACATTGATTTACATTTTGAAAGACACTTTTTTTCTTTACAAAGGCCGTATGCAAAGAGGCGTGAATGTTCATGAATAATGCTGTGAATAACTTTTAATCACAATTAGTTTAATAGGAATGGATGGAGTCTTTACATATCCCATTTAATCATAATTAAGTATCGATTTTTTTAAATGAAATTGAAGCCATTTGCTGCCCTAATATTTTTATTTTAAAATTAAAATGTCAATTTTATAGCTTCAACAAAAACAATATAGCTTCAACTTATTATTGTTGTTGTTATTATTCTTGGTCTGGATTTGTAATAAAAATAAAAAAAAGCATATACTTTGCACATACTTTTGATGGATTTGCACAATTGTACCTGATCTATCTCTTCCCACTTTCCATGCAAATTATGGAACAGTTTGTTCTCTATCTCAGTAAGCAGTTGTCTGACATTTGCATCACATTTGCAAACTTTCAAAGTTGACAACGTTTTCACTTTCTCCTTCAACCGAGCAAAGCTTTCCAGCAGTCCCATGTGGCCACCTCAAGTTAAACTGACCATCCACCAATAATAAACTATACGACACAGGAATGTGGGAGCATTTCCTCTGGACACTCTGAGCAATGCTTATGGAGCACAGGGCAGACCAGATGGGACTTCTGAGTACTTCATGAATGGCTCATTCTTTATCCAGAGTCATGTGACTAATGATGCTGTTATGTGAGAGTGGAACTCTCATGGTCCTAAATGGGCATGCTTCCGCTCTGGAGGAGCGAGTGTGGGTGTGTTTCAGCATTTTGTAGCAAAGATGACAGGTCCTGCATATACATACACCTTTTACCTATTACTCATAGGTACACCTCAAATGATGAATACGGCTTAGAACATAATTTTTTTATAGTATGCATGAGCTGTTTATATATCAAGGTATTATGATTTTCAAAGTTTTAGGAAATAACAGTTCATTTTGGTCAGAACACAAAATTGCATAGTGAAGCTGAATATTTTAAGTGTAATTAGTGGATAATCTGAGTCACATACATATGGGTTTCCATATTTTTTTAGGACATTTCATAGACATAATGATTTGTATACTGTACTAACTGTATATTCTCTCCTCTAACCCTAAACAAGTTTTTTCACATTTTCAAAAACATAACTTTTTTAAATCACAGTATGATTTATAAGCTGTTTTCCTCATAGGGACCAAAAAGTGTCAACCCAACTGACCTCTCAACTTTTGCATATTGCCATTTTTGTGGGGAAATGTTATCCCCATAATCTCACACACACACACACACACACACACACACACACACACACACACACACACACACACACACACACACACACACACACACACACACACACACACACACACACACACTCATACAAAACCCACAATATCTGGCCTTTTAAATGGTCACAGTCTGATGTAGACCTACTTTGTCATGAGTTCATGTGATGTTTGGCCTCTGGTCAGAGGAGCAGGAATAGCAGAGGTTAAGAGTTAGAATTAGGACAGTACAGTTTTCCCATGAAAAAAAAAAAACTCCTTCAAACAACCTCCTACACACACCACACACAAGGCTTCTATCTGGGAGCTTGTGAGTGTGTTCAACATCAATTTGCTTAACTATCATGGAGTGAGTGAAAGGATAGTTTTGGCTATACAAACAGAAGGCCATGTGACAGAGTGCGTGTTTGTCAGATTGTATTGTATTGTCAGTTTTGTCCGTTTTGTCCGTTTCCAGCAGTATGCAATCCTTCCATATGCGGAGCATATCTTAGGTCCACAGAAAGTCGGTTTAAATGTGATGGACAAAAAGAATGTGACAGACAGAGATAGAGATATAAAGGAGGAAGCTATTTATTTCATTCTATTTTATTTCACAGCAGAAACAGTAATAAAATGAAATATTATAAAAAAAAAAAAAAATTTATTTTAATATATTTTAAAATGTAATTCATTCCTGTAATGGCAAAGCTGAATTTTTAACAGCCTTTAATTACTCCAGTCTTCAGCGCCACATGATCCTTTAGAAATTATTCTAATTTGCTGTTTGAAGTGTTCTTTGATGTAGATCTAGACGCACCCTAGCGGGAGCAAATATAATTTGCAGACAGGGCATCTAGCAACTCTCCGTTGGCTTACGAGCTGGAAAAACCAAACTCTAGTCAGGCCAATCACATCGTGTATAGAGTCGGTGGGCGGGCTTAACATAATGACGACAGAGATGTGACGGTTCCGCGTGCTACTTTAAAACATAGAAGCTGGCGAACAGCGGTCTTTCGAATCGGCTTTGGCCGCGACTCTGGGAGACTTGGAGTCAAGCTTTTCTTTGAGAAAAGAACAAAGAAAGGCAAAAAAGGAAGATGTGTTCGGAGTTTTGCAGACTGGATACGGCAAAAGTTTAATCTATCAACTAGCTCCGCTTCACCTTCTTCGTTGCTCTGGTTGGCTGTAGCGATATCCTACTGTGTGTAGAGGGAATTTGAACCAACCGTTTATCCCACCTCTTGGATTGAGCCCTGCCAATGGTGTGTTCCCAGACCCAACATCTTGCTGTGGGTCTGGCTTGTCAGGCTATCTTTGATGAGTAGAAATTTCAAAAGAATAGCATGTGCTATACATATCATTATTAATATATTAATGTGTAACTAATATGTAACTGTAAAATGTAACTGTAATATATATATATTATTTAACTGCTTAGAAGATGTTTGTACTCAGTTGCTTGCCCATTTCCATAGGCATAATTTGCAGTTAGGACCGACATTAGTTGATTCCCCCAAATCATCACTTTTTGAAAGCCACTAAAAAAAAAGGTTTATGGTGAGCTGAGTTATTGGCTATAGCTTTTGAATGTATGATCACAAATTAGATTATTTATTTTTTTATTCAAAATACAGTGTCATTTTATTTTGACAAGGAATCCATTTTCTTGCTGCAAAATAAGAATATCATGCAGAGGAAAGTGTCTAGATATGAACTTCTACTGTGTGTAATACATCATATCGTGAATAAGATGAATGAATATCAATATATGAATCACTCACTCAGAATACCAACCATTTGTGGTATGGTTTTCCATACAGTATATTTAATTATCATATTCTTTCATGTGGGTAAAAACAAATCATATAGTTCAAGGAAAAGTTTACCCAAAAATGAAAATTCTGTCATCATTTACTTCCCTCATGTCATTCCAAACCTGTGTGGAACATAAAGAGCGAAAATAGAAAGAAGAAAAAAGAAAGTCTCACAGGTTTGAAACCACATGAGATTGAGTATGTTTATATGACAGAACTTATTTTCTTTCTTTTTCTTTCTTTCTTTCTTTCTTTCTTTCTTTCTTTCTTTCTTTCTTTCTTTCTTTCTTTCTTTCTTTCTTTCTTTCTTTCTTTCTTTCTTTCTTTCTTTCTTTCTTTCTTTCTTTCTTTCTTTCTTTCTCTCTTGTGAACTATTCCTTTAAATCACAACATTAACATTAAATCACAATATCAAGCTTCCCCTCTGTCTTGCCTAGACTAATTTGCATATGGTTTATGCTTTTCTCAACTGTGTTGTGTTACTGGACACACAAATAATGTCACCAACAATCATTGTTGCAGGAAATTACCAACCCTCATTGAAAGAGAATGACTTCCGGTCGCTTTGCCACTGTAAATGGCTGTCAGTGTGACCATTACTCTGTATGGGTTCCAGGTCCTTTCCCTTTAAACAACAAATCGAGAGTGAGAGAGAGAGGGTGACCATCAAGAAACATGTCTATATTAGGCAATGAATAGCCAACTCACACACTGAAATGCACTATACCTTGTTTTTCTTTGAAGCTGCCCAAGAACAAGCAAGCCACTGTCAAAGAGTTTTGACATGGCCCTTTTCCAAGATCTGTAGAAAAATGTGCCTCGAGCAATCCTGGCTATAACAGTTCTAGTGATCTTTGAAGACCTCTTAAAAAAATCACTAATAATAATAATAATAATAATAATAATAATAATAATAATAATAATAATAATTATTATTATTATTATTATTATTATTTATTATTATTAGTGTTATTTTTTAAAAATTAGAAAGTAAAGGATGAAAAACTACAACAACAATAATAATAATAATAATAATAAATATTATTATTATTATTATTATTGGTGTTGTTATTTAAAAAATAGAAAGTAAAGGATGAAAAACTATAATAACAACAACAACAATAATAATAATAATAATAATAATGAAGAAGAAGAAGAAGAAGAAGAAGAAGAAGAAGAAGAATTATTATTATTATTATTATTATGCAATATTTGATCAATATTTGTGTAAGGATTATTGAGCTAATTATTATTATTATTATGCAATATTTGATCAATATCTGTGGAAGGATTATTGAGCTAATTATTATTATTATTATTATTATTATTATTATTATTATTATTATTATTATTATTATTTCATTTATTTATTTTTAAGTGTTTGGGTAAGAATGCTTTATGAAGTTGCGTTAGTTATCAGAAATGAATGCCAAAGCATTACTGCAATCTGACTTGAACCTCCAACTCAAACTTTTACACAGAACCCTGTCTGCTTCTAATCAAAACCGGAGAGTGCTTTTCCCAGCTAACACACTGATACACACACGGAGGCGTGGAAAGAGTGTGTGTGTGTGTGTCTGTGTGTGTGTGTGTGTGTGTGTGTGTGTGAACGTCTGTGAGGAAAGGGAATTTGGCATGCCGATTTTATAGGAAGAATTAAATGTCATGGACAGCACGAAAATAGAGAGGGGTGGGGTTGGGGGTTGGGGGGGTGGGGGAGAGTAGGAGAGAAGTAAGAAAAGTATACAACTGTCAGTTTCCAGATGAACTGCACAATAGAAAGGATACGAAGAGCCTCGTTTTTTTGAGAATTTGAGAAAGCAAGAAATGGAGGAGGAGAGAAAGAGAAACAGTGACTTAAGACTGTCAAAACCAAAAAGAACAGTCATCTCAAGCAAAAAAAACTTCTAATACCGTCTAGATGACAACATGCTCTCCACGTTTCTAGCTCCACGCGTCTCTGTTTTATTCTCCTCCTCCTTGTTTCTTCCAGGGAGAAAAAGCTCCAACAGGAACTGACCAAGATCAGTGATCGCCCCAGACGTCTGGCGAGAGATTGGTAGAAGCGAATGGCTTCCTCCTCCCTCTTGTGGAGTTCTTGCATCATCTCTCCAACCGCTTCATTGACGGAAAAACGCAAATTGGTTGCAGAAGCAATTAGGGACGCTTATTGCAAAGGAGCACTGCCGTTCTGACAGCTGAACATTTGATATATCAACAGAACTGAAGTACTAGTCTAGAGGCTTCAAACTTGGATACATTTATATCTCACCTTGGAGAATTATTCAATACAGAGTGTATTTTTCTGTATTTCCCTTTAGACCTCTTCAGTGCAGGAAATGTGTTTGATTGCATTGAGAAGTTGTTGACCCCTGGAGACACATGACCTTGACGTCCTGGCTGGCTTGAGAACAGAGCTAGCTGTGTCAGAGGGTGAGCTCACCACACGCCGGGGAGAGTGGGTAACTGGCCGCTCCATCGCCAAAGACGAACGGTACCAACACAGAGTGAGACACTCACAAGGCCAGAGGAAGAGGAGGACAAGAGGAGAATCATCCAGGTACTAATGCTTAGGCTGTCCATCTGCTTATCAGTCTCTTTAAAATGTCTACTGTGCTGGCTTACTATCACATTTTCGTTGTTTATATACAAACCAAGACATGTAGTTTTTCTAGCAGGCACTAGAGACTAATACTGAGATTTAGACATTGCCAAACACGCACAGTACAGTAAGTTCAGGATGTCAGTGACGTGAGGAACTAAGGATTATCTTTCTTTACGACAAGATAACTGTCTTTATCAAAAAAACGAATAATCCACAAAATTGCTTGCCAGAGGGAACAGAGCTCTGTCAGGCTGGACTTCACAACCAGATGTTCCACAGAGGGAGTAACTTCTGGCCAGATGTGAGAGGAATGTCCTGGTTAGGACCTTCTCTGAATGCTCGCCACTAACCACTGACTTCACATAGACGTCATGAAGATCTATCAGACCTAAGGGACTACAAGAGCTTCTGCCATTTCACCACGCTGTGTGGTTTTCCCCCAACGGTCTTTTATTACTGCACTCCTTTCCATCTTGAGATTTTCCTTCTGGTCTAATTTAAAAAAGCCAGTCCTTGGTGGCTAATCACTGAAGAATGACTTGTGCAAAATGTAGAGAAGTATTACTGTACTTTTGAGTGGGTGGAGGGTCTGGTGAAATGCTTGGCTGACTCAATGATTGGCGCAAGGGCAAATGTGATTCGTCTATTTTTTGGTTTTTTTCACGATTCAGTCATGCAGCTGTTTTTGAAATCTGTGTTGAATATATATTTAACGTTTAAAAAAGTATAAGTATATACAGTATATTATAACAATACTAATTTCTGTAAGCATCCAAAATAAGTTAAAAGCTGTGAACACTTCAATGTTACTTAGTGCACACTTGGTTCTTACAAAATAAATCTAGTATTTATAATGTTCACAAGGTTTGTGGCATATTAAGTTGTCAATGCGCTTTTCAGTGTAACATAGAACAGACTCTTCAGACTAAACAAGTTTAAGAGCACTTGAAATTCAATGTCAATAGCATTCATTACATGTGGCATTTTCATTTCTCTCACATATAAAGAGTGCATCATTACTTATAAGTGTTTGACAATGAAATAAGAAATTCTCTCTCTCTGCAGAAGGACCTCTATCTGGTTTTGAGCTTTCCGTGGGCCGTAATAATAAGGCTCTATGGGCTAGCAGAAGGATCTGGCCATGCCTGTTGCCGTTCGTAAGAGAAGCTGGGAGGATCATGTGACCCCACGCACAGGATTACAGTACAGCTTTGATGACCTAGACTTGGTCTGCTGCCATGTGCGGTACCAGCGTGGCAGGTGTGCCTCGATGCCTGAGTGTGGTCATCACCAGCCTTGGACTTTATCCTGCCCTAAAAATGATATTGGAGATGGAATGAAAAGAATAGAGAAGGTAGTGCAGAAATTTAAGGATGGATCTCAACCTAACTGTGATGGTCCAAAGAGCCGATCATTGCTGCCTGGAGACACTGTCAATGAGACATCATGGCACAAGAGTGACCAAGATAGCAGTCTACCTTCAGACAACGTGGCAGATCAAGATGAATTGCAATGTTCTGCTTCAGGAAATTTGCAAGCTCACAATGGAGATCCAGATAATAAGGAACTAAACAAGGATAAAGTATCTGCTCCCCATAGCCTGACACATTCTGTGCCTACTACCACAGTATTGGCTCAGACAGAGGAAATAAATGATTTATCAAATGTGTTGAAGGACAGTATCTCCTTAAACAACTCTGTCAAAGTTGACTGTTCTGAACTGACTTATCCCAAAAGTGGAACTTCTGTAGAAAATACAGAATCATTGGTGAAGGTCACTGTGAGTAGTCAGATGTTACGTGAACACATGAGTGTCACAAGCGGGATCACAGACCTAACTAATATACCTCCCACCTCTGACTCACCACAGAAATCTGCTGATCCACACATTATTGTGGAAGGACAATGTTGTGAAATGTCTGAACAGACTGTTTTAACATCTGGCAAAGTTAACTGCTCGTACTCAGATGAAACTATGATCCCAAACTTTTTATCATCATCAACTTCTCAAGAAACTCATCACATTCAAAACGCTAGCTTAGATGCTAATCAAGCAAGTCTGGTGCGCAAACATCACATAGTGACTCGAGGTCTACAAGACAATGATAATCAGGAGGGTGATGGCATTTTTAAATGTTCTGATCATTCTGATCATGTGATGTTAAAAGTTGGGAATTTTAAAACACCTGCTTGTGAAACTTTTCAACTGGAACCATTTGGAAAAATGGACACAATGGAAGCATGGCATGATTGTTCCTCAAAACTCCAGACCATCCATGAGGGGTCCTTTCCTGAATCTGGAGATGATGCTTCTGCTCAGATATCAACAGGGATGCCAGAACATTCAACATGCACAGACGTAAACACCATTAACAGTGAGAATGTGACAAACTCAGATGATCAAAACTCAAGGCTAAAGGAACCAACTAGAGGAGAACCTCAGCCTGAGGGACTCTATGAGGAACATCGGTCAAATCAAAATACAATTACAGTCAAAGACCCTGAGATTGTCCCAAAAGCTGAAAGCTCCCTTGTCAAGCTTCGTACAAGAAAGGTAAGATGTTTTATGTATGTATGTATGTATGTATGTGTGTGTGTGTGAGTGAGTTAATAATAATGTACAGGTATGATTGGACTGAAATAGTCAACATCAGTTTTATTTTTACTCAAGGAACATAAAAAGAAGATCAGAGATGAAAAATGCTTTTTTTTGCCCATGAGATTGTTCTCATCATGTCTTGCTTATGAAGGCCATCATCAGTGAGTAAGGGAAATTCTGGGGGAATTTCCACATAAGTTTTCTATAACAAAGCAAATAAGCATGTAAATAAATTGAAATCGGGAAAAGTCATTATATTTAATGCATCACAAGATTTCAATTAGTTTCATATTAAACACTGCATTGACTGTGTTTATTATTTATTTATTTTTAGGTATTTTAGACCTTATTCACAGCGGCGTCATTTTTAACGGGAATGAAAGCGAGGATGTGAGGGATAGACATACAGCTCTATAGTGGGTTGTGCTGTTATTCCATGTACTGTTATTTCATGTGTTTTTGGATTGTTCTGCTGATGAAACACTGCAAAATTATCTTTCCATGAAATTCCACTAGACAAAAAACTCCAGACAACATGAGCTGTGGAAAATGATCTAGGAGCTTTATACAGCTGCTCTGAATAAGGTCTATTATTATTATTATTATTATTATTATTATTATTATTATTATTAGAGCATAGACTGGAAATTATGGGGGTAGATGACAGTAGGAATGGGATCGGGCTTGTTTAAAACCTGCATCTTCCATGTGAGCACCGCAGATCATACTGTCCTGTAGTTCTGTTTTGTTTTTGTTTTTTCAAAACCCCAAACTATATTAGACTTTGTAGTGCAAAAATGATGTGTGCCGTTACTTTTTTAAGTTATTAGAATTACAATTTTCACCTAAATATCACCTGGCGTATGATAAATGCGGTGAAAAAAAATTGTGTAGACTTAGAGTGAAAAGAGAAGAACTCAAGTCATATCTATTCACAAAAATGGGAATGGGCACTTTTAACTTCAGTCAGTAAGCAACCACCTAGTATCCATCCAGAATGGCCCAGCGACCTAGCCAGTAATGCATCAACCACTCAGAACATATTAGCATAGTGTTAGCTAAGTTTGCACATGCAGAGTAAGTACTTTTTTTTCACAGAAAATGTTAGTTAAGATGTTTTAATGTTTTTAAGGAAGTCTCTTATGCTGACCAAGGCTGCATTTTTTTTTATTGAAAACAGTAAAAACAGTAATATTGCATTATTAAAATTTAAAATAATTGTTTTCAGTTTGAAAACGTATTCCTGTTTTTAGCATACATTACACCAGTCTTCAGTCACATGATCCTTAAGAAATCATTCTGATTTGGTGCTCAAAACACTTTTTTTATTATTGTCCATGTGGTAGCACTTTATTTTACAATGTTCCCCATGTACATAATATGTACTTATTATAGTTATTGCAATAACTGGGGAATGACGGTACTATACCTGAACCTACCCCTAAACCTAACCTTAACCCATGTAGTAGTTACCTTATATTACCCAGTACTTTCTTAGGTAAGTACACTGTAAGTACAAGTAAGTGCACGTATTGTAAAATAAAGTGCAACCATGAATAGAAAGTTCATAATTTATTTGAAATATATATATATATATATATATATATATATATATATATATATATATATATATATATATATATATATATATATATATATATATATATATATATATACAACATAGATGATATATCAAATGTTTAAACTGAGAAAATGTATAATTTTAAGGGAAAAATAAGTTGATTTTAAATTTCATGGCATCAACACATCTCAAAAAAGTTGGGACAAGACCATGTTTCCCACTGTGTGGCATCCCCTCTTCTTTTTATAACAGTCGGCAAACGTCTGGGGACTGAGGAGACAAGTTGCTCAAGTTTAGGAATAGGAACGTTGTCCCATTCTTGTCTCATACAGGCTTCTAGTTGCTCAACTGTCTTAGGTCTTCTTTGTCGCCTCTTCCTCTTTATGATGCGCCAAATGTTTTCTGTGGGTGAAAGATCTGGACTGCAAGCTGGCCATTTCAGTTCCCGGATCCTTCTTCTACGCAGCCATGATGTTGTAATTGATGCAGTATGTGGTCTGGCATTGTCATGTTGGAAAATGCAAGGTCTTCCCTGAAAGAGACGACGTCTGGATGGGAGCATATGTTGTTCTAGAACTTGGATATACCTTTCAGCATTGATGGTGCCTTTCCAGATGTGTAAGCTCCCCATGCCACACGCACTCATGCAACCCCATACCATCAGAGATGCAGGCTTCTGAACCGAGCGCTGATAACAACTTGGGTTGTCCTTGTCCTCTTTAGTCTGGATGACATGGTGTCCCAGTTTTCCAAAAAGAACTTCAAATTTTGATTGGTCTGACCACAGAACAGTTTTCCACTTTGCCACAGTCCATTTTAAATGAGCCTTGGCCCAGAGAAAACACCTGCGCTTCTGGATCATGTTTAGATATGGCTTCTTTTTTGACCTATAGAGTTTTAGCTGGCAACGGCGAATGGCACGGTGGATTGTGTTCACCGACAATGTTTTCTGGAAGTATTCCTGAGCCCATGTTGTGATTTCCATTACAGTAGCATTCCTGTATGTGATGCAGTGCCGTCTAAGGGCCCAAAGATCACAGGCATCCAGTATGGTTTTCCGGCCTAGACCCTTACGCACAGAGATTGTTCCAGATTCTCTGAATCTTTGTATGATATTATGCACTGTAGATGATGATAACTTCAAACTCTTTGCAATTTTTCTCTGAGAAACTCCTTTCTGATATTGCTCCAGTATTTTTGACTGCAGCATTGGGGGAATTGGTGATCCTCTGCCCATCTTGACTTCTGAGAGACACTGCCACTCTGAGAGGCTCTTTTTATACCCAATCATGTTGCCAATTGACCTAATAAGTTGCAAATTGGTCCTCGAGCTGTTCCTTATATGTACATTTAACTTTCCCGGCCTCTTATTGCTACCTGTCCCAACTTTTTTGGAATGTGTAGCTCTCATGAAATCCAAAATGAGCCAATATTTGGCATGAAATTTCAAAATGTCTCACTTTCAACATTTGATATGTTATCTATATTCTATTGTGAATAAAATATAAGTTTATGAGATTTGTAAATTATTGCATTTCTTTTTTATTCACAATTTGTACAGTATCCCAACTTTTTTTGAATCGGGTTTGTATATATATATATACATATCATATTTAATTTAATGCATCCTTGCTGAATAAAGAATATTTATTTATTTCAACAAAAAACTTTTGAACTGTAGTGTACTTTTTATATTATTATTTTTTTGTGCTTTTGCACGCATCTCATCATGAGTGGTCAATATGCATGCTGGCTTTTATTTTTAGCTGCTTACAAACCAGTTCCAGCATGTTTCTTCTACAGACGCTTTCTTCCTTCTCCATGTTTGTTCTTGCTTGTATACACAGTTCTGATTAAAAGCATTTATATAGCGCCATACTTTTCAAACACCACATCATAAATCACTATGCCAGCTCACTGCCACACCCTTTTGAAAGCAATGACATCACTCCAGCTTACATCCTCAGCCATGGGCATCTGTGGAATGTTTCACGGTCCAAGAAACTGGCGTCACACGAGACTTAAAATGTCACGTGTGAGAATGTGTAGGCATTGTGCGTCTGCTGATGTGTGACAGGTGTAGTATGTGTAATCTGTTGTGGGTGTACTTGTATGCATATATATTTTTACCTTTATGTGTTTGTGTAGGTGATAGACAGCAGCCTGCCTTGCCAACCTCAGTCCCTTAGGTAAAGTCTCTCATAGCTTTCTGTGTTTATTCATCCTTGCCCTATTCCACAAGACCCTGGAGGCGTCGTCCAAAACACAGTCATTATTTATACAGCAGGATCCATTAGACAGGAACCAGCCCAAGCAAAACACGCCATGCTGTGTAATTGTCATTTATTTGTAAGGTTGAAATCCAGGGCTGGTGGCTGGAGTTCTTGTGGGGATTTGTGTTTGTTACAGAGCACTGGAGTGAATGCGAGCCATTTAAGGGCTTGAACGACTCTTTTCTACTGCTAATGGAGACATGAACTATAAGTTCAAGGACAGAGTGAGCAACGGGAGTCTTGAGTGTGGGAGTTTTTGTTTGACATACGAGTACAGAAGGAATCCTGCTTATTCCAACAATCTTTTTCTATGAATGAGCAATGAAATTAGCAAAGGATTTTATTAGTAACGTAGACGGAGAGATATATGCTCAGTTGGTTATTCTCTTAACAACACAGCAATGTTGACTATAGAGATAATGAGACCATTGAAGTATTTCCCTTTTCACGCATGATGCTGCTCACACTCAGACACTCTGAACATGCTGGATTGTGTCAGTCGTGGGATTTATCAGGGAGTTGAAGTATGAATCTGGGCTTCATGGTGGATTTGGGATTCTTGGAACTGTTTAAGTGGCACTAACACAGTGACTGTTTCAAGAATCACTCCCCATATTGAGCAACTGTCTAACATTCTCTATCCCTTTGTTTGTGTGCTTGTGACCATGTGCATGAATTTGGGCCTATGGTATGGGTGTGAATCTTTGGTTAGACAGAGAATTGATTTGACTCGGATTCAAAATGAGATTCGATTTTGATTAATGATTCAATTATGTTTTGTTTTTTTAATATAGAATATTATCTGATACATTCAGTTTTATCAAGTTTTCATATGCAAATAAAGAACACAATTACAGTATTTTATCTTGAAGATAAATGACGATTTCATAGACAAGGCTTAAGCCTAGTCCCCGATTGTCTCAAGATTTGTCTCACGATGCACACCAGTTATGTTTTTTTTTTTCAAGGCACGTTTATAAAAGCTATACTTAACCCTAAAACGCATACCTCAGGTCTATAGTTACTGGGATATCACTACCCTCCTCCTCATTCATTTTTTTAAAGTTAGACATCAACCTTCTTAGTATTCCTCAATCAATTCATTATAAACAATATAACAAGAAATATAATACAATTATTAAAGAATGACTGTTTTCTCATTCATTTTTTTAAAAAAAAATTAATAAATAAATTGTATAGGATCACTAATGACCTGAGGTGTGTAACAGTGTATATCATTTTTTTTTCTGCACAACAATAGTTCAATCTTTGAAGACTGAATAAGTGCAATTCACTTTTATTGATTTTGAAGATGTTGAAAATTATAATTTTGTGAATATGTTCGATATTGCAAATATGAGCCAGATGTTGAATGTACTGGGAAATGATGAGGACAGTGATGATGGTATAAAACATCTGCTCAAACTGAACCCTTCCAAGCTCCAAAGGGTAACAAAATATGCTTTATTTTATTCTTCTGTAATTGTTAATCTAATATCAGAGTTTTATATTATCGTGACAGGTAAAGATCCATCTGCTCTGTCAGAAAAAAGGTACATTGCTGTCACTGGGGCGGTACCCTAAGGTACAAAACCGACAAGGTACTAATATGTACCTTTAAGGTACTAATCCGCATTCTTAAAGTACTGATATGTACCTTTTAAGGTACTAATATGTACCATTTATGGGTGAGTAAGGTACAAATATGTACCTTTTCACTTTTGTACCTTAGGGTACCACCCCAGTGACAGCACTGTACCTTTTTTTTCTGAGAGTGTGTGTTAGATATAGATCCGGGTCGCTAAAGACCTGAGTATATAATAATGATTGGCAAAACATTCATGCATTTAAGGGTTAAATGTCCTAATCGAACTAAGGCCGAATCATGGCTTAATCCAAGCCCAGTCTGTGAAACTGGACCAAAATGTTTCCAGTAATTCATGCATTTAAAATGCAAATTGGTTCTTGACCTACACAAACAATTCATGATTCGAAAATCCATGTTTCAATATCGATGCCTATGCATATGTAAACAATGCATCAAGACAATGAGTGAATCGTTACACCCCTGGCATATGGTTAAAAATACAAATAATTTAACAAGACATGTAAACACATGAAATACATTTTTATGCATTTTAACCAGAACAAAAAACACACTTAACTGTTCAAATATTTTACTGAAAATAGTGGTTGGGATTTTGATTCAACAGTGATTTTTGTGTCTCTATGACACAGAATCTTTTAAATCTGTTCAGCAAAAAGATTTGTTCAGATGTGTTCACAGATTCATTCAGTTACCCTTTCAGTTTAGTCGCAGACAATTGGTTTTTTGCTGTTATGAATGAATCACTGAATCATTGAGCCGAATCAATCAAACAATTTGTTAAATAACACAGTGTTGTTCACAACTGAAACAGTTCTTTATTTTCTACTTAGAAATTCTAGTATTCAAGAATCACTATTTTTTTTTCAACAAATGACAACAAAGCCAGTTTGTTTTAGTTTTTTGTTCATCAATGTTATCATTGAATTAAAAATAGGAGCCAATGAATGGATTCATAAATGGATAAAAGATTTGTTCAAAAGTACAGATTCAATCATAAACAAAGTCATTCTACCACTTGAAAAGGATATTTTTCTTACAGTGGTATGTTCACAGTCCAGAACACATCATATCTGAAGTATATAGCACATGCTAAGCTGTCACAGTCTGTGTGTTGGCACCGTGATGCTAGACATCAGTACCTGTGACGTGTGATACAGATTTAACCTCCATTACATTTGCTTTACATCAAGGCTGTGTTATTAGATACCAGATATGCATATGTTTATGTGCATGCATGTTTGAATTTCTAATAGTTTCTAATAAAAAGGCAGTACCTCGCCCATCGAGGTACTATTGGGTTTATAGATCACGTTTCACTCACCCTTGGAGACAAAAGGATGCTTAAAGGGTGGGGTGAAATGCTGTTTCATGCATACTGAGCTTTTTACACTGTTAAAGACTTGGATTCCCATGCTAAACATGGATAAAGTTTCAAAAAATAAGTTGGACGTTTGATGGAGTATTTCTGTGTCAAAAATACTCCTTCCGGTTTCTTACAAGTTTCGGAAAGTTTTTTCCGAGTATGGGTCCGCTTGACGTCAACAGGGCGGAATGTCCTTGTACGGGCACTTCTCCGGAAGGGCGTTTACATTTGTTTAACTGACCACTATAGGTATCTGTTTGTTTATTGTAAAACCACCCCAAACATATTAAACCACACAAAGCGCGCTTCTTAATTCAAATGCGCTACTATTCCATTGTTTTTCTATGTAACGTTAAAAACAAGCACTAGTCTAACGTGCAAAACCGCTCCGCTTGCTACTGCTAACGTTTAGTCGCATACAATAGTCCATAAACCAAATCATGTCCTCATAAACCATGAGTAAACACACACAAATGTTGTAAAAGTCGCGCATGACAAGCCGCTAAGCAAATACAGTTACAGTACATACCACAGAGACGTCCTGCTGTAGTTGCTGTTGCTGCTGCTCCTGTTCAATTTCAGCCTCCGGATCAGATTCTGGATCATATATGTATGGTTGAATCTGATTGATAGCCATTGTCTATTTAGGATAACTTTTCTTTTCCACGTTTAAGGATGTTACAGCTTTCAGACGCTCTCAACGCAATAGCTGCACGTGCTCTTGATTCTTTAGCTCCGCCCACACGATACGCCCCAGTCGCTCGGTTTTATTCGGAAAGACTCAGTACAGCGTATCTTTCTTTTATAAATATAATAAAACTAAAGACTTTTCTGAGATATGAAGGATGCGATACTACTCTATGGGTACTCAAGATTGACATGAGATTGACTGAAACTGAGTGTTTCACCCCCCCTTCAAATTGTGCAAAGGTACAGTAATTATGGTGATACAGATATTAATAATGAAGATCAGTCTCATAATTAGCTCCCTGATGAATACTGCTGATTTGGCCTTGAGATGCAGAAAAGTTTCTAGAGCGGTACTGTTGATACAGTATCTCACTTTGGTATCACTAGTTAATGAGCACAGCCAAGCTGTTAACCAGAAAAACTGATGAAGCAGTTGAACAGCATGGCCTTTTTAGTGATGTTTATTAATCAAGAAAGTGCTAGTAAAGCTTGAAGGATAGTTCACAATTTCATAATTGACTCACCTTCATGTATGCATGTCTTTCTTCTGTGAAACACAAAAGAAGAAACACTGTAAGTGTCTCAGTATTTGGGGCTGTCAGTGGGTTCCAATGTTGTTTGATACCCCAATGTCTTTCCTTCTATGGACAAAAACCCATTGATACAGGTTTGAAAAGACATAAGGGTGAGTAAATGATGACAGCAAAATCTTTTTTGAGTGAACTATCTTCGTAAGAAAGTCAAGAAACCAATGCACCAGCATCCAAAACACAACATACACTAACGTTGAAAAGTCTGGGGTCTGTTCATTTATCTTGTTTTTTTTTTCTTATCAAGACTCTTAGAGACACACAAAGACGCGTTTAGCTGTATACGTACAACTTTTGTATCGTATAAGTGTTTTGTCTTTTTGGGAGCCTGAAACCACTATTTTTTGAAACTGGGTCCCAGAGTGTATAAATCTGAAAACGACACCCTTGTGTCTACAGCCAACCCGTATAAATGACACCTCACGTCTCACACGGTAAAGACTAGAAGGGATACAGCTACGGCCACTGGGCATGTGCACATCAATATTGCGTCATTTAATAACTGTATTTGCATTATTGTAAGGGTTTGTAGGTTTAGGGTTGGGGTAGGTGTAGGCAGTAAGTAGAAAATTTATTTATTGTTATTTTATTTTGCCTCTCACAAATTCTGTTACTGTGGCAGAATTACAGCGCCACATACTGGTCTGGCATGTATACTACAACGTTATATCGGTTTTAGTGGTTTCGTGTGTGCGCAGATATTTTTTGAGACAAGAAAAAAAAACACGATCGGGCCGGGAAAGCTCTGGCTTCGTGTGGATGTGGCCTTATGCTCACCAAGGCTGTATTTATTTTATTAAAAATACAATAAAAACAGTAAAAATGTGAAATATTATTACAATTAGAAATAAATAGATTTTAAAATATAATTTATTTATGTAATGGCACAGTTGATTCACAACTGAATGGCAGCAGCCATTATACTCCAGTCTTCAGTATCACATGATCTATCAGAAATAAGTTTAATATGCTGATTTGGTGCTCAAGTTACATTTCTATTATTTATTATTCTATTTGTATATGTGCTAAAAAGTTGTGCTGCTTAATATTTTATTAATTTGTTCATTTTAACAATCAACCAATCTTTACTGTCACATTTAATCAATTGAATGCATATTTGCTGAATTAAAGTATTTATTTCTTTAAAACAAATCTTACTGACCCTAAAACTTTTGAACAGTAGTGTATACTGGTGATCAGCTATGTTAAAAGTGCTGGATAAGGGAGAGAACTGTTGATGTATGTCTTGTTTATATGCTCTGAGGTGTAGTGCCAAGCGTTTTGTCCTGCAAAGCGAGGACCAATAAATAAACTTGTCAAATGAACTCAAAATGTCCAGTAGGAGAATGAAATGGGCATCTGTTCTCACAGTAACACTCACGCTGAGTTATTCTAGTCCCCAACAGGGTTTTTAGGGAATAATTCTTTCAAGAGATGACTGTGCAGTATTCTTTACATGAGAAAACAAACGATATAAGAGCTTATTAAACACCCCCCTGTAGTTTATACACCATTTTGATCAGCCCAATCAGACTTAAAATATGGACTCATGCTTATACTATAAATTTTTGTGTTCCTAGAGCTATATTTGTGTGTGTGTTTCACATTCATTTACCATTCACAAGCATTCAGTGTTCTGCATGTACAGCCAGCTGCATTGCAGCATGTTTTGTTCCTTTGAACTGTGTTTTAAACTCTGTGAAAGAGGTCAAACTACCCGCTAAAGGCCTCTCTGTACAGAGCATCTGATGCCCCTTTGCCCCCACTCTAATTCCTGTGCCTTTTATCATCAATTGCTGCAACTCCCAATAAATGATTCAAGTGGGAAATCTAAACCAGGCCAGGAGTTCAGAGCTCTCCTCTGTTACAAAAAAACAACAAAAAAAAAACAAGATTTTATGTCAGGGCCAACCACCAAAACAAGATTAGAAATGTGTGCCAGCAAGTTTCAAAACAGGACACGTGACTTAACATAGGATCAATATGTCCAAACTCAATGCTAAGTACAATTAAGTTGTCAGACTGTAGTGCTCCCTATTCAATCAGGACAGTATCTTGTGATGCTCTTCACCTGCTGCTGATGGTTAGCTCGTGTCAACGTGTTTTGTGTTCAGTCTTAGTGGATTGAGAGTGTGGGTGATTGTTTGTGTATGTGTATGTGTGTGTGTGTGTGTGTGTGTGTGTGTGTGTGTGTGTGTGTGTGTGTGTGTGTGTGTGCTGGGGAGAGAATGAGTTGTTGAGTCATTAAGAAGCTAACAAAAAAGCACCATGGTATTACCATAGGTTTTGCACATGGTATCAGAGATGGATAGATACAGTGTTGTTTTTTTTATTATTTATTTATTTTATGCATCTATAACCATTTAGTGACAAATTAAAAGTGATAGCGTCAATATATAATGTAATGCTTTTAAATTATAGAAATGTTATTAAAATTTCATAGAAATAAATAGATTCACCCCTGGAAACTCTATAACAAAACTGAATTAGCTTGCTGTTACACATGCATACATTTATTAAAGTTGAGTAGCAAATACAGCCAAGTCACAAGTGCTCTTATTACATTACAAAGTCTATGGCTACAAGAAGATCTCCAAAACACTAAATATTCAGAGACACAACTGGCAGCTTTATTCACAAGTTTAAAATGTGCTGTACAAGAAAACATTTGAGGGTGTTGAAGAAAAGGCACAATATCATTCAGAGGGACAAAATGTTTGACCAGAGCAACTGAGAAAAAAAAAAAAAAAAACTCAATTTACTGCCAAAGACTTGCAAGATGACATGATGAAAGGAGGAGAAAAACATTTCAGTGCAGAGTATAAGAACTCTACTAGACATTCACGTTGATACATCTTGCCGAATGCCACTCTTGACCAAGAAGAACATAAAAGGCTGACTTGAATATGCTAAACTTGAAAAGACCTCCGGAGTTCTGTAAGAATGTTTTATGGAGTGATGTGACCAAACTGGAACTTTTTGGACCTGTGGATAAGCGCTATGTCTGGAGTAAAAAAAGGCAAAGCTTATGAGCAGAAGAACACCATCTTCATGGTCAAACATGGAGGCGGTCCAGTCTTGTTATGATGGTGCTTTGCTGTTGCAGGAAGAGGAAATCTTGACTGGATGAAGGACATCATGAATTCTTTGAAGTATCAAGCCATTTCAGCTAAGATGGTGATGCATTCGGTGCAGAGACTGAAGCTTGATGATCAATGGACTTTCCTACAGGACAGCCGTCCCAAAGTATACATCAAAATCTAATTTAGTCAATGTCCGTCAATAATTGTATCCTTTAAAACTCACCCATTACATATTTTAAAGTTTTTTTCCTGTAAAAAAACATTTCTTCATGCCTTAAAATAGTTTGAATGTAACTCTACACCTTTGCTTAATTTAATAGCCTATGCATGGATTCATGAATATGCAAATTATCCCCGCCTCCACTCACTCACACCAGCTCAGGGACCCACTCGGTCAACTTTTACTCAAGTTACTGTAGTAAACACTGCACAAAGGCATCCCTCGCTGTATCAACATCGGACACAACTAATTAATATGATTAGCCTTTTGGTTGACTAGGTTATCAAACAATAATGCTAATAATGTGTTACTAAAGTTACATAAACCATGTTCCTATTCACAATCTCACTCTGCCTTCTAAAAATCAGCATCCTTATGTAACTAAGCGACAAGAAATAAATCATACTTGATCCGACTACGCCACCTGGGCTTTGATACCCACAGACATAACTAAACAGCAACACAAGTTCTATCGATAATGAATAAAGAACAGAGACGTGACCTTCAAGTACACTCTAAAAAATGCTGGGTTAAAAACAACCCAAGTTGGATTGAATATGGACTAACCCAGCGATTGGGTAGTTTTAACCCAGTGATTGGGTTGTTTTAAACATTTAACCCAACCGCTGGGTTAAATCAATCTAATCGCTGGGTTAGTCCATTTTCAACCCAACTTGGGTTGTTTTTAACCCAGCATTTTTTAGAGTGTAGTCTTTAAATAAAATATTAAAATCAGAACCCCCAAATCTGGTATGTAAGGTCAACCAAGCCTGCAGGAGGAAAAGAGAAGTCACTAGGCCAAAGACCCACAGCCTCAAGAGCACACACACCACACGTGCACAAATGTACACAAACCAACAAATGTATGAATACTGCAAATTACTTTACACTCCCAATACCCATGCAGTGCTGGAAACCTCACGCCACATGCAGTGGAGGAAAGACCCAGAAGACCCCAGAAGGAAGCACTCCCACGCAGGCTGGCTCCTAGAAGATAGAAATATGAGTTAAAAACTCCTCTTTGATGCACACACATAGACCCTTAGCGGTTGGTACAAACAAGACTTAATTAACACAATCAATAATAACAACAACAAAAAAGAAATAACTGCAAAACAAACAATTTATAACAATCAGCTTAAAACTTATGAGAAGCAAAATAAATCATAAGCAAAACAGCAGGGCCTAGACATCAAAGGTCCATATGCATAGAACTCCACAAAGGAAGATCTGTCAAACACAAAAACAAAAGCATAAATGCACTTTTATCAATCTTTAACAAAATAAATAAACAATATGAAATCAACACGAATAAAATACCGGTCACAAATCTAATCTAACAGCGTTGTGACCACTCAAAACACACAATCATCTAAATCACTCACTAATTACACAGATTATAACTATAACAAACCTAACCATCTAATACCAGCATACCTCTGCCGTAATCCAAGAGTGGACTAGAAATGTGCCGCAATAGAGTAGACTGCATTCACACGGGGCGTCAGCGTTAACGCTTGACGGAGGGCGTGGCTGAAGCTTGGTGCTGATGCGACCGTCATAGTGACAACAGCCAATCACATTACTTGCCGCTTGGACCACAACACAACACAAAAAAGGCGCCTTTTGACAGCTAATCTGTGAGATTCAACTGTCTCTGCCACCTCCTTCCAGGCCTGGTCTCTCCAGTTTGTTTCCCGGTATGTATACAAAGATTGGTCATACAGAACCGGGTGATTACCCACCGCGATTATCAGTATTTCCTCCATTTTGATCGTTCTTCATTCAACAGTGTTTTAAATGAATGCAATTGTCTAGCGTCTGCTGTAGGGTCGCATGAATGCAGTTGGTTAGCGTCTGCTCTAGGGTATTTGCATAGGGCGATCTGATTGGATGACGCCTGCATTGGCGCTTGAAAAGTTGAGAAATCTTCAACTTCTGCCGCTTGCAACGTGAGTGAAGCGACGCGACGGAACCCACAATTCAGTTTGGCAACGCATGACGTCACCCATTCAAAGTAAATGAGAAGCGTTAACGCCGACGCCCCATGTGAAGGCAGCGTAACAACGATGCGTGATACAGCTCGTTGCTAACATGGCAAACACGATGTCCCCAACTTGCATACTATAGTATACCACCCACGTGCTCACAGTCTTGCATCAGGAGGGGTTCTCTACAATATAAAAAGAAACAAACATCCTTATACAAGCTCTTACAGGCACCTAAAATACTGTGCTCATACCTCGCTATGGCGCTTCAGGGTCACAACACCGGAAGGAGATGGAAAGGAATCAAACATCAGGAAATTACGCCGCCTGCTGACCTTTGTGCCATTTATAGGGCAAAATAAACCCCACCCCATACACCATCTTAATTATCCACTCAGTTACACTTAGAATCGCTTTGAACATAGAACATCAGTGGAGAAATGCCTTTCATTATAACATAATATACATCATATACATAATTCACCTACTATATTGCTAAATGTACCCATTTTTTTTTTTTTCATATCAACAGAAAAATACACTGGGATAAACTCCTCTTGAGACTCCCCTGCTTCAGAGCGGTTATAGTTAATGATATGCTAAAGCCCACCCTAGTGTTGTTGTACTTAAGACCATTTTTTGAAGGTCTTGGTCTTGTCTCGGTCTTGACTGTATCAGACTTAGAGGACTTGGGATTTTATCTCAAGACCAATCAAGACCACAACTGCAAGGATATCACTAAATTGCCGGTGCATTGTCTGATTTAACATCATTAACGTTATTTGATGTAAAACTTAGTGCTTAAACTGCAATCAGTAACTTCTTTGTAATGTGATTTCTTTTGTTACTGTGCTGCCGGGTTCAAAATCAATGCAGCATTGTCTCAAAACTGCCAAAAATTAATATAAATGCCCACAAAATTCTGATATATATATATATATACATACACTCACCTAAAGGATTATTAGGAACACCATACTAATACTGTATTTGACCCCCTTTCGCCTTCAGAACTGCCTTAATTCTACGTGGCATTGATTCAACAAGGTGCTGAAAGCATTCTTTAGAAATGTTGGCCCATATTGATAGGATAGCATCTTGCAGTTGGTGGAGATTTGTGGGATGCACATCCAGGGCACAAAGCTCCCGTTCCACCACATCCCAAATATGCTCTATTGGGTTGAGATCTGGTGACTGTGGGGGCCATTTTAGTACAGTGAACTCATTGTCATGTTCAAGAAACCAATTTGAAATGATTCGAGCTTTGTGACATGGTGCATTATCCTGCTGAAAGTAGCCATCAGAGAATGGGTACATGGTGGTCATAAAGGGATGGACATGGTCAGAAACAATGCTCAGGTAGGCCGTGGCATTTAAACATTGCCCAGTTGGCACTAAGGGGCCTAAAGTGTGCCAAGAAGACATCCCCCACACCATTACACCACCACCACCAGCCTGCACAGTGGTAACAAGGCATGATGAATCCATGTTCTCATTCTGTTTAGTTTCATTCAGTCAAAGTTGCTCTTCTATCAGCTTGAATCAGTCGGACCATTCTCCTCTGACCTCTAGCATCAACAAGGCATTTTCGTCCACAGGACTACCGCATACTGGATGTTTTTCCCTTTTCACACCATTCTTTGTAAACCCTAGAAATGGTTGTGCGTGAAAATCCCAGTAACTGAGCAGATTGTGAAATACTCAGAACGGCCCGTCTGGCACCAACAACCATGCCACGCTCAAAATTGCTTAAATCACCTTTCTTTCCCATTCTGACATTCAGTTTGGAGTTCAGGAGATTGTCTTGACCAGGACCACACCCCTAAATGCATTGAAGCAACTGCCATGTGATTGGTTGATTAGATAATTGCATTAATGAGAAATTGAACAGGTGTTCCTAATAATCCTTTAGTTGAGTGTATATATAAGCAATATCACAAGAGCAAGAGAGCTGTTTTCATGAATATAAGCGTGATTGCAAATTATATTTATTACGTTCAATAAACAAGAAGTTAATATTAAATACATTTTTAACTGTGTCTTTTCTAATTCTGCCACATTTCGTTATTAAATGAATCAGCTGCTTTGAACAAATCGGTTGAATAAATGATTCTATGACTGTTAAATAGTGTTATTGTTTTAATGTTAAATTAATCGGAACATCATTTATGAAAGTGTAATTGTACCAATTCAGATGCAACTTCTGTGCCATGAATTTTATTGTCAGTGATTTGAGTGGTAACAGCGCTATAGTGTCTTACTATTCTAATTGTATTTATTCATTAAATATAAGGCATTTCTCAGACAGTATATATGGATCTTTTAGATGATGATGATGACAAAGTCTTGGTCTTGTCTTGGTCTCGGCACACGCTGGTCTTGGTCTCGACTTGGTCTCGGTTTAGGTGGTCTTGACTACAACACTAGCCCGCCCTCACGTTTCTATGATTGGTTACAAGGTAGTTTGTAGCGTCAGAAACATCAGCGATTTCAAATTTTATATATCTCATAGTATTACCATGGTATATTTCCAAACAATGATTGAAATATCAGTTTAGAAAAATATTAAAACTAAGAATGGATAATCTTACATTTGTGACAACATGCTAAACAAGAGCTATCCTTCCAACCACAAACTGCAACTTTATTTTGCTTTGGGTTGCTGCTGTGTCCGGATCGCTGAGGTGAGGTAAAGGATTTCTCTGTGTGTCCTTGAACAAACCAGCTCTCTGATTGACCTTATTCAATAATATCCAGCACAATAATTGGGAAGGAAATTCTGAAGCTGTCTCTCTGTGCCTTCCCATAATACACCCAGTCTCTGTCCCACTTAAACATGGACATCTGCTCTAGTCACATGATGCAGTAATGTCATGTTGAAGACTTAAGCCAAATATCTAGCAAAATACTTCAGATACTGAAGTAAATGAGTTTACCAAAGGAATGTTGTAGCTTATGCCATTTCCTGAAAATCTGTTATGAGGTTATGTTTGCAAACATATACAGTCGTGCTCAAAATGATTCATACCCTTGGTAAATATGACTAAAGAAGGCTGTGAAAATAAACGGTATGAATAATTATGGCTTATTGTTTCAGTTTTTGTTTTTTGTTTAGCTTTTTTACCTAAGAGAAATGTATAATGTTTTCAAATATATGTCTGTGTATCAGTGTGTTTATGCAGTGACATTTTTGTGGTGGTTGTTCATAGGTGAATTTGTAATACTGTGAGCTAACTTTAGGCAAGTAATCATGTATTTTTGAAAGTACATGAGTCATGCTAAATGAGCCGTCAGGTACCACTGTATGAGACAACGTGTGAAAGTAAATATTGTATGCTGACGTTTTCTATAATTTGTCGTACTAAAACAAGGTACTTGCCAAGTTTCCCCCTGACCGATGTTCTGTATATTTACATTACGATAATTCAATTAATTTAGCTCAGAGATCCTCAGCTCTGCTTCTGCAGACCTAATGCCCTGTAGTGATATAAAGTACATTTTAAAGGCTGATGTCATTTTATTTTATTTTTAAAAGAAATTAATACTGAAACAGAATCCCGGGGGAAAAAATCTATTATTGTTTCCACATAAATATTAAGCAGCACAACAGTTTTTAACATTGATTATGATAATAAATATCTCTTGAGCACCAAATCAGCATGTTATAAAGCAGGGGTGGAGAACGTTGATCCAGAAGGGCCACTCTCTTGCAGAGTTTAGCTCCAACCCTAATCAAACACACCTGAAACTAATCAAGGTCTTCAGGATTACTGATGTTACAGGCAAGAGAGTGTTTTTTTGTTTTTTTCAGGGTTAGAGCTAAACTCTGCAAGAGAGTGGCCCTTCTGGATCAACGTTCCCTACCCCTGTTATAAAGGATCATGTGACACTGAACACTGGAGTAATAGCTGCTGAATATTCAGCTTTGCCATCACAGGAATCATTTTATTAAAAAATTTCTTATAATAGAAAGTTATTTAAATTAGAATAATATTCACAATATTACAGTGTTAACCCTTAAATGCATGAATGTTTCATCAATCATTATTCCATATTTAGGAACCTAATATATATATATATATAAAACTAGCCTGACGTCGTCATACTCAATTCAGTCAGAATATGATTATTAGAATTTCCCAAACGCAAATGTTGTGGGCGGGGCTAAATTCGGCTGGCATCCAGGCTAATATCTAACATGTAAGGGTTTCTGTATATTATAAAACTCTCCTGATAATAGAGTTACAATTACAGACGAATAAAATATAGCATATTTTGTTACCTTTTGGGTTCAGTTTGAGCAGATGTTTTATCATCATCGCTGTTCTCGTCAGAGCTCATTTCCCAGTGCATTCAGCATCTGGCTCATATTTGCGATCTCAAACATATTCTCAATATTGTAATTTTTAACATCTTCAAAATCAATATTTTGATCGCTGACAGCTTCTTCATCAGATCCACCATCAAGTGACAGTGACGCTAATATTTGATTGCGTTCATTTCTTGCTCTGCAGTAAATCGCTGAGTTTTGCTGATGATACTTCCTACTCTTTTGTTTTCTGCCTGTGGTAACATCACTTCATCATTGTATATCAGACATTGCAGACTTGTGGAATAAAGGTAAATTGCACTTATTCATTCATCAAATAATTATTTAATGTTGTGCAGAAAAAAAAAAAAATAATACTTGTTACACACCTCATGTCATTAGCAACCCTACACAATTTTTGCAAAAAAATTATGGGAAAACAGACATTCTTTTATATTTATATATATATATATATATATATAATATTATATATATATATATATATATATATATATATATATATATATATATATATATATATATATATATAATTTATTTTTTTAATTTTTTTCCTTGTTATATTGTTTATAATGAATTGATTAAGGAATACTAAGAAGGTTGATTGATTTAAAAAATTAAATAATGAGAAGGAGGGTATTGACGTCCCAGGTCTCTATAGACCTGAGGTATGCGTTTAAGGGTTAAATGTATTTTTAATCAAATATGTGCAGCTATGGTGTGCATAAGAGACTTCTTTCTAGAACTTTAAAAGGTGAAACATATAAACTTTTCAATTCTTGACTGAAGGATAGGATTCAAACCAGCAAAATGCAGTTCCTCTGATGCATAGTGCAAAATCTTTTAATTACAATAAGAGTTAAGGCCTGAAATTGTGCCATTACATCTTTCAGGAGTTTTATCATATGTCCAGTTTTATTCCCTGCTCTCTCTTCTCTAAGCCTGTCTTCCTAAGGAAGGATTATGCAGTATAGTTGGCCACGGACAGCTTCCATTTTATATTAGTGGCTAACCAGTGATGTGTCACACTACAGGACACACTCATTTCAGATGTCGAGGTCTTAAGAAAAGATCTGTGGGGTCACTGAGGACAGATTTGAGTTGGTCATAAGCACATTCCCCAGAGATCTCTGGGAAAGAGGAAGAGAGCAGGGGGATTCTGGGAGATATCACAGTGTGGGGATTCTGTCATATCAAAACAGGAAGAACCCTATAGGAATGTGCCCCCTAGATGACACTAAAAGAGAGTGAAACTGGAATAATTGTCATACCCGTTAAAGATTTCTATCTCAAAAAAAAAAAAAAAAAAAAAAATTCTGGTATTCTTCCATTTAAGGCTCTGTAAGACAGATGCCACTTATATCAGAAATGGAACAATACATCACATGAGAGTGAGAACAGAGGGCTCTGTGTGTATGTGCTGTGTTTATGAGCGTTTCAGAACAAGTGTGTGTCATGGAAAAGCTTAGGCATATGCAACTAGCTTTCACCACACACACACACACACACACACACACATAATTCTGGCTCACCTCTGCAAATCCAACAGCAAAGCACTGACTCTGACAGGATAATTCTGTGCTAAATGGAAAATAAATGGGGAGGCAGTCACAAGACATTATAATAATAGAGAGAGAACACACACACAAACTCACGCATAAATCTTTTGATTTCTTTCTGGCCCTCTAAGGCCTTCTTAGCTCTGTTTTACAGCGTATGCAGAAAACAGTGTATATTTACAGGTTACAGTTTTCACAGAGAGTCTAGATCTAGAGTCGTAGCTGACACAAATAACCGTCATTTGACAGCTTTAACTTGCTGGCAAATGACCATGGTATAAGTGGGATTCACCTTTCAGCCAATCAGAATCAAGTATTCAGACAGACCATGGTATATCCATGGCTAGCTGTGCATTAAAAGATTTTAATGCACAACGTGGAGGCAAAGAAACATACTGTACAAATATTCTTACAATTCAAACATTTTGTCATGCATTTTTTTCTTACTTTTGTTCAGCAAGGTTGTATTAAATTGACTAAAATTTACAGTAAAAACATTTACAAAACTACAAAATATATCAGTTTCCACAAAAAGAGCAGCACGGATGTTTTCAACATTGATACATTAATAAGAAATGTTTCTTGAGCACCAATTCAGCATATTAAAATGATTTATTTTCAGTGAACTGTCCACAGACAGTTCAATGGCTCACAGTATTCATTTAATCATTTAGCGATTTACAAATGAGGAGAATGTTTGTATTCCATCACAGTATCATAAAGAAACTCTATAACTGTACAAACAGAATGACCCAACCATCTTTAGCTTATCATGCAAAGCATTTTTATCATCATAATGCAAGATGAAGAAAAAATATATAAGAGAGCTGGTGGTCAAGGCCAAATGATAAAGCGTGATGCAAAATTATTCACAAGAAAAAAAAAAAACTAAAACAAAGGGAAAAGTAGATAACAGACACCAGCTGTCCAAGGACTGAACTGGCTGAAATCCAACTCCTGAGAATAAACTCAATGACCTGTACCGTTCACCAACTTCAATCATGTTCTCTATTATCAGATGTGTATTAATAAATCAATCATGGATGATAGTATATAGCACATTGCTGCACTTTCTTTAGGACCTGAGAACAAACTTTAAACATTGAGGTTTAGTGGAAATAAAATAGCATAAATTGCATAAAAATAAGATTCAAACTTCAAAAGCAGCAATGATTGTCACTAATTCTTTGAGGAAAGTGTTTCGGTGTAACATTTAAATAATAATGCACTTTCAGTTTCACACTTTATATCGAAGCTCATCACAACACAGGCGGATACACAGTTGAAATGTCAAGGAAAGGTCACTGCAGTGAGAGGCGTGCTGTATGAATGTAGAATGTGTCGCATGAGTGAGAGCATGTGTGTGCACATGCCATGCTGGCCTTGTAGCTATAAGACATCAAACAATTGTCCAAACAATTGAAAAACCTGACAAAAAAAGCCCTTGGGGACAGAAGGTTTATAATGGCATGAAATATCCAAATTCCTATCACAAAGTCTGCTTTCTCCAACCGGTCACAATTGTGACCACAAATTGTCCTCACATATTTTAGTGTGGTATTAAAAAGCAACCTCTATTATGAAGCAAGTGTTAATTTATAATACAAACTTAAGATGTCTACATGAGTTCTGGGCAGGTAGTTTGGTCATGTGACCACACACATTTATTTCTTGGTACTGCCATCTTAACACAATGACAGGAAAATGTTCTAAGCAAATATCTGTCTATCTATCTATCTATCTATCTATCTATCTATCTATCTATCTATCTATCTATCTATCTATCTATCTATCTATCTATCTATCTATCTATCTATCTATCTATCTATCTATCTATCTATCTATCTATCTATCTATCTATCTATCTATCTATCTATCTTATAACTTATAAAATAATATCTGTCTGTCTATCTATACTTCTGTCTGTCTATCTATCTATACTTCAGTCTATATGTCTGTCTATCTATACTTCTGTCTGTCTATCTATACTTTTGTATATCTGTCTATCTATAATTATGTCTGTCTGTCTGTCTATCTATCTGTCTATCTATACTTCTGTCTGTCTGTCTATCTATACTTCTGTCTATCTGTCTGTCTATCTATACTTCTGTCTGTCTGTCTGTCTATATAATTCTGTCTGTCTGTCTATACTTCTGTCTATCTGTCTATACTTCAGTCTAGCTGTCTATCTATACTTATGTCTGTCTGTCTATCTATACTTCTGTCTGTCTGTCTAGCTTTACTTCTGTCTATCTGTCTGTCTATCTATAATTATGTCTGTCTATCTATGCTTCTGTCTGTCTCTTTACTTCTGTCTGTCTGTCTATCTATCTATACTTCTGTCTATCTATCTGTCTATCTATAATTATGTCTGTCTGTCTATCTATACTTCTGTCTATCTGTCTATCTATACTTCTGTCTGTCTGTCCGTCCATCTATAGTTCTGTCTGTCTGTCTGTCTATCTATACTTCTGTCTATCTGTCTGTCTATCTATACTTCTGTCTGTCTGTCTGTCTATATAATTCTGTCTGTCTGTCTATACTTCTGTCTATCTGTCTATACTTCAGTCTAGCTGTCTATCTATACTTATGTCTGTCTGTCTATCTATACTTCTGTCTGTCTGTCTAGCTTTACTTCTGTCTATCTGTCTGTCTATCTATAATTATGTCTGTCTATCTATGCTTCTGTCTGTCTCTTTACTTCTGTCTGTCTGTCTATCTATCTATACTTCTGTCTATCTATCTGTCTATCTATAATTATGTCTGTCTGTCTATCTATACTTCTGTCTATCTGTCTGTCTCTCTGTCAATCTAGCTATCCTTATTTATTGTTTTGTTTCAGTTTATAATGAACTAATTGCTGGAGGTTTGTCATTTTGTAAATGCATTAACACCATAGACCTAGACTCCATGTGTTCTACCACCGGTCACAATTGTGACCAGACATAAAACCCAATTTTTATGGACTTTTCAATTATAATCTTTTTACATAATTGGCATTGATTGTTTAATATCCTTACAAATACCATGCACATTCATATATGTCATCTCTAGGAACAATTTGGGATTAAATGGGTAAAGGGGTACTATTTGCCATCTGGATTAGGCAAGCTTGTGTTTGTGTATCTGTGTATGTGTGTTTTTTTTCAGGATGCCCACAGCTGTAGTGTCTTTCTGAAAACACACCACCTGAGGTCAGTGTAACACCTGATATCACACACAAGACATGAAGTAAGCATGAGAGGAATCTTTCTGTAGTTCATCATTCCAAACTCACATGCAATACGTGCAGGAATGTGATGTCAATGTGCACTTTCAGGTGTTACCCTGACCTCGGTTCACACATTAACCTTTTAAAACCTTTCTGATAATTAAGTTCTTTTTTTATTTATTTTTTTTATTTTTAAACCAAATTTGAGATATAAGAAAATATTAGAAATATAAGATATTGTCATTAGTCGAAGCAGAGCTACAGTGCATCCGGAAAGTATTCACAGCGCTTCACTTTTTCCACATTTTGTTGTTACAGCCTTATTCCAAAATGGATTAAATTAATTCTTTTTTTTTCCTCAGTTTTACAAACAATACCCCATAATGACAATGTAAAAGAAGTTTGTTTGAAATCTTTGCAAATGTATTAAAAAATAAAAAAATAAATAAAAAAAACAATTCACAGCCTTTGTCATGTCACTCAGAATTGAGCTCAGCTGCATCCTGTTGGTCCACTGATCATCCTTGAGAAGTTTACACAACTTGATTGGAGTCCACCTGTGGTAAATTTCGTGGATTGGACATGATTTGGAAAGGTACACACCTGTCTATATAAGGTCCCACAGTTAACAGTGCATGTCAGAGCACAAACCAAACCATGAAGTCCAAGGAATTGTCTGTAGACCTCCGAGACAGGATTGTATCGAGGCACAGATCTGGGAAAGGGTACAGAAAAAAATTCTGCAACATTGAAGGGCCCAATGAGCATAGTGGCCTCCATCATCCGTAAATGAAAGAAGTTTGGAACCACCAGGACTCTTCCTAGAGCTGGCCGCCTGGCCAAACTCAGCAATCAGGGGAGAAGGGCCTTAGTCAGGGAGGTAACCAAGAACCTGATGGTCACTCTGACAGAGCTCCAGCGTTTCTCTGTGGAGAGAAGAGAACCTTCCAGAAGAACAACCATCTCTGCAGCACTCCAATCAGGCCTGTATGGTAGAGTGGGCAGACAGCACATGACAGACCGCTTGGAGTTTGCCAAAAGTCACCTGAAGGACTCTCAGACCTTGAGAAACAAAATTCTCTGGTCTGATGAAACAAAGATTTAACTCTTTGGCCTGAATGGCAAGCATCATGTCTGGAGGAAACCAGGCACCGCTCATCACCTGGCCAATACCATCCCTACAGTGAAGCATAGTGGTGGCAGCATCATGCTGTGGGGACGTTTTTCAGCGGCAGGAACTGGGAAACTAGTCAGGATCGAGGGAAAGATGAATGCAGCAATGTACAGAGACATCCTTGATGAAAACCTGCACCAGAGTGCTCTGGACCTCAGACTTGGGTGAAGATTCATCTTCCAAAAGGACAACGACCCTAAGCACACATCCAAGATAATAAAGGAGTGGCTACGGGACAACTCTGTAAATGTCCTTGAGCGACCCAGCAAGAGCCCAGACTTGAACCTGACTGAACATCCCTGGAGAGATCTGAAAATGGCTGTGCACCGACACTCCCCATCCAACCTGAGCTTGAGAGGTCCTGCAAAGAAGAATGGGAGAAACTGCCCAGAAATGGGTGTGTCAAGGTTGTAGTAACATCATACTCAAAAAGACTTGAGGCTGTAATTTGGTGCCAAAGGTGCTTCAACAAAGTATTGTGCAAAGGCTGCAAATATCTCAAACTAACTTCTTTCATGTTGTCATTATGGGGTATTGTTTGTAGAATTGAGGAAACAAATAATGACTTTAATCCACTTTGGAATAAGGCTGTAACATAATAAAATGTTAATAAAAAGTGAAACACAGAAATGCTTTCCGTATGCACAGTATGAATGTGCTGTGGACCGCATATATAGCTCAGATAATTTGGTTTTGGAAGTACTAGATAAATCATGATTGAGATCTAATTTTTTTTTTTTTTTATTGCAGAGTTTGATATCTTGGTAAACATGAGCATAGTTTGTTTGGAAACGCTAGAGGAGCTGGGGAGTACTCACAAAGCACCATGATGCATGCGCGAGAATATGACCAGTGTTGGGGCAGCTACTCTGGAACTGTAGTTTGACAAGCTACTTATAAATTAACGTAGTTAAACTACAGTCAAGCTACCCTTCTGAAAAAGTTAGATACACTACAAGTTAGGCTACTACTGAAAAGTTTTTATTAAATTACATATTTACAAATAACTGAATAATCGTTATTGAAGAATGTTTTAAGTTAAATGTTTGGGGTTTAAAACAAAACAATGCTATACAATTATGACAAGAGTAAAGTTTTATTTTGTAAACTATCCAAATATACAATACTCAAATGTAGTCTATATCTCAAACTGTCTGTCAAAGTGCAAAATCGCTACAAATGTCATGTCACATCAATGCAAGAACCAAATATAAGCAACTTGGATACACAGGAGTATACACAAATGCAGGTAAACTCACAGCACGTGCAGTGATGCATCATACAGTGTGTGAACAGAGCCGCTCTGAGATGCGAAGCTTGCGTGAACAGTGCACTTCATTTTGAAACCCGCGTGACCTATTTAATATGATCAGAGCCTTTGCCGTGTGATAAGTGCACTAAACTGTATCGCAATATTGTTTTCTGTTCAATTGACAGATGCTTTGCAAGTGCAATGACGCGCAAAACCACGTTAGTGATCTTTCAGGTTTTCTATAAAACTGGTGGGACAGATTAAACTATGGCGGGACACCACTGTAATTAAATTAGAAGCAGACAGTTGATAGAGTGCAATAAAGCAGGATAATCTATTTACAAAGGCTATTATTCACTTGAAGTCATCTTTTGTTTGTATAAATCAAGTGTAACCTTTACTAGTCGATTCGTGTGAAGTATCAACCCACTCCTGTACGTCCTTTACATCATCATCAGACGATCTCTTCTCTGTGAACCATAAAGACGCAATGCACGATGAAATAATAGATGGCGGTAACGCTTGATTTTAGTATGTGATCAAATAAGAAGAAAATGCTGTGCTGCTTCAATGCATTGCAGGCTCATCAAAACACAACGGAATGTAGCTTTAGGTCACGCTACACCGCTACTTGCTGGAAAAAGTAGTTAGCTACTGGAAAAGTTACATTGTTTTAAAAGTAACTGATCTACTGACAAGCTACTGAAAAATGTAGTTAAGTTAGTAGCGTCACTACTTGTAGTTAACTACTCCCCAACACTGAATATGACATAGAGCAGGCGGAAGCGAGGAACTGTTTACAAGCAGAGGAAGACACGCTGTATCGAAGCTGTTGAATTCTACATTGATTGTGCTTTAGGTCTTGGCGTAGTCCTCAAAATGGAGCTAAAGTGTGCATTTCGTGGATGCCCGAACGCCGGCTCTACGTCATATGCTTGCACATGCATCGTGGTGCTTCTGAGTTCACGTCAGAAGCCCACACGAAAGACAAGAATACAGTTGAATAAAGTCAATTTTTTTTTTTCTTTTTTTTTTTTTTTTTTGTGTGTCACTTCATAAAATTATTGTAGAACCACTATAGTGAGATGGACTTTTTTAACGGTCTTTAGTACCTTTTATGGGTCTTGAGAGAGGAAATGTCATTTCTGAGCCATCGGATTTCAACAAAATTATCTTAATTTGTGTTCCGAAGTTGAACAAAGGTCTTACGGGTGTCGAACGACATGAGGGTAAGTAATTAATGACAGAATTTTCATTTTGGGGTGAACTAACCCTTTAAGCAAGTTTGTTCTCCATTTAATCTCATTTGTGTCCAAAAGAAATCATTTGGATTTTAAAGCGATCTCATTTGTGACTGTGATAAGCACATTCACATTGTACATTTAATTTTCTGAGTTTGTTTTCTGTTTGAGTGGGTTTTGTATCATGTTTCCATTCTGTACCCTAGTTTTCATTTAGGTTCCTATGTTTCAGTCAGTTACTATGGTTACTCATTGTTTGATTATGGTTTACACCTGGGGCCAGTTGCATAAACATAGAGTGTGTTAAGACTGTGACTTAAAGGGACAGTTCACCCAAAAACTAAACTTAACCCATGATTTACTCACCCTCAAGCCGGTGTAGGGCTCCCCGTGGCACAAACGTGGGGTTAGTTGTAACACACATGGTTTAACTCTTTCCACACATGCCAGAATGACGAAACTTTGTGTATTTACTAGTTGCCATATCAACATTTAGAGAAGAAATTGCGCCGAAACTAAGAAATCTTTGGAAGATATCAGTGAACATTTATTTAACCATAGCAAAAGTTTATTTTTCATCTCTGTTTTTTTGTGTTTATTTAAAATAAGACAAATCTGATATTATTGTAATCTTATATCTGTTATTTAACAGAGATGGTTCTTTAATGCTGATCTAACAGCAGAAGACAAGAGCCGTGGTTTAAATCCCAGTTGTGCAGGTGGGGTGTGTTATAACACTGCGTTACAATGAGCCCCTATTAGAACTACGCTATTATATTCTATACTTTTATGAATTCTTTTGAGAAAAGGGTGAGTAATGGCTGAGTCAATGTTCAGAAGTTATTCATTATTATTGTTTTGAACTATGCTGTATAGCTGTATTTAGCAATGTCAAACTCAAAAATTGGTATATTTTTAATGATTAAAAATGGCATTATTTTTAAGTTAATAATTGTATTTTATTGACAAAATATGTTAGTTTGTCTTGGATATTTTTTGATTATATCAGGTAACATTTTAAGCTGTCATTTGGTGATGTTACATTGTGCCCCCTCACATGTTACAATGTACCCCACCTATGGGGCATGTTGTCACAGTTCACTTCCATTCTTTCGGCGTAAATCAAGAAAAAAAGTATACACTGTATTAATGAAACAAAACCAGATATGTCGGCTGTAGCGTAAGCATTTTGAACTGCGAGAGGCATTACACTTTCTTAGTAAGTTGAATACAGACGGTGGTCCTCCGAAAGCTAGATATTTTACTTTATAACGTGTTAATATGGATATATTTCTTTCAAAAACCCATCGATTCGCTTCAGAAGGCCTTTATTAACCCCCCGGAGCCCTGTGGATTTTATTTTAGTTCAAAGTTAAAATACATTCTAAAATAACTAAAACTAGAGAAACTTAAAAAAAAACTTAACAAAAATATATATTTTTAAAAACAAAACGAAAAATGTTAAAAGTGAAAACTAACTATAAAAACAATCAACTTCTTGAAAATGTTTCTATTTTTTGTATTTTATAAAATGTCAGAATTTCAAACATTATATGGGGCATATTGCATTTATTTAAGCAATTAACACGTTCACACAGCAGTAGAATACAGTTGTCAGACTTGGTCTTGAGTCCTTAATAGAGTTATGTTTACACACAGTACGGTTATTTACAGGAGTGACAACCGCATTCTATAACCAAACTCACACCTGTACATTTTCAGGACTCACAACCGCATCTAGCTGTCTGTCATGTCACAAAGAGCATGAGAACCGCTCTGCTAAGGGGTTTTGTGTGTGGTTTTGATTTAGGTTCGTTAACTTACAGTGACGGAGATATGAGTTGTGCATCATCTGAAACTTTTAGATCCAGTTCTCCACCGGAGTGGCTTCCATCAGTTGTTCTATGCGCGACTGAAATGTTGTGTGCGAGACGCTGCATCCGGCTTGCACATGTTTACATTGAAGCTGCTGTCGCTGGTTAATGAATATTTGATGGATGAACTTGCGGTTCATTTGGACTCTGTCGTGTCAAAAGTGATAAGACTTTTCAGTTTTATGGACATTGCCATCTTTGATATCACTTTGGTCACTGTCGCTATGAGTCTCTCGTCGTTGCACATTTGTAGTGAACCGAGACTCACACCTGTAAGTAAATGCGGTTGTAAATCCCAAAAATTGACAGTGTGAATGTAGTAAAAGAATCCAAGAGTTTATCATTTAGCTACATTTTATCATAGTGTATTTCCAGGAATTGATAAGAGATGACAAATAGCGTGTCTCTGCTGACCGAGAACAGTCCTAAACAAACAGTATATTCAGCAAAGTGCTCTAAATTAGCACAACACACACACACACACACAAAAACAGAATGAGTAACTTGATGGTATGCATGTTTATACCACCATCGGGGTGAATGTGTGCTTTTCCTGTTCTCTGGCCCTGTTGTCAGCTGATGTGTCATGAGTGGCATGATTGTGTTTGTTTGACCTAATTTAATGGAATTTAAATATAGAGAAAAAAAAGAAAAAAAAAATACATAAAGCACAGTGTGTCTTTTAGCTCAAAACAACCAAAAATGTATTTTAGGTTAAAAAAAGCTGCTGCTTCATTTTTTTTTTTATTTTTTTTTTTTTTTTTTTTTTATAAACACAACACACATTCAAGCACATCCTTTGGGATGATGTGCCAATTGTGTCAACACCTGCACCAGTCACACCTAATCAGTAGCACTAAATGGCCTTGTGACTGTAATTAATGTGTGTTTGTGTGTGTGTAAATTGCTGCCAAAATCTCTTTACAGCATGACAGTGTTGGAGTTAAAGTACTTCACCTTAAAACGTAAACTTACTTATTCATCCTCATGTTATTTCCAACCCAAATTACCTTCAAAAGCAACACAAAATGATATTTTTAATCGAATGTTTATGTGTTATCTGTCATTTTACATGATCAAACCTGGCGTGATGCATATACGCAAATTTGAATACGATTTTCAATAAATAATGATTCAAATTTCAGTGCATTCCTCGTGTTAAGCTAACATATGGTTTAAGAAGTATATACAGTATATACAGTTTATTAAATAATATAAAGTAAATGATAGCACAAATGAACTCCTTGTGCACTGTAAAAATAAATAAATAAATATTTAAAAAGTAAGTTACCCGGTTACCTTAATTTTTAGTTCACTGACATTCAAAATTTGAGTTAATACAAATGAACATTTTTGAGAATTGACATCACCCTTTATTCAAATAGTATTAAAAGATTTTGTAAGCATATTGCGTAATTGTGTTTTATTTGTTATAATGCAGTGAAACATGCCAAATTGTGCTATTTTTGTGATTTATCATAACAACAATAACAACAAATTAATTTATGTGATTCAGATACTATAATATTTTGAGTTTCAATTTATTAAACAAATTTCCTTCATTGTAGTAACTAAAATTTTTATTTTCAATGAACTCAACATTTTAAGGCAACCAGGTTACCAGTACTTACTTTTTTAAGTTAAACCAACAATATTTTTTTACTGTGTGGGGTCATTTTTGGGGTAAAACTGTACCACTCCCCTTTCACTTTCATTATATAGAACAGAGCAACATTCTTGCTTGTGTTCCAATGAAGAAACATAGTCTAAAAATAATAAGAGAAATTCCAAAAATTTTGCTGAACCGATTTTTAACCCTGCAAATAAACTTCTAGAATGACTTGAGCAAACTTCTTTCCACATAGACATGCTCATCAAAGAAGTCTATCAGCCAATCCTCATGACCTGTGCTCTATATTGAAACACTAGAACAAAAACAAACTTTTAAAAACCTTCAAGTTGTCTGGAGATAAAATGTGTGTTTTGGACAATGAATTGTATTTTTGTTAGCTCATTATTAGCAGAGTGTCTCTCTTTCTCTCCCTGTGTGCCCTGTGATAGACAAGCGTGTATTAAGGCTAAATACCAGAACAAGCTACGCAAGCCCTTTACACCCTGCTCTGCTTTGTGTGGGGCTGTTTGCACAGGCCTGGTTCAGACACGGGGCAAGTGCCAGCATTATTCCTCTCTGCTTGAGTAGCATTACAACTTCTGTTTTCCACTCTCTCTGTCTCTGTCTCTCTCTCTGTGTAGCTCTCTGCTAGTAATTGAACCATTACACCACTGTGGACTGTGAAGATGCACAAAAAGTGATTTTGCAAACAAAAATAGAAAATACCATCTACTTTCTGCATTTTCTCTATTTTCATTTTGATCCATTTTTGGTTAAGAATGCAATATTAGCAGTGTTGGGTGTTATGATTACTAAGTAATTAATTAATGTAATTTAATTTTCCATTACTTAAAGTAATGTATTACTCTAAATGTATCTGAATTTTAATTTACAGTTTATACCCCCAGTTTCACAGACAAAAATGCCATTTCAGTTTTAACTGAAAGCAACTTGCACTTTTGTCTCAAGATGCACACCAGTAATGTTTTTTTTTATTTTTTTTTTTCTAAGGCATGTTTATAAAAGCTACGTAAGTGTCCTAATTGAACTAAGGGTAATCCTGGCTTAATCTAAGCCCTGTTTGTGAAACCAAGCTCTAATGTAATTGCATTAAATACTGTATAAAACAATTATATATTAAACAGTAATGGAGTTAACATCAAAATGTAACATTAATATGCAGGGCTCGACATTAAGCCTTTTTATGTAATGTAAATCGGTCATTCTTCACTTGTCCGAGTAAAAAAAGTTGCTTGTCTGAAGAAAAAAAAAAAAAAATGTTTTACCTTTATAAAGAGCATTGCCCCCTAATCTAATAAGGCACTATAGAGCTGTTACCAGTCAAATTAAATAATTTACACAGAAAAATTACAACTGCATTAAATATTATTATGAGCTTGTTTTAAATTTTTTGAATATGCAAATAAGAAATGTTGGAAAGAATAATACTTAGAATTAAACATGAAACTAAACCGCCAGTAGGTGGCGGCAAGTGATCATCTTAATAAGTGACTCATTGAGTCATTCATTCAAACGATTCGTTCAAATGACTGATTCATTCAAGAATAAGCAGTTGTTTATGAATGGGTCATTGAATCTTTGACTCAACCGATTCGTTCAAAACATTAAATCATAATGAAACGGCAGAGTGTTGCTGTGAGATGCGTTGTGGTTCTGCTGTGATCTTGGAACTATTTTTGCTGCTGAAATAGAACAAAAACAGTCAAGATTCAAGAGCTTAATTTGTCACATACACAGTTATATACAGAATATACAACCGGCAGTGAAATGTAAACAGGTCCGCTCCATGGACAGTGCAAATTCACAGTTAAAAAGTCTAAAATGTAAGTTGCTTAAATTTAACTACTTGTTTATTGAACTGTTGTATGAAATCTGTCTCACATTTTCAATCGTGATGGTGTTCAGGAAAACAGCACTCTTGGTCGTGTGATGTTGTTCAGCTGTATCATATTATCTCCACATATTGTTTCTTTTTGTGTGCTGCACTCATTTGTTTTAATTTTTTCTCGAAAGGCTGCTCGAGCCTCAACAGCACAGCCTTGTACCCAACTCTGAATATACACCGATCAGGCATAACATTATGAAGTGAGTAACACTGATTCTCTCTTCATCATGGCATCATGGTGGGTGGGATATATTAGGCAGCAAGTGAACATTTTATCCTCAAAGTTGACATGTTAGAAGCGGGAAAAAAGGGCACGTGTAAGGATTTGAGTGAGTTTGACAAGGGCCAAATTGTGATGGCTAGATGACTGGGTCAGAGCATCTCTAAAACTTGTGGGGTGTTCCCGGTCTGCAGTGGTCAGGATCTATCAAAAGTGGTCCAAGGAAGGAACAATGGTGAACCGGCGACAGGGTCATGGGCGACCAAGGCTCATTGATGCATATGGGGAATGAAGGCTGGCCCGTGTGATCCGATCAAACAGACAAGCTACTGTAGCTTAAATTGCTCAAGAAGTTAATGCTGGTTCTGATAGAAAGGTGTCAGAATACACAGTGCATCACAGTTTGTTGCATTTAGCCGGAGACCAGTCAGGGTGCCCATGCTGACCTCTGTCCAGCGGCGAAAGCACCAACAGTGCTGTCAGCATCAGAACTGGACCACAGAGCAATGGAAGAAGGTGGACTGGTCTGATGAATCACGTTTTCTTTTACATCACGTGGATGGCCGGGTGCGACCAAATTGTTGTATTATATAATATATGGTCTATATATATATATATATATATATATATATATATATATATATATAGATGAGGTTATAGTTTATAACAGAAATATTTTGGGGTTAACTGTTCTTTTAATAGCACTGGCCACCATTAAGTGGAAAAAAGATTAGATTAAATGAAATGAAGTGTTGCCTCAGCTTGTATGGAAAAGTACTGTCTTCATCGGAGTCGGCGCCTGGTCTGCTGTGACATATGTTTTAAGAATTGTCATTGGGAGCGATCAGATTGATGTCAGTGTTGGTTTTAAGATTACATTTTTTGAATAAAATCTGATTATATAAAACTGTTTTTCTCATTTCAGAGCTCACGGGAGGAGAGGGAGAAGGAAAGGTCACGTTTGGACTCCATGGTTCTGTTAATAATGAAGTTGGATCAGTTGGACAAAGAGATTGAAAATGCTCTAAGCTCCTCCCTCAATGGCACTCCCAATTTAAAAAGGCGGATCATCTCTGTGAGTGGCCACCAATCAGAAGCTTTCATGCAAATGATACACTAAGACTTGCGATGATGTATGAAATAATGGTCAGCAATTGCATCAGATCTTCAGTACTAGCATTAAATCTATGGAAAATGCTTGACACAAAGGTTTGATGCAGTATGTATGACAATGTTACTCTTTTCTTAAACAGGAAGTTGATTTAGAAATGTTGGGTTCAGCAGGAAGTCTTTCAGCCTCCTCCCAGTCTCTAAACACCCCACTTTATCGCTCTTCATCATCACTATCCTCATCAGGACCCACTGGAACTTCTGGGGCTAGACCAAAAAATGAGGTTAGTTGACTAAAACCTGTCGTTGAACAATTTATCAAATCGAATACACCTGTACATACCATTCATACTTTCTTAGGGAATTTCTCTGGAATTGGTTAATCCTGGTGTCAATCATCTCTTATGCACTTTTTAAAGAGGCAACTGAAGTGTCCAACATTTAGACATGCTTTTCTGTATGCTGAATGGCAATGTAAACAACAAATTAGAGTGTGCTCTGGACCAGCAGCCAGTTTACTGAGGAGAGACTCTCTCTCTCTCTCTCTCTCTCTCTCTCTCTCTCTCTCTCTCTCTCTCTCTCTCTCTCTCTCTCTCTCTCTCTCTCTCTCTCTCTCTCTCTCTCTCTCTCTCTCTGTGTCTCTCTCTCTCTCCTCTTTCATCCTCCCTTCATTTTCTTTCTGAGTGGCTAAAGCTGCTGGAACATGATAATAACAGCCTTTACCGCCTGCCAACTTCCACCAGCTAATTCTCATGATCGTCCCCTCTGATGCATGCACATGTCTGTGGATGTGAGCCAGTAAGTTTTTTTTTTTGAGTTTGTGTTCTGAGGTGAGCGTAAGCCTTCCATCTGATTACCCATTACATGGTTGGCTCCACATTTCAGAAGCACATGGCAAACAACACTTAAAGTGTCAGTGAGAGGCTGGAAAAGATGGACGGAATGTGTGGACACAGTTTAAAAATGTCTGTTTGAGAGCAGAAGTGAGTAAAGGCAGATCTGAGTAAGTGAATGTGGGGAAGGACATATAAGTTGTTGGTGTTGTTAATCAATGTCAAAGTCATAATGCTTTCAGCAGATAAGTCAATGTCATAAAAACCTTTGAGTTAAGGGTACATCAGCACTTACGAACAAAAATGCCAGCTGTGGGTCTGACTTACATATTTATAATAAACAATAATCATACAATTTATAATATTTAAATGTTATGGTCAATTTAAAGGTAACACTTTACAATGACATCAATGCATTAGATAACATGAACTACAATTAAACAATTTGTGTTTTACAATATAAGTATGTGTATCTTTGTAGCATTGCAAACAAGTAATGCCAACAGATACAACTTTTAATATTTAAAAATGTATTATTAAATATTGCAATTAATATATAGACACACTCACTACTGGGAAATCAATTTACTTTTATTCATCAACAGCAAATTAAATTGGTCAAAATTTACAGTAAAGTACTTCAAATTCTCCTTTATCTCAATGTGATTCTTTTTGTTTCATCTTTCAAACTGTAGTCATCTTGACTGAGGTAATGGAAAAAATAAAGCGAGTTGCTCATTGAATGACTGTATCCATTTAATCTTGATTAATGGGTCACCGTAGCAGAGTGCTTAGAGGGCAAGGAGATGAGAGATGAGAAATGGAGCCAGAGAGAACATCATTAAAGCACTATAATGTATGGCGCAGAGAATGCAAGCTTACACGTTTCAGCAAGCACCCACAGACACACGCAGGCATCATAGTGCATGTCGCAAAGTACAGATAAAGTCATTCCTGTTTACATGTGAAACTGCTGTTTACACTGACACTATTCAATGTCGGTGACCATCAAGTGTGTGTGTGTTTGTTTGCAAGTGTGTGTCCACTCACACACCTTTTTGTTTGTTCGTTCCTGCCATTCCTAACTGGATTACATAAGTGTATCTGGTAAACACATGAAAGATTAGGCCTTTTGATACACACACAAGCTAACTAGAACATTCCTTCTCTCACTCTTACATCTTTGCTCTTGATAAGCACCTAAGTAATGTATTGTAGTTTTAGTAGCAAGTTCTTTATTCCAATAAGTAGCAGTGAAGTGATTATAGCAGTGAAGTTGTTACCATAGTTTATGAATAGTTTACCTCTGTTGCTCTTAATGGAGGTTATGTTTTTTTAGATACCAAATGACACTAGGTTTTCTGTTAAACTGATAAACAGCTAAACTGCGGAGAAGGCTTTTGTTCTAAAAACAAAAAACCAAAAAAAATGTTTTTAGAGAAGGATGTGGAAAATTGAACCTCATTTTTGACCTTAAGCAGGAAATCTGTGTTTTCCGAAATGTTCAAGGTCAGGCGTGCTGTATCAGGCATTCTTAGAGTGCAAAACAAGGGCTTTGTCTTGCTCTATGTGTCAGAGAAAATAGAGGAAATGATTGGACACATGAATGGAATGATATCATTGATTTTACACATCGCAAAAACCCACTTTGAGATTTGGGTTTATGTAAGAGGATTAAAAAGAAAGAGAAAGTTGTGTTTAGGGGAAGCTAGCAGTCATGGACAACATCTAAGCCGCCTTATGAATTTGCTTTCTCCCCCTTCAGATTGATTTCAATACTATCTGCCATGAGTATTTTCAGCAGATGTTGACTAATAACATTCATTCATCTCAAAAAGGCTATCAGCAGTCTGAATATGTGGTACAGTACATCTTGCACGTGTGGTTGTGTTTGCCTGTCTATTACAGTCTTAGTTTCTCAGAACCCTGAATGTTTCGGCCCACTTTCATCTCGTAACTCAAGCTTGTCAAGCACAAGAAGTTTAGTATATTTGGCTTGCAGCGTGGTGTTGATAGCTCATTGGCCCGTCATGGGCAGAACTCAATATATTTGTCTGAGGCCCCTGAGGTCTCAGCATAAGAAATCTATCTGCCTTAAGGGGTTTTCATGTGTCGGAACTGGTGTCATATTTGTATATCAAACAGAGGATGGCAGCCAAAGTGAAGTACAGTCATTTGTTGACTATAAATTTATAGGTTTGAAATGGCAGGAGATTGAGAGATGTGTGCGAGAGGATCCCCTGTGTGTGAAAACATTGATAACTATAAATCATGCTGTAAATATGCAAACACACAGGCACAGGGGAGATGGAAACAGGTGCTATGTACAGTACACACCCATAAACATGCGTACAGGGATATTAAATATAATAAATTTAATTTAAAAAAAAGTAAATATACATATCACATAATGCAGTACTATTTTTTTTTTTTTCTCTCTCACAATTGCAACATTATTTCTCGTAACTAAAATTTATTGTAATTGTGACACCACACCCAACCCCCTTGGTAATTCTGAGCAGTTTGTGAGATTGAGATCTCTTCTGAAACACACGTGAGGATTTTTACTGAGGAGCACAAGATGTAAGACAAAGTATCCATTTGATCTTAATTTGATCTCATTGCTGTGTAGGACTAGTCGTGTGATTTTTGTGTTGCATACAGTGTGTATGGATTCTACACAGCAAACACCCTAGTGTTAAATTAAGTCATCCACACTCAAGAGTGTTAAAAGTAACTCTGAAGAAGTGTTAAAGTTAATGAGATAATGAAGTGATGATTGACCATTAGTGAAGACACTTGATAATAAAAAGCCATTTTTAAGTCACCATTATGGTGATTAGTGTTTGCTTTAGTTGGGCTCTTGACCCTTGACTTCATAACATTATTATTATTAATTATTATTATTATTATTTTTTTATTATTAATTTTTTTTTTCTTTTTTTTTCTGGCTGCTTTAACTGTGTGTTTAGAAAACCAGCTAAGTCCATGTATGTGTGCTCTTATTTTTTTGCCAAAACCTCTAAGACCACTTCTTTGGAAAACAAGATATAGCAAGACATGCAACTGGAAACGTTACAAATGATGAAAGCAGAATTTAAAATGTAACAATGAAGAAACTGATCCACACAGTAGGGGGAGCTGTGATGCAAGTGACATGAACACTTGTGTTTACTTGCTACTCGCGAAATCCTGTCATTGCGACTGTATCGATGGACAAAGCATGATAAAATCTTGCAGCACAGCAATTGAAAGCCGGCTCATACGCACGTTGTCATTCTCTTTTAAATCATATGATATGATTTGTGTCTTCTGATGGTTCCTGTGGTCTTAGAGGATTTTTTAGAGGAGTGCGCTCCGAGTGGGATTCAAACCGGGGTCTCTGGCATGGGAGGCGGGCTTGCTAACAAGGATGCTAAAGGCCACAGTCTCTAGCGTCAGCCACTAGCATGCCTCTTGAGGCCAGGAGAGTGAGGTTTACATGCACAGCTCTTACTGGTCTATGTCCGTTACACAGGCAGCATCGGTCTGGCTCTTGTGTCTCTTTCTCGGACCACTGTGCCCAGCAGGGTAATTAGCCCCCTCCTCATGTGCCTCTGCATGGCACCCTAATCCTGCACCATAGGTTAGCCTCATTTCTTGTTTTCCCAAAGTGCAGTCTGCTTAATTCAGCATCTTCCATTGTTATTGGAGCCTGGATTATACTGGATTACAGGGATTAGCATCCTGACTCTCTTTCTCTAATCCACGGAGTCAATTAGGGCCAGAAAAAAGGGGAAAATACCAGCTATTGTGAGGTTAGTGACATTTGGAGGGAATGTTCTTCACCCTAAGAGTATGACTCTCCAGAAATGAGACTTAGTTCCTGATCATGCCTTTTTAAATCTTTTGTATTGAACCATCAACCTATCTAACCTATAGGGAATGAGAATGTATTTCAAGGCAGTTCCATTCAATTCTAATTTTGATGTGTAGTGTTTTACAGTACAAACTGTTCCAAACCCACGGATGATAGTGCCTTGAAAACCCCCAGTGAGCAAGCAAAAAGCAACTGTGGCAACACAACACAAAACTTAAAATACTATTAGCTTGGGATCAGTTATTGTCCTCTTTGTGTCCTTCGTAAGTAGGATTGGTACAAATTGTTTATTCTGTGGTATCCTCATTGTCCACTGCTGTACTTTTACTTCCTGTGGGTGCCTAACCGTCATATTGTTCAGACCATACCACACGCACAAAAGATTTTACAGTAGGATAAGACCATTTTTGATATTGCAATATGGTAATGTTTAAACATAGTATTAACCTATGAGTTTGTTTGATCAAATTCTCATTAAAACGATTGGACCGTTTCTGTATGCAGCTGGCTGTTTTTAGCTTGGATTGTAGCTTGTAATGTCATCAGTGATCCCTGAGTCAGGGATACAGTTTACACCATGTAACATGCCCTGTGGGACAATTTACATCACTTCCTGCCAAAACGGTTCACATAAAACATATGGAAGTTATTGTGGGGTAAAGAAGAGGGTGTTCTCACTGCGGAGAGGGAGATGAAAAAAAGAGGGGCCGTTTTTTTTTCCCACGTTTCTCAGTGCACGTGCAGGAATGCCTTCATTAGTTATGGAAAAAGTTTGAGGTTTGGGGGATATAGATAGCATCTGTGTCTCTACAAACAGCATGTGTGTGTGTGTATATATATATATATATAATATATTATATATTTTGAGTATAAACACTAAATAAGGTCCCCTCTGAGACCTAAAACGGAAGCAAAAAGTACCTGGTTTGTGTATACATGCACAGAATATGTGTATAGGTGTCTTTATCGTTACATTTATCTTTAATAAACACATTTGTATCTGTCAAAGAAGGTGCAGTAAGAATGGTCATCGAGACAAACGTACACACACACTCATACCCACTCAGACTTTGGGTGGGCCAGTCTGACCCCTACCAGCTGCACATTCTTAACCAGACTAGGGGGTTGGTATATTTTGCACTCAACACACACACACACACACACACACACACACACACACACATATACACATGGTAGGTTTCGGTATCTTCGGTATCTAGATTTGTACATTTTCTCACCTTAGAGTAAAACCCCCTAACCCCAAGTATGAGCAATGTGTATGAGCAAACACCACAAATTACAATCCAAAAAAACAATAATACATTTTCCAGTACATACCATAATAACAGTCTTCATTGTTCACTGTCTATATAATATAATTATATATAATTCCTTGTGAAAAAGAAGTGCACTTAATTGTGTTGAATGTGCACTTTTGCTGTACTTAAATCTTTAAATTATTGTTTTTACAAAGTTGTACCTGCAGGTAATATAATATTAATTAAATAAATGCAATGTATGTACTTGAAGAGAGCACACTTGCATTACTATATTTCTTCACACACATCAGTAGGCAACACTTTCAAAAAGGGCACTTTGGAATCATGTCAAATGCAAATTTATACTTTAAAGTACATTTTTAATTGTTGTTTTAATAATATTTTGTCATACTTTAAAGAAGCACACTTATTTTGATGTGTTGAATAACATAGGGTGAATTCAGGTTGAACAGGACACTTTTTCCAGTCATCTCAATGGCAAAAGTGTCCCAATCAACCTGAATTCATCCTACTAAAGCACATGTAAAAAGTACTGTGTGTTATTTTATATTGTAGTTAATATAGGCCTATTTTAAATATACTAAATTGCAACTTCATCATTACAAATGTGTTTAAATGCATGGCATACAAGTTTAAAAAATATATATATATATATCCCATATCACATATTTTAATTTACCATAAATACTTGTCAGTACATTCAACAGTGCACTCATATTTATGGAATTATGAAATTACATGTAGGCCTACATCAGGATCAAAAAAGCAATGTTAAGTAAAAAAAAAAAAAAATGCATTTAATTTAAATGTAAACTATTATACATTTGATGTATTTTGTATGTTATGTCCATAATACATTTTAAAAGTATACTAAAGTGTACTTCTTTTTCACAAGGAATGTCTTGCTAAAATTACATTCTGATTAAATTATGACAATTTTGTGTTTCTTTGGTTTCAAAAGCAGTGTAAGTCTGCTGAATTTAATGTTTTTAATGTTGGAGTTTTAATTTATGATAATCATCACATGTCTGACTTCAGATATTCCTAATAACTGAGTGAATGCTGACATTCAATGTATATCTACATAATTCTACCCTACCAAATGTTTAAATGTGTTTCTATTCAGTGTTTATCCCACCTCTCTCTCTCTCTCTCTCTCTCTCTCTCTCTCTCTCTCTCTCTCTCTCTCTCTCTCTCTCTCTCTCTCTCACACACACTCACACACACACACACACACACACACACACACACACATTAAATAAGTACTTGAGTGCTCTGCCGTGTTGTTTTTCCTGTTGGACACCTGATACGACCTCTGATCCCTAATGCCGTGACAACCTGTGCCCAGGGACCTTACAGGCCAAAAAATGTGACCCAGTCCTGCCCCATAATGACTGGGGACACATACTTGCACACACGATTGCATACTTAAACTCACACATATGAAAAAAAAAAAAAAAAAAAACCTCTCACTCTCATGACTAAAATGTAACATATGACATTTGTGTACTTGGGTGGTCCAGTGCTGCTATACAAGTGTGATGGACCCTGAAGAGTTACATCGTAAACAATTTTTCAACACACAATTTTAAGACGGTGAAATGTTCTAGATTTTCAGTTCAAGTTTGGCATTGCAATGATTCTAGGTTGTTCTGGATGGTTGTTATGGTGTTGCTATGTGGTTTTTAAGGTGTTCTAAGGGTTTTTAGTGTGTTGCTATGTGGTTGCTAAAGCATTGCTAGATGGTTGTTCGCTGGTCGCTTATTGTTAGCTGGCTGAAATTGCTCAAGTTTCTTCTTCAAAGTAAATCTATGGGAATCTTTTGTTCGATGACTTATAAAAGTAATAGTTCACATTCAATGGACTGTTGCATGACATTAATTTCAGTAAGACCACAAGTGTGGGAGATGCTTGTCTGTTTTGCTGTTCTTTCTATTATTTATTTATCTCATTGTCCTAATTTTCTGCCACCTCGTTCCCTGCTTCCTCTCCATCTTTTCTTCTTTTGTTCTGAGCTCATTTTAACCATCTTCCCACTTGTATGAGGGTGGTGGGTGGTGTGTTTGGGATAGCACATGATAACAGAGCTCTGACTCAAATATAGTTATTCTGAGTATGCCAGAATCTCTCCGAAGTATTAATAGTATTTCAATGTCGGTGGCCTTGTTTCTGTAAATTTGGGAAAACAACAGGCCCACACATAGAGGAATGTAGAGTGTGTTACTGTGGTGGTCACAGTCACGCTATGATAATATGGCTAACTCTCTACTGCATCATGTTTCATAGTATCTGCAGTCTCGTAATTTCACATTATGGTTGCGAAACCTGAGTTGACGGGTTGTGGACGTTTTTAATGCATGTTGAGGTATATTTTGTGCAATACTTGGTTGGCATGCATGTGTATGTATGAGTGTTTGTGTGTGATTTACTGTTGACAGTTCTCAGTGTGCCAGCATGGGACTTTTTTTGCCGTTAGCTAACATTACTTAGATCATTATTTAGGCGTAAATCTGAGAATCATCATTGTTGTTGGGGAGGTGTTTTTCTTTTTTTTTCTTTTTTTTACTGATTATGTTCATCTATGTTTATCTGTGTGTGTGATTTCAGATAAACCATTTCAGGTGTGTGTGTGTTCTCCAGACAGATTAGGTGCAAGACAACGCTTTATCCAGACATCAGTATCAGCACCATCAACAGGAGTGGAATGCAATGGTTGGATATTTGTCCTCAGCTATGGTTATCGGGTAGGATATCTTTTAAGGAGAGGAAAAGTCTTCAGTCTAACCTGAGTATTTCAGAAATTAGGGATATTAAAGGTGAAGTGAGCTATAGGTGAAGTGGTAACACTTTCCAATAAGGTTTCAATAGTTAACATTAGTTAATGTACTAACTAACATGAACTAACCATGAGGAATACATTTGTTACTGTATTTGTTAATCTTTGTTAACTTTAGTTAATAAAAATACAGCTGTTCATGGTTTGTTCATGTTAGTTCACAATGCATTAACTAATGTTAACAAGATTTTAATAAATTATTAATAAATGTTGAAATTAACATTAACAAAGATAAATAAATACTTTATAAGTGCAGTTCATTATTAGTTCATGTTAACTAATGTAGTTAACTAATGTTAACTAATGAACCTTATTGTAAAGCGTTACTTACCTCTATTTTTTTGTTAAAATAAAAAATAAATTCCAGCTTAGTGCAAAGAAAAGGTGCGCTCAGGCCATGTCATAACTACCGTAACGAATCTGAACTGTAAAAAGCCTTCACGTGCTTGTAAAACTTGTAATTACTGGAAATGTGTAAACTCGTGAGAGCTACCACTCGTCTGCGCTGTGCAGACCGATCTGTGTATGACATCAAAGTACTGCAAGAGCTATTCGAAAGCATACAGAGCTTTATTTACAGCAATAACAACATGGCATGAACACAGCCAAAGCCATAAGTTAGCTAAATCCTGACCAGTCAAAATGGAACAATGACTTGACCAGTCATGACAGTTTGAGGCGGGACTCCCTTTTTTCCAAACAATCTTGTGTTCAAGGAAATTATTTGAAAATATGCATTTATATGTATTATATGTAAATATGTATTTTGTCAATCAATAAAAAATTAATAACTTTTTTTTTCTGTGATTAATTGTGATTAATCACAATTAAAACACTTAAGTTTTTGTTTTTTTATTTTTATAATGTAATAATTTCACAGTTAATTTCCAAATGAATGTGGAAATAACATAAAAAGTTTTATATAGTATATATTTTTATACAGCATATTTGATATACTTTTTTGAAGGCTAATATCACTGATACTAATACAGCTACTGAAGTCTACTGTTAATCTATAATCAATCCTTATAGATTCAAATTATAGATTAAAGCTACAAAAGTTCTTTAGTCAAGAGCAGTAATTTTCTGATATCTTTGTTCTTTGATTAACATTAATGCCAGATAGCATTAGTGGCTGCTGTCACTTAAAGACCTCCCGCTGCTGCACATAACGCAGATTTAAGACTTTACTTAACTCATTCAAGACTGCTCTTATGAGGATACTCAACAAACGGGACATTTTGGCATAATTGTGTGTTATTGTTCATGCGCAGGATACTGGCACACGTCTTTCTGTGTTGTGTGTCACATAGACAAGGACATTCACAGACAGGACATTCTCTCTGTACTGTCGTGCTTGAATGGTTTAAAAGCATTTGTATGAATAAGAGCGTGATCATATAATGTAATGCTAGCCAAAGGATGACAGAAAAACGGATGCCGTGTTAATTGCATTAAATATTTGTAACGCATTAAACTGGAAAAAATTAATTGCGTGCTTTAAAGTTCACTTTTAAATCACTTTTTTAATTCACTTTTTTGCTGATAATTTACTCACCCCCATGTCATCCAAGATGTCCATGTCTTTCTTTCTTCAGTCGAAAAGAAATTAAGGTTTTTGATGAAAACATTCCAGGATTTTTCTCCATATAATGGACTTCAATGGGCACCAAACGGTTCAAGGTGCAAATTACAGTTTCAGTGCAGCTTCAAAGGGCTTTAAACGATACCAGACGATGAATAAGGGTCTTATCTAGAGAAACGATCGGTCATAAAAAAAAAAAGAATAAAAAAGTTTGTTTTATAAATACAAATGCTCGCCTTGCTCTGTTCTGTGATGTGCGTTCGTGACGTCACGTAATATGCAATTACGTTGAAAAGGTCACGCTTGACGTAGGCGGAAGTACCGAGTCAGTGTTTACAGGTTGAACGTGCACACACTAAGTCAAACGCCGTTCACAAAAAAAGGGAGATAAAAGATAGAAGATAGAACAACGATGTCAGATGATTTTGAACTTCGAGGAGAAGATGAGATTTGCCCTACCTTTTTGAACTGTGACCTTTTCAACGTAATTGCGTATTACGTGACGTCACAAACGCGCATCACAGAGCAGAGCAAGGCGAGCATTTGTGCTTATAAAACTTAAACTTTTTATTTTTTTAAATGACCGATCGTTTCGCTAGATAAGACCCTTATTCATCGTCTGATATCGTTTAAAGCCCTTTGAAGCTGCACTCAAACTGTCATTTGGACCTTGAACCGTTTGGTGCCCATTGAAGTCCATTATATGGAGAAAAATCCTGGAATGTTTTCATCAAAAACCTTAATTTCTTTTCGACTGAAGATAGAAAGACATGGACATCTTGGATGACATGGGGGTGAATAAATTATCAGCAAAAGTTTATTTAAAAGTGAACTAATCCTTTAATGCATGTATATCATTTATTTTATTTTTTCTTTATTTTTTTGGCAGTTTCATTGAGTGTCACTAGAGGCACATACATAACACACTTCACCACTGAACATTTGCTCATCACACCAAAATTCCAAAATGTTTTCATATCTCTTTATAGTGATGCACATGCTTTGCTATAAGAATAACAGGGACATACGATACTAACACAAAACAAAGACCGATTTCACATAATGTGATTTTAGAATGTCTGAGGTACTCTATGTCCATTAAGATCACGATCACTCCTTAGATAACACTCCTTAGATACCCCTCACATACATGTATATAATACCCAGCATGCATCTGGCTTCATGAGGGGCGGATGGGTGGACGCAAAGATGAGGGTATGTTAACAAAGGCGAAAGAATGTGAAAAAAAAAAAAAAAACAAGGTAGATAAAATAAGACAATGTGATAAGAGAGGGCAATAAAGGAATTGGGGAGAGGGATATAACATGAAGAAACACAGAAGAAAGAGATAGATAAAGAAGGATATGCTCTGATGTTTTGAGGAGAAAGCCACATTCTTCATATAACAGGATGCATCGCTCTTTTGAGGCAGATGATGGAGGTGTTTCTGTCAGTATGATCTGTTCCAGGGACTTTGGGATTACACAAGGTCAAAGATCAGCGGACAGAGCAGGAGTTCTGTGGCTGAAGGTCATCCGGAGACTGAGACACCGACATTCCTTTGGAACCACAGAAATTCCTGTTCTGTCTGACTAAAAAGTCAACACAAACGAGAAATGAACAATAACTAACAAAGGAACAGTTATTAATAGCCATTGCTCTTTCAGGAAAGAGTCTTTTAGAGACTCCATTAAATCAAAATTAGAATTTTATACAACTCTTTTTAGCTTTGAGGTCATCTATATGCTAGTGTCAGTGTTATTTTAGGATTATTTCTTATTGTTGTGTAGTATTAGTTTTTACGATTGCTTAAGCACAATTTTAAAAACAAGGCTCATTTTGTCAAAACACTACACACAATACATACATTCACTCACACACACACACACACACACACACACAGAGCACAGTAGCAGAGCACACCAGATTTTTTGCAAAATAAACATTTCTTTTAAAACTTTATAATAATTTAACAACCCAATTTTGACACCGTATCGCACACACGGTTCATACAATCTGATCCTGTTTGAACCATTTACACACTGTTGTGCACAATCTTAAACACTTTTAACATTTCTACTTTTCTAATGATATAGTCTGTTTTGTTTTTTAATTTTTTTATAATAAAGTACATATATTGACCAAACACAACGCAAACAGTACTGCACAATGAAATATTTATTTCTCTCAACAGTGTAAAATACATCAAAGCATTTCCAAAAGTTGCATTTTGTACTGAAAATCAGAACATATTCTAAATACAATATAGTATATGAACAAAAACATTTGTAGAGACAAAATGAAAGCAAAAATCTGGCATCTGCCCATAGCACTTCATCCACAACACAGGCGATGTCTCTCTCACAAGACAGCAAGAGAAGAATCTTCTTGAATGGTGACTCCATCCTTGCACAGGCCCTGCATCAATTAGGTCACAGGCCTCCTACATGGTTTGAATGAGGGGGTAGCCTGACATAGGGCTGGAGATCAAAAACCTTCCACTGCAATGCAATGCAATGCACACACACACAAAAAAAAAAATCCCTCAATGGGGTTAAGGAAGGGAGAGTATGGTGGGAGGTATTGGAGTGAAAATGAATGCTCATGAAACCAGTTTTGGACCAGAGCATATCAGTTGAGAGATATATTGTCCCAGATCACAATGTATCTCATCTGCTCTGCATCCATTTGGTCTTCTGCTGTGAGGATGTTGTGTAGTCAGTTTACGTAAAAATGAGAGCATGTGGGCCGTGTTGTAAGGACCTAAGTTCCTACGGACCCCATTGATTGCAGCGCACAATATTCAAAATATCTCTGTGGCCAATGATGTTTCTTCCTCTTACGGGTAAACTCACATGGTCCCTTTTTATAGTGCTTACAATGATTGTTGAGTTTACAATTAAGCACCTAAGTGTCTGCACACTAGACAGCCGTGTTTGATCAATTGATTCATAGGGGTGGTATTTTGGAAAGCTGTCTTGAAATGACAAAGTGACATCATGTTAGATTTCTGTGTCTAATGTAGAGAAGTGTGTGTAGTGTTTTGCAAAACGTGTGAGGCTGAGAATGTGCTTATAGTTGTGCAGATCTGAGCTGAGGTTTTGCTCCTTGAGTGTTAGGTTTCACTAACTGTGTTCATTTTAATGGTTAATTTTAATGTCCAATCAGATGCTCTCAACAATGAAAATGTCTCACCACAAACTACCACCCGCAACTGACTAGCATGGCAAGCATAGTATGGAAAAAACCATGTTTTATTGTTGTGACATATAAAGTCCTTCAATATGTCCCATCAACACTTCCACAGGTCTTTGCAAAGTCAAATCAAATCAAATCACCTTTATTTATATAGCGCTTTTAACAAGTCCAATTGTTTCAAAGCAGCTTCACATTGTTAACAGGAAAATAATGCAACAGAATTTGTACAGCCGTTCTGGTGAAACGGTGATGTTATCCAGCTAATTTCAAGTATCATATAGTGTCAATGCGGGCAGATCGGTAATATAGATGAAATGTAGGTGTCCCCAACTGAGCAAGCCAAAAGCCAGAAGCAACGGTGGCAAGGAACCAAAACTCCTTCAGGGTCAGAATGGAGAAAAAAAACCTTGGGACCAAAGGTCATTAACCAAATCCACAAATGTGCTAAATTTGGAATGCATATTAATGCTTGCCAAGCAGATTAATATTTTTTTCCAGGCAAAATGCTGTGGCTAAAATAATCACTTAGACACACTTTTTTGGTATTTTTCATTTGTGCGTTTTCCACTGAGACATGCCGACATGGTACAACTATGCAGCGGTTTCTTTTTGCCTCATACCCTCGTTGTTGAAAAACAAACTTTTATCAGCATTATCAGTAAGTACACACATGATCTAACAAATTATGGATAATCCCATTCAGAGATAAAGCAGGCATTTTAAAGATATGCAAGCATCTCTCTCTCTCTCTCTCTCTCTCTCTCTCTCTCTCGTTTGTGTGCGTGTCTGTGTGTGGGGTATCTTGTATCTGGTTCATAAGGAGGAGGGTGTTTTCAAGGTTGAAGAGGCTACACAAATGGCCTTATTTCTTGGCCAGCTGCACTTGGTGGGCACACACACATACACAAACAGTGTTTTACTCACAGGGAGACAGGTGGTAGGCTAGTTTATACTGGCTTGGTTTGAAATGTAAACTATGTTTAAGGAGTTACATTGTGAAATTGAACTCTTGTATTTTTCCTCCCTGGATCCTAATGAAATGTGAAATATGAATTCATAAAACATTTATCTGAATTCCATTTCAGGAATTTCAAATCTAAGCTTACCTTCAGACATTATAAAATGTATTTTAGGGATTTAAAGGGCTAGTTCATCCAAAAATGAAAATCAATATTTTGAAGAATGTCAGTAATCAAACAGCTGATGGGCCCCATTGACTCCCATGGTATATTCTTTCATGCTATGGAAGTCAATGGGGCCCATCAGCTGTTTGGTTACCCATATTCTTCAAAACATCTTCTTTTGTGTTCAGCAGAAGAAAATATATTCCTTCAGGTTTGAAAATTTTTTAGGTGAACTATCCCATACTTACCATTACTTATCCTATTCCCAGATAAACAGGGCAAATTAGCGTGAGAGCGCAATTCCATAAAAGCGCAGATGGGAGTGGACAGTTCTGTGTGTGATCTACCGAGGACACGCAAATTAATGAACACAGCCGCAGCCGGATCATTTTCATAATGACCAACGCAATCTCCCAGTTAGCGTCTGATTTAAGACGTGCTTTTTTGGGGGCGGTAAATAATGGCGCAAACCTTTGTAAATCACCATGCGTGATTCATTTAAATACTCTCCTCCTATATATTTTGCGCCTGAGATGGAAACTCCTACAAATACACATGCAATATAGTCAGACGCAAACATAACTGTGCCCACACCTTTTCATCGCTAATTTATCACTGCGCATCTTTAGTGCCAAAAGAGGGTTTGTGCTGGCGCAAGCTGTTAGTATATCTGGCCCTTAATTTTAAACCTTATTGTATTTCCTTGTCATTTGCTAAATGTAATTTTTTTTTTTTTTTATTTATTTACTTTCTTTCAGACCTCTGCTGCACTTTCTGAGGAAGACAGAGCAGGTAAGTCCACATGATCTCAAGTTTTATTATCATAACTTACATTAAGCAGTAGAAGCGATGAAGGATTGATACAGTATGGAAAGCAAAACTGTTCAAGACAAAGAGAAAAAAGAAAGATAGTAAATTCAATTAATGTTTTCAATACTTCTTTCTCAACAATTTATCATAGTGAAAAGTCTCATTACGAAAAAGTTTATGGAAAACTTTTATGAGATTTTGTAAATCCGAGTCAAGTCAAGACATACAACCTTGCTTTCCCACCAAAGTATGTCAACTGGTAGCACTGCATATGTCTTAAACACTAGCAGATGTTATTCAGTCAGACGATAAGCTGCCTGTTATCAGAACAGAGACCTGTAGATGTGTCTGGAAATTAAAGATTACAAGAGTGATATATATCTAGAACAAACCTCTTTGTTCACTTATGGATACATGACCATTTGCTGGCTAAAAGAGATGCTTTGTTGGGGCACAGCAAAGCATTTACCCTGATTTCGGTCTCACCCTCAGGCTAAGGACAAATGTAGCATGCTAGCTATTAACAGATAGCTGTTAGCCATTCGCTGCTCATGTGGTCATTTGATGTTCACTCCTATATATCAACTGTTGTACTTGTGTTGTCATTTATTGTGTAGGCTACTTTTTTGAAGTTGTTTCTCAGTTACATCAATGTTGCCTGCTACACTCTTCACCAAACATACCACAATTGAACGTTAAGATTGTCTTCAGCATTCACTATGATAAAAAAATATAATATATATATATATATATATATATATATATATATATATATATATATAAACAAACACTAACATTCAAAAGTATTAATGTTTTTGTTTTTAAAGGATAGCTCACCCAAAAATGACCCCATGATTTGCTCACCTTCAAGCCGTCCTAGGTTTATATGACATTTTCTTTCAGACAAATACAATCAGAGTTATATTAAAATATGGCCTGGCTCTTCGTTATAATGACTATAATGAGTATATAAAACTATAACTATAAAGCATTATAATGACTGAGTAAATGGCAGCCCAAAATTTAAAGCCCAAAATTTAAAGCCCAAAAAGTATATCCATCCATTTGTAAAAGTAATCCACACGACTCTGAAGGATTAATAAAGGCTTTCTGAAGCGAATCATTGGGTTTTTGTAAGAAAAATATCCATATTTAACACATTATAAAGTAAAATATATAGCTTCTGTTGGATCGCCTTCTGTATTCAACTTAAGAGAAAGCATAACTGGCACAATAATGACGTTGGATGTAGCATTTTAAACTGCGAGAGGGCGTTACACTTTCTTCATAAGTTGAATATGGAAGGCGGTCCCCCAGAAGCTATATATTTTGCAGTTTTAAATATGGATATTTTTCTTCACACAAACCCATCGATTCACTTCAGAAGGCCTTTATTAACCCCCTAGAGCAGTGTGGATTACTTTTATAATGGATGGATGCACTTTTTTGGGTATCAAAATTTGGGCTGCAATTCACTGCCATTATAATGCTTGGAAAAGCCAGGACATTTTTAATATAACTCTGATTGTATTCGTCTGAAAGAAGAATGTCATATACACCTAGGATGGCTTGAGGATGAGTAAATTATGGGATAATTTTCATTTTTGGATGAACTAACCCTTTAAAGTTAGTGTAAGTGTATTTGTTTCCCAAGGAGACAGTAGAATCAATATGCTCTAGGTATGAAATTTGTAAAGAAAACAATCTACAACACTTGTGAACAGAATATATTTTTAATGTTATGAATCTTTGCAAAAAGTATGAAAATATTATTTAACTGTTTGTATTTAGAATTCATAAAATGCTCACAGAAAGGAGTAGACCACTTTGTGCAACAAAAATACAAATAAATACAAATGTAAATTTTCATCACATAATGCTATTAAACACTTGTAGTCGTAAATTATTGTTATATTGTTATATTGAAATAAAAAGAAAATTAAAAAAATTAAATAAAGAAAACACAATACATAAATGAGATGTGGTGAAAATGACTTTCAGAAATCTCCAGTGATGCATGTATATCAAAAGGTAGGTGGGGTGTGGGTTGGAAACTTCTGGTCAATCAAGTTGACCAGACACCAGACAAAACGTAAGATATCATTCTGCTTTGATCCCTGTATCTCCCTGAAATCAATACCAGAAAGCAACAGGAGCTGGAGACTGTCTGTCTCCATCATCTACGTACTTATAGTGGTGTGTATGCAATGGAGATGAAAAGACATTGCATCTTGCATTTTGCTGTTGATATTATTGATATCCCTTGCAAGCTATTATTGATATCCCTTGCAAGCTCTGAATTTTGAGATTTTCAGGATTTGTGTGTAGGCTATTTTATGTTATGTAATGACCCCCTGTGGCTCCGCGGCTTGGTATTCTGGTGTGTGATGGATGATAAAATGCAGGCCAGATTTTAGCACAATGGCCCCCTGTTTCAAAGCACATCAAAGCTTCTCTGTATCAAGCCAGGAATGTGGGGTGCACAGCCTGGTTACATCACGCAAACCTTGCCCCAAGATGGAGAGCATTCATGGTTAATTTCCGGGTTGTTATGGCGATGGACTTTTGGGTCACAACACTGGAGAAAACAGTATTTCTGTTGTGCAAGGAAAGTGATGCCTATCATTTCTTACTGTACTATCCATTTCAAGACTGGGCTAAAACACCACAGGGTTTTAGCGGGAGCAAAAATAGACCAAAACTGTGTTTGCATATATTTTTGTGTGTGTATGATTGAAGAAGTTCCTGTTCTCTAACACAAGCTCCATGGCATGAGAGTCTGACATTGTTACTGTAGTTTGCATTCAGGGTCATTTTAAGGGGTCTGTGGTAACAGAATGAAGTATTAGGCTTCAGGTATGAGGTATTAGTGGAGGAAATGTGCTCAAGTTTCTTGCTGAGGTCTTCACTTTTCCTTGATTTAGTGTAGACACATGAATGTGACTGGAGGATTTAAATTTTTAACCTCGTAATGGCATCTTATCTTTAGAAGACTATATGGGGGTCCTCACATTTGTTCACCTAAAGATACACTCTAAAAAATGCTGGGTTAAAAACAAACCAAGTTGAGTTGAAAATGGACTAACCCAGTGATTGGGTTGTTTTAACCCAGCGGTTGGGTTAAATGTTTGCTTAAAACAACCCAATCGCTGGGTTAGTCCATTTTCAACCCAACTTGGGTTGTTTTTTTAACCCAGCATTTTTTAGAGTGTAACCACGTAGACGAACCCACTGTATAGAGTATTTTATTTAAAATAGAAACCTTTTGTAGCAATGTAAAAGTCTTCACTGTCACTTTTGATAAATGTACGGCATTTATTTAAAACTGCAGTCCATAACTTTTTTTGGTTAAAAAATATCCAAAATAAATTTTTGAGCAAGTACGTAACCAGCCAGTGTTCAAAATTATCTCCTTACCTTAGTCTGATTCACAACGGTAAGCTAGTAATAATGTGTTATAATTTGAATGGTACTGGTAGCTTTCCACAGGAAATTAGAGCATGGCGCCGTTCGTCTTTGCATAATTACATCACGTCTGTATACATAAGTATCGCATGTGAGAATGCTGCAGGTGGCGGATCATTTACAGCCTTTTCTCACAGCAGCTGGAATAATTAAACTTATAATTGTAATTATAATTGTGATTGTAATACAAAAAGGTCCAAATGACAAATACCAGTGTCAACTGGAGATTCACCCATAGTCAAAAGCAAAAGATTAGACTTTACGGAAATTGATATCTCATGCCCGTAGGGTCAATTATAATTGCCTAATATAGTATTAACACTACTTTAATGCAGCAAAGATATTGCACAGCACCAAGATCTACTCAAGATTCAAGATTCAAGAGTTTTATTTGTCACATACACAGTTATATACAGAATATACAACCGGCAGTGAAATGTAAACAGGTCCGCTCCATGGACAGTGCAAATTCACAGTTAAAAACACAAGGAGGAAATTATATAGAAATAGAATAAAAAAGTACTATATATATATATATATATATATATATATATATATATATATATATATATATATATATATATAGCTGTAGAATTATAAATAAATCAAGTCAAGTAGAAAAAAAAAAAAATAAAAATAAAGAAGTGGAATAAAATAAGTGAAGTAAACTGCAGTGAGTAAACTGTAGACTTATAAATATGTGGTTAACAAATGTACAAAGAGTATAATGTGCAAACAGGTTTATAACAGGTTGTTACACAGTAACAACGAGAACAGAACAGAAAGTGCAGTGCAATGTCAGTGTATCGATGGTCACGTGATGTTAAGTGACTGAGTTCAGGAGTCTGATGGCCTGGGGTAAGAAGCTCCTCCTGAGTCTCTCAGTTTTTGCCATCAGGCTTCGGAAGCGCTTACCAGATGGCAGCAGCGTGAAATGAGGGTTTGCAGGGTGATTAGAGTCCTTGATGATCTTAGTAGCTCTACCTTTGCAGCGTTTGGTGTAGACGTCCTGCAGAGACGAGAGATCTGACCCTGAGATACGCTCGGATAAGCGCACGACTCTTTGCAGGGCTTTGCGGTCATGATTGGTGCTGTTCCCATACCACGCTGTGATGCACTGAGTTAATACACTTTCTATCGCCCCTAAATAGAAAGTTTTCAGGATAGCTGGTGAAACCCTGAATTTCCTCAGCTGGCGCAGGTGGTACAGTCTTTGCCTGGCTTTTTTCACCTGTGTCTGAATGTGAGCAGTCCAGGTCAGGTCCTCGGAGATGTTTACACCCAGGTACTTGAAGCTGCTCACTCTCTCCACTGGTGACCCGCTAATCATGAGAGGGGAGTATGTCCGTTGCTGTCTCTTCCTGAAGTCCACAATCATTTCTTTGGTCTTGCCAACATCTTAGCTGCCTGCGGTGTGTCTGTCACCGCTTGTCAACGTCAAAATATTTAAGATGACCAATCAAAACAAAGTAGACAGGCTTTATGTTCATTGAAGGTGCTGAGCGCAACGCTTCAGAAAAACGGTCATAAAGTGTGAGATAAGATGTAAGTAGCTAAACTAAACATTTCATATTTGGCAGTTGTTTTAGGATTGAAATAATTAAAAATAATCAGGCAAACTAATGAACTTTTGTCTTATTTCGCCATTTTGAATTTAGAATAGGGCTATATAATTTACGTGATTCATGTAATGTAATAATTAGCAACTGTCAATGTGAGAGGACAAGAAACCTTAACGAAGCTTTCGTCATATAAGGCATAAGATGATTAATAATGAATGTGTACATATTGTGAATTATTTTTTTGAATATTTTATGTTGTTTAACTATTTAACTAGCATTCGTAGCCTTTAGTAAATAATAATCTTAGAAAGTGATTAATAAAATATTCTAAATATAAATTTACCCTATGTTTACTTTTTTGACTGCTCTAGGAGGAAGAGACAGAGCAAGATGAGAAAAAAGAAAGGAGAGAAAAAGAAAGTGATGGAGATGAGGAGAGAGCAGGAATTGATCTATTGCCCACTGATTTGGTTTTAAAGCTATTTCTCATCCATTTTTTTGGCCTTCAAATGTTTTAAAATGCACATATGTAGATCAGAGAAATCAAAATTTTCTCGGGGAGCATGCACCTGAACCCCCCTGACTAGTAAGTGCGTGTGTGTGTGTGTGTGTGTGTGTGTGTGTGTGTATGCTTTATTAATAAATGGGCTAAAGCACCTTTGTTTGCTGACCAATTAGTGATCATACAAATGTTAATTAAGTGACTTCTTGAAAACTTCTAGTTTCTCAACATGAAACAAAAACATGTTAGCTTAATAGTTCTGTCATGTGAATTTGTGATTTGAACATTTTGGGCAAGGTTTAGTTATCCATGCCAAATAATATACACTCGACAGTGTGTTTGGACTGAAAAGGGTGATCTTGGTTAGCAATTTGACAACATTGTAATAAATAAGCATGCTTTTTGATGCACAGAAAATAGCCTGTCGGCAGACAAATTAGTTAATAAAAAGTCGCCAAAACGAAGTATTTGAACCTCATAATTCAATACAAAATAGAAATGGGACTGAAAAGCTTTTTTTTCTCAGTTGGTCAGAACAAAAGTGGCAGACATGTTACTTGTTCAGATGACATTTTCCAGTGAAAATTCCTATTTTGGTCATACACCAAGACGTAGATTTTGTGATTCTGAAGTACAGTATCCACACCAGTGTGGTGACACCTCATACTCGGCCACACATACTCCTCAAAACATTAGAATCATCCGCATTGAGGAGCCATGCCGATGCACAACCCACGTAAAGATGATAATTCCGCAGATAACTCAAACAGAGATGACGGCAAAGAGGCAAAACTTACGGACTGCAGCTTTAAAAAAATTACTGACTCAACTTTTGGACAGCAGTGTAAAGGAGAAAATTATTCTGTTGTGTTCTTCAGTCTGCTTTTTGCATTAGATTCAATAGTTTGATCTAGTCTTTTCCTCACCAAAAATTTTTTAATGGTACCACTACTGTTGGCACACGTTTCTTGGCAGGTAGATTTGCGGTGGTCTGTGAGTTAAGGAAAATGTAAAACATTACAGTTTTGCTTACTTTCCCATAGAAGGGCAGTGGAGGAAATGAAAGACACAGTTGGCGGTTTTCAAAGCCTTTGCTCCCTCACATTACCTTGATTGTAATCCCCATAATGCTGATCTGGGATCAGGCCTCTGCATTCTCACTAACATCTGCCATTATTAAGTGAAACTACAAAACTGATCTCATGTCTGTGCCTATCAAGCGCAACAATAACCTCTCATTCTTTCTTATCTCCAATGAGTTCGGTACCTATAATCATGTCCGCAGACCGCCTCCCTCTCCTGCCTTTTGCCTGTAGTTCTTTGATGTGCGTTCATCCTAGAGCATTCCTGCCCCTATCGCATCCATTCCCCCTGTCACGGCTCAGGCTCTGGGTCCAGAACAATGGGTCTATTGCTCACTTCTGATCTCTCTCCCTCACCTGCATCTGGGGTCGAGCCCCAGCTGGGTAGAGCCAGGTCAGTCCAGGTACAGGTTTATAAGAAAGTCTCTGGGAAGAGAGGGGAGGAACGGGGTGAATTTTTAATAGAGCGCTTGAGAAACTGTCAGTATTGGGATTAGCCACACAAGCTTGCTACTGCCTGCAACCAGTTTCCTCAGATCCATGACTGCACGCACACAAGCAACAACCACACACACACACAGGCCTGGCTAGTGATACAGAGTGTTTTCTATCACACCTTATATTTTTATACTGGAATACTCTTCCCATTCTTATCTCCTGGAGTGTGAATGAACAATGGCTTGCGGTAGTAATGAAAGTATAAATGCATTGCATGTAGGGATGTGTACCACAAGATATTTTCTGAAATAACGATGGCATACCTGAACGACTTGACTAAGGAAGCCCATAGGCTGGTTTCGATTGACTGGATTTCTTAGTGTCGTTCCCACAAGACTCGTTCTCCTGTGTTTAAAAACTGGAGAACAACACAATGCATGGACCTAGAGATTCCTTAAAAAATGGACTATGCTTTCTATTCATCAAAGAATTCTCAAAATCTTGTATTTTTCAAAAAATCAGCACAACTGTTTTTAAAATTGACAATAATAAAAAATACAAAACAAATAAAAATAAAACAATTGAGCAGAAAATCAGCATATAAGAATGATTTCTAAAGGATCATTTGACTCTAAAGACTGCAGTAAATTCAGCTTTGCCATCACAGAATAAATTATATTTGAAAATATATTAAAATTGAAAACTGTCCATAATACAAACACGATTCCAAAAAAGTTGGGACACTGTATAAATTGTGAATAAAAACAGAATGCAATGATGTGGAAGTTTCAAATTTCAATATTTTATTCAGAATACAACATAGATGACATATCAGATGTTTAAACTGAGAAAATGTATAATTTTAAGGAAATTTCATGGCAGCAACACATCTCAACAAATTTGGGACAAGGCCATGTTTCCCACTGTGTGGCATCCCCTCTTCTTTTTATAACAGTCTGCAAACGTCTGGGGACTGAGGAGACAAGTTGCTCAAGTTTAGGAATAGGAATGTTGTCCCATTCTTATCTAATACAGGCTTCTACAACTGTCTTAGGTCTTCTTTGTCGCATCTTCCTCTTTATGATGCACCAAATGTTTTCTATGGGTGAAAGATCTGGACTGCAGGCTGGCCATTTCAGTACCGAGATCCTCCAGTCCATTTTAAATGAGCCTTGGCCCAGAGAAAACGCCTGCGCTTCTGGATCGTGTTTAGATATGGCTTCTTTTTTGACCTATAGAGTTTTAGCCGGCAACGGCGAATGGCACGGTGGATTGTGTTCACCGACAATGTTTTCTGGAAGTATTCCTGAGCCCATGTTGTGATTTCCATTACAGTAGCATTCCTGTATGTGATGCAGTGCCTTCTAAGGGCCCGAAGATCACGGGCATCCAGTATGGTTTTCTGGCCTTGACCCTTACGCACAGAGATTGTTCCAGATTCTCTGAATCTTTGGATGATATTATGCACTGTAGATGATGAGAACTTCAAACTCTTTGCAATTTTTCTCTGAGAAACTCCTTTCTGATATTGCTCCACTATTTTTGGCCGCAGCATTGGGGGAATTGGTGATCCTCTGCCCATCTTGACTTCTGAGAGACACTGCCACTCTGAGAGGCTCTTTTTATACCCAATCATGTTGCCAATTGACCTAATAAGTTGCAAATTCATCCTCCAGCTGTTCCTTATATGTGCATTTAACTTTTCCGGCTTTTTATTGCTACCTGTCCCAACTTTTTTGGAATGTGTAGCTCTCATGAAATCCAAAATGAGCCAATATTTGGCATGACATTTCAAAATGTCTCACTTTCAACATTTGATATGTTATCTATATTCTATTGTGAATAAAATTTTATGAGATTTGTAAATTATTGCATTCCTTTTTTATTCACAATTTGTACAGTGTCCCAACTTTTTTGGAATCGGGTTTGTAATATTTCAGAATATTATTGTTTTTATTATGTTTTTGATCAAATAAATGCAGCCTTGGTGAGCATTAGAGACTTCTTTAAAGATAAAAAATAAATAAATAAAACGATTATGTATATAATATCTAAAACGATGTATTAATAAAATATAATGTAATATCATTTATATGGACATTGTTATATATATATTTTTTAAATATTTAGCTGCTTGTTATAACTTTATTGGAAAGTTGTCTAAATTTTTGTCATTTTATTCTGCCAGCTTTTTTTTTAAAGGTGTCATGAACTGGCTTTTTTAATTTTTTATACTGTTGTCTGAGGTCAACTTATGACGTTCACATGGTTTTTACATTCAAAAACATCATAATGAATAAGTAATAGGCTATTTTCTACCCTGGTTTTGAGCCTAGCTCTTGAAACGCTCGGTTTTTATGGGCATGCCGCACTGAAAACTTGGAAGTAAACGCCCACGGCTAGGATTGGATAAGATTTGCATATTTAATGAGCTTCAGCTCCCCTGAGTGGGGAAACGGCAACCGGAATAATTCGTCCTACAGGGCTCGCAAAACGTCTTTATTAAACAAACACAATGATTTATCTCTCATCCACCCGTGATTGCTTATTACTTGGCCCACCCGATCGATGGATAGAAGCGCAAACCATGCATCTCTCTCACACACACACACACACACACAAAGTACGTATGATCAAAACTTCCGCAATTGTATTTTTCCTTCAAATATCAAGTCAAGAGAGTGAACAACGCACATCAAGAAAGGAATGTTATTTCACCATTTAAGATAGCCCATCGGCAGGCCGGTGATACGTTTTGGTAGCCCGTCTGGAAAACGCATAGCCCCGGGACGTTGGGCTTTGCGAGCCCTGGCCCATACATGTCCCAGTCTGATCCCGAATCACAATGAACCAACAACACCTCAAATAAAGGATTCTCCAGCCTTTGACAGCGTGCTAAGTTATGTTCAGTTAGACACGTACACATAATCAATAGATCTATATCAAACAATCTGTAACAATGCAATACTATCACATAAAAAAAAAATAATAATTTTTATTTTATAATAACATTAGTGTACTCATTCATTCATGTAATCTCATCCTGTCTGCAAATCCAGTATCTTGTTTATAAACAAATTTGCGATCAGAAATGAAGCAACAAACGCGCAATGTCTTCCCCACATGAGCTGTATATTAATTAAAAATAAAGTTCGTCCATGCATTCGTAATATTGGAATCCGAATGACGCTTATGCGGCATGTTTATTGCTTAGAAGTTTGATCAGGTTTAGCTCTATGTAGGCCTGTCATGTCGGTGGGCGGGGCTACAGGGTGGGCGGGGCTACAGGCATTCTTATTCTGTTGAGGCGGCGTTTCACTGCACACTGACGTCAAGGTGTGACATATTCTGAGATCTCTCGTTTGCTGGGCCTGGTGTCAATAAAAGCTTTTCTTTGACTAACAAGGACATTTTCAGCTCTGAAACTTACAGGATATTCTTATATTACCATGACCTTTTATATATCAAAATCTCAAGGGAAAGTTGATTTCTCAATTCATGACCCCTTTAAAATACATAATAAAAACACATTTTGTGTGACCCATCCCTAATCTGTATGTGGTTCAAGAATATGGCCAATACATCTTCACATTATCATTAGGAGTTGTGTTGTTATTAACATTTTGAAAGATGGAAAAGAGCTTCAGAAATAAGTTTAATTCTTGACAGTTATTCATGAATTTAATTTGTATGTATTAATATATTTAAATAATGGCTGGTTATATAATGATGGACCCATTATAACCGTAACCTTTAATTTAATGTCTAAGCATTCAGGAAGAAGGAATGTCATTTTCATAAATTGCTTGGAGGTGGAGGGTCATCCAAGCAAGATTTCATTTTCTCATTTGTCTATTAATATTGAAAGGGGAAAACATCAACAGCACTCAATTCCCGGCATTCATCCAGTTGGAATGGTACAGCCTTTGATTTGCTCAATTGAAGAGAGAATACAGAATACAGCATGTGTACATGAAGGAAGCTTTCATGAAAATAGTGGGGGGTAACACAGGGCTTTTTCACTTGGTCAAAACAATCATACTAAAAATACATTGATACATGTATTGAATGTTATAACATTACGTTCACTTGGTGGCTGGTATGAGACACTTGTTGCACACTGCAGTAAACTAGATTGATAATAGCATTTCATATTAATAAACTTTGATGACTTGTGTTGCTATATGGCATGCAGGAGAAAATGCTGCATTACTGATATTGCAAATAATCAGTGTTATCTGATTTACTTTTGGGTAGAAACTTGTTACTTGCAGTAAATCAAGAAAACAAGAAAAATAAGACTAACAATGTTGAGCTATATAACAAGTATTAGTTTCTCTGGATTTAAACATTGTTAGAAGCATTTGGGACAATCTAAGTACACAAGTCAACAGAATGTTTATAGGTGTTATAGTGGTCATATTCCGTAAGCATGCATGTTTAATCAATAGTCCACTTACTGGATCTTCTTTGGGATTTTATCTTTGTCTATAACCCTGGGAAATTCCACTTAAGTCATCAAGTTTTTCTCATCAGTATGGTTGTTGAGTCACTTTCTGAGAAAAGTAATTTCCTTTTTCCTTCCTAATTCCTTTTTTTTTTTTTTTTTTTTTTTTTTTTTTTTTTTTTTGCTTGTTATTGGAAAATCTCTTTGAAATGAGTTTCCTCTTCTACATAGAGGCCTTGATTAGCTACCTGCATTTCCTGTCACACAGAACTGGTGTTTTGTTATCTCTAGCTTGTAACTCCATTCTCTCTCCCTCCTATCATTCTTAATATCAGGGTTACTTAAAGAGATATTTCGTATTTATTATTTACTCATCCTCAGATGTTTCCGATATGCATATTTATGTGGAACGCATAGTTCTGGTTGTTGTTTTGCAATTACAGTGTGTAAATAAGGGCATATTCTATAAAAATAAAATAAAATAAAAAATTACAAAAAAATCACACTTGTTATTTGTCTGGGGCTGTGTGCAGGGTTTTCATTAGAACCATTTTGTTGAACTAATATGTTAATTAATTGCATTTAAATCATTTCATTTTTGAAAACACTGGTATTCACATACTATATTGCCAAAAGTTTTGGGAGACCTGCCTTTACATGCACATGAACTTTAATGACATCCTATTCTTAATCCATAGGGTGTAATATAGAGTTGGCCCACTCTTTGCAGCGGTAACAGCTTCAACTCTTCTGGGAAGACTTTCCACAAGGTTTAGGAGTGTGTTTATGGGAATTTCTGAAGCGCATCTGTGAGGTCAGGCACTGATGTTGGACGAGAAGGCCTGGCTCACAGTCTCCACTCTAATTCATCCCAAAGGTGTTCTGTCGGGTTGAGGTCAGGACTCTGTGCAGGCCTCCACACCAAACTCGCTCATCCATGTCTTTATGGATCTTTCTTAGTGCACTGGTGTGCAGTCATGTTGGAACAGGAAGGGGCCATCCCCAAACTTTCCATAAAGTTGGGAGCATGAAATTGTCCAAAATGTCTTGGTTTGCGGAAGCATTAAGAGTTCCTTTAACTGGAACTAAGGGGCCAAACCAAACCCCACACCATAATCCCCCCCTCCACCAAATTTTACACTTGGCACAATGCAGTCAGGCAAGTACCGTTCTCCTGGCAACCACCAAACCCAGACTCGTCCATCGGATTGCCAGATAGAGAAGCATGATTCGTCACTCCAAAGAACACGTCTCCACTGTTCTATAGTCCAGTGGAGGTGTGCTTTACACCACTGCATCCGACGCTTTCCATTGCACTTGGTGATGTAAGGCTTGGATGCAGCTGCTCGGCCATGGAAACCCATTCCATGAAGCTCTCTATGCACTGATCTTGAGCTAATCTGAAGGCCACACAAAGTTTGGAGGTCTGTAGCTATTGACTGCAAGTTGGCGACTTCTGCGCACTGTGCACCTCAGCATGTGCTGACCCGCTCTGTGATTTTTACGTGGTCTACCACTTCGTGGCTGAGTTGCTGTTGTTCATAATTGCTTCCACTTTGTTATAATACCACTAACGGTTGACCGTGGAATATTTAGTAGTGAGGAAATTTCACGAATGGACTTACTACACAGATGGCAACCTATCACGGTACCGCGCTTGAATTCACTGAGATCCTGAGAGCGACCCATTCTTTCACAAATGTTTGTAGAAGCAGTCTGCATGCCTAGGTGCTTGATTTTATACATCTGTGGCCATGGAAGTGATTGGAACACCTGAATTCAATGATTTGGAGGGGTGTCCCAATACTTTTGGCAATATAGTGTATTTGCATATTGTTGTCTGAGGCCTATAGTGTGTACTGGTGTGACAGAAATGTGCACCCAGGCAGTAAACAACCCAATAAATTCTGACAAACTTGAGAGGATCTGTGATTCACTGAATAACCTCAAAAAAACCCATCTTGAGTCCTTATCTAGCCAGCGATTCACTTACATTTCCATGCCAATTTTCTGAGACGGTTTCACATGAAATAACCCCGCTGACACAAATCAACCCTCTTCTCTGAACAGATCCTGTCCTGATCTCATGTTTGTCTTCATGTCCAGGGGCAATAGTAGCATACAGCATTAATGACAGTCTGAATTTTGGAGCTAATGTGTTCTTAGGCTTGTCTGTCATGCTTATTTGATTCTAAGAACTTAATGCCCTCTCAATCCTAGCCTTTTATTTCCCACACAGTTTTATTGGCTTTGAATTATCGGTAAGGAGACTTTGCTTTGAGTTTGCGCAAGGGTACATTCTTGGCCACTTTATCACTTTAAATCTGTCCCAAACCTCTTTCCACTGCTAACATCCCCTGATTTTATTCTACTTCTCCACTTCTTGCTGTGTCCTTTGACTCCCAGACTTCTCAGTTTGTATTGCTTTATTCCCCTCTTGGAGAGCCAGAAGACTGAGCTGTTCAAATTTGGAGAATGTACACTTACAATCACTGTGCTGTTTTCCTTTAGGAAGGGATCTGTTTGAAGACCGCAGTTCTGTTGGAGGGTGTTTTAACAACTAGGTGCTTTTGGGCCTGTAGGCCTTTTAGAAAAGAAACTTTCTACAACACATTTCTCACATTCTCACAAGTTTATTTAATTATTAAATTTGTCTACTAAAAATGTCTAACACCACAGTGTCATTTCACATTGGCACTAAGGGAAATTACATTCTGAATAACATTCTTTTAAATAAAATGTATAATTTCATTGACTAGCTAAGACCAATTATATAGCTAATATTTTATCCTAAATACACACAATTAAATAATGCTTAAATCTTTTTAAAACATTTCATAATCTTGTCTATAGTCTAATTTGACAAAATGACAGCTTGGTATACAAAAAAAAAAATATTAAAAAATTATTAAAACAAATCTGTTCACAATTGATATTTACAAGTATGTTTCTTTTTCAGATTTTGGGGAAATAATTTACACACAATAAATATTAAATTTTTTATGATTATTACACTCTTTATCTATGTGATAATAGTTTTAAATTATGATATTTCAGTGTTTTATGTATTTTACTATTTTATTATTGAATGTATGGGTCTGGGACAGTTGGGGGAAAAAAATCAGTAAATGTATAAAAGCCAAAGAAATGATGAAGGCCTTATACAAAGTTTCCAAGCCAATTTGAATGTGACATTCATAAAACAAAATAAGTTTTAGTTTTTGCATTAGTTTTAATAAAATGACGGTTGGATGTTTCTGTTTCTTATGGGCATTTCTGTGTAGCTTTGACTAACTGAGAATTATCTTTTTTTGTCTTGTTTTTTTAGCTGATGTCACTGGTAATTCCCATTTGTCCATTTCCAGGGTCCTTCCCTAGCTGTGGTAAGATATAGTCCTGCCGGACAGGAAACTGTCAGTATTGCATTGTGAGTTAATGGGATGAGCAGGGATGTTCAGTTTTTGTAGAACAGGAAATCATCTTTTCAGATTTCTGTAAAGAGCGCATTTAGCCCCATATGTGGGCCTTGAGCAATCTCTATCCCATGACTCAACAGCACAATACTCAGCAGGGGTCTTATGATGTGACCACAGGATTTTTTTTGTAAATGTCAGCTTGTTTGCTTGTCTCTGTGTTTGGGTGTGGACTTTAATTATTGTGTTGACTCCATAGATGTTACCTCTTGAACTCATTCCCCATTGTTTTGTGTTTGTAGGTCATTGTGTGTACCCAGGTAATCCCTCTGTTAAGAGTATCAGGATCAGTATTTTGGCTGCTACACAATATCATGATGATCCACCAGCTTTCTTTTGCTTATTATGTATCTGTCTCTCTCCATCTTAATAGCATTACCTTAATATCGTTTCTGTAACAGTGTCTTAGGTGAGACAGAGAGCGAAAGAAAGAGAGACACATTGATTATCCTTCCAGAGCGAGACATGTGTTCTTCTCAGATGACAACAAAGGCTCCTCATTCACTAACAATGAGATGAACTTTTCATGTTATTGATGCAATCACTCCAGGAATGGAATGTTCAGGAGAGATGAATGAAAGAGTTTGGATGCTTCCCAAAAACGTGTACATGCTTATTTGTGTAAGTGATTGAGTACAAAACTCTGCTAGGATGCTGAAAGTAGGGCAGAGTGTTTCCAGACTTCTAACATTACACATGGGCAGACATCTTGGTATTTCCAAGAAGATTGTGTTTTTCTATTGTAAATTAGAAGGCGAGGGTAAGGTTTAATGTGTGCGTTCATGTTCTCTTTTTTGTAAAACTTGACAAATTTAGATAATTCCCTTCATGAATTATGTTGATAACTAAAACAAAGTAAATGAGTGTTGTTGTTTTTTTTTTTATATATATTTTATGTGTGTGTGTATATATATATATATATATATATATATATATATATATATATATATATATATATATATATATATATATATATATATATATATATATATATATACACACATACACATATATACATATATATATATATATATATATATATATACATATATATATATATATATATATATATATATATATATATATATATATATATATATATATATATATATATATATATATATAATATATATATATATATATATATATATATATATATATATATATATATATATATATATATATATATATATATATATATATATATATATATATGTATATATGTGTGTATGTGTGTATATATATGTGTATGTGTGTATATATGTGTATGTGTGTGTTTCTATATATATTGTTTTTACCCTTTTGTAGGTTTGGTATACCACAGCTCCAAAAATAGAAAACATTTATTTTTTTATACTATTTTTTTTTTTTTGTGTGTGTGCGTGCGTGCGTGCGTGCGTGCGTGCGTGCGTGTGTGTGGAGGAGCACCCTCATTGAGATGTGTGCATTTTGTGTTTAAACCTCATATGTTTGCAACAAACTTTCATTATACTTTTGACTTAATTTACTGGTCATTTCCAGCTATTAAAACTCATTTTTGGCAGTTAAACTATTTTAGAAGTGTTGTTATTTATTTAACACCATGGAGCTGTGTGCAAGCTTTAATGATTGAATCCTGTTCTGGATCTTTGAGCGAAAAAGAGAGGAAGAAATGAAGCCCATCTCCTCTAGCTTTTCCTCAGAGGTCATAAAGTAAATTAGCAGCTGTGTTTGTGTGTGTGTGTTTTCTGTGCTATTATTAAGCATCCATTGTAGTGCAACTCTTAGCTGGCCAATTAGCCCTCATCGCTTGCTTCAGTGGTGCATTACTGGGAATGCAAAAGCACTAATCCCAAATTTACGTCGTTTTGGCAAAGTATTCTAAACACAGTTGCTACTATTATCTTCAATTATCAACTCTCTTTGAATGCTCATAAACCCAGTCATTTCACACCCCAACACACACACAATCACACACACATATGCACGCACACAGAGCACATGCCTCCTTAAACCTCCAATTCAATATCATTACTTTTTATACTTTATATCTATAAATGAAATGCAATGATTGTGCTAAAATTTTCATATTTTCATTGTTAAAAAAAACAAAAACAAAAAACAAATCAGAGGTTTATTTTATTATTGCTTTGTTAGTATACACCGATCAGGCATAACATTATGACCATCTTCCTAATATTGTGTTGGTCCCCCTTTTGCTGCCAAAACAGCCCTGACCCGTCGAGGCACGGACTCCTTTTAGATCCTTTAAGTCCTGTAAGTTGCAAGGTGGGGCCTCCATGGATCAGACTTGTTTGTTCCGCACATCCCTCAGTTGCTTGATTAGATTGAGATCTGGGGAATTTGGAGGCCAAGTCAACACCTCAAACTCGTTGTGCTCCTCAAACCATTCCTGAACCATTTTTGCTTTGTGGCAGGGCACATTATCCTGCTGAAAGAGGCCACAGCCACCAGGGAATACTATGTTCATGAAAAGGTGAACACGGTCTGCAACAATGCTTAGGTAGGTGGTTCATGTCAAAGTAACATCCACATGGATGGCAGGACACAATAACATTGCCTAAAGCATCACACTGCCTTTGCCGGCTTGCCTTCTTCCCATAGTGCATCTTGGTGCCATGTGTTCCCCAGGTAAGCGACGCACACGCATCCGGCCATCCACGTGATGTAAAAGAAAACATGATTCATCAGACCAGGCCACCTTCTTCCTTTGCTCCGCGGTCCAGTTCTGATGCTCACATGCCCAGTGTTGGCACTTTCGGCAGTGGAAAGGGGTCAGCATGGGCACCCTGACTGATCTGCAGCTATGCAGTCCCTTACACAACAAAATGTGATGCACTGTGTAATCTGACACCTTTCTATCAGAACCAGCAGTAACGTTTTGAGCAATCTGAGCTACTGTCGTCTGTTTGATCGGGCCACACTGGCCATCCTTCACTCCCCACATCCATCATCGAGCCTTGGTCGCCCATGACCCTGTGGCCGATTTACCACTGTTCCTTCCTTGGATCACTTTTGATAGATACTGACCACTGCAGACCAGGAACACCCCACAAGAGTTGCAGTTTTAGAGATGCTCTGACCCAGTCATCTAGCCATAACAAATTGGCCCTTGTCAAATTTACTCAAATCCTTATGCTTGTCCATTTTTCCTGCTTCTAACACAACTTTGAGGACAAAATGTTCACTTGCTACCTAATATATCCCACCCACTAACAGGTGCCATGATGAAGAGATAATCAGTGTTCTTCACTTCACCTGTCAGTGTTCATAATGTTATGTTATGATCGGTGTATGTTCACAATTTCAAATATTTGAAAATGTAATAAAATTGCAGTGATTAATCAGTAAATGTATCCTCTGTGGAGTGAAGCAGAGTTTTATGTTTTTAACAGCATTATTCATGAGCACTGTAATATTTAGTAGGCACTGAAAACTTAATTATTATACTATAAAAAATAAAAAAAAAGTTACCATAAATCATACGTATTCCATGAAGAATAAAGGTTCAGAGTGTGTGAACGGAGATAGGGTGAATGAGTACATGCTGAGTGTGAACTCAAGTAATTAAACCTGCAAATTATTTAACTTTATATTATATTATATTTGTTTTATTGCACAGCATAAGTTTTTTCCCTGTCCAAAGGGCACTCTATTAACAGTTCAGCCATGCAAAATGTATTGTTTGGTGCGCCTAATCCAGTTAATTTACATATAGGCTAACTGTTACATAACTAAGAACTTCCATTTGGAACCTGGTAGTGCACTATAGCTTAGAGAAGTGTGTGGATTTACTTAAATCAGCAAAAATGTACTCAGATTACTTAGCTAAACCAGACTATATATATATATATATATATATATATATATATATATATATATATATATATATATATATATATATATATATATATATATATATTATTTTTTTTGTCTTAAAGATACAGTATGTAATATTGAGAGCTAGCTGTTGAAATGGGTACTACAGTCCAAATTCAAAATATTGGAGAGTTGTTTCTCCCACCCCCTCTTCCTCAGACTCAGTGCTCACGCTGGTTGCCAGATTGAGGACACGCAACAAAAGCGTTTGACAATGCGGTGAGGAGACTTACACACTGTAAGTCGATGAGTTGATTTATCCGCGTTTCCATTCATAGAGATTTTTTACAATTGCTTCCCCAGTTTGTTTGCTGGCTACAATACGCTGTTTTATGCCAACTGGCAACCCGGTGTGTCAAAATCCTATTGGATAAATTGCCAGTGGATGGGATAACAGAGACAAAAACAGACATTCTGACATGGAACACACATTTCAAAGTAGAATAACTGTAGAATCAGAGAAACAAGTATGTAAACTTAGCATATATCCTAAATATCTGCAAACATATGGTATTTTTATGCTTTAGTACAGTCAAAAAATTACATACAGCACCTTTAAAATGCAATGTTATTTCTAAATTATTGCATTCTAACGCAATTATATTGTAACTATAATTAGTTTTATATGAAAAACAGAACTAGCGTAGCTTTATATGAGTCTAAGTTGTGTCCTCATTTAGATTTGAAAAAAAAATTGATGCATTGAATATATGAATATTGTGCTTGAATTCAGGAAATTGTTTCCCATCTTTAATGTACCTCAAAGCTAGGAAACAAATATAAGTGTGGGTTTGTTGTCAATGTGCGACACCTGCTTCTTTTTGGTTGCATGTGTAATCTTAGCGTAGGACGATTGTTTGTGGCTTCCTCTCATGTAAGAGTACATGCTCACTCAAGCAGACTGAATGAATACGCTAAGATGAATTCAGATGACGCACGTTTTGCCTCCATCAGTACAGCCACTTAGATGCTCTGAATGCAAACTGACAACATGAAGACAAGTAGCAGCTTGAAGGACACAAAGAGTGCGAGCGAGTGCACTTAAATTACACAAATGTGTTTTTGTTGTTTTTTTTATTCACATTGCGGAGGCACTGGGGCCTGCGTCTGAAAGCACTCTGTCCTACACACAAACTCTCACACACACACACAGTAGCGCAGGACTGAATGTGAGTGCGTTGCAGTGGGAACTCCCTAATGCACACTGCAGCACCGCACGCAGAACCGGACATGGAAAATGGACTGAGTAGAGAACGACAGACCCGGGAGAGAGGTGAAGGAGGACAAGAATATAGAACCGAAAGAGCGCAGGAGAAGATGTCGAGGTCCATGCGTCTGCAGCTCCTGCAGAGATCTTTGAGCGAACACATCAGATACTCCACCTGCAGGGCTCTGGATCTGTTTAACAGAAACACACGAGACCAGAGGCTGACAGGTGAGTGGATGTGGAAGTGGGTGTGGATGGGCGAATGTGGAGGTAGTGATGAAAAAACGTGTTTCTAAGAATGAATGTGGCCTCTGTATGATGCTTTACGTGCATTTGACCTTACAAAAACATTGTAATGGTACCATAGTACAGTGACAGTATCAGATATGGAACTCCTAATATTTGTACCATTGTACTAAATACAACTACATTCATATAGCATGATACCTCAGAGAATATTATTATGTTTAAAAATATGGTTTTGCATTGAGAATTTTTGCTCCCACTTTATATTAGGCACTTTTAACTACTACATGCTTACATTTAAATTAATTGTTTGATGCAATGCTCTTATACATGTTATTACATTGCATGTTAACCCACCTTTAAACCTAGCCATACCACTGACCTGTCCCTAACCTTACCTGTATCCCACCTCAATAGCAGCAAAATTGATTTGCAATACAACATGACCACAATCAGTACATTGTACCTTACATCTTTTTTTTTTTATTTTATTCTTTTTTGTTTTGTTTTATGCAAGTACGTAGTAGTTAAAGACACTAGTGTGACAAAGCTTTCCACTTTGTGATGTGTTGTCATGACTTAAAGGGGTTTGCTAGATAGCCTACTTGAATCCTTTTTTGGGGGTTGTATAGTGCATTTTGAGTTATGTAATCTCTTATCCATAATGCACTGATATTTTGAATACATACATTCAATGCATTATATGATATCTGATAGTCAGTTATGAACTCAGGAAATGCTGTGTCATTATTGAAGTGTTTTAAAGATGGCTGACTACTAGTGCCGGGAAATCATTAGTGATTTATTGTATGCGAGAGTGATGCGAGAGGGATGGAGAGAGATGGATTAACTTTTTGTGGTTTTATATGTGTGCATCTAAGGTTCAGTCTATAGTGCTTCCCCAAGACTTAGTCTGCCAGAATGCATGCACTTCACTTTCTTATGAATTAAATATGTCAGACAGTGAGCCATCATCTAGTAAGGCAGGATTTTTTTCTCCCATAGCTATTTGAGAAAGAAAAAAACTGAAAACACTAAAACTTTCATGACCAGTAGCAGTGTGGTCTAATGGTTTATTCAATAGTGTGGGCTTACAACCTATCCATGGATATGGGTTTATTTTTGTGTGTGGAAAGGTCTGTGCAACCGACCATGTCAACGTCATTGTAACGAAACGGGTCGACAAATGACTTTTTGTTATTGTAGTTGTTGTTTTGACTGCAAGTTAAATTTCTAGTGTAGTTTAAAAATGTACTTCACAGGTTTTCTTTCCAAAAATAACCCGATGTTGGATTTGTTTCCTCTTTCATTTCCTTCTAAAATAAATTGGCAAATGGTAACCGGGACTATGCCACATCCAATACAATGATAAATGGTAACCGGGACTATGCCACATCCAATGAAATCATAATTAAAGGTAGGGTAGACAATTTTCTTTATAAACACTTTTTGTTATACTGGTATAATCTCTCTTCACATCCTGATAGCAAATCAATAATATAAGTGGTCTAAATGAAAACATGTACATATATCTTTTGTGGAAGTCTCAAAACCCCCCAAAAAAATTGTCCAATCATTGCATTCGGTCCCAATGTAATGATAGGATTTCCTAACTGCCTGTCAACATGTATTTCCATACCTCCGTGCACCCTGCTCACGCAGACATCACACGTCATCAGCGCGTTCCGTAAGGCTATGCAGAGTTATAGACACACAGTCAACGGGCGCTGTAAACAAACAGCAGCCGCCTTTTACAGATCGTCCTGAACCAAAACAACAAGCTTGTGCTGCGTTCACGCCATTAATTAAGAGATGGTAACCCGTGAGCTGTTCACCTCCTCAGATTTATGCGTTTCTATGCAAACGCTATCAATGGCGAAATGAATCTGCAGCAGTCAGGTGGTACAAATAAGAGCTCTGTAAGTTATGTTATTTTTTTTGTACGTGCTTTGAGACGATCTGTTGTGTGCGTTCATTTGTCTTGAATGAGGCGTGGCTTTGGGCCAAAGGCCAAAGTCTGCGAATGAGTCAAAACGAAAGTTATGGATCACACTACTCCACTCAAGTGCAATAATAACCAGCGATACCAGTAACAAAATGCAAGCTGCTATTCTGAATATCAATACATATAACTAAAAGTATAGAATGCTCCCGCTACTCACGCTTGGGTCTTTGCGAAACACTCACACCACAGAGGCTCGTCCCTTTTGTTCCCAGACGGTTGCTGCGTCACAATGTTGGAACAGGAAGAAAGTGTAGTGCCATTCAAAATGCCATTCTAGCCTTCCTTGCCGCAACAAGTAGCTCAACGCTACTTCTGCTTTCGTGTTTTTCTGGTAAGAACATCCTTTACTTTATGTTGTAGTTCTTCGTTCGTTTTTGAAAACATGATCAATAAAGGCGTGTTTTGATACTTTGTCTACAATGTACTTGTCATTCTGTATAATACCTAGGTAGTGTTCCCAGGAAAAGTATGCTACATAATCACAAAAAACAGACATTTTATATTTTGCCTACAAACTTCAGCCACTCTATATATTCCCTAGGCATTCTATACAATACCTGCTTTTCACACATTGCCAGTAACATATACATTATTTTTAGTTTGGGCTTTTTAAATAATGTTGTTATTATTATTATTATTATTATTATTATTATTATTATTATTATTATTATTATCATCATCATCTGTGCCTCCTGACAATTTCACATTTCAGCAAACATAAATAAATAAATAAATAAATAAATAAATAAATAAATAAATAAATAAATAAATATTATGACCTAAGTGGTTGAAAAATAGCTCTGTTTCTAATGTTTTTGGAGCTTTAATATCAGTGTAGAATTTGTTTCTTCTCTCAGCAAAGAGCCACTGACAGTATTTAAAATATAAAAGCGATCTGTGTCTCAGATTAGAATAGTCATGCTTGATTTGAGCTTTTATAGTCCTTTCTTTTACCTTTTCGCAATTTTTATTTAAATTTTTTGCTATTTTTCTTCTTTTCTTTCATTTCACAGTAAAAAATATGTTGAGAAGCAGCTTTTTTGAGAAACATTGCAGAAACATTTCAGGAAAAAATGCTGCTGATTGAAAATTATATTCATTACTGGCTCCCCTGTTTTCCATTTTATTTGAGAGTGATAAAACCTGGAGGATGAGTTCATGTGCTGGAGTATCTGTGTACAGAACATTCAGATCTGCCTAAGCTAATAGTGCTGAGCAAACACAAACACACTCGAACAAGGTAGCCAGCATCTGAGAAAAAGTGCTTGCTTTAATAAGCTGTTTAGGTGATAAATAACTTTATAGCTGAGGTGTGCTTCATATCTTTTCAGGTTGGCAGAATTTTGATAGCTACTATTAGTAAGTTGGCAATTGAAGGCCTAGAATTATTAGTGAGCAAGTGCTCACTGAGCAATCGATTTAGCCACTCTCAACTTTCTCTAAATGGTCTATTAGCCACAAATTTTTCTCTCTCATTCTCTCACTCTATACCTCAAAGCAGGAGCATAAAGTCATTATAACTTTTACCATACTTTTAGTAATGGATTAAAACAAGCAGATAGCATCCAGTAGTGTTGGCAGTGAACTGTCCGAAAACCCAAGCATAAGCATAGGAAGTCTGTCCAATAACAATAAACTGATGATTATAATAGCCAATATTAACAACTAAAGGTTATACTATTTTGTCTAAATAAACTGAAAAATAAAACATTAAAAACTAAAATCAAAATTTAAAATGCTTAGGCATAGGCACCACATGGATAAAAGACCAAATTTGTCATGTTTATTTGTTTTATTATATATTTTTAATTTGTGTTACTCTTTATTCGGGTGGTCCACTTTAGACATTCCGTTGAGAGTTAGTAGGCATGTAGTTGCAAAGTTTCTTATAGTTAGTATTAGTGGAATGTCTAAAGTGGACCATCAAAATGAAGTGTAACCATTTGTATGTCTTAAGGCAGATGACGATACATTGACTATTACAATTCAGTATTATTTTGTTTAAAAAAAAAAAAAAAAAAAAAGTAAAATCCATCATTTTAAATGCCACAAGTTCATTTAAGCATAATGGATGAAAAGGATGTGTTTTTATTGTTTTAAAACATATTTCATTTATTAGATTTTATGCTTCCACCATTTTTTCCCTCATTTATTTTTTTATTTTAATTTCTTACATGTTTTTATATTTTATTTTTTGTTTTATGGCAGATTATCGATGAATGGACAATATTAAAATTCTGTATTATTTAAATACATTTAAAAATAAAAGTTCATTTGGGCAGCACAGCATAATGTTGTATTAATTTTTATATTGTCTAGATTACATGGAAGATTACATTTAATTAATCAAAATATTAGTGTTTTAAAAGATATATTTTAATTGAGCACATCAAATGTAATCTAAGAGAAAATGTGCATGTATAATTAATTCAGAACTACTAGGAAATATAGCGTGATGAAATTAATATTTATTAGCAAAGCTGGCAAGTCTTATATTACGTCTCCTCCCCTCGTCAGACTGTTCTTACTCCTACTGTGGTTTGTTTTTCCATCACCTCACTGTCTTTCATAAATCACCCTCATTGACCTTCCTCTCTCAGCAAATTTCCCCATATTAGTCATAAACCAGCCAGGGCCTCTCTTGAAGTCCTCTTTCTCCAGCTTTGGAGGGCCTAAGGGTGTGGATTCCAGGTCAGAGGCCTACCTTCTCCACTCCTTTCTCCAGAAGCAGTGGACAGGTCAGGGGTGATGGATGTTAGCCTTCCCCTGCTCTTTTTTTTCCACAGAGTGTGAAGGTATCTTCCCCTAGCCTCAGTACCCAGAGATGAAAAGAGAGGCGAGTCACGGCAATCTAAACCTTAAACCTTCTTTTCTCCTTATCATCCCTCCTTTTCTTCCTCTTGACATCGAACCATTGCCCTCTTACCTCTTTCCAAGCAAGGGCCAAAATGCCGTGGCTTCAGTAAGCAGGATGTTTGTAATTAAATAAAAATATCGGAAATGACTGTATAACAGAGTGTGGGTGTTGACATGGTAAATGAACTGTGTGTATAGTTCGTATGAGTGTGTGTAAACAAGCAGAGCATATAGTCAGAGGAGATTTACATTCGTCACTTGCAGGCTATGAAAATAAGACGTTTCTTAAAGATACGTGTCCAATTTCTGAGCTGAACTCAATTTCTATTGAACAACATGACTAGACTAAAGCCTACTAGTAAGCAGCACAAAGCAGGTTGAGCTAGAATGAAAATTCATCCATCTGCTCAGGACTTTACATGACGTTAGTATGATTTTCTCGACTTGCTTTCTCCACTGACGGATTTGAATTGGATTAGCTGAAGCGTTTAGCGTCATAACCCAGCAGGCTAACGGCTGATGAAAGTTCAGATTGCCTTCAGGTCAGAGGTCACCCGCGCAGCTGCAGAGTTCAGTTTACGTGATGTCTGCCTTCCAGGCGACCAGAGGCCAAACTGTGTAATCGAGGGCCCTAGCGCTTAGCCCGCTAATGGAATTACATAACATATAACCGGCTTTGTCTGACATTAATCATTAAAGAAATCTTGTGAAAGGGAGTCAGGACACATGCTTTGCATTTACAAGACTGAACAAAGCCATGACGGATAAATAAAAGCAAAAATAATTCTGAAAGAGACTCTTTATTCATAAATGTGGATCTTATTTTCAGTGGTGATTAGATCAAATCACTTTGAGACACTAAAAATCAGTTGAAATGAAGTACATTTTGTACAACACTAAGAATTAAAAAACAATAATTATGATTTGAGAACTCAAAAGGACATATAAATAAGTATCTAAGTATTAAAGGGATAGTTCACCCGGAAATGAAAATGCTGTCATCTGCATCAAGTTGCAAAGTCACATGATTTAAATTTTTGGGTGAACTATCCCTTTAAATCTTTCCCCACCAGCATTAACAGCATTTTTGATAATTTTCACAAAAATGTCATGGCCCTCAGAATATTTTGCTGTATTAATATCTGAACATAAAATATGTCAAAAGAAAGAACAGAGCATCTGCTTTTAAACAAACACAAGAAAAAAACAGGTTTATTCTAGCTTAATGCATTCTTTTATTATTACACTTGAATGTGGGTAAGTTTAATAATAAAAAAGTAATATTTTGAGCAAAAAGCTGAGAAAACCCGTTTGGACACATACAAAACACACAGAAAAACTACATTCAGGAACGATGATTAAAACATAGATGGATTAGATCGTGTCCATCAACACTCCCAAAGTTTGCACAATCCTAGACCTCGTCCTGGGTCGACGTTCCATTTATGTAACTTTAGACAGTTTTGATCTATATGCTGTTTAATGTTATCTCGTTATTTTACATGTACATGTTTTATTTTCTCATCTGATGATGAGTGCAATGTCAGTACAGTTAATATTACTGAATATGAATTGTCTTTTAATCCTGAGCAAGCCAAAGGCTTGTTTCAGGAATATGAAACAAGAATAAAGAACTGTGTGCTTCACCAAGTCTCAAGTGGTGTCCATCAGGTCCAACAGCTTTATTTGTACATCCGCTGTCATGCTGTGTGACTTTTCTGCTTTTGCTAGTGGGTGTCAGTCTTTTGTGTCCTGAGTGAAAAGATCACCAGTGGGGAGTCTTGTTGGCTGGTCCGATTTAAGGGGTCCTCGTCGCGCTTTAGCCCTCAGACCAAAGCCTCTTCAACTGGGTACATGCCCACTGAGGCCCAGAATGTGTGTGTTCATGCCTGCTAGTCAGTGGAGGATGAAAACTAGGGGTGTGGTATTGTACCTTCAAGTTGTTAAGTGTTAAGAATAACAAAGCCACACGGAAGTGTCAAATTAGCCGTTTTAGCTTGATCTCTATCTTTTCCGCTTCTCTTTTTCTCACACACTCACACACTCACTCTCTGCTAAATTCCATGGCATGTTGTTGATTCCCACAGCTGGCCGAGTCTAGTTTGAAGGCCTTTTTCTCAAGGTCATCCTCTTTCCTTTCCACCTGTTCCCCATCTGGCTTGCAGCTCTCATATCGACCCTGAGTATTCAATGATTTACAGCGGCTAACCTGTTCCAGCCGGCCACAGGCCAGTCCATGAGTCTGAGTCGTGCTGCTTCAGGAAATGACCACCATGGAATTGTTTGGGATCCAAGTGGACAAGGTTGCACCCTCTGATTAATACTTGGTAAAGCTACATAATAGAACCAGATTAAACCATTTAAAGAACTGTGGTTTGCCTGTTCTCAGTCAATAACAACCACATCAGTAGTCATCTTCATCTGAAAAGAGTTTGTGCCATAATCACCTTCAATTGAACTTGTTTTAAAGTGTATTGCCCCAGTTTCACACATCATTGTACAATTACCGAAACCAGAATTCACACACCTACGTTTAAAATAAATAAATAATATATATATATATATATATATATATATATATATATATATATATATTTTTTTTTTTTTTTTTTTAAATCACTGAATTAGTTTTATTGTGTTTGATATCATTTGAATTTTCCAGCTTTTTCATGTTATTTATTATTTTTTACATGTTTTTAATGTATTGTTTTTTTGTTTTTTTTTTTTTTCTCCACCTCTTTATCAAGTTGACCTTTATTTCATTTGAATTATTTTTCACCTTTTTTATGTTTTTAATGTGTTTACTTCAGTTTAGTTATCAGTTTGTTTTATTCTTGATGCTGCTCTGCTGTACTCCATTACACACCGCTCAGCGGTCTAACGTGTCAGAATGAGTGAGATGGCCAATCAAATCAAAGAAGGCGGGGCTTACCGTTAGTGCGAATTCAAACGCCACACTTCAGTTATAGCAGTGAAAGAGTGCGTCGTAAGATGCAAGTAGCTAAACATTTAATTATACGCTATGTACGATAAAAACTTTCAGCGACAAACAGTAATATCAAGTGATGCAAAGTACTTGACATTTTTTATGAAATTGCACCATTTTGAATTAAAAATATGGCATTATTTGTGTAAATCATAACTGAATTTGACGTGACAAGAAACGCTTAGCATTTTTACATATTAGGCAGACAAATAATATGTAATCCCCCCCCATCAAATGTGACTTCAGAGTAAATAAACATGGCGGATGACCGGCAAGAAGAAATGGCGCTTATGTATGGACTGCTTTTTACAGAAAATTTGCAGGGGGGGAATAGGAAAATGTTTAAAATGGTGGAGACCATACAGTGCGAGCTGGGGGTGTGTCGGCTTGCTTTCTGAGTGGGTATTGTTTCGTTTCACGTGATAATCTCCAGAACATGCGCATTGGTCCTCGGGGTTCCCCCCACAAAACAGGATTTCTGATTATAAATATTCAACATGTTCGAGATCGGGGCGGCTCCGAGCAGATTCAGTCACTCTTAACACACATCGCAACATTGGAAAATCGGATAAAATCTGTCAAACCATCAAGATAATCGGGACTTTACCTAGGATTGTTAGAAGGGGAAAAATCGGCCCAAAATCACCCCGATTATCTTAGAGTGTGTACCCAGCATTAGTTTAGTCAGTATACTTGCAGTTTTTCCCACTGGTAAATACTTATTTAAAAACTTTGCGACCCATGCTATACCTGGAAAAGCATTAATGAGAAAATGTTGCAATAAGAAAAAAAATCTTGACATTTCAGCCCCATTAGTGTTAATGATGGCTTATATCATAAAGAAAGAAGAGAATGTGAAGACTTTCTCACATTACAGTGCAAACCACCAAACAAAGAATGCTTAAGCTATGCACTGCATTAGACTGAAGGCGGATGATGACCATTCAGCTCATGATGGGGTGAGAGAGCTCTTACTTTTCATTAAAACCTTGGTTCATGTTCACTCATTGAAGGTTATGAATATAAACTGAAAATAGATTTACATAGAAGGAGAGTCCCTGGCCATGTCTATAATATTATAGAGACGTGGGTGTCCATGGTTTGTTAGATGCTGTAGTAATTATTACATATTATGTGAGTCATTGCTTTCAGTGTAACCCTGTTTGTATGTGTATATGTTTGTGTCACGCTGTGTCTTCAGCCTTGAGCAATGTAGCATCATCAAACACATTATCCACGCCCATCTCATAAAGTTGTAGAGAGAGAGAGAGAATGAGAGAGAATTAGAAGTTTAATTAGACCACAATCTCAAGGGAGTTGTGTTTGTGGGGGCGAGGGGTCCTGGAATGCGATGTGCGTCTGTGTGTTTGTGTGTGTTTTATGTGTTTGTCTATCTTTATACCTCCTCACCAGCGCTGATGTTCACAGTTCTCTTATCTTCCTTATAGTTTAAAACATTCCTTCCTGTTTTCTGTCAACGGCGCTGAGAGCCTCGCAGCTGCCACTTTGCAAAACATACTCTGCGATTATACCCTTTCTAGGATCTCAAACTATTTTTTTTTACCATACCATGAAAGATCAATTATTCTTATTACGATTATTTTCCTACACTGAAAAAGTGTGTTGGATTTACATGATTTAATTGTGTACATCGGTCCCACATGAATCAATTAAGTTAAACATAATTTGTTCATGTAATGAATACATTTTAAGTGACCCAATTAAGTAGTTTCAAAGTGAATTTTATATGGTTCCCTAACATGATTCAGGCATTTAATTTATAGAATCAATCATCCACTTCAATTTCATATATTTTAATGTTACACAACTTAATTATAATACCGCACTAGCTAGTTGACAAACTATTTGACAAGCAAAACTTTTTCAGCAACTTTTTCAGCAAAGCCATAATAACATGTTGTTTTAGTCCACAGCCTAAGCAAATGTTCCACTCTTCTCCACAATGGTAATCCACTGTAATTTAAATTCTTCTAATTCCAACATAATTGAATATTAAACACAATCAAGTATCCCCTTTCTCATCTTGCTCAAAAAATACATAAAATAAGACTTTTACATATATAATAACATAATTTACTCACTCTTGATTTAGCCATATGCAAAGCATGCTGGGAACTAACACGCCCCGCCCAGTTTCGATTAATGCAACACAAATCATTCATGTAATATCAACACAAACGGATTAAGTAAACTTCAATTTGACTTATATTTAAGTGGATTGAACACAATCAAATTATGTTAGGACAAAATGTAAAGCAGTTGTGTTGCTTTAGCTCATTTTAATTAAGCAATCTGAACAAGCAGTACAGTTTTTTCAGTGTATATGTAGTCCCTTTTACAGTATTCTGTCCTAGTTATTTTATTTATTTATTTATTTTTTAAAGCTGTAAAGTTTAACAGCCTTCAAATTTGTCCTATTAAAGTTGGTGGTAAGTTAGGTAGCACATTTTTAAACAACATTGCAGTGTTTTATGTGTAAGCAAACATGAGTGTGGTATGTGAGGGAGTACTGTGAGTGTGTTACTCTAATTCTACACTAATGCTTTTAGTTTGCCCAACTCTCTCGCTTACTCTCATTTACTCTTTCAATTCAAGGGGAGTGAGTGGAATGTTTTCCTAAACCCAGTGACACTGTGAAACTTACACCAAAGGGTATTTGTTTTCTTTTCATTCCTTATTTTTCACTTGCATCTCTCTCTCTCTCTCTCTCTCTCTCTCTCTCTCTCTCTCTCTCTCTCTCTCTCTCTCTCTCTCTCTCTCTCTCTCTCTCTCTCGCTTTCTTTTGTTTGGGGACCTTTTGACATTTGCTCATGACTGTCATGTTAACTAAACTAAATTACTAAAGAATACACTCTTGTGATAGATGTAGATTTAAGTTTAAGTTTTGTGTGTGTCCATGTTGTGGAGACCAAATGTCACCACAAGGATAGAAAAATCTGCAATTTCCTCATGAGGAATTCAATTCCGCTAATAAGTAATCTGTTTATAATTGGATTTATGACTCGTTATGACTGAAAACCTTCATGTAAACACCTTAATCAACTCATTTAATAGGTTGTGAATAGCAGTAAAGCAACACAATTGATGTTATAAGTCACAAGACTATAGCCCTATTCGGACGGGATTAGTTTAACATGGAGAGGTGGGGTAAAGTAATTATTACCAGAGCTTCTCAGTGATTTTAGTCCTGTCCGAATGTGCCAGTAATCATTACGGACAATGTCAGTAAAGATTATGGCGGCTTTTACTTTCTGTAAAAAGGGCCGGAAAATGACCTCAGGTAATGCTAATCCCGTGCAAATAGACCTGCTGTAAATATGTACGTAAATATTACGTCATTTCCTGTTTGGAAGTAGTTTTCCACGGTTTTTCAACTATGGAGGCGCTTGAAAAAGCATTCAGTTTCGTTCTAGGCCGTGGGACCTCAAGTGTTTTCTGCTTATCAAAAAAAGGTCAAAAGCACTTGTCAGAGGCACGGAACTTCTTTTAGCTTTAGGTAAGTGCCTATTTCCAGCAGAATCCAATCATAATTTAATTACTAAATCGTTCGACCGGACCTAACTTTTATAGGTTATATATAGATTATATATGTTTACGCACATGATATCAGGAAGCAATATAATACACACATGACGACAGGGAGGTGACGGCGGTGCGTAAATTGAGTTTATAAATTTTACCGTCCTGTGGTAAAATTGCATTACTCCATCTACCCTTGTAAAACTAATCCCGTCCAAATAGGACTTATGACAACGGATGTACAGTAATATATCCGGATTATATTCATAGAACACATTCAAACTAAAGTATCTAGAACTTTTTTTTTTTATGGTCACAAAGTAAGTTCTTCAAATGTAGTACATTTGCAGTTCATTGTAGTACATACTTGTCACACTTGGGTCCTAATGAAGATGAGAAAATTATGTAATCACAGCAGTATATATTTATATATTTATTAAACAGAACTGAAAATACAATGAAACAAAACCGAAATACAAGGGAAACAAGGGAACTTATGGAGCCCTGCACATGACGTGCAAGAAAAAAAAAAGTAAATTGTGCTTACAATTTACTAATTTGTTCCCTTGATTTATAAATCATATTCATACATGTAAACACATCTACCGACAAACAGTTTCAGAGATTTTGGTCTTTATCATTTAAGTAGATAAGAGATGTGCATGACTGGAAATGGTTGTTACCAAGACGGCTGCCAAGTGAACAGACTTACAATTATGTGACCCGTGTTGGCAAAATGAGTCGCAATGAGCAAATTTTCAAAAATTATTTTTTTTTAATTTTATTTTAAAACATACAAAATGATGTATGATTTGTTGGAACCAGACAAAAAAAGAAAGAAAAAAAGTCGATAGAATCAGCAAAGTCAATTTTAAAGTTTTCTGAAGGTTTCAAAACAAAATCCCCTAGCAACCATACCTTAAAATCCCACTCAAAATAACACCAAATTTGACACACACCAAGTCAAAACCAAATATATATAAAAAAAAATAATAATAATAATATATATATATATATATATATATATATATATATATATATATATATATATATATATATATATATATATATATATATATATATATATATATATATATATATATATATATATATTTCAACTTTTAAGACCTTACTGTACCGCATGGATCTAAAATTGTTACACATGGTTTTTTCCCCAACAGTTAACCAAACATTGGTTTATTGCGTGAATACTTGGCAAGACAGAATTTTTTAAATACTGTAGTTCTGTATATGTGTATATCGGGCTTGCACGCTGTCTGAGGTGTCTTGGTCTACATGCACGAGAGTAAGATTGTTTTCATGGACAAAAGAAAAGGTACTCTTCTCAGAAAACATTCAAATAAAGGTACTTTTAGATGTTTAATTGCTATTTGGTCGCTAGACGAGAGATTTAATGAGCTAATTTTTGTGAAAACCTCAAAATCAACCAAAATCGTCTTCTTTTTTTTATCACTTGTTTTGCCTGTAGCTTGAAATTATCCTGTGCACATTCCGACATTCCGATTCCTTCTGCTAGCACGGGTCACATATATGTTAAATGTGAAAAAATGTGGTCATTCTGCCATTTAATGTGCAAACACAGTAGTACCTCAAGACAGACGACTTCTTCAGATTTGACCCTGAATGTGTGCAAGTGACGGAACTGAAATCTGTAAAAAAAAAAAAACAATGAACTGAGATGTATTAATAGCCCCAATAAAACAGGTCTTTAGCTGATGTCATTGGTCAGTGAGCTCTGTCAACAGACAAATCCAGACATCATCAGACAATTTAGACAGCAATAGCCCATCAGATAGAACCCCCTCAGAACTAGTCCAGTCTGAAAGGAACCAATATATGTTTTCACGCAAGAAAAGGCATCCTGAAAAGCGGTATGCACAAATATTTGGAAACTGCGCTGGGTGCTTACTGTGAAGAATGTCTGATTTTACATCCTGTCTAAAAAGACCAACTCAGCACCATTTTTAGAGCTGGACTGGCCCAACAAAATCCAAGGGGAAATTTTCAGGGGTATAAAGCATCTTTTAATATAAACTGACGCAGTAAATATGGACATGCTTTCTAAACTGTAGTGGCATTGTAGTTTAACGTGATTGTGTTATTACTGCAACTATGGTGGTAAGTAAATGCTATTTATTTTAATGCTGTAGATTTTTTTAATGTTGTAGATTTTCAGCTATTTATTTTAATGCTGTAGCAAACCCAACAGAAATGAAAAGTAGTCAGGGCCCCTTTTTTGTATATTTTCAGTTTTTAGCAGAACAAATAATTGGTAATAAACCTACCAGTGGTGGCATACACATAGTCCTTGGGTTTCCTTATGTCTGTGCAATACTGAGCGTGTTTGAGTAGATTTGAGCCCACGCTACATACCCCACTCTTATCTTCAGTCCTTCATCTGTTCTGCTGTGTTTGTTTACCTGTGGTGATAGCTGAGACTGTGGGAGCTCCACAGCCAGATATCAGGGGCCCGGTCTTGCTGACTCAGCGGCCCCTGCTGGGTTAGGGGTCCCTGGCTGTGTGAGTGAACCACATCCCCTTCATCTCTATTATAATCACTCAGAACTGAAACAAAACACTCTTTATTTAACTGAGCATGCATTGCTGAAGTCTATGCTCTTAAGATTCATTCTCTTAAGAATCTGCTCATGCATTTTCAGTCACAGTGATGTGACGTTGTGTTGCAGCATTTGATTTAGATGGGTTGAATATTCATCTCATGTTCCAGGAAGGAAGATTTGAGATTTTTTTGAGGATTTCAACAGCATGTTTTAAAAGATGATTGGAGGATTTTAATGAAAGCATTGCTATTGTTCGGTCTCAAAGGCATCATAATCTCCCGCTTTGTTGTTTTGGTTTTACAGCCATATGCTTCATTTCCTCTTCGGGTGGTTGTTGTGGCTGCATTGGGTTCTGCATTTATAAGACATGGCCTTAAATGTGTTCTGTCCTTATCGTCAACATTCTTTCCCTCAATCTCTCTGTCTCTCTCACTCACATATCTGTGTTAATGATAAGTGAAAGTTATTTGGGAGATATGCTGTGTCTCCAGTAGTGCAGTTTTGTGCCAGCATTTGCATGCCCTTAGTAATCATACTAAATACAAAAAAAGTACTCTGGCCTTAAAGCTGCAGTCCGTAACTTTTTTTGGGTTAAAAACAGTGTTGGGTAAGTTACTAGTTACTAATTACATCTTCAGTAGTGTAATTAGATTACTGTACAAATTACTCTCTCCAAAAGTATTTAATTACTTATTACTTTCCAGATACTATATCAACCATGAGTTAAGCAATTCAAGGATAGACATGAAATGGCTCTTTGTTTTAATTCATTTAAATACATAATATAAACATAAATTATTCTTATTAACTGACCAAAGTATTACAATTGTGAGAAGGATACATAAAAACATAAAATTTGATGTTAATTCCACTATTGTATTATATATAATTGTTCTCTACGGTCTATACACAGTTCAATTACTTGTGAAGTAACTCTAATTAAATGACACAAAAAAATTGAGTAATCCCTTACTTTACTTTTTCAAGGGAAAAGTAATTAAATTACAGTAACTAATTACTTAGTAACTAGTTACACCCAACACTGGTTAAAAATGATACATTTAAGTACATGCCTAGCCAGTGTTCAAAACTATCTGCTTACCTTAGCTCGATTTACAACGGTCAGCTTGTAATAATGTTTTTAATTCCAGTGGTACTGGTGGATTTCCTCGGGAAATTCGAGCATGTCTTTGCGTCATTATGTAACATCTGTACACATAAAAAAGGTGCCCCGGCTAGTAGTCTATATTGCATGTGAGGATGTTGGAGGCGGAGATTTAAAGCCTTTTCTCACAGCTCTTGATATAATTAAACTTATCAATTTGATGGCGGATCCAGAAAGGTTCAAACGACAATCACCAGTGGAGACGGTGATACGGACAACTGGAGATTCACCCGTTATAAAATGCAAAAGACTTCAGACTTTCTGTGTGAGTGGCTACAGAAAAAAAGAAACTTCAACAGGGACCATGTGAACACAAGGATAAAAAGGGCTTTTGAAAGGTGGCGTGAATTCCGTGTTTTGAAGGGGTTCAAAACGGATGCAGAGACGGCTTTTTTTGACATCGTTGTTCTATCTTTTAACTCCCTTTTTTTGTAAACGGCGTTTGACTTAGTGTGTGCACGTTCAACCTGTAAACACTGACTCTGTACTTCCGCCTACGTCAAGCGTGACCTTTTCAACATAATTGCGTATTATGTGACGTCACGAACGCACATCACAGAACAGAGCAAGACGTGCATTTTTAAAAAAAAAATTTTTTAATGACCTATCGTTTCGCTAGATAAGACCCTTATTCATCGTCTGGTATCGTTTAAAGCCCTTTGAAGCTGCACTCAAACTGTCATTTGGACCTTGAACCGTTTGGTGCCCATTGAAGTCCATTATATGGAGAAAAATCCTGGAATGTTTTCATCAAAAACCTTAATTTCTTTTCGACTGAAGAAAGAAAGACACGGACATCTTGGATGACATGGGGGTGAATAAATTATCAGCAAAAGTTTATTTAAAAGTGAACTAATCCTTTAAGGAATGGTCACATTAATCTTTGTTAAAGACAGACGTTTTTATAAGAATTCACACAATCAAGAATTTAGTGAAATATTTTCCATTGCAGATTACGCAACAGGTTCAAGTTGGACACGTGGATTTGACAGAAAGTCTGGCCTAAACTTAGCTAATTTTGCCACGTTACTGAGGTACAGTGATGTTATAATATGTTGATACTATGGCATTTTAAAACATATTGTGGTACTGTGGTTTATGTACCATGGTATTTACATTACACCCCATAGTACATAGTACCTACAAGAATACCATGATAGTAACATTTCCAAATACAACGATTCAGTATTCAAACCATGGTATTACCATCACTTACAAAAAGTACCATGCAAATACCTTTGTTTTTGTTATGTATTATGGTATTTGAAACATGTACCAACATAGTTTTCTTAAAAGTACTTTGGAGTACTATATAAATACCATCATACTTGAATTTATGTTGCATTGCATATGTCAAAGTATGTGGAGCCACTTTTTATACTTTGCTAAGGTTTTGAGAGGGCTGTGAGCCAATCTTCAGTTGGATCTATCTTGTCATTCATGCTTACAGCAGATAGTAGAAGAACTTTAGATATATTAATAGAGTAAGTGGAGTTTTGTACAAGATATATGTCTTTTTAAACATTTACAGATTTGAGTATATTTGTGCTTGTCTGTCGACATGTCTGATCCTGTAACTGCTCATGGGTTGTGAACCCAATCGCACATGACTGGCCTACTTTTTCATTACATTAAGGGTTTCTCACTTAGTGATAGTCAGTAAAAGGTAATTTCCAGCATGTTTCTGGGAAAAGGCCATTCTTTACAATCTTTAACCTACTTTCTGTATTGGTCTATGCGCCAGACACAAGGCTATTAGCATCTATGTGTAATGTTACGGCTGTCACAGGTTAAAGATGTTATCGTGACACCTGTCAAAATTGTGCCAGTAGCATTGCAGGGATAACCTGTATTCCTGACATCTGGCCAAAAAAAGCTCTTGGCAAGAGACAGGTCTGAATTGTGTTTTCTAGCATTTGAATTTGACCTAGATGTTAATAATTATTTGGCACTCTCAATTGCAAGTGTGTTTGCAAGTTGACGGTCAGTTTATTTAAAATGTATAAGACTGCACATGAATGAATGAATGAATGAATGAATGAATGAATGAATGAATGAATGAATGAATGAATGAATGAATGAATGAATGAATGAATGAATGAATGAATGAATGAATGAATGAATGAACGAATGAATGAACGAATGAACGAATGAAGCTCAGTATAAATAGACATTCTGTTACACTAAATACAACCCACCTTTGGGCTTAAAGCTACTAAAATAGGAACATAATATCCAACTTCAATACTTTTCACGAATGACTTTAATACAGCAAATGAGAGGCAATATTAACAATATTTTGGAGCTTGAGGCAATTAATTATATACACTGCAGTTCAACATAAATTAATACTTTTCTTCAGCAAGGATATTAAATTGATCAATGTGACAATGTGACTCAAGATATTTATAATGTTACAAAATATTTATATTTCAAATAAGTGCTCTTCTTTTGAACTTTCTCATCAAATAATCTAAAACAAAATGTATCATAGTTTACACAAAAATATTAAGAAATGTTTCTTGAGCACCAAATCAGCATATTAGAATGATTTCTGAAAGATTATGTGACACTATTTGGCTGGAATAATGGCTGCTGAAAATTCAGCGTTGCCATCACAGGAACACAAATTAAAAATAGAAAAGTTATTTTAAATGATTTAAACACAGATTTGAATATGAATTGTCACAGAGCCTTTGAGTAAAGGTTGTGGCTAAAAGCAATTCTAAGACTTTCTAATATTGCAAATATTTCAGAAATGGAAATGTTGAGTTGTTCAGTAAAGTAGATAAAGATATATTTTCTGCTCAGGCTAAACAAACAACCATCCACCCTAGATACTCTTTGCCAAAAGCTTCTCTGTCTAATATACTGTAGATGTTGTGTGTAAATCATCAATTTATGTCAGTGGGAGATCTGTTACTCAAACTCTTAAACCACACCCAACCCAAATTTTTTAACCCCCTACCATTAATATTCTCAAAATATGTAAAAATGTGCCAAAAACCAGGCAGTAAAAAAGTGATGAGATTATGTTGTGATTTGGTATGCCACAGGAATGCTTTCTGGGTCAGAAGCTTCTTCAATCGTGTTGAAACGCTTAGTATGGTAAGCAGACAGACAATTTGTATTTGCCATCTTAAGACAGTTCCATTTTCAAAGTGTATGTTAATCCTTTACTTGAGAATAGTGAGCTGGAAGAATTGCTTAAATTTCCAAATACATGCAGTACTCTGACTCTCTGCCACAAGAAAAAGTGTGTATGTCTGCTTAGACCCTGAAGTGGCGCTAAGCACTTAACCTAAGTTCCACATAAACCTAACCCTAACCCATTATATAAATATGAATCTTGGTGTTGATTTTAGCATACACACAATCAAAGATCAAATCTGTGCGTACGTACGTTTTAGAAATGAGGCCCTGAGGCCTTGTCCACACTAATACGTTTTCAAAACAAAACAAAAAACCTTAACTCAGTGTGCTCTATTGTGTTATGTTAAATATCTAGAATTAAATGTAAATCGTCATTTACTGAAGCCAGGTTAAGCCACAATGAAATCTTGAATATTTGGTTACCTCTTTGCTGAAATGGTTAGGTTAAGGGGCATGGGTGGTGGTATAGGGCCCAAAAATATCTATAGCCGCGTTTTGGGGTGGTACTCGGTGTGTCAACCGTAGGGACCAGGGTCTAGATGAAGTTCCGGGTAAAAATTTCTCCCTCAGAAAGTCCCTGCTGGTGAGGTAGTACTTTTTCCAAGTTCAGGAACTTTCGGGGGTGGGACTTGGGTGCTGAACATGCTGATTGGTTAAGTTCACGCAGCATTTTGATTGTTTGACTACACAGTATTTCATTTCAACCACCACTTTTAAAGGTATGTTGTGGTGCGTGCAGTAAGAGTTGTTTTGCTATTCGAAATCAGCAATGGAGTTTAAAAAAATGACAGATGAGGTTCAGGCTTTATTAAGCTTATATGCAGAGGACGAAATCCAGAGGGAACTGGAAAGTCACACACAATCCTACATCACTGGACTAATTTGCCTAATATTCACAGTACTTTAGACTGCGATGGAAACGCAGACAGTAGGGGTGTAACGATACAAAAAAAAACTGACGGTTCGGTACATACCTCGGTTTTGAAATCACAGTTCGGTACGGGTTCGGTACAGCAGGGGAGAGAAAACTAAATATAAAATTGCTTTTTATTTATTTTTATTATGCAGTGGTTTACTTGAATTCAATTATAACTAAATGTTTCTTAAAGATAATTCTGTAAACTATATAGGAGCCCTTACTTGCACATTACTATAATATTAAAGGTTAACAACAGAGCCCAAACTATTAGCCTAAATGTAGCTGCTATTTATTTTTTAGATATAATAATCAACACTCAAATAACACATTGTATGCAAACATGTAGCCTAAACTTTACATAAGGCAGTTTTTGCATTAACTTCTAAATATAATTATAAAATTATGTTTACTCCAATTCGTTGTTGAAATATAATCATTTACACACAGTAGCTGTCATTTTCATGACATTTATTTAAACATACATTAAACAATCAAGACATCATTAACAGGTTAAGTAGAATATTATGAATATATATGCTAATATAGTGCATACATTTAGCAAAAGAGTTTGTTTCTCTAGTGAACTAACCAGCTGTGGACACTGAATGACTTCTGACATTGTTTACAGGCTGTTTTATTATCGTCTTTCCGCTGTTGAAACTGATTGAGTTATCACAGGACACATGATATGTTTAAGTAAGTTGTAATGTATCCTCAACATACCTTCAGAAGATGTTGATTCATGTTTATTCTTTGACTAGGAAGAGATGATTGCGTTCACTGACGCGCCTATACCATCACATAAAGAGCATCAAAATGGCATTTATCGTTTCATTTTCGTGATAAAATGGACAGAATACTTCATATGTTCGTGTGGGGATTGAGGTATGTTCCACGTGTAAAACAAGCCTACTGTTAAAGATTGCGTTCGCTAACATTCGGTACACAAGTTCACTGTACCGGAAGTCCTGTACCAAGACGGTTCAGTACGAATGCGTGTAGCATTACACCACTAGCAGACAGCAACGGGTTTGGGGAAAAACGAGTTCCTGGGACTACTTGTTCCGGGTAATTGCGGTGGGAACGTTATTTTTTTTTTAATCTTAGGTAAATATTTGAACTTTATATAGATATTAAAAATAATATATAGATAATACACAAAAAAAAGGGTTTTGCGGCTATTTTTTGTTTTTGTATTCTTTAAAAAAAAATGTTACGAGCTGGCTAAGGCAGAATCTTCAAAATTGGTGACAATACATTGCTACAGCAATATTTTCCTTGTGGGGTTACCCGAAAAAAGGAAGTTGGGGATGGGGAAACGAAAGAGGTTAAAAAGAGACAAATTGACCTCACCTAGTTTTGTTATTTACTAAGAAGGAGGGAAAAGTAAGAACGGATGGAAGAAAAGGAGAGATAAAAAAAAAAATGAATAGAGATTGGTTTGGCCTCTCTGGTAGCCCGGGGTCTCCATTTTCCTGATCTTACTTGTACAGCTCACTCACTCTCTCTCTATCTTCCATTCTCTAAAAACACACACTTACTGTCCAAGCCTTGTTCTTCTCCTCCTCAGGGTAGACTCTCAGCATCTGAAGCTTTCTGATAAGGGCGGTGTCACTGTCACCTTTAACCTCTGGCCTTGAGGTCACAGACTAAGTGTCGTCCTGACAAGCGGCTCACAGAGCCATCACAGTGCAGTGTCACCCCCAAGACGGGAACCCTGTCGGGTGAACTTTGACGTGTGACCTCAACAGTGCTGTAATGATGGGGTAATAATAGGGGCGATGGAGCGCTGAATATAGTGCTGACACTATTTAACGTGTGTGTGTGTGTGTGTGTGTGGGTATGTGTATTAGTGTCGTCAACCATTGGCCATGTGTGAGGTGAGAAAGATGGGGGTTTCTGCACCATTACGGAAAAACATGCATAGCTAGTGAGGTGGAATCTTATCTCTGTCCTTGCTGGAGTGCATCTGGCTCATAAATCAAACACTTTGTCACTCTTTGCACACACACACAGCTCATTTTATGTCTTATTTGAAAGGCTATTTCACTGACCTGAGTATCTGTTTTGAGTCTCTACTTTTAGAAAAGTAATACCACCACAAACTTAAAAAAAAAAAAAAAAAACATTTTATGGCAAGCTTTATAATAAACAACCATTATTTCTGAGTCTCTTTGTGTATTTTTCTCTAAACATTTCTCTCGATTTTTCTTCATGGCTCTAGGATCTAGCGTGAGAAGATGTGACAGCCAGCAGATACAGTTTAAATGCTTGTTGCATGAATGTGAAAAGTCATTAATAATGTTTTTGTTTGGTGTTATTTGTTTATTTATGGTCACCATGGTTACCTGCATTCCTATGTGCTTGTCCCAACCCAACTTCAATAAGGCATCTGTTGTGTTGTATACTGCATAAACATAATCCCATGCATTGTGACTGTATTGTGAAAATCTTATGATGTCTCATTTCAGTGAGCCAAGTGTAGTTTTTAGGCTATTGAAATTAGATGCACTCTCATGTGAGATGCAAAAATATAAGATGTTATTGTACATGAGGCTGGTCTCCCCATTTTGAGATCACATGACCAGCCGAACAAATTCCTGGTATGACCCTCCTATAATTAGATACTTTTACTGGAATAAATTGATTTAATGGGTGTTTCACGTTTTTGTTGTTTACATGGAGACGGTAAAGGTATCGTTTTCAAAACCTTGCACTTCGAAAAGCTTACGTTTTCAGGCCCCCAAAACACATAAAAGGTTTTCAGTTGATGTTGTGTAATCAATACATACCCTAAAATGATCAGGGCTGTAATTCCCAAAAGTATCGTAAGCCTAAGTAGATTCATTATTTGTCATCAAAATATGGACGACAGTTTTCTCGATATCTCTCTATGGGAACAACTTGTCATGTTTTGTGGTGCTTACCACACAGCTATAATGTTTTAGCTTGGGGTCAGTCACTCCAGATGTTCCTGGAATTCAATCTATTGGGGGCTGGGAAGTTAAGTGAGGGTCTAGATCTATAGAAGCTGTTGTCATAGCTTCAAGACTGTAGCTGGATGGTATTATTCCTAAGCCTGACTCGGGTCTAGAATTCTAACTAACTAAATTGAAGAATTTCTAGATCTCTATCCATTTATCTTGGCGTATATGGCTTAATTAAACTAGAGTTGTTGAAGATGAAGCTCACTTCCTGGTTCACATCACAGCAACCACTGGTCACAAACTCCCACACTAAGACAGGAGGTCATAAGGGCCAGGACCCTCAAATGTTTATCCAGACCTTGTCTTTGGGATGGCCCATGGGAGTGATATTGATTTGGCTGCTTCATGAATGTTTAGAAATGTTATCTGCTGTGATGTAGTTTGGAATGGTGTAAAGGACATTTATTTGACTGAAATTGAGTTGTTTTGCTCTGAAGACTTGAGTTCTGAGATGGTGATGTGATCTTGTCTCAGTCTGAGATGGATGATGTAGACTAGGGGTGCTCAGTCCTGTTCCTGGAAATCTACCTCCCTTCAAAGTTCAGCTCCAACTCTGATCAAACCCAACTAAACCAGCTAATTAAGATCTTCAGGAACATTTGATAATTACAGAGAGGTGTGTTGGATCAGGGCTGGATCTGAACTCTGCAGTTAGGTAGATCTCCAGGAACAGGATTGAATACCGCTGATGTAGTCTGTCACTTCTGTCTAAGATGCCTATTTGTTTTAAACTAGATTGACCTCTCTCAGCCCATGACGTAGTGTCAATGGTTCTTGGAATGTATTTTTAAGCTAGGGTGATGAAGCTGGAAAATACCGTGATAAACCTGTGTATTTGAGGAGCAGCTATCCACGTTGGTGTGTTAGTGTAAGAATTAATAATATTAGTCATAATCCAACCATTTGAAGAATCTCAGTGCTGTCTTGGCTGCAAAGAGAAGATTCCATTCATTCTGGGATCTGAGCAGGGGATGCTGATAGCAGTTTATCTCGTGGGAATTGAGCTCATATTTTCACTTGAAGTAACCAGTGGCAGTTTGCCAGCAAGTTTGGGTGTTTTACAGCAACAGAATGACTTACACTTCTGTGGGTTTTGGATTATAGGCTTGGCTCATTTTTAACCAGGGATTGTTCTCTTCTGTTTATGTAGTACTTAGGGTTGAGAGCCCATGATTGAGGATAATACTTTGTTAAAAAGTCAAAGTGAAGAAAAAAAAAAGATGTATACAAAATAATGTATAGCTGTAGTATTTGTTCTCATCTACTGATCAAACCACTTGATTCAAACCGGTGGTCCAGGGACACCCAAAGGGCCACAAAGGGTGCTAGGAAGTCGGGTTGATTGATTGATTGATTGATTGATTGATTGATTGATTGATTGATTGGTTGGTTGATTTGATTGATTGATTGATTGATTGATTGATTGATTGATTGATTGATTGATTGATTGATTGATTGATTGATTGATTGATTGATTGATTGATTGATTGATTGATTGATTGATTGATTGATTTGGTGTAACTAAAACTATTACATATGTTTTTGTTAATTGAAATAAAGCTAAAATATAAATATTACATTTTAAATTTTGCCTTGGCAACTAACTAAATTTAAATAAGCTCAAGTTGAAGTAAAATTGCTAAAAACAAACAAACAAACAAAAAAACTATTACAAATAAAACATTACTAAAACTTAAACTGAAACAACAACTGAAAATCTAAAGTTAATTCAAAATTAATTAATAAATACAATAAAAGTATATAAATAATACTGTATCATTGTGTAATTTATATTTTATTCTAAAGTCAAAAATACTGAGAAATAATATTTAATGTGAAAAGTGCTATATTTAATTGAATGTTTTGTTAAAACTTTACAATACGGTGCACTAATATGCATTAATTCATGCTTAACTAATGCACAGATAATCATGAGTTAATGTGTGACTCATGAAGAACTAAACCATTTATTAATGATTACTGCATCAGCAACTAATGAACATTCTATATTATTAATAGATTAAATAATCATTAAATTGTTATTAGTTAAATGTGTCATATTGTATGAATACCCTAATAGCATATTATATTAACTAATAGTGTCAATTCATATGCTAATTACCACAATGGGCCAAAGCCATGCATTTCAACTTCCAGTTGTCTGCTTTAATTAATCATTAGCTAATAATTGTAAGGGTATCATTATGTTATGACTTTACTTGCTGAGGCACATGACTGTTAACATATTAAGTAATATGTCATTGTAGTTATGGGTTTTGAATTAATTTTGAATTAGTTAACCGTCAAGTGCCTCAACAAGTAAAGTCATAACAGAATGATACCTTTACAAATTGTTAGCTAAAGCAGACAACTGGAAGTTGAAATGCATGGCTTTGGCCCATTGTGGTAATTAGCATATGAATTGACACTATTAGTTAATATAATATGCTATTAGGTATTCATACAATATGACACATTTAACTAATAACAATTTAATGATTATTTAATCTATTAATAATATAGAATGTTCATTAGTTGCTGATGCAGTAATCATTAATAAATGGTTTAGTTCTTCATGAGTCACACATTAACTCATGATTATCTGTGCATTAGTTAAACATTAATTAATGCATATTAGTGCACCCGTATCGTAAAAGTTTTACCAATGTTTCTTTTTTAAGTTTATACATCTAACATTAATAGTTTATAGAGGAAAAAAATACATACAAAATAAATATTTTTGTTTATTATTGTTTAATAATTTGCCTCTTAGGAAACAACATGCTATCTTTATAATATCACACTTTTATTATCATACAATATAAATGTGGCTTCCTTAATATTTTCAGAAAGAGGTCTCTTGCAAGGGAATTATCATATTTTGGGGTTCTTGGCAATAAAACATTTGAAAAACCTTTAAATTATTGAGCATGTATCAGTTATATTTATATGAACTGCTCAAGAATGTGACCGAGCAAATATTAGACATAAATATATTCAGCCCAAACTCATTACAAAGAACACTTTGACTACCATTTCAGACATATATAGAGGCTCTCCGACCTGCACAGTGAGAAACTATTTTAAAATGAGTGGTTTTAGGAAAGGTTTTTGAGGAATGCAAAGGGTGGGCCGAAACACCTGGGCTGACTTGCGTCATTCTTCTTTAATCAAATCCCCTTGCACATAATGTGTTTGTTTATTCATCTTGGTCAATAGGATTCCATAGATTCCTTCTCAAGAGCACTCAGCTTGGTGTGGGCCGCAAGATTAAGATCCATATGCGCCTTCTGCAGAGTGAGAGAAACACTGGTCTCTAAGACTTACCAATGGAGACTTGTTAGATATTTAAGAACTATGTTAAAAAAAAAAAAATACAGTTAGCTAAATGTCCCTCTTCAATGGTCCTCTCTGTGCCCAATAGCAGACCCCACCTCTTAAGAAAATTCAAGAAATCACCCCACCCAACTCTCATTTAGAGGACAGGAGAATTCACACATATGCCCTTAAGGGGACCTAATCTCCCACCCCATCCACACACACACACACACACACACACACACACACACACACAAAACCAACACAAAAAACACACAGGAAACCAGTGAGCATCTAAGGCATTATATGTATTACAAACTCATCTTTAGTTTCCTAATTCTTATCATTACTGGCTTATTTGTGGTCTCTATTGCTTGATCCACAAAGACTTACTTATTTATTCATTTATTATATATCTATGGTGATTTCACCAAGTACAACATGTTCCTGGATCAACATCTATCAGAAATCAACCAATTAGATGTGGGACAAGGAACAAGTTTACAGTTTATGTATGCAAAAGAGCACCTTGGATATTTTGATAATGACTACTTCTGTGCTTTGTGGGAGAAAAGTCATACAAGTTTTGAGTGATATGAGGGTGGTTAGATGAGGATGCAATTTGCAGTTTGTGACAAGTGAAAAGCGTGACTTCTTGAATGGACTGACAATAAATGTGTGATTTGTGTTACAGGTGTTTTCACAAATACCTTAAAGAACCATGCAATTTAATTTTCCATTATTAATGTATAATGTATTAATGTTGCATTTTGCATGTGGTTGGTTGTATTTAAAACCACTGTATGTGAACCCTCAGTTTGAATGGCCATGACACTTCTGCAATCTCCTTTGAAGCCAAATTTTTCCTTGTGTCCACCTGGGTTGCTTTGGTTTGGACATGGCTTCTGGTGGTTCAATATTCTTCATTTGAGGTGAGAGTTCAGTTCAGAGTCAAAGATCAGGAAAGGTAATGTTAGGTGCTTGTGCTGTGTAATCCATTGACTGTCAGTGCAGATGCTCGGGCCATATGCTGCCTCAACCATAAGTCCTGTACCCATCTGCTGCACCAAAAGTTAGCAGAATTCCCAGTAAATGGATCTCAGCTTGTTTTTCACAGCTACACTCACCCAAAGGATTATTAGGAACACCATACTAATACTGTGTTTGACTCCCTTTCGCCTTCAGAACTGCCTTAATTCTACGTGGCATTGATTCAACAAGGTGCTGAAAGCATTCTTTAGAAATGTTGGCCCATTTTGATAGGATATCATCTTGCAGTTGATGGAGATTTGTTGGATGCACATCCAGGGCACGAATCTCCCGTTCCACCACATCCCAAAGATGCTCTATTGGGTTGAGATCTGGTGACTGTGGGGGTCATTTTAGTACAGTGAACTCATTGTCATGTTCAAGAAACCAATTTGAAATGATTCGAGCTTTGTGACATGGTGCATTAGACTGCTGGAAGTAGCCATCAGAGAATGGGTACATGGTGGTCATAAAGGGATGGACATGGTCAGAAACAATGCTCAGGTAGGGCGTGGCATTTAAACGATGCCCAATTGGCACTAAGGGGCCTCAAGTGTGCCAAGAAAACATCCCCCACACCATTACACCACCACCACCACCAGCCTGCACAGTGGTAACAAGGCATGATGGATCCATGTTCTCATTCTGTTTACGCCAAATTCTGACTCTACCATCTGAATGTCTCAACAGAAATCGAGACTCATCAGACCAGGCAACATTTTTCCAGTCTTCAACTGTCCAATTTTGGTGAGCTTGTGCAAATTGTAGCCTCTTTTTCCTATTTGTAGTGGAGATGAGTGGTACCCGGTGGGGTCTTCTGCTGTTGTAGCCCATCCGCCTCAAGGTTGTGCGTGTTGTGGCTTCACAAATGCTTTGCTGCATACCTCGGTTGTAACGAGTGGTTATTTCAGTCAAAGTTGCTCTTCTATCAGCTTGAATCAGTCGGCCCATTCTCCTCTGACCTCTAGCATCAACAAGGCATTTTCGCCCACAGGACTGCCGCATACTGGATGTTTTTCCCTTTTCACACCATTCTTTGTAAACCCTAGAAATGGTTGTGCGTGAAAATCCCAGTAACTAAGCAGATTGTGAAATACTCAGACCGGCCCGTCTGGCACCAACAACCATGCCACGCTCAAAATTGCTTAAATCACCTTTCTTTCCCATTCTGACATTCAGTTTGGAGTTCAGGAGATTGTCTTGACCAGGACCACACCCCTAAATGCATTGAAGCAACTGCCATGTGATTGGTTGATTAGATAATTGCATTAATGAGAAATTGAACAGGTGATCCTAATAATCCTTTAGGTGAGTGTATATTTATCTGGCTGAATTTCCATGCTGGTTAAGACTGGTTTATGCTGGTATGTTGCTGGTTTGGCTTGTAGACCAGTATAAACATGCTTTTCACCTGCCAACTAGGTTACAAAATTGCTGGTCAACTAGCATGATCTTCCTAGTAAAGCTGGCTTACGTAACCCTGGTGTGAACAACGCTTGTGTTTTCAACAGGGTAAAGAGGTAATTGACTCATGTAAAGGCATATTCCTAAGACTATAAACATTTTGGCATTTACAGATATACTTTGCCTACTTTTATATTGGTCTACACCTAATTTTCATTGTGTGCTGTGTTACAAATTTTAACCTGTATGCGAAGCCTACTTTGTGGATGTTTATTTAAGCAATTTTCTTCGCCCAAGGCCATGACTAATTCACAGTCGTAGTTTGTCGACTGGCACATGCTTGGCAGCCAACTCACTCGATCACACCTTGGCCAAGTTTACACATTACTGAAGCTGCACATTATTGTGCCAGTGATAGGAATGCACATGAATCATGGTCCATGAAATCACAGCCAAACAATATTTCAGCCCATCTGTCTGAGTGTTAGTCTGCCGTATAACACTTCTGAAGCATGACATCTGCTTTGAAATGCTAGCTCATGAGAGCGCATTAGTCACACAAGACAAAGATAAACCAGATGATGTGCTCCCTTAAAAACTCACAAATGACTGCAGTTTGGTTTGCTTATCTTATTATTGCCATGCACACCAGAAAAACAAGCTGGAGTTCATGCGGTGATTGTGAATCAACAGCCTGTTGAGTTACTGACATTAACCGAATTTAGCGAGGCGATATTATCTGGTGGATCGCTGCGGTCATAAGTAAATGACTGTAAACAACAGGATGTCCTGATCGTTGCTTGTTAGCCGCATCATTAGGATGAATCCCATAATCGCTATGGTACTCAACAAAAAAAGTGTTAGATGATATCACATTTGTAATGCACACTTGTTGACCTTTTGTGATTATACTATATACAACAACATTTCTGTTTACAACAAAATAAGGAATAAAATTAATGATCATAGTAGTAGTATATTACTAGAAGCCTAGCCCTGGTGGGCAGTAGCCCCTATTGTAATTCTTAGTTTACTTTATTATTATACCTCCCCAATGGGAGTCTATGGCAGCCCTATGAACGCACTGGAAGTGATGGTAATAAATAGTAATCTGACCAACTTTGGGGTCTCTACCAACTCTATAGCACATTTCAAAGGTTATAACTTTTGAACCCTTTGTTCTAATACATTAAAACTCTGCCCATTACAGTAATGGCCATTTTGAAAAGTACAGCATTCCATAGGGCCCTATGATTTCCGCAATGAGGAAAAAGCATATGGAATTGTGGAATCCAGTAATAAAAATGGAATTTACTGTATAATGTGGAATTTCACAGAATTTGTCAAAGGTTTTGATGAATAAATAACAGGTCAGTACACTTAAATAAAACCGTGAGACTAATGTCTGTGAATATTAAACCGTTAAAAATGAAATCTGAATCCTGCATGTTCTGCATATCTCCGTGTGAATGAATGTTGCAGATGTGCAGTTTCATTTACAGTGAAACTCTCTCTACAGTTCCTCTGCCGCCACACTATACGAGGACATGAATGCACGAACATCATCTCCAGAGCCGCTCTGAGAGTCACTCCATAAGCATTTTCAGTGAGAAAAACTATCGTCATATCATAAACACATAGAAACTTTAAGGTCTTCACAGCAAACCACCAAAATAAAAGTTTGGTTTAACTTAAAAAAAATTTGACAAAATGTATTACTGTTGTACAGTAGAATTTAGCTAAGACTCAATGTACTAATAATGCTAACATTAATAATAATAAAACTTTATTTTTTCAAGGAATAATCACAATTTGTGATTTTAACAGTAAAGCTCTGTTGTGCAGCTGTAACATGAGTCCACTGCAGGAAAGTTGATAACCCAAGTGCAGCTTTATTTACATCCAAACATAGAACAGAAACGTGGCATGAAGAAACCTCATCAACCGTGGTTACAATTAACAATCATAATACTAGACAAAGATGCATGGCAAACACGAGGGCGTAAATACACAGAGACTAATGACTAACAAGACACACCTGTGAACAATCAAGACAATGAACCAATGACAGAAATGAACTGAGAACACACGACTAAATCAACTAATGACAACAGGTTTGTTCGTCATCGGCTGGATGTTACCGATCAGGGAGAGTAGCCGCATGGAGGAGCTGCAAACGGAGACATGAAGTCGGACACTTTTTTCTTCCCTTAGTGACGCTCACGCTGTGTTTGCATATTTTATCACAGATGAAGTGAAATAAATCCAATATTTGTCAATAAAGTTCAACATATAAGCCTAAACTATCAATGAAGTGGGGTCTACTTTTTTTATCAGCTTTATTTTGATAAACATGACAATATAACATCACTACTACATGAAAAGAGGTTTTACCGTTATAAAAGACTGATTTATGAGCATTAGTGGAACAGAAGGTTTTAGAATAAACATGAAACACACATGCTTGCTGTCATGCTGTGAATCCGGCCAATCGTGGATCAGCTGTGTCGTCATCAGAGCTCATGCAGCCGCTCTGGAGAAGCTGCGCAAAATGAACCAGCCGGCTGCTCTCGCTCTCTCACAGCACTTTGTTGACATACGTCACGGTCATGTGGCGTCGGCGCTGCCTCAAGTCGGACAACATTTCTAACCGGCATGCACTGCTTCAAGTCAGCCGCCAATCGGTCTGCACATCGCTGCATGAAGTCGAACAAGCCTTAAAATGACACAAGAGACTAGGGAAGCACATGACATGATCACATGAGGGCACAATGGAATCACATGACAATAAGTGTGTTCGACATCGGCTGCGGCTGGATGCAACCGATCAGCGAGAGTAGCCGTGTGCAGGCGGGGAGGAGCAGCAAACGGAGATGTGAAGTCGGACACTTTCTGCTTCCCGTAGTGACGAGATACTTAATCACAGATGAAGTTAAATAAATGCAATATTTGTCAAATACACAGATGTTTCAGAAGACATTTTCATTCAGTGCTTTATGTGGGCTACTGCATAATACAGCATCTGTTTGTATAAGAATAAAGTTCAACATAAGCCTATACTATCAATGAAGTGGGGTCTACATTTTTAATCAGTTTTATTTTAATAAACATGACAATATAACATCGCGACTACATGAAAAGAGGTTTTACCGTTATAAAAAAACACTAATGATTTGTGAGCATTAGTGGAACAGAAGATTTTAGAATAAAACAATCTTTTGTGAAACACACACGAAACACACGTGATCGCTGTCATTCAGGGAATCCGCCAATCCACACAAAGCTGTGTCATCATCAGAGTTCATGCAGCCTCGTGCAGGCTCTCGAATCGCTCTCGGGTACTACTTTGTTGACATACGCCACCGCCACGTGGCGTCTTTAAAAAAAAAAAAAAAAAAAAACTTTCAAAAAAAATAAATTGTTTTATGAATTCAGTTAATTAGACATGCTTTTGATTATTAAAAATGTAATTAATCAATTAAAATGGAATCCAGAAAACTTAAAACAGAAAGCACAGATTTTGTTCAAAAATAACTAAATAAAAACTTTATAAATTTACTTATTTTATACATTTTTTTTTTTCCTTTTAATAAATTGTTGTTAGATTGTATAAGTTCCATGTGCATGTATTGCACATGCTTTTGATTACTAATTTTTTTATTTAACCATTAAAATGGAGTCCAGAAAAATAAATAAATAAATAAATAAATAAATAAATAAATAAATATATATATATATATATATATATATATATATATATATATATATATATATATATATATATATATATATATATATATATATATAAACGGAATTTGGAAAAATAAAATAAAATAAAATTGAATTTGGAAAAAATAAACCGTAATTTTGGGAAAAATTCAATGGATTTCATAGGGCCTTAATTCCATTTTTTGCCAGTCCTCCTTTAAATCTTGTCCACTGAGCAGATTTTTGATGTTCATCTTTGTTCAAAAGCTGCAAACTTAACTGTGTTGTGCCAAAATTGAATCAGAGACTGTATCTCGGCAATGCTTCGATCAGTCGAAATGAAACTTGGTATGTTTCATTGGAGCCATGATCTGAGGGTCCATGCCGAATTTGAGAACAGCACCACTTACGTCTGAAAAATTTTTGCATAACCTTTAAATAGTTTATCTTAGATTAGTGTCCATGGATTCCTTGTGTCATTCTGAATCCGTGGATTCTGATTTTGCCAGGATCAGACGAACCATCGGTCCATCATTTTGAATTTTGTCATAAATTGTAATATCTTTTAAACTGCTCATCATATCTGCACAAAAAAATAGGGAGGGATTATCGTTGGCATATCCTGAATGTACCTGAGACATTTCAACACAGCGCCACCTAGTGTTCCATAGACATAAGGTTTTATTTGCAAAAAAGCTTATAACTTTGTCCAAATTTAGTTTAATTTAATTTCATTTTCCATATTAATTTAGTTTGTCCGCAATTTTGAAGTAAATGTTACTCCTCCTACAAATTGTCCATAATCTGGTCAGATGATCTTTGGACCGAGCTGCACAGAAATCACTGAACAGATTTTTGATACTCACTACCTTCCCAAAAATATCTCTCCAACGTTGATTGTGCCTGTGTTTGTTTTCTTATTGCTTAGCATGCTAATTGGTTAGCATGCTTACCAGTTGACATTCTTTCTAATGTGGCTCGTCAACTATCAGGTTAACCATAAACTATGTTAGCTGCTAAGTTAGCTTAGCATGTTAATTGCTTAACATATTAAGTAATGTTTTTGTGTGCTCATTCTCACACTGAAATCTCTCCTCGTGACTCCCACGCGGAACATGCCCAGAGGTACTGTAGCCAGAAATAGTGCAGAAGTTGCTTCTGTTACAGACATTGTATCTTTCTGAGAATGATCTAGTCTGAACTTATTAAATATACCATGCGGTGCGTTTATATACAAAAGTTTCATTTTGAGTTCATTCTCATCACCTGAACTACTGAACCTCATTGAATAAACCTCTGTTGCAAGGAACGGAAAGCTTGAAAAAGTACACTTACTATATGGAGACAGAGTAGAGCGTACACAAAATGGGATTGATTGACAAAAAAAATGCAACTAGGGGAGAGCGGGGCATAACACTTTTTGACTTTCTCAGTTTGTGTAAATCCACTTGGGATTCAGAGTATTTATTTTTTCCCACATTAATTTCCCATATGTCTAGTACAAATATGTGGTTTTGTTTCATTAATACAGTGTATACTTTTTTTCTTGATTTACCCCCAAAGAATGCAAGTGAACTGTGACAACATGCCCCATAGGTAGAGTACATTGTAACATGTGAGGGGCACAAAAAAAAAAAAAAAAATCCAAAACAAACTAAAATATTTTGTCAATAAAATACAATTATTCACTTTTTAAAATAAAATAATGGCATTTTTAATCATTAAATATATACCAATTTTTGAGTTTGACAACAAACACATTGCTAAATACAGCTATAGAGCATAGTTCAAAACATAATAATGAATGATTTCTGAACATTGACTCTCAGTCATTATTCACCCTTTCTCATGGTTTCTCAAAAGAATTCATAAAAGTATAGAATATAATAGCGTAGTTCTAATAGGGGCTCATTGTAACGCAGTGTTATAACACACCCCACCTGCACAACTGGGATTTAAACCACGGCTCGTGTCTTCTGCTGTTAGATCAGCATTAAAGAACCATCTCAACTGTTAAATAACAGATATAAGATAATATCAGATTTGTCTTATTTTAAATAAACACAAAAAACTGAGATGAAAATATAATATCATAATATGAGTAATATCTTCCAAAGATTTTTTAATTTTGGCGCAATTTTTTTTCTCTAAATAATGTTCATATGGCAACTAATAAATACACTAAGTTTCGTCATCCTGGCATGTGTGGAAAGTTTTAAATCATGCGTGTTACAACCCCGTGTAAGGTTGTGCCCCGCGCTCCCCTGTATACGGTATATTTACATCAAAGAGTTACTAGAACACTGTTCTGGATTGTTCTGACTGAATTCAACCCCTGATAAATAAAAAAAGCAAATGTCTTCAGAATTTTCCAAGGATTACACTAGAACCCAAAATATTCCTTTTTGTTAACTCCACAGTCATTTGTTTGTTTTTTATTAGTCATACAGAAGTATGCCAGTGGTTTCCTGACTAGACTTCTATGAAGTATTTTTGAACATGGCACGAAACAGTGCAGTTCTCTGTATGCTGAAGGAGTCTTCTTGTAAAAACCATTTCAGCTTATGCTGGAGCTTGTTTTTTCAACACTGACTTTAAATTGACCGTAGTTTACGATTTAGGGGTTAGAGAATCTGTTCAGAGTCATTAGGAAATGCTAAATCATATTTATCATCATTTGGTTTGGGGAGGGGAGCAAAGGCTGGAAAGGTTTACCAGTCTCCATAGTTACGTCTCTCCACCACCAAATCTCTTCATTAAACACCAATTATCTGAAATGGACCATGGCAGCGAAGATTCAAGGGCAACTGAAGCAGCTAAAAGTGTTGATGAGAATCTATATCAGGGCAGAATCAGACATTTCAAATGAGGAAAATTGATGGCAACCTTTTGAATTATTACCAGAGGCCCAGTAGGAGAGAAAAAGGGAGAGGGAATCCAAAAAACGACTCATGGTAATATGAGTTACATAAAAGAAGACTTGTCAATTGAGCTGAGGTAAAGTAAACATCACTGTGGCTACTTCATCGTTTGCGCTTATGTTGAACTCTTGATCTCCTTCTCTTTTCACAGGCTTCCACGCGCTCACATTCACACACTCACACACTCATACCCGATTGTCTCTGCATGTGTGTGTCGACTAAAGGAAACCATCTGTAATCTCTTCTTTTCATGCATGACTAATTGAAAAAATATGAGCCGTTATTTGGAGGTGGTGGGTTCATTGCCTATCATGCATACACATTTCTATGAGTGAGTGGTAATGCGAGTGTGTGCATGTGTTGCTTTGTTTTTCTGCAAGCATGTAGTGTGTCAGCCACATTTGTTTCATTCGTATCTACACAATATCACAAAAGTGAACACAATACCAACATGGTTGTGGTTTGGCACATCATTATTCAAACCAATATCACAATTGCTAATGTAATATTGCTTCTATACAACTGGTAAATGCATTAGATATCATGAACTGACAATAAACTTTTTACAGCATTTATTAATATTATATTTATTCATTCATAATCAGTGTTGGGGAAAGTTACTTTTAAAAGTAATGTTACAATATCGCATTTCTGCCTTAAAAAGTAACTAATTGCGTTACTTAGTTACTTTTTTTTTTTTACTTTTTATGCATCATGTCACTTTTGTATAAATTTTTCTTATCTGGGCTGGGCTTGCTTGTTTGTTTGTTTTTTAATATAAAAAAAAAGATATATTTTTGGCAAATGTAACCCTTTCACACCAAAAGTGAAATGAATAAGCCTCAGGCTGAAAGAAATGCAAAATCACACCTATACATTAGAGGGTGCAGCTCAAACCTTTCAGCAGTGCTGCTATTCTGGATTGCAGAAGAATAGGATGCAAGAGAAGAAAGTTCAATACTAAGTATTCAACTTACGGAAAAAGTGTAGTGCCTCTCGCAGTTCAAAATGGTTACGCTACGTCTGACGAGTGTAACTGGTGTGCTATGTCGTCAGACGTAGCGTAAGCATTTTGAACTGCGAGAGACACAACACTTTTTCCGTAAGTTGAATGCAGAAGGCGATCGGCCGGAAGCTAGATAATTTAAGGTTTTTTTTTTCCTCTATTTTAAAAAATATTTCTAAAAATAGAAAAATATTTTTCTTAGACAAACGCATCGATTCGCTCCCGGAGCCATGTGGAGCAGTTATATGATGGACAGATGCACTTTTATGGGCTTCAAAAACGATGCGACAATTCACTGCCATTGTAATGCTTGGGTTAGCCAGGACATTTTTAATATAACTCTGATTGTATTCATCTGAAAGAAGAATGTCATATACACTCACCTAAAGGATTATTAGGAACTCCTGTTCAATTTCTCATCAAGATTCAAGAGATTCAAGAGGGTTTTATTTGTCACATACACAGTTATATACAGAATATACAACCGGCAGTGAAATGTAAACAGGTCCATTAATGCAATTATCTAATCAACCAATCACATGGCAGTTGCTTCAATGCATTTAGGGGTGTGGTCCTGGTCAAGACAATCTCCTGAACTCCAAACTGAATGTCAGAATGGGAAAGAAAGGTGATTTAAGCAATTTTGAGCATGGCATGGTTGTTGGTTGTGAGTATTTCACAATCTGCTCAGTTACTGGGATTTTCACGCACAACCATTTCTAGGGTTTACAAAGAATGTTGTGAAAAGGGAAAAACATCCAGTATGCGGCAGTCCTGTGGGTGAAAATGCCTTGTTGATGCTAGAGGTCAGAGGAGAATGGGCCAACTGATTCAAGCTGATAGAAGAGCAACTTTGACTGAAATAACCACTCATTACAACCGAGGTATGCAGCAAAGCATTTGTGAAGCCACAACACGCACAACCTTGAGGTGGATGGGCTACAACAACAGAAGACCCCACCGGGTACCACTCATCTCCACTACAAATAGGAAAAAGAGGCTAAAATTTGCACACGCTCACCAAAATTGGACAGTTGAAGACTGGAAAAATTTTACCTGGTCTGATGAGTCTCGATTTCTGTTGAGACATTCAGATGGTAGAGTCAGAATTTGGCATAAACAGAATGAGAACATGGATCCATCATGCCTTGTTACCACTGTGCAGGCTGGTGGTGGTGGTGTATGGTGTGGGGGATGTTTTCTTGGCACACTTTAGGCCCCTTAGTGTCAATTGGGCATCGTTTAAATGCCACGGCCTACCTGAGCATTGTTTCTGACCATGTCCATCCCTTTATGACCACCATGTACCCATTCTCTGATGGCTACTTCCAGCAGGATAATGCACCATGTCACAAAGCTTGAATCATTTCAAATTGGTTTCTTGAACATGACAATGAGTTCACTGTACTAAAATGGCCCCCACAGTCACCAGATCTCAACCCAATAGAGCATCTTTGGGATGTGGTGGAACAGGAGCTTCGTGCCCTGGATGTGCATCCCACAAATCTCTATCAACTGCAAGATGCTATCCTATCAATATGGGCCAACATTTCTAAAGAATGCTTTCAGCACCTTGTTGAGTCAATGCCATGTAGAATTAAGGCAGATCTGAAGGTGAAAGGGGGTCAAACACAGTATTAGTATGGTGTTCCTAATAATCCTTTAGGTGAGTGTACACCTAGGATGGCTTAAGGGTGAGTAAATCATGGGGTAATTTTCATTTCTGGGTGAACTAACCCTTTAACATATTTAATTATTGCAGGTTTGCATAATACTCTGAGTTTGCATTTAACTGTTTTTATTCATTTTGAGGAATACTGAATCTGTTTTTGTGCGAGTGAGATGGGTAAATGCATGCTCACATTTAATCTAGAGCTATTATAACCATCATGTTCACACAGTGCACACATAGCCTCTGCACTTACTCTTGTATTGGACAGAAGTGTCAGTCAATAAATGGGAAAACAAAGTAACCTGCATTACTTGTAATGCAACTACGATATTTTGTTGTACATTTCAAAGTAATATGTTACTTGTGTACTAGTTACTTGAAAAAGTAATCTGATTATGTAACTCGTTACTTGTAATGCATTAACTCACTGTTCATAATACACTTACTAATGTGATGATTTACATAACTTGAAATATTACAAATATTTTAGTATATGTAGAAATTAATAATTTTTAAGGTATTGTTTATTGTCATTTCATCATACGATAATGTGTTATTGAATATTAACAAATTTAACCTTTTGTTCAAGAGGTTCATATAAAATACAATGCCGCTACACTTCTGGTCTGGAAAACACAAATACAAATGAAATGTCCCATTATATTAAATATTAGCTCTTAGAAAACTATTTGGCCAATCGGATTAGAGAAAGGAACTGTTGCATAATTATATTTTGAATTCCTTTACTACTGCATGATTTGAGCGTGAGCCTTGAAATCCACCATCAGAAATATTTGTTTATAAATGAATACTACTTTGCTTGGAAGTATTTATCTAACACTGGTGCTAAACTTCTGCTTCAGTCACAACATACATGTCATACTATTTACATTTTGAAACTCTACACACACTTCTACAGCTGAGTTTTTAAAATACTTCTTGTGGATTTTAGACTCTTATGAGCAACAAAATGCATAAATGCAAGTTCCTTTCCCCGAAGTTCACTTGGCTTGGTCTTCAGTGGATTATGGGACATTTGTGAATTCCAGTAGCTAGCAACCATTCGATCCATAAAGCTGCATAGTTATTATAGTTTCAAAGAGGCCTGTCACTTTCATTGTGGGAAAAATATGCTGTTCGGCCAGCTGAGAACACTCAAGTTGCAGCCGTCTTCTAATATAGCCTCATATAGCCAGGAATTTGAAAACGAGATGAAAAAGAGAACTGAAAAGAAGTGCGGTAGAGATGGAGTGTGCATGTTCAGGGGTGTTGGAGTTGCATTTGTCATTAATTCTATGCCTCTGAAAGAAAACAAAAAAAAACAAGGGATTCACCGCTAACGATTCACCGTGCTGATCAACAGAAAGCTGCTTGGTTTGAAAGTGACTTCTGTGTGAGCTGTGTTTCATATATCGCTACACTATTAAATATAAACCATGGACCTTTTTTGTCTGCAAAATTTTGTGAAAAATTTGCTAATGAGACATATTAGCTGCTTTTCCACTGTCAGAGCTAGTGCACAGCACTTCACTAAAACCCGCCTGTAACACACCTCTCTGGAACAACGTCACACAAACCCATCATTTCACCAACAAATGGAAGTTTTATCAGAAAACAGAAAGATCAGAAAGAATTCACTGGAAACTAGCGGGATCGCCAAAACAAACATGATAAAAGTGGCCGTTTGTTGACATTTTTGTTGTTTACTTAAAGATTTAAGATGTATTTGCCTCATACAGCGATCAGAATCCACCTCACTCGCTGCTGCCTGAAAGTGAGTTTTAAGCTAAAATTATTAGAGATAAAAGTCTTTAATGCTAATGTTAGCTGCTATCTACAGTGCTATGTCTTCAGACTCAGATGAACTCTGCTTTTGTTCATAACCACTCCTCAAGCCCCAGCTGGCCCGTTTTGGGCCAAGGTATTCGGCCCGATCAAGTCCTGGAAGTAACAGTAGAAGCGCGACTGGCCCTGGCACGCACTAGCACGCCCGCCTTTGGCCCTACAGTGGAAACTCGGCTATTGTGTATTTTGAGCCTCTCAATTATGGCCCGGTTTACATCTGGTATTGAGATGCGTTTTGGTCGATCGGATCACAAGTGGACGATGCTAAATATAGGTGTAAACAGCTCTAAAACGTTTTGAGCTTGACCACTTTCGACCACTTCTAGTGGTAGTCAAAAACGCGTTTGACTGGATTGCTTTCGTAGATGCTCATGTGGTCAAGTGGTCAAATACTCTCTGACCTAATGCGTAAAAATTATGGGAAGCACGCTAGCTAGACAGGATTTAAACTTTGTCGGCTGAAGTCCCAAATTTGGTTTGAAGACAAAAAATGTACCAAGAACACTGTTGTCACCATTCCTGATTTATAACACGCACATACCTATTACAGCAGAAACGAAAGTTAAATTGTGTGAGCTTATTTCATCCATTAGATTGAAAGATCTGAAAAAGCCCATACATTTACCCGCCCATAGACACTCCCCTCAAAGAAATCAGGACAGAAGTGGTTGAAAGTGGACAAAAGAGAAGGATTAAAAGACCAGGTGTAAACAGTGTCTCTTTTTCGTCTACTTATGATCCGATCAACCATCTTAATGTGTAAACGGACTATAAGTTGTACACTTTCTGTATGTCAACATGTTATTGGATAAGTAGCCTGAATGCTTTACTGTCTCCCCTCCCTATAGAGTCTGTCATGTGCCCACAAAACTGTGAGGAAAAACTTATCTTTAATCAGATCAACTAAACTCATCTAATGGTTTACTTTGGGAATGCATAAAAGCATTGCACGTAAATTTGGAAAGGAGACCTGTGGAGGACAGTGGTTTATTTGATTCACACCTGAATACCGTAGAAGGTAAAGTATTTCTGGTGTACATGGTCAAGTTTGCCAAGACATGCAGCTCAAATCTGAATTCAACAGTATTACTATATTGTTAATATTGAATCATGTTTCTCAAGTCTATCAAGTAAAACTACATAATTTTCCTCCCCATAGTTGCTAACTCTTTGAAATAGTAACCTGTAACCTTAAGTGACTTTCCCACACTTACACAGTATGTTTGTTTCTTGAGTGTATGCCATGCCTGGCTCATCTCTTCATGGCTGATGGCCTGTGAATACCACCACTGTTACGGCTAAACATTTGTTGGCCATTTTCTGGACACGCATGTGGCAATGCAACACATGCTTAGACATAAATCATCTTTCGTTCGCATACTAGGACGTACATTCACCTTTTAACCCCCATTATGGGCAAATATTCTGAATCTCAGACTTGTCAAAAATCCACTGAGTCCATGTTGGAGAGAGTCTATCTCAGTCATCTCCCTCAGGGCCTCTTAGATTCCAGACAGCTTCTGAGGAGAGCCAGAAGTCCTCCATCTCTGCACTCTGTATATATCTCCATAACAGCTGTGTACACTAATGCCTCTGATACACGTAGGGCCGCTTAGCTCATGGAAAAATCAGGAATGGATTGGGGAACTGCCAAAGCAGACAGTTATAAATTACGTTACCTTCAGAAAATGTAGGGAAATTTTGCAAGTCAGCAAATCTAATATCAAGCGTCTGTTCCAAATTATGGGGAAAACTGAGAGTTTATTGCAAATTATATTGATAGAAATTGAAGATTTGATTGCATATTCAGATGTCAGTTCAAAATTGTAGAAAATAGAAATAAATCAATGAATGCATGTTACACTGCTGTTCAAATGTTTGGATTTTGTGAAAGAAAGAAATTATTTTATTCAGCAAGGTTGATTTTAAATGAAAGGTGGCTTGAAATTTCAATGGTGGTGTGTGTCTAATAAAATAAGGTTTTCTTATTGAATTCATTCCTACAAGTTATATTGATCTGTTAACATTTGTAAACATTGGAATTTATCATGAATATTACCTGTAACATCAAATTATTAGATGATTGGTAACACTGTACAATAAGGTCTCATTTGTTAACATTTGTGAACTGTAACATTGAGTCTGTGAAAATGCAGAAGCTGAGGCGTGGATTACTTTGCAGCAGTTTTTATAAATGAAACAAGACGATAATTTAAACCTGAAGGTAAAGACAAGCCTAAACATAACAGCTTTTCAAACAAAGACAATAACCAACCATGAACCAAGGAGTATAAACAGACATGATAATGATTCATACTAGAGACGGGTGGAGAACATAATCAGAAACTATAGTAACAAACCATGGAATACTTGGCAAACTAAGAGACTGAGGACACAGGAACTAAGAACACATGAACTATAATGAAATGAAAATCCAAATAAGAGTCTTTGAACAAAAATAGTTGTGACATTGAAAGTATGCACTGTAAAAATTATTGTTGGTTTAACTTCATTTGAGTTAATACAACAAAGGAGATTGGTTTAATAAAAAATATTATGTTATCTAAATCGCATTAATTATTTAAGTTGATTTGACAGATGATAAAAAGTGATTTTTTTACAGTGTGGTAGTTTACAGAGAGGCTAACAATAGAAGTCATAAGCCACGCCTCCCTCAAAACACATAAACACACAGCAGGGAGCAAACAAAAGCATCATGAGATATGACTCAAAGCACAAAACATTTCAATAATAATGAACATAAACAACTTAAAGAGCACTGAGCTGCAGATTCATTTTGCCATTGGATAGTGTTGCCATTGAAACGCATAAATTCGAGTCACAAACCGCTCTGAGTATAACGTCACAGGTTTCCATCTCTTCCATATTACAGTAGTTATGGCATGAACGCAGCATAAGCATGTTGTTTTGGTTCAGGAGGAACTGAAAAAGGTGTTGCTGTTTCGGTTGTGGTGCTCGGTGACTGACAACTGTCTAAAGCCCTATCCGGACGGGATTCGTTTTACAAGGGTAGATGGAGTAATGTCATTTTACCACAGGGCGCCTGTAATATTAATTGCAAATTTGCACGGGATAATAAATCTCAGTAAAACTACCAAAAGTGGGAGGGGTGACTCGATTTACGCACCACATGCTTCCTGATAACCTGTGTATATATAACAGTTAGGTCCAGTTGAACAATTTATTAATTAAATAATTTCAGGCTCCCTGAAATCTAAATTTTATATGTTAGCCTTAAGATTATGTATAAGCTGGTGTGTTCCAAAACAATGACAAATTTGCATTTAGGAGATATAAGCATTAAAAACTTAGTCTCTCACTTCTGCTAAAATGGATCACAGATTTTAATGACAACCCCGCGGACTTCAGCTTCTCATCACATCTTCTGTCCAAACAAATGCTCTCTAGAATCTGAAGCGTCCCGCCCCCTAAATAGACGTTAAAGCTGCGTCTGAAATTGGTCACTTGCTCACACATGTACTATTTTCTACATGGTGAACGGCACATAGTGCACTATATAGGGGATAGGGAACGATTCAGATTCAGACATTCTAGCATTCCTGTAGCTCAAACAATAAGAGCGTGGCACTAGCAACGCCAAGGTCATGGGTTTGATTCCCAAGGAAAGCAAGAACTGACAAAAAATTTAAAAATGTGTACCTTGAATACAATGTTAGTCGCTTTGGATAAAAGCGTCTGCCAAATGCGTGTGTGCGTGTGTGTGTATAAAAGCGTCTGCAAAATGCATAAATGTAATAAATGTAAATATGCTTTCAGTTGAGGCGAATATAGTCTGGTTTCACGCAAACCGCCGCAGCATACAAACACACAGTCTGCTCCGGTCCAGAGACACGAGAGCACAGAGCAAATCACATGCGCGAGTCAGCGCAGACAACAAAACTTATCGGACCCATTTAAATTCTGCACAGAATGCTGTATTTCAAAGGGATATGGACGAGATTAGAAATGGTTAGAGATTAGGAGGAAACTGCAACTTTACCGATCTGAAAGGCTCTAGTCAAACTGTGATATAAATGAAATGCTAGTGGCTGTTTAGGAGCTGCTTGGTTATGTCCTGCCCTGTATTCCCGTTTCACTGGAAATTACGTCAACACATTGAATAATGCTCTGCGTTTCAAGGCACTTCAGTGGGCCTTTAAATTCTGATTGGATTTTGTTGGTAATAGTCACTTACCTAAAGCTAAAAGTTTTTGATCTGAATGGTACGCAGAAAACAGACTTGAACGCAACTGAATGCTTCTTCAAGCAATACTATCCTTGACAAACCGTGGAAAACTACTTTTAAACAGGAAATATGATGGAATATTTACGTACATATTTACAGCTGGTCTATTTGCACGGGATTAGCATTACCTGAGGTAATTTTTCCGAACCTTTTTACAGAAGGTAACATTAACTGACATTGTCCGTAATGATTACTGGCACATTCAGACGGGATTAAAATCACGGAGAAGCTCTGGTAATAATTACTTTACCCCACCTTTCCATGTAAAGTGATGACGTGTGATGCGAAGGTATGTATATATAAATACGTTGACATGCAGGAACCACATGGTATGAATGAATGCAATGATTGGAAGAACATTTTATGGTCCTAAGCCTTCCACAGACTAAATACATGTAGACCACTTAACTTATAGTGATTGCTATCAGCATGTGAATAGACATTCAACCAGCATAACAAAAAAAAGTTTCTGGAACAATTCACCTACCCTACTTTTAACTATTAGTGAACATGAACTAAGAGTGAACAATTCTTCGAACACATATTAACATTTATTTTTGCTATGTGTTTAAAAATAAAAATGAGCCCTTATTTTAGAATTAGGAAGTGTGTACCGTATGTTGTTGTCATTGTACATATGTTTGTGTGGAAGTGGGAGAGGCTGAGATGTATCTGTAAGAACAGGGTAAGAGGTAGTCTGTGTGGCTTTTTCCTGTTTTTGTCCTTTGGCTATTAAAGCTGGCACATTCTGTACATACATATCCAGCTTATGTGGTCTGATGAAATACAGTATGTACTAATGCACAAGGTCCTCAGTTGTTTAGTGTCACAAACAAAAATATATCGGCTTACTTCCACAGCTTAAATATGTGGTGTGTAGAAATGCACATGCTCACACCTGTTCAGTTCTATTTCTGATTGTTTTGAGCCTGTGCTGGTTTATAAATAGCTGATAATAACAATTATATTCTTCGTAGAATATTCCTCCCCCTTTGTCTTACTTTGAGATTATAGTGGCCTGTTGTGAAACATGCACACAAATTCTTTAGTACAGAATAAGAGATAGCCTGACTGAACTAATATAGCAAAATAAAGGTGTCACATTCAGTCACATACACACTTCTAAATTCTCAGCAGTCATTATAGTTTCTGTTTCTGTAGAAGGCAAAGCATTGTGGGAGTAAAAGTACAGGATCCGGTGAACTTCAGACAGTGCTAGGGTGGCGTCTCTTGCTCCTTTAATTTGCAACAGCACCCTGCTAAATATAATGTCCACAAAATATAATTCCAGTTCAGGCCGTTTCCACTGTCCTTTTCTGTGGACCACATTTTTAGCAGTTGGAATTTTTGCTCAAACCGTTGGTGAAATTGTAAGTGAACTTAGACATTGTTGGGACTTAGACATCACCCAAAAATGAAATACTGTTATCATTTACCCACACTAATGTTTGTTCCAACCCTATACATGATAAATAAAAAGAACCATAGGTTTCTTGACTCAATATTAAAAGGGTCATGAACTGGCTTTTTTTTTTCTTCTCTATACTGTTGTCTGAGGTCAACGTATGACATTTGTGTGGTTTTTACATTAAAAAACATCATAATGAATAAGTAATTGGCTACCCTGGTTTTGAGCCTAGCTCTTGGAATGCTCTGTTTTTATGGGTGTGCCGCATTTAAGAATTGGAAGTAAATGCCCACTGCTATGATTGGATTGGATCCGGGGGGACCAGTCATGGTGGCCACAGCACCTGGGGGTAAGGACAGACGAGGTGAGAGAAAAGGAGCTGGAATGAAGAGTGACAGAGACGAGAGAGGTCTGGTTCCCGGACACACTGCTGCTCAGTCCTCAACCAGCCAAGAGGCTGTCACTCGCGGTGCCATGCGTTGGTACTGGGCGCTCAGTGGATAGCTCCTTCTGACCCTCATTCCCTGCTCCTCCCCAAACATGGCGGACAGCAGCAGGCTCCGGCCCACGGCAATTGGCAGCGACTCCTGCGCCTCCCTCTCGGGCGGCAGCCACGCCACCTCGACCCACGGCGGTCGCAGCACCTGGGGGTAAGGACAGACAAGGTGAGAGAAAAGGAGCACTCGCAGTCTCTGCTCCTCCGTGCTGCCCGACCTCCTCAGCACCGTGATCCCTCTCAGCAGTGAGGGCTCTCCAACAGGATGTCCTTCCTTCCTCCCGGGTTTCGGTACCAATGTAACACAGTTCGAACCGGCGAACATTCAAACACTTTAATTCCAAAATAAACACAAAATGAACCCCTCATGGATGGCTGCCGCACACACATAAACAAAACACAACGTAAAATCCAGGCCTGGTCCTCTCTCGTCCTTCACTGTCATTGCTCCTCCTTGTATGCTTCCAAAGCTCCTCCGTGAGAGATACGAGACCAGTGCGGTGCACACCTGGCGCTCATTATCTATCACGCCACCAGCCTCACCCCGTTCTCACAGTCCCTCTGCCTCGTTCTGCTTGCCACAATCATTATTTATTTTTTGTTAATTTTGTGTTATAGTAGTGTACCTTTAAGAATGAAATGGGTTTGTGTTGGGAGAATACAATTTCCAGGGTGGAGTGAAAGACTAGGTGCAGACATACAGATGACAGACATAGACAGGGAAAGAGGGATGAATCTGGTGAGTCAGTTTCAAAACCACATTCATCTCTCACTCAATCTCTCTGGCATGTCTGAATGCAGTTGCTGAATTTCTGGAGAGTGAGGAATAAAGGCTGAGGTAAAGATTCCAGAAGTAAGGCAATTTCCCCTGTAATAACCTCTGCATAAGTTTTTCCTTGTGAGTCAGACATGCACTGTTTTACAGAACCGGACAAGAAAAATTAATGAGGCTTATGCAGTAGACTTATAACTTTTTTTTTTTTTTTTTTTTTTTAAATCATCATGTATATCTATAATATGAAGGCCACTTCCATTGCCTTATGGGAGAGCATAGTATAGCATAATATCTGCATATCCCTATTTCTATTTCTTGATGAATAATAAAACGGATATCAATAAAATTAATCCTACTTAGTGACTCCACTCAAAGACACAAATTTCATTAAAAAAACATTATGGCTTACATGAATAGGTCTCCATTCTTTGTCGTGATTTTAATTGAACCGGCAAAAGGAAGTGAACGTGACTTTCTATTGACTTCTACAGCAGGAAGCATCAGAGAGGACCATAAGCGTGTTTGATCTCAATAAGAGCTCCTCACACAATAGAAGCTCTTGCTCTGCTGTGCGAAGCTACTGTTGCAGCGCTGCACCTATGAGCGTGCGTGCGTGCGTGCGTGCGGGAAGAGACGAGGATCAGGGACGCCTGTTGATGGGGCTTGTTGGAATTACCATAGCAGAACGGACTCATTGTCTTCCCCTTTCACAACATCATGTCCCACAATAGCGTCTTTCAAACGGCCCCACTACTTAATGAAGACCTCTAATGATATGCTAACCGTGCGCCGTTTTAATTGCAGTTTAAAGTTAAGTACAAAACAATGTCGTTCAGCCAAATGAACAGTAATTCGAGCCCACTCTCACTTTTGGATGATTTGAATTTCGCTTAAAAGCATAGAGCATTTTAGATTGGATTAAAGACAGACAAGGACATAGACCAGTAAATAAAACTTTAAGAGTGCGAATTAATTAAATTGTCAATGCGTGTATTGACTAAGACATGGTTATCTTTATTTTTTATGTATCCTAATTAATTTAAAAGGAATTAACTATTTAATAATTGCAATTTTGTTATCATACTATTTTAATTCGTATTAATCAGACGTAAAACCGGCTGCAGGTAATCCATTTAAAAGCATCTGGATTTAATTAATGTTAATCCTAAATCAATGTTGACTTTCTGTAACCATAGCTCCAAGTAGTGACACCGGTGAAACTTAGAGGAGAGCCTCACTTTCTCCTTTTACTGCCATAATATAGTAGGATACTTAATATGCTATATTTCAGGGGGGAAATAACAGGCTCCAAAACATGTTTTATTTTATTTTTTTAATGATTTACATTGTTTATTAGCATACAAACATTCAGTTTTACGTTATTTTATTTAGATTTCGCGGCTTGGTAAGGTTAATTAGTAGCTTAGTAAGGTCGACTAATGCACTGTTTGAAAAGAAACGAAAAAACATAAGAAGAGTCATTAATTTTGGAATGCTTATGCATAATGCAGCAAACGTCATGAAAATCATTCGGTGGCTGTATTTAAAAATATATTGCTTATAATTTCCATTATGTCTTGTAATGTGTATAGTCTTGTCGTGTGTTTAATTTACTTATGCATCATTATTATTAGGCTATTATTATTAACATTTCTACATTTTTATTATTTTCCTGTCACTAATTTCATTGTGTGAATGGGCTATAAACACGCCAATGAAGTAGGCATTGGCGATTGAATGATAGATAGCTCCACCTCCCCGTCTAGAGCAGCGAAAGCCCACCTGAGGCTGTCCTGGACGGGGAGGTGGAGCGTTCTCCCAGCCTCCCATTCCTAAACAGTGAATCAGTCTGTTCATTCACATTCACACGCGGGCTAGTCCGTTCACAGGCGTTTCAAACACAGCTCTCTCGTGGAGTGAGGAACATTTTTTGCCCTGGGCAGACAGGAAAGGAAATCAGTCATGGATTTACTTTTTTGGTCTTTGGACCTTCTATAAACGTTATTTAGTCTGGAGGAACCTTTTTTTTTTTTTTTTTTTTTTTTTTTTTTTTTTTTTTTTTTAATAATATAATTTGCGAATTCACTTCGTAGGCTGTTGGAATACTATGCGAGCTTCGCTGTAATGTTGGAATAAAACGAAGAGGACTCGTGAAGCATAGTGCAGCGGGACTCTTATAGAAAACACAACATGATCCTTACCCGTAAGTAGTCCTATATGTTTAACAGTAACTTTATACCTTAATTAACTTTAACTCTTATACTAACTTGTCTCTCTATTGAGTTTTTCTTGAGTCTTTGCAGTGTCCATTTCTAATGAATAACTTCCACCTAAATGTATTATTAGATTAGATGATGCTATGAATGCCATATCACATCTTAAACGACAGAAATAAGCGGTTTACTAGCTGGCTTGAAGTGAACCTAGATGACATTGATAAGACAAGTCATATAATTTTTAAGAGCTACATTTATTAGGTTATTTAATTTTTTTTTATCCGATGTCCATTATGGGCAGTGGTTTTAATGTAGTGGTAGGCATACTAATGAAAAACTCGAATTGTATCTTGTAGCCTATTTGCCTGTAGCACAGCTATTATATTGTATTGCTTATGTATTCACGTTCAGCTAGTAGCCTAGGCTATGTCTCTTTGGAATTGCCAGTTTTGGGTCCGGTCACCGAAAGGTTACAAGTTTACAGACTGCAATCCAACTGTCACTACTGAACCATTAGGACAGTTATATTTAAGCATCATCGTCCAGCAATTAAATTATTACAATGGACGTCATAAATGATTGTCATTTGATGTTGCATTTAGCCAAAATAAAACATATTTTGTGTCAGATTCGAACTTAAGATGTAGGAGTGGGTATGGTAAGGTATGGGTAAGGTATGTTAAATATTGGAGTGCTCATTCATTTTTCTCCATTAGTTATTCCAGCTGTAGATTTTCATCTTGTCCTGAAGTTTTGAGTTGCAGTTATTTGGGCGGTGCGTGTGATACCTATCACGCGCCGCCGGCGCTTCAGACTGCCCGATAAGTAATCTCCCCTCGCGATCCCCGAAACCGTTGGTTTTACCTTGATTTCACATAGTTCGGAGATAAGAGTGTTTCGTCAGTGTTGGTCTACGTTTTCATTCATGCAGAGACTGGGAGGTTTTGCTCAAATCTGCCATTGCCAAAAAGCGCGTAAAGAGTCCACTGTGGTCCTCTGATTCTGAATGCGCATTCGTGCGTCTTTCCTTGTGTTGAGGGGTGGTAGTCCTAACAATATGTATTTTTACATGCACATATAATGGTGTTTTGGAACGGCCCTTTAGAAAAAAAGTTAGAGCTAGACAGAGTGAGCTAACATAAGACTGATATAAGTCGAGATCACCTGATGAAGTAACCATGGCGAAAGTGCGCTGCTTGAGCATTTTCTGCTATGATAAGTATCAGACTAACAATAAAAAGCATCGTTATTTATAAATTACACATCACAAATGTATAGCCTATACATCTAACTAAACTACATCGATCTACATTATTTAAAATTCACGTTTAGCTAGTTTACTGTAGTTTTGGCCTACAGTTAGCATTGCAAGGGAAAGCAAAAGTCAATTTGGGTTGCACAAGATAAGATAAAGTTTGTTCTCCTTTTTACTGAGAAAGTGGAGCCCCCGACTATTAACCCATAGGCTAAATACGATAATTTTACTTAGTTGATAAATTGATCTCAGATCTTTTGCCATGCTTAGATAGGCAGCCTATTTTTTGCATTCTTAAAAAGAATGCAGTATTTAAAAGTAGGCCCTATACATTATGTTGTTGTAGGAGGTTCCATGTCTGATCTTTTCTCTTTTTTCTAAGCAGAGGTCGATAAACTTGAGGTCATGTTAACTCCAGATGATAAGGCAGTAAGCAGGTCAGTTAGGAGCCGAAGGAAAGAATGCCATGCTTAAAACATGTCACTTTGAAAATATACATGCACCACCTCATAATCTAAGGTCATGGTTTTGATGAGTATAATGGATTCACATAAGTAAAAAAAAAAAAAAAAAAGCCTTGAAACTCATACATGTTCTTAAACACTCCACATGTCTCCAGATCCATTGAAAGCATATACAAAATTCTGGAAGTGTAGGTAGGTTTTCAGCCTCAAATCTCATTTGTTGCCTCCTGAGAACTGTCTGATTGCTGGATTTTTGTCTATAAAGGTAAAAAAAATAAAATAAGTTGGTGTATAAGAAGCCCTCTGTGATATTAGATGAGGCTCTTTCTTTCTTCACCTCTTTAAGTAATCTTTTGATCATAGATGAAATGGATAGGGTGACATATCATTGAGCATATCTAATCATCTGACCTGAGATCAGCCATGCGTTACACAAAGTGGCCAGTCACCAGACCTGGACAAGCTGGCTCTAGGTTAGTGATAGCTAATGTTTAAATCTGTCAGAAAGTCCAAGACAGACATAAATGGACCCATCTGGCAAAGTGTGTGTAGGTGGCTGGGATAGTGGTGTTGAGTGACTTATAATGGTGTAACCCCACGATGATCGTGATCCCCTGTGTTTGTGACCAGATGGAGGGGATCTTCTCATTTTCAGAGCTACCTGACTCTCACTCTCTACCCCCATATGTCTGTATAAGGCCATGCCAAAATATGATATGTGTGATCCTCAACAAATGATGTATGACTACTCTCTGCAGATTTAAAATGTATTTGTGGAAAGATGAAAGATAAAGAGCTTAGTGTCTTGGAGGCAGTTTAACGAGTAGGACATCAGGTCACATGAATCGTTGATAAAATTCCTTCTAGTTCCACTCAAAGACAGATATTGATGTTTGTGTGCTGTTCATTTGAAACAAGAGTTCTTTAACCAGAATAGCACAGCTTCAAAAAGCCTTAAAATGAGCACACATACACTTAAAACCAGGCTATGACATTTCATTTGGGATCACTCTAAAAAAAAAAAAAAAAAGGTTCTTTATTGGCATTGATAGTTCCATGAAGAAAATGTAACATCCATGGCACCTTTCCATTACACAAAAGGTTCTTTATAGTGGAAAAGAACTCTTCATATTAAAATGTTCTTCAGACTAGAAGAAAAAAAAAAGATTCTTTCAAGAACTGAAACCCAAAATGTATATTCTATGGCATTGCTGCAGAAACCCCCTTTTTGAAACATTATCTTTAAGAGTGTTGGATTCTGGATACATAGTAGAGAGGTCTTTCTACACAAACTCACTTACGCACACACATATTCATACACACAGGTTCCACCTCCTCCCTCATGCTGAGGAACCATCGGCCAGCAATTGTGAGAACTTCCTGTGACAGGAAAAAGAGGACGAGGAGGAGAGAGAAGAGAGGAGGAAGAAGAAAGGGAGGAGGAAGGGTAATTTTAGAAGCGGCAAAAAAAGGTCCAGCTAGCAGGAATTCAACTTTAGCTGGGTTCATGGGATGTTCTCCCAAGAGATTACGCCTGTCTGTCTTTCTCCGGGTCTGGAGGCTGTAGTCTGCCTCTTTGTCTTGTCTGTCACTTTTTTCCCCTCTCTCATCAACATACATGAAAAATGTAATTCATTAGATAAAAAAACTGAAGAATTGGGTGGAGGGAATATTATATGCTTTGATGAAAGGAGAATGCACAAAGGCACATTCTCTGACGGATGCCGCCTAGACATCCTGTGTGCTTGAATTGGGTCACCGTGGCATTGAAGAGGTCGCAGGTCATGCATCCACTATAGGTGGCTGGCACCAAGATATGAAACAGATGGATTGTAGATTTAAGGCTGATGAAGAGAGGAAAAGAGATGGGAGGGGATGGTGATGACTTGTCTCCCCTAAAACACTAAATCAAAACTATTTGATGAAAGAACATGGTTTTCAGAGAAAATTAAGGGAAGGAAAAAACATCCATTTCAGTAACTCTGAAAGTGATCTAGATTTGACCATCAGCAACTCTGCCCCCAACGGTCAACCACTAGGCTACTTTAACTTTGATTCTAGATTATGTCACTTTTTCCATCATCACTATTTTTATTAGTTAGTAAACTGTTACTAAACTTATTCAAGTGACCCATAACTTGCATAACTCTTCACATCTATAAAACAATGACATATGTAGACCTTCTGGGATATTTTTTTTTATTTTTTTGGCTTGGAAACCTACAGTGTGTCATATTAAGATGAAAAAGTGTTAGAACATCCAACTCTGTGAAGTAATACTGACGTCAATCTCGCTTTCAACACAATGCTAGTTCAGTTGCTCAATCTGCTGTGTTTGTAGCTGAAATGTAGTTTCCTTTAAATATAAATGCATGTACTTTACAATCAAGAAAGAATCAAAGGCTGTTTACATTACTGGGGGGGGTTCAACCTATTTCTCATTTTCTCTGAGGTCGAACGTTCGACATTCCATGTGTGTGTTACAGGATGTAAGGCGTTCTCTGTGTTTGTGTTGGCGCTGAAGGCCTCCATTATCTGGCCTTGAACAAAAGGAGGTGTGTCCTCCAAAGTGACCATGGCAACCATGGAATGAGCCACTCTTATTGGCTTCCCGACAGCCTCGGAAAGGCAAGGGAAGTGTGGTCGCCGCCTGGCGTGCGAATCCGCATAGACTTGCGGGGAGAACACAGGATGCGACGTGCGTACACAAACAAAAAAACTACACTTGCAGCCCATATTTGAATTTAAGCATGGATGTGGATACTGCTTTGAGTGCTGAGATGGCAAAAAAAAAACAGTGTCAACAGCCTGTGCGCATCTACATGACATCCATTAGTGTGAGAGAGGGCGAAACAACTTCTCAAGTGTGTTTATACTTATCTATCTTCATAAAGACAGCATGTTTGAGTGTGTTTTGGGTGTACAGCTGTGATGAATGTATCCTGTACTGCGCTTAGTGAGTTTTTGCTGGCAAAAAACGTTGGTGAATGCAGTGAATTCAAGTGTTGTCTTATAAACAAGCAATATCTGCATGGTGAACTGTTTTCACCGTCATGCAAAACTCCTGATCATATGGAATCCAATGGGAATTTCTTGATTTTTCCCTTAAAATTTCTCTGAGCAATGTTAAATGTGACTGTAAATTTAGACCAGTGTTTCCAACCCTGTTCCTGGATGGACTACAACAATACACATTTTGGATGTTTCCCCTATCTGATTTATTCATTTCAGGTCTTGGAGTCTCTACCAATAAGCTGATGAGTTGTTTCAGATGTATTTGAGTAGGAAGAGTTTAAAAATGTCTCATATGTCTCTGCATGATTTTTGTGATGCCATTTCTGGTAAGAAAGCCTTATTTACTGTTGGTGTCAGACAGGCACCTGTGTGATAGCGGCCCATTGTGATCAGGCAGGGAGGGGGTACCTTGCTGATGAAAGGAAAAGCCAGTCGGTGAGACACTGCTGTGGAGCCTGTGTGTGTTTGTGTGTCTCTCCAGCATTTACATTTAAATGCATACAGTCCTCTAGCATTCTTGCAACTGGATGGTCTTCAGTGGTGCCTAGACAGTGCAAACACACACACATATCTATACACACACTCACACAGGAAGCCACAGCAGTCATTACAGGCCATACCAGAAAAGTGTGTCATTACTTTAAGTGTAGGACATTCTTCAAAGTTCACGAACTCCTAAAAAGTGCTTTCGGGCAAAATTCTGTCAGTTGCTTGAAAGGAATCTCGTCATGTGCGAGATGGATTCAGGAATCTTTTTTTTTTTTTTCTTTGCCATTCTTGCTGTCAAAGCACGTTTTGAAATACTCCTCTCTCCTGCTTTATTCTTCTCTCTCTGCCGGCAGAGGACCTCCCTTATCGCGTGCCTCTTTTGTTGTCATGCGTGCCGTCACTCTCACGCTCATTCGAGTGGGGAGTCACGTATCCCCGCTAGTAGAGACAGAGTCTGCGTCCTTTCCTCTGGGCAAAGTCGGCAGTGTCTTTTTACGCATGTCTTTCTCTCACGTCTCTTTCACTTGGCCCCTCCTAATCCCTGGCTTTTTTTTTTTTTCTTTCTGTTGAAACGATGAGGAACTTATCTCAGGTGGTCTTTCAATTTTGCATGGCATCATTGCAGTCATTGCAATTAGAATAATTGGAATTTTAGAGTCTGGAATGTGCGCAATTAGCCATTGAGAAAAGCGAGAGGTCCCTCTCTGCTGATTACAACCTATTGTGTAGATTGTGCTTGTGATAGACAACAGCATGGCCAGCAGAGAGACGCATTAGCTGTGTCACACCTTTAGAGGGCGCTAATAGGGTCTAAGTAGCACTTTTACACCAATACAAAATGCTTTTTATCCCCCCAAAAATCTTTTAACCACTGTGATAGTCCCCCTGGAGCAACCTGAGGTTAAGTGCCTTGCTCAAGGGCACAATAGTTATCAGGAATGATTGCGATCTCAGTAACTCGCCAGTTCCTGCGTCATGCTTGCTTGAGTTCAGTTCAGCAATCTTTGAGATCCTTATCTGCCCATTCACCATCACATAGTCCAATAAACACACTCAAAAAAACTTGCCATTAACTTTCTTGGACTATTGAAGAGCTTTCAAACTCTGGTTTTTTAATTTTATACCACGTCTTGGTTTTGTAAAAGCGTTTTCAAGCAAGTATTTACATGGGAGGAGTGTTGCTAGACAGAGTATCAGCTCCTAATTCTGACACCTCACTGTGTGAAACAGGCCTCCAGAAGGAGTCAAGATGCTTTCAGTGGTGTTTGCCATTTGGCATGTGGCGTCTAAAGGGCCGTTCACAGTTAATGGACAGGGATGTAGCACTTCTCCACCGCCTCAACAGCAGTTCTGACTGCTTTGGACGGCCACTTAGCAGTACCGTCTCAAACATTACACTATAGCGCCAGGTTGAAAAGTCAAGATAACCAGCACTTAGAAGGGAACTACATAATAAAGTTGAGTCTTTCCTCTCAAAAGATTTGGTTATGAATTATTTTTCATTATGTTTATGCTTAATGTTGTCATCAATTTTAAATGTCAATCTCTCTCTCTCTCTCTCTCTCTCTCTCTCTCTCTCTCTCTCTCTCTCTCTCTCTCTCTCAGAAATTGAGGCGAAGGAGGCATGTACATGGCTGAGGGCTGCAGGTTTTCCACAGTATGCTCAGCTTTATGAAGGTAGGACCCTTGACTTTTCAATATCACCAATTCCTGACCGAAAGACATTGCGTTACATTGGCCAGTTATGCCTTGTTAGCGTGCATTTGTTTGTCAAATCAACTAAAATGGCAAAAGGCTAAAGAGGTCCAGTGAAATCTTAATCAATACATTAATCATGATATCTTTGAGTGGGAATTTTCACTATGTAAAACTGATTGAGCCCTTTGACTTCAGGGCTCACAAATGTTCTTGAACTGTTTTCTCTGGTCCTATTGCCATTGTCATCACCTCTATTATCTTATTCTCTCTCACTGTCTATCTCTCTCTGCCCTCATACTATTAAGCAGCACCTAAGGTGTGTTAATAATTAGATGGAGGTGGCATTGTCTTTTTATATAAGAAATAAAACACTGTCAACAGGTGTCCAACATCACACACTTTTGCCCTGCCATTGTGCCATGTAAGAGGTGTGTTATCGGTTTCAGAAATCTGAATTGTGTGGCCAAGCTGTCATGATTGCCCCACTATAGATAACAGAGCAAGTACAGTACCGAAAAGGTCTTCAGGAAAACAAAAATTGTATCACTTTCTCACTAGTACAGACTCACGTACATACAAGTTGTTTGGTCTTGAAAAGTTATAGAGTTGTGAGTTTCCCAAAAAAATTCTAATTAATGAACATGTGAGTTATTAAAGACTTAAAGTCTGGGCTCTCTGAGGGTTGCTGAGCACCTATTGTGATTCCAACACCCCCTTCCTACACACACACACACACACACACACACACACACACCCCACTGTTGAGCGCTGCAGTATTGCAGCTGTGTTTGTTTGGCTGGCTAAGACGTACTTCCTCTACCTTTTCAACACCGGAGGAGGGGAGATGTGTGTGTGTGTGTGTGTGTGTGTGTGTGTGTGTGTGTGTGTGTGTGTGTGTGTGTGTGTGTGTGTGTGTGATAGAGGGCAGGCACACATTCCACTTGCTGCCAACATCCCTTACACACATTACACAGTCTGTTAATTGGGTCTCCATCCTTTTTATATAGAATTTATTGTCAATTAATTTCTGTTTTCTTTCTCTTTTTCAGATGGTCAGTTTCCGATTGAGATTTCCTCAGTTACCAGAGATCATGACTTCTTGGATCAAGATGCTATAGAAGCCTTGTGCAGGTGAGACATACATTTATTTTTGTTATTTTGTCATATTCAGACAATTTATAGGCACAGTTTTATATTTTTTCCCCATGATTCAGTGCTAGAGAAAATCGAAACATTTTCATTTTGATCGAGACAAAAAAAAAAAAATCTAAAAAAAAAACTAATTTTTAAACATGGTTTTCCTACATTGTCAGGATTTAATAATGATACATTTTCAGTTCTGTATACAAACTGGCTCATTATCTTAGAATAATTTGAATAAAGAAAGAGAAAGTGAAGGACTCAGTGTCTTCACTCAGAGAAGGGTCCATCAGAGACCAGCTGGAGCTCATAGACATCTGGAGGCCATTTTCTGGTGCCAGCCCCCCTATGCAGACAAACACACATTCCCCCCTAACTCAGGGTCACATGACACCAACCAGGTGGCTTCTGGGATAAGCTTTCCATCTCTTTTGTTGTATTGTTGTCGCCACTCCAGATTTCTACCTCCTTTTTTCATTTCTTCCTTTTTAATTCTCTCTCCGTCTGTCTTCCTCCTTAATCTGAAGTTTATCCCCCAGCAGCTCATTATCAGGCTTGGCTCCCACCTCTCTCATCCTCTTCTCATCTCATACACATCTATCTCAGTCTGTATCTCTATCTCTTGCTTACCCTTCTCTGCCCCCCCTCTCTTTTTGTCTCTGTCCAGGGTTTTGACTGAATCTGTTTGTAGGCTAATGACTGGATTTAGCCTTTGTTTGAAAACCCATGGTTCTTTTCAAGGTATCTGCTTAAAAAACGACTGTCACAGTTTCACTCATTTATCTGTATGTGTGTGTATTGCAGGAGACTGAACACCCTAAACAAGTGCGCTCTTATGAGATTAGAGATCGCCCCTCAAAGAAAAAGAGTAAGTGTCTTGTCAAAAATCCCTTTCTCTTTATTTTGTTAAATCATTGCCACCCTTTTGCATTCTTTTGTCCAGTCACAGATCCTAAATGTATGTAACTCATGTTTGCTTTCTGTGTCAGTTAATTATAAGGAAGGTCCCAAGGGCAGTGCAGAATGGCTTTTATGTCCAAATTAAGGGCTTTTGTTAACTCCTCTCCTTATGATTTCCTTTGCTCCTGTTTGTCATGTTTCTCTCACCATACACATCCTAAAACCCCCCTTCATACCATAAAAGGAAGAGAATGCACACTCTGCCTTGGGTTGTTGGTCACTCTGTCAGTGTGGTTTAAGAGTGAGCGTATAGTCTAAGACTGCCCCAAAGCCATGACTCAAACAACATGCAGGTCGAGAATGCAACAACAAACAATCCAACTATGTAATCACAACAGGGAGCTTAGGAAGATAACCGTCATGTCTGACTGCAGCTTCTTTTTCAGCTCTTAAAATGTGTAAGTCTGAACAATGGCAGCCTTGTCAAGTGTGTGTCCTGTTAAGAAAGTTGATGACCCTTTAGTGTCACCTTGTGTTGATGGAGTCAAAGGTAGAGGTCAGGAGATGACTTGAGGAAGTGATCTGCCCTTTTCAAACATACAAGCAGAAACCATCCATGGAATGCATTGATCTGTTCAGGTGGCCTCTGTGGGGTCCTCCTCTATTCCTCATCGTCCTGTCCATGCAGCTTATTTTAAAGTGAAAACATTCTTTTTGAATTAATAGCGGATTTTCTGGTGGCCATTGAAGGAACGTTGCACACCAAGTCTTCGTTCCTTCTGATCAAAGGCTTGCCCTCAGGGGCTATAAAATAACAACCCAAGTTTTACAAACTTCCGTTGCCTCCATTATTATGAACCGTGAAGGAGACACCTCTGGATCCCGCGACCCCCTGTTAACCGGTCGGCTAGTCTTGCTTTTGCTGATTAGTTAGGGCTCCAGGACTGTTCTACAGCTAAACTGAGATCAACTAACTCAACTAGGGGTGTAAACTTATCAACTAATTCTATATTCCAGAATCTACTAAATTAAATCTCTTAATTAAATTAATTTCTCCAGGAAATTTCACAATTATTTAAGACTATTTTAACATTGTGAACTGTACAGCTACAATGATAGAGATCTTGCATTGCTGCACATACATGCAGCTTTAAAATATTTTCACCTCCCATCCAACCCCTTTGTCCAGGATTCTCATCACATAATACATGGTTCTTCAGGCTTGCTTGAGGTGATTGCATTGATGGGGGATGGGACCAGACATGCCCTCTCAGGCTGGGGTGTGAACCCTGAGAGCTGGCCTGGAATTTTGTGTCCACCACCCCCTTTCTTCCATCCCTACCACCCTCAGGGAGGAGATAGATTAACCCGAGTAAAGCAGAGAGGGGGAATGGTGAACATGTGACTGTGCTGTGACATAACTAAGCCAACCACAATAAAATATCTTTCCTTGGTTTCATGCATATGACACCTTATTAAACCCAAGAGGCTCAAGAGTGAGCAAAATGACACTTCAAGATGCTAGATCCATAAAGTGAGGGAATAAATTAGGTCGATCTTGATACTAAATCACGTCCTGCAGTAAAGGTCACTGATTTAGGTTCATATTACTTGTTTTTACTTTTACAAATGTGACAATAACACTAATCTCATTAATGTGCTTGGCTGCAGTGATTTTAATCTGTAACTCTCTTCCATATTATTTCAGAGTGAGGACTCTGATGAGGATGAGCCATGTGCTATAAGTGGCCGTTGGACTTTCCAGCGTGACAGCAAGCGTTGGTCTCGCCTGGACCAGCTGGACCTGGATGTATTCTCCCCTCCAGCTGGAGATACTGGCTCCTTCACTCCCTTCCTTTCCCAAGATGAGCATTTTGCCAGAGGAGCCCTTCTAAAGGAGGGAGTTAATGCTAGTGCTGAGAGCATTTTAACGGATCTTAGTGAGCAGCCAGAGGTGGGCTCTCTGCACAGTGCTGGTAGTGGAGGTCGAGGAGGGTCCCTGAGTACCACCGTACCATCCAGTCCTGCAACAACCATCTCCAATGTTAACACAGCCACCACAACCAGGACGAGCTCAGTTGCTAGCGTTTGCTCTTCTGGAACGTCGGGCGCCAATGAAGACTCCCTGTCTGATGGGCTTCCATCGCCACTGGAACGTGGTACCTTTGCATTTGATCTAAAACCAAGCTTGATAAGTAGTGGCGCTGAAAAAAGCACACGTTCAAGAGCAAAGAGCTTCTTGAAGCGAATGGAAAGCTTGCGGATACGCACCAGCAGCAATGCAGCCTCCAAGCGCAAGAAGAAGGGTGTACCTGGGCAAGGTAGGCTAGAGATCAGTGGGCCAGTGCTGAAGGAGGGTCTTGATGAAGACAAACTGAGACGCCTCAACTGTGTGGACATCGCAACTCTGGATCGCAATGCAAACCGAACCATCTCCTATTCAACGCAGACAAGCAGTGGGAGTGCAGGGAGTAGCCAGTCAGAGGCCAGCAGTGGGAGTGCTGTTAGTACGCCCAGTCCAGTCTCAAGAGCACGTAGTCACAGCACAGCAGCGGGGTCCACTAAGAGAGGTGGTATGTACCTGGAAGGCTTCGACCCATTTAATTTTGTTGTACTGCAACCTTCGGAAGACCAAGAAGGAAAGCAGAACCTCCAGACTCAAAGTAAGAGGATGGAGCCCAGCTCAACTGCAGAGAACAATCGACGCAACCGTCAGAGTTCAGATAATAGACAAATGGAGGAAGAAGAGAGTCGAGAAGAGGAAGGAGGTGTGATCTTTTATTTGCCTGAAGGCCACAAGCCTGGCACTTTTCCTAAAGCACTTGCAGATGGAGGATCCTATCGTAGTGGCGACAACAACTTAAGTCGGCGCCCACCCCGGAGGGGCTCTTCCACCTCACTAGACAGTCGATTGAGTGTCTATGATAATGTACCTTTCTCAGAAGTGGGAGATGATGAAGACGAAGCAGAAGGAGAGGAGGAGCCAAAACTTGAGGATGTGTTGGAACGAGTCAGTGGTCTGCAACGACTGGTCAATGCCTGGTCAGAAACAGGAACTGGGGAAGAAGAGGAGGATGAAGAGGAAGAGGAAGGGGATTCAGATTCAGCCCTTGATTCTGCATCTCCTTGTCCATCATCCCCACTGCAGAACCACTTAGAAGAGACAGAGAATGGCAGCGACCAGGACAGCACTGGAAACCCGCTAGCAGAAAGGGATGAGACACTCCGCTCACGTGAAAGATGTGACTCTGGTGTGGGAGCATCACTTACACGAGCCAACAGGTGAAACTCATACACATACTAAATGTAAAGAGTAAAAATGAGACCGCAATGTCTTATATTTTCTTATTGGCAGTTTTACCAAAACCATTCCTGTAGTAATTTAGAGCTTTGGCAAATCTCTTTGGAAAACTATCATGGCAATAAAGTACAGTGATTTAAGGGAAAAGGGAGGGAGAGAGGGAGTGAGAGAGCATGTCAGAACGGCTCTCCTTACATAACAAGGGACTAGAAAGATACAGAATCCTAGTGGAATGTACCGCAGGAATTCTATCCCCCACCTGGTGATAGAGGCCTTGATTAATCTGTTATCTGCAGCTCATCCTCTAGCTTGTGTTTATGTGTGTATACACAATATGTGTAAGTCAAAGTTTTTTTCGTGTACTTGTGAGTGTGTGTGTTGTGTTAACATAATTAATTCTGTGTGGTTCATGACTTGCAGTTTATAAACACTAATTTATATTTGTCTATAATGTCTATGTTTTGAACATTTTGAGATTGTTTGAGCTTGGTTAGGTGTAACGTTTGTGTGAATGTTTATGTTGCAGACCTCAGAAACTGCGCTGGCCAAGTTTCCAGATCTCCCACAGGCCAAGTCTGTCATCGACAGTGCTACAAGTTGGATGTCAGTCAGTTTTGCAGATGAACCTCCTCCAGAAATACAGCCTGCTCAAACTTACTGCTCTACTGGAGAGATACACACCCACCAACAAGCATGGCTTCAGTTGGTGAGGATCTATCTATCTATCTATCTATCTATCTATCTATCTATCTATCTATCTATCTATCTATCTATCTATCTGTCTATCTATCTGTCTATCTGTCTGTCTGTCTGTCTGTCTGTCTGTCTGTCTGTCTGTCTATCAATCAATCATCGACACTTATAAAATAATTCAGTATGTGAAACCACCATACATCATGATAATGACAAACCTGCTATTCAGCACCTTGGAGACATACACACTTACAAATGCACAGACAAATACACTGTCAATCGGAAACAAAAACAACCTGCCACATGGATGTCCACACATGTGTTTGTTCCATTATATCCTGTCTGCTCAGAGCCATTGTCTGCTGTCACAGTGTTTACCCTTTTGTCTGTAAAGGTGGAAACAGCTTTTAGTGGCCCCTCATCTTCTAAACATTTTTCCATTAAATACACAATTATCTACACACTCATACACTTGCAAACCAGTATCCTGTTGACACATGCTGCTCATATGTAGCCATGTGTGCCTCTGAACACTTATGTAATATTGAAGAAAAAATGTAAAAACTGTCTTTGTTTGGTATGTATGTACTGTGCTCTGTATGACTAATGATTAATGTCAGTTTGTATTTATATATACATTTTTGTGTGCTTTACAGGGCTGTTCCCAAGTTTATGAAGCGGATCAAGGTTCGAGACTATAAAGACAGGAGTGTGTTTGGTGTTCCACTGCAGGTGATAGTTCAAAGGAGCGGACAACCCCTGCCTCAGAGTATTCAGCAAGCCATGCGTTACCTGCGGAGCCAATGCCTCGACCAGGTGAGAGATGACAGACGTGCACAGATGCAAGTACGCACATGTCCAAACATATGCTTCAAAGTTTACAGAAGATTTCACAAACACGTCATAACATACCTAACTTTGGTTTGTTCAGTGGTATATTCAGTCCTCTATAGAAAAACAACAATCTAAATCTGCCAAGAGAAAAAAAAATTGAAAATGTCTGGTCAGGGTCATAACCTAAATGATCCCTATTTGAACAGCTGTTTAGTTGCATGTTCCCTGTTGTGTTGCTACATGCAACAAGGCCATATTTAATCGCAAGACATCTGTTGTTTGCACGTAGCAAAATATGCCTGAATGTCCTGGTTCCATATATCCACTAGTTACATATTACCAGTTAGCCACATGGTTGAAATTCCATTCCAAAGGTGTTTATGAGAAAGCAAGTGATCTATGGACTCTCTCTCTCTCTCTCTCTCTCTCTCTCGCTCTCGTTCTCTCTCTCGTTCTCTCGCTCTCGTTCTCTCGCTCTCTCGCTCTCTATGTACATAATAGTTAGAATTTTAGACATTTCCAGGCTTCATAACTGGGTTATGTAAGAAGCGGTAGGGAGTTTTCCTAGAGATGTCTTACCTGTATTAGGAAAACTCACGGTCACAGTGGTAATCCATCTGTTTAGCTGTCAGTTTGATAAAGTGAATAAGGGAAGATAATTTAAAATGCCTGCATTTGAAGACATTTTGCATTTCAGTAGCAACTTCAAAACATATTTAGGTGTAATTGCAAGGTGGTTTATACTAAATGTCTAACCGTCTTTCTTTACAGGTGGGGTTGTTTAGGAAATCAGGGGTGAAGTCACGTATCCAAGCCCTTCGCCAAATGAACGAATCATGTGGTGCTGGTGGGGGCGGAGTCAACTATGAGGGCCAGTCAGCTTATGACGTGGCCGACATGCTAAAGCAGTATTTCCGAGACCTTCCAGAGCCTCTGCTTACCAGCAAACTGTCTGATACCTTTCTGCAAATATATCAATGTAAGAACTTGCATAGAATATTTTTTTTGTAAAAGACCACACACTTGCACAGACATGTGCCTGTACAAAATATACTCGCAAACATTGATATCTTGGCTTTTGAAACAAGAACTCAAACATTAAAAGAGCAAGGTATTTCATAACCAGAACTCACAACTGCACAATGACTGTACTATACTGTAGATGCTTGTTCTTGGATGGGTGAAGAAATCTAAACAAGTTCAGGAAATAGCTGTCAAATGTCACATATAAATCAGAATGTGAATCAGTGCCAGCACCAAGTTGTAACTCACAAGCGGTCTAGTGTGTACTTACCACAGCTATTTCACAGCACACAAACGCTCTAATATGCGCGTGTGTGTGTGTGTGTGTGTGTGTGTGTGTGTGTGTGCTCACCTCAAATATCAGGATCTTGAACAACTCCAAACACGTACATCATTCTGGTAAACCATCCATAAATTAGTCTGTAGATGATGCCAAGGTACATTCATTTGAAAATGTGTCTGGTTTGGAGCCAGAACAATTTTCCATTAATTTATTTAATTTTATAGTTATCAATGTTTCATTTAGAAAATGTAACAAGAATATAATACAATTTTATAGACTTCTCTAATGTGATTTACAAGGTTTGTCGGCCATGTGTCAAAAATTCATTATTATTATTTCATTTGTAGTGAACTGAACATGATATTATATTGATACTGTGGTATTATGGCATATTGTTCTTGCTTGGACAGGCTCACAATAAGCAGCATTATAACGGCAGTCTTTCAGAAAAATAGCTTGATTAAAGTGGTCTGGTTACCCCAACCAAAATTACGAAGAAAACAACCAGCACAAATATGTCCTCTCAAAGACTATAGTTGACCCCAACCACAAGAGAGGTCTCAATCCCACACAGAAAAGCAAGGGTTTATGTGTGCCTGTTTTGTGTTCACACAGGGTCTTTCATTCCCAAGGGTGAAAATAACAGACATCATCTGACAAACACTCACACACAATTCCATACATGACATTTCAGTTGACATCACTCCGTCCTATGCTGTTCAAAAGCCGCTTTTTTTTTTTCAGTGGCATATTACAACACGTTGCAGATATGCTGAATATAGAGACTGTGTGATTTGAGTGTGCTAGATTCTTCTGTCAGTCTAGTTGGTTTATACTGTTGATTTCTGAAGTTTGAACACTCCTCCCTGATCTGGACTAACTCCCTTCCTTCCTTCCTTCTCCGAATGACATAATGAAAAAGTTGTGTTGTGGGTGTGTATTTATTGTATTAACTTATTATATATTTTAGATTAAAATATAAATATAAAAAAAGATGTACAAAATAATGTATTTAATATATAATTTATATATATATGTATTAATTATATATATATATATATATATATATATATATATATATATATATATATATATATATATATATATATATATATATATATATATATATATATATATATATATATATATATATATATATATATATATATATATATATACAAATATAAAATACTTTTGAATTAAATGTAAAAAATATAGACATACATAATATAAAATGTAAAAATATACCACTAGTAATACTGTTTTAGACATGGTTTATCATGATTTTTGTCATGTTTTGGATATTTGCTTGGAATGCAAAGAATATCATGAACATATCTGTATCATAGGTGTATCATAGGCCCTGTTTACACCTGGTATTAAGATGCAATTTGGTCGATCGGATCACAAGTAGACGAGTGAGACACATTCCCGTTTCCACCTGGTGTTTTAATCTGTCTCTTTTGTCCACTTTCTGTCCTGATTTTTTCAAGGGGAAGGTCTATGGAGGGGCTTTTTCAAATCTTTTGATCTAATGGATGAAATAAGCTCATGCAATTTACATATGAAAGTGCCTGGAGATGACTTTTGTTTCCCATAATGTTTACACATCAGTAGGCGGTCTTTTGTGGCTGTTCGAATGCATTTGACCACATGAGCGTTTACACTACAAAAGCAATCCAGTCTAATGAGCTTTCAACTACCTCTGGAAGTGGTCAAAAGAGGACAAACTCAAAACGTTTTAGACCCTGTTTACGCTTGTATTTAGCATCATCCACTTGTGATCCGATCGACCAAAACGCATCATAATACAAGGTGTAAACAGGGCCTTATTCCTCATACAGTGTGTTCGGAGTAAACTAATGAAACAACTCTGTCGGTTTCAGATGTTCCCAAAGAGCAGCGTCTGCAGGCAGTGAGGGCCGCCGTGTTGCTTTTACCGGACGAGAACCGCGAGGCCCTGCAGACTTTGTTGTGCTTCCTGAGTGATGTAACAGCCAGCGTGGGTGAAAACCAGATGACCTGCACTAACCTGGCCGTGTGTTTGGCACCCTCTCTCTTCCACCTCAACACACTGCGGAGAGAGAGCTCCTCACCCAGGTGCGTGTGCATTCAGTGTTAACAGACTTCACATAGATCTCCTCATCTTTTTAATTGCAAACTTCCATCATATTTGGCATACGACTATTTCAAACCCTTAAACCATGCAATTATATCTTGCTTGAATAACCGCCCTACAAAAACAGGAAACTAGAGAAGAATAGGTTAAAAAAAAGAGAGATGACTTGCATAAGGCTTTGAATGCCTGCTGCACTTAAAAATGTAGCATTCCATTTTAGCTGTCATGCCGAGATTAGATAAGTGCTTGCATCAAACATCATTTTTACTTTATCCGTTTAGCCCTTTTAATATGTTTTCCTTATCACAGGGTCATGAACAGAAAGAACACCTTGGGAAAACCAGACCAAAGGGACTTGAACGAGAACCTGGCGGCCACACATGGCTTAGCACATATGATACAGGAGTGCAGAAAACTCTTCCTGGTGAGCATGACTTTATCTCTGAGTGCATTTGTCCAACATAAACACACAAACACAAAAAAGCAGACAAAACTTTCATCTCTCACGCACATCAATGTTATCAAAGCCGTGTCCGTAACAGTTTAAAACTGGTGGTCTTATCACTCTGCACCAGATGTGTCTCTGTCATATGCTGCTCAGGTACAAAGACAAATGCACGCTCACGCTACAGCATGTCAACACATCTGCTACCTTACCAGTAACCAAAAACCCCTGAATTTATTTAAGTTTAGATTTATGCAGTTGTTACGCAAATGACCAATCCCTTAATTGCCCATACAAATACTGATAGGATTCACATGCTATTATGTGAATAAATAATATATATAATATATATATATATATATATATATATATATATATATATATATATATATATATATATATATATATATATATATATGTATTCACATACATAATAGCATGTGTATCATATCCATAAACTGCAGTACATTTTAATATATAATATAGTGCTGTTAGATCGATTAAGCGCGATTTAATCGCATCCAAAATAAACGCTTGTGTTTACATAATATATTTGTGTGCTGTCTATAATTATGTATATATAAATACACACTCATTCATGTATATATTTATGAAATATTTGCATGTGTGTGTGTGTGTGTGTGTGTATATATATATATATATATATATATATATATATATATATATATATATATAAATATAACATTTTCTTAAATACATGCATATGTGTATTTTTAATATATACACTGTACACACACATGTATTATGTAAACACAAACTTTTATTTTGGATGTGATTAATCGCGATTAATCGATTTGAAAGCACTAAAAATATAATATATTATAATATATAATATAAAAGACAATTCAATTCAGTGAAAATTTTTCCTTGCAGTGGGAATTTGAAGACATAATGTTTGAGTGGGAAAACTTTAAGTAAATAAAAAGCTAACCTCTGGCCATAATTTTATCACATATTAACTGCAGGTTTGTCTCAAATATTTTTGCAACGTATACACATAGACAGACACACACTTTCCCTTTTAGTATCTATTCAGAGGTCAGGAAGGAAGTTCTTAACTGGATAAGTGTAAAATAATGAAAGTCAGAAAAGGTTGAAAAACAGAAGAAATTCAATTTTGCGTCTGTCTGAAATGAAGTCCACAAAGCAGCATTGTCTTGTAATGTTCACATACACACTTGCACAATTGTTAAACCATGTGCCACTGCTTTCCCTGAGCAGATCATAACAAACTATTATTAGATTAAGCTGATTATGTGGAGCCATTAACATAAGAAAATAACTCAATTTACGGCAATTAGCAAAAGTTATTTTCCTCTTAATGGGCTATTTATAGAGAGCGGATAATTCAGAATGAGTAACAGAAAGATAGCATCTTGTATTAAAGGTCTTCCGCCCCTAAATCTGATGAGGAAAGTCTGGTCGCGCTGTATCCATCAGAGTAATGCTTTTTGCTGTACGCAGATAACAAGTTTATCTCAACAAACGCTGGAAAGGGGCAAGAATCATGACATGATAAACATCATCAGTCAGGCAGGAAAAGGACAGAGAGCAGGACAGGACACGCACAAAAACACTCACAGTGGATAAGGGCAGAACGCTGGACAAGACACACACACAAACAGGATGAGCCACTTCCAGTTACAAATGAATCACTTTTGTCACTTCTCTTCCCTTCACATTCATTTCACTCACACCAAGAGTTTTAATGTTCTGATTTAGTATAATAGGTAGCCATGATTTAAACATCTTTAAGTATTTGAGGCCGACAAAACTAGTATACTACATGAAAAAAATAAAAAATAAATAAATTATATATATATATATATATATATATATATATATATAGTACATTTTACAAGAAAATATGTAACTTTATTTTAAGGTGACAGTTACATGTACTTACTATAGTAATAACAGTAAATTATGCATAATTACAAGTAACAAACCCTAAACCAAACTATAACCCTAACCGTAACTCTAAGTACATGTATTTAATTGGTATTACTCAGTATTTATTTAAGTACAATGTAACTGTCACCTTAAAATAAAGTGTAGCCGAAAATATTGAAAATTTCACATTTAATTAAATGTGTTACTTCCTGCTTCTTAGAAATTGCAAGCACATTTCACAAACAATTACAAAGTAAAAATTGTTTCTACACCAACTTTTTTTCACTGTACAATCATATTATCATGATTTGTCATGGGTAATGTAATATTGAGCTTACAATGTTCACTCTCTGCTGGTTGCTCCCATAGGAGAAGCTAATGCTAATGTCAATTTGCATGTTATGAACTAGTCACAAGTGTCTGCTTTAATTAATCTTGTTCTCTAAAGGTCCCTGCTGAAAAGACTAGCTTGTATATGTTGTGTTTTGTAAAAACAATCCTAAAATGGATTGCTGACCTTCGGACCTTTGACTAACTTAACTAGCAAGATGTGTTTCATCATAAAGATTGATCTCAGATTTGCTGCTGAATATTATGGATATGGACATCAAACCAACTTGTACCAGCATGAATAAGTGATTTATTAGTTTATTAATACCTTGTTTTTTGTTTTTGTTTTTCAGATCCCAGAAGAGATGTCACGCTGTAGGAACTCTTACGTGGAGCAGGGCCTGAGTCCCATGCGGATGGAGGTGTTGGTGGAAGACTGTGGTTCCGGTAGCTACCAAAGTCTGCTCAAAGACAGTATTGATGCCCTTCTTAAAGAAGCGAAAGACAAATTCAAAGGTTATGACAGCTGCTCGACTCCTGAGAACGCTGAACTCGCATATAAGAAGGTAAGGGAACTGTATAAATACACATCCTATTCACTTGGACACTATTTCCCATTTGATGTGCAATCTCTCTTCCTTCCGTTGCTAAGTTTCTTGCTTGCGCCTAATGGAAAAGCTGTGTCTTTTTCCCTTACATCACTTTTTTTTCATGTGAAAGTGTCTTTTCCCAGCTCTGTTTTGGCCTAGAGCCCACCATGACATCAGTTTGTTCTAGCCCTTCACACCTACCAAATCACACTTGTGTTCATCAGAGTTCACTGAGCTTGTCCTTGGACAGTATTTCATGTACCCTTAAAGCAGGAGTGTCCAATCCTGCTCCTGGAGGATCACTAACCTACAGAGTTTAGCTCAAATCCTAATTAAACACATCTTAACCAGTTAATCAAGATCTTCAGGATTAATAGAAACTTCCAGGCAAGTGTGTTGGGACAGGTTGGAGCTAAATTCTGCAGGACATTGACTCTCCAGGAGCAAGATTGGACATCTTCGCCATGAAGCAGTACAGAATCCTCTGAGCTACCCATAAAATTGAACATCTTCTTGGATGAAATCACAACTAGGACCTCATGCTTGTCAAGTACTGAGATTATTGTGCTAGAACCGTTAATGACCGTTGCATCATCATCTTTCACGACAGGTTCAGGATGGGTCATCTTTACGGCAGTGGAAAGTATGCGTGGACGTGCCTGCGCCAGCTGAAGACGTCTTGCAGCGGATTCTGCGGGAGCAGGAACACTGGGACGAGGACCTGTTAGAGTGCAGGACTGTGGAAACACTAGATCATAACACAGAAGTCTACCAGTACGTCAGGAACTCCATGGCGCCCCATCCACCAAGAGACCACGTGGTGCTCAGGTGATTAGAAACAAAGTCTTCTTACCTAAAGTTTTTCATGCTACAATTCTACTTTAAATTCGATTTAGAAGATTTATTTTGGGCTCATAAAAATCCTAAGCATTTTTTTGTTTTGTTTCAGGTCGTGGGTGACCGACTTGCCCAAGGGAGTGTGTGCGTTGGTGTGTGTGTCGGTGGATCATGAGAGTGCAGCGGTGCTGGGTGTTCGTGCTAACGTTCTGACCTCCCGCTATTACGTCGAACCCTGCGGACCCAACAAGAGCCGTCTCACACACATATCCAGAATAGACTCCAGGTAAGAGCTGCACAGGAATCGCAATATCTTCTCAGAACAAATATATTCTATATTTACTTTTTTATTTAACATTTTAGCTCCATTTTAATTACCCATTTAATTATTAGGACAAGGTAGATTTTTTTGTGATTCCTAACACTTTTTTTATAATAATTATTATTATGTATTTATTTAATTATATTTATTATATTATATTAGTAATAATGAAATATTTATTTTTATAATTATTAGATTTTTATTTTTAATGTGTGTTATAATTACATAATTAAAAATAAAAGTGTTGATGTAAGGATTTAAGTTAAATATTTAAATTGTGTATATATATATATATATATATATATATATATATAGTAAGTAACTATTATTATAAATGTATTTATTTAATTAGTTGTATTATATTATTAATAATTTAATATTTATAATAATTTGATTTTTATTTTTGATAAAAATCTAATAATTATGTAATATAATTATGTATATAAAATATTTTAAATATTATATATTTATAATATATATTATTTTTATTTTATGTTTAAATAAACATGAAAAACATTATTTTTAAATTAGATATGTATTTATTTATTGTTGTAATTATTTAATAAAATAAAAATAATACAAATTTGTATGTTTTATATTATATTATTACATATTTAATACTGAATACAAAAATGTGTATATATATATATTTAAAAATGTATATTTCTTTCAAATATTTGAATTAAATATAATGACGTATGAATGTCTTCATCACTCACATACTTTTTTCTGTGATTTTAGGGTCGTTGCCCTGAATGGTACAATAAGCTGTATGGTCACCTGTGTGCTGCAGAGGTGGTGAGGATACGAGACTCCTTCACCTGCCTGGACAAATGAACACACACACACCTGGTGTGCACTGTGACGTTTCATTTCACCTCTCAACGAACTCACATTAGAGAGGAAGATGATCTGAGTCTTTAGATGATACGGACTGACAACTGTGCCGAAAACAACAAGCTACATAGGTCAAAGGTATTGCCATTTGGATTGCCATCAAATGACACGCCTGAAAGACTGGAAATAGGTGTTTCCTGCTGCTATGACATCATCCTTGACGTCACAACGGTTGACCTTGTTACTGAATATGTCATAGGGTGACTACATGAAATTGGAGGTGCTTTTGCTTCTGAGAAGCAAGTATGTGTGTGTGTGTGTGTGTGTGTGTGTGTGTGTGTGTGTGTGTGTGTGTGTGTGTGTGTGTGTGTGTGTGTGTGTGTGTGTGTGTGTGTGTGTGTGTGTGTGTGTGTGTATTTTTGAATGACTGTGGAAGTGAGCATATGTATAGTGTGTCTGATGTTTTGTGTGTGTATTGACAAATGAGACATATTCCATGCACTGGCACCCGCTGCAACACAGTGTTTATACCCATTCATGTGTGCATCACTGTTACATAGTATCTGCAAAGCTGTGTACAGTGCTTTCCTTATAGAGAATGGATGGATGGATGGATGGACATGACGTGTTTGTCTATAGACAAGACAGAAGGTGGTGGCTGGCACACCTTTGAAAGGAAGACAGAAAATGTGTGATAGAGGAAAAGACTAGTGTATGTAGACACTTAAACAGCACAGAGGGTTCCAACAGCACCAAAACCAAAGCTGAGACCAATATACAGATGGACCAATTCTTCAGGATTCCACACAGGACTGTGTGCACATAAATACAGTTAATACACCCCAAGGCCTGTGATTGATCGAGATCAGTGCTGCAAACCAATAAAATTCATGTGAGCTCAACGGTCTTGAAAGGATAACTGATAGAATAGGAAAAGCTTTTTGTTTGGGTTGGATGTTCAGGTTTGATTATAGGGGCTACCAAGCCAGCAATTTTGTCAGAGGATGATAGAGAATGTATGAGGAGAAGTGATGTATGTTTGTTTGTCAGTGTTAACCAGAAATGAAGTAAAAGTCTAAAATAGTAACAAAGCTTGCATTTACACTTAAATATAACCAGGCCTGCTGTCACACAGCAGATCAGAGCAGGAGTGCTGGAATCACCCAACAGAGTTCTTTCTGATGTGATGGTTCGGATGAGTCCAGTATTCCTATTGAAGTGCTTTATGACTGTCAGTCCTGGGTTTGACGTCTTGATTTATTACTACTTACGTGCCTGTCCACGGCGATGTACCGTAAACGTGTATAAATTAAATGTATGCTGCCAAACCGAGAATAACGCATGACAATGACAGTTAATTTAAACTTCTCTGTATTTATATCACTCATATCGTGTTTTTGTATGTATCTTATTTTATTGTAAATGTTACACTCTAAGTTACAGAAATGAGAAAAAGTTGTTTATCTTTTTTATTATTAATGTTATTTCTGTACAGATTAATCATGGTCAAAATGCACTATTAAATGTATTAAAACAGCATGAATGGCTTCCATCTATCATGTGTCTGTGTTTACCTGATTGATGATCGAGTTTCATTTTTGATAGTGTTCAGCACTCTTCTTCACCTAAAAGAATAATAATAAAAAAAAAAAATAAACTGGCCAAGGTATTCGAAAGCATGTGAGGTCCTATACTTGTGATGTACAGTATTTAAAATGTTTTGATTGTCATAATTTACATAAAAAAATATATAATAAACAAATGCACTTAAGGGGTGCACTATTTCATGCATTCTGACTTATTTACACTGTTAGAGTTGGATTGTCATGATGAACATTTGGACGTATGACGGAGTATTTCTGTTCCAAATACACTCCTTCAGGATTCAAACGAGTTTCGGAAAGATTTTTTGTTTTTTTCGTTTTTTTTTCTCGGAGTATGGCCCTGTATGACATCATAAAGGCATAATTCCTTGTATGGGAACTTCTCCCTGATGAGCACGCGCATGTCAACCAAACTAACTAAAGGGGGGTTGTGAGGGAAAGATATTCTTTTTCGGCTTCCCAAATAACCCAGCATTAAGGAAACAGTGGATGCAGTTTGTTTTTTTCCCGGAGCAGGGGCTCTGCAAGTGTGTTTATTTGTTCCCGGTCACGATTCGAAACCACAGGTGGTGAATGAAGCCGCATCAAATGTCTGTGTTTTGTTGGCAATCGGCACGTAAGTGCATATAAATGCAAACAACATGAACGTATAGCGAATGCCGTGATGTTTTTCATGTGTGTGTGCTCTCGTGTCTCTTTTGCTCCGCTCACTGCACGCCTGCACAAGCTCGGCTGTTTTCAGAAAGAATTGGTACGGCGTATCTGTCTTGTATAAATATGATAAAACTAAAGACTCTTCTGAGATATGAAGGATACACTACTACTCTATAGGTACTCAAGATTAACATGAGAATGGCAGAAACTGTGTGTGTCATGTACCCTTTAAATGCAGTGAACTGAAAATGTAATGCCAATACTGACTTTGAGTATAATTATTTAAACTGTTTTTGTTATTGTTTTTTAATGGTACAGCGCAGTCATGGGTTTTAAGTATTTTGTGATTGATTCATTTAAATTATTTGAAAATGATGATAATTGACATCCCTAATAACAGGTAACACATTAGTTTAGGGTCCAATTCTCACTATTAACTATTTGCATATTACCAGGAAATTGGCTGTTTATTAGTACATATAAAGCACATATTAATGCCTTATTTTGCATGACCATATTCTACATCCCTTAATCCTACCAAATAAACTTCAACTGCCACTAACTATTAATAAGTAATTAGGAGTTTATTGAGGCAAATGTCGTAGTTAATAGTTAATACTGAGAAATGGACCCTGAAGTGTGACCACATCTATTACTAATAACTTTACTAAAGCCAACATATTTTAAATGTCAATGTTTGAGAAGATCTTTGTCTCAAGGGAGTGAAACAGCTGTGTGGCTGGTGATCTCAGCATCTGCTTACATAATGCATATATACCGCTCAAACAAAGAAGGAATTGTCATTGCAAAGCCTGCAAGCCAAGCCAGACTCATACCACCCAGAGAAATCCGTCACCTTTACACCCTTAACACTTCCAGAAATCTGATTTCCAAGAAAGGTAAATAGGCTAACCCCCCTTATGGAGTCACATTTATGAACCAATCCAACAGAAAAAAAAAAAGTTAGTGTTTTTCTGGGAACTGAAAAACAAGCCAGCAAAGGACAGATAAGATACGAGCGTTAAAGTTGGGATGGATGTATGAGAGAGAGCGAGCGAGCAAGCGAGAGAAGAACATTCCAGAGTTTTCCCTATTTCTTATGAGAATGAGCTAGAGGAGAGTTCCCACATTGATAAATGATAGTGTGTTAATGTGTAAGAGGGAAAACAGGACAACAAATTCCTCCAGATTGTACACATAGTTTGCCACATGTGAGCTGTCTGACAGGACAACTATATAGAACAAAGGCAATAATATGGACAATGAATGTTATTTATATTTATTTGATCAATTTATTTTATTTATTTTTTTCTCTGTGCTTAATGAAGTAGCACTTGGGTCACCCGATTTTGTTAAGACAGACATGTTCCTGGATCAATATATTTTGTTGATGGAACAACATTTTTGTCTAAAACTGTAATCCTAACCCTACCCATAACTTATCCCTAAAATCAAAGGGAACTAATCTGTAAACACATATGTAGAAGCACCTAACCCTGGTTTTAATGGTGCAGTATGTAGTATTTATGATTATCTATTAACAGAAATGCAAAATAATATACATAACTATGTTTTCAGTGTTGTATTCTTATATATGAACCATTATATATAAAATTAACCGTTGTTTTTATTATCTTAGAATGAGCCATTTCTATCTCCATACACCGCGGGTCCTCTTACAGTGAAGTCACAATTTTACGCCATCACGTTTCTACAGTAGCCCTAAACGGACAAACCTCTCTACAGAGCGCGAGCTACTGGCTGCTGTCTCAGACGACATCATCTTTGTCCTGTGTTGGCCACCGTAACTTCTCTATGTGCTTCGAAAGGGAGGTTTGAGCGGTGGGATGTTGCAATTCTCAACCTCACCGCTAGATGCCGCTAAAATTTACACAGTGCACCTTTAAGCCTAAACTTGACATAAACTATAAACTTGTCCCTCAAATCTGATTGGTGATTGAAATGTTGATCGTGTACTTGGTAAAATCACATTCACCACAGCGGTCGAGCTAGTGTATCAATATTCCTTAAATATCAGCAGTTTTCATGAATTATTAAACAATTGTTTAAAATAACATGATGTATTGTTAGGCATTATGAATGCAATACGAGGAGAATAGCCTAGCCTAACGTGTATAATGTTTTACAAACACATGCTTATATCTTTATTTTTTAGTTCAGTGTACTTCAGCTGAATCTTTTTGTAGTCAGTTTGACTTATGCAGGTGCTCATACTTTCAGAGAACTGTAAACCTGTAGTCAAATGTAACTAAACTTTGTCCATGTAACAATTCAACAAGGCAATTTATTCCTTAGCATATTTGTTAGACATTTAACAAGCAGTCGAACAGCAAATTGCATACTTGTTTCTCTCAGTCCAGGAACAATGAGTGATTAATCAACTTTTTTGGCTTGTTTTGACACGCGAGATACAGCAGTGAGAAACTATCCAGGATGTGGCTCATTGGTCTTCTGTCTCAGGGTGCGAGGAACTGGTGTTCGTTTGTGAGTGAACACTTCCACCTGTTGGTCATTATAAGACCTGCAGCACTCCGTTCACAGAAGTAGCAGATGTAGTTGACATCGGTCACTTTGTCCTTTGCTCTGGTCTTCTCTTACAATAACATTACTCGTGCTCTAGGTTTATAGAGGTATGGACTACCAAGTCTAGAACAAAACCACTGAAAACATGAACACCTTCTGCACTGCAAATACAGTATAAGCAAGACGAACAAACCCAGTGCGTCCGGTTTTCTCTGCTAAAAGTGCCCACAGGGTGGCAGCCTAATGACAGAATAAGACTAAAAGATAACCTCAAACCTTTTGGTTATCAATCAGAGGGCCAAATGATCTAAAATAAGAACAAGTATTACAATAAGATAAAACTACCAAAACATATATTTCTTAGAATTTTTTAAAGCAAATATCTTTCTAGTTATTCCAAGATATAACATTATTTTATTGGGTAGAAATTGTGATTGTTGGGGTTGGGCATTCAAAAATAGTGTTCTGATGATTATTGGATTATTTTCTTTTTAATCTTTAATACAAAGAAATACATACTCCCCCTCCTCAGTTTCCACCACAGGTAGTTAAAGGGTTAGCTCCTGCGTTGTGCCAAAAGGTAAGCCGGCATTCTGACGTATCGCTTCCAAAGCTGTATTTCCTGTCAACAATGTAGAACACTTACACAGACGAGAAGAGATTGTTGAATAAAGTCGTTATTTTGGGGGTTTTATGTGCACAAAAATTATTCTTGTCGCTTCATAAAATTAGGTTGAATTACTGGAGTCACATGGAATTTACTACCCTTCTGGGCCTTGAAAGTGGTCGTTGTGTTGCTGTCTTTGGAGGGTCCGAGAGCTCTCGGATTTCATCAAAAATACCTTAACTTGTGTTACGACGATGAATGATGGTCTTATGGGTTTGGAACGACATGAGGGTGAGTAATCAATGACAGAATTGTCATTTTTGGGTGAACTAACCCTTTAAAGCTTGTTGATCTTGAACTATGAACGATTTTTCATTTGCATGCAAAAAATGTACAAAAATGAACAGCGGTTTGAGGAAGAATCGTGCTCTGCTTTGGTTAACAAGATGCAATTAAAATGCCAGCCTCAGAGAGATAATCGACTACAAACAAATTGAAAACTTAAAAAACATTTTTTTTTTTTTTTTTTTTTAACCAATCCCAAAGCTTTATTTGTATTCACTTCATTTTAAATATACAGCTCTACTTTAGCAACCGTTCAGCTGGTATAGAAAGTCCAAGATGCATACACAGGATTGTGTGAAAGAGAGAAAAAAACCTTTTGGAATTATACTTTTACCAGGGGCTTCAAAGCACCCACCATTAACAATGTGTTACCAGCATCCTGTTACATAATCAGCAAATACATTCATCATATTAAATACCACAATCACCAGTGTTCCTTGGTGTTGAAATGTCCTCAGGAGACGTGTAAAATGTAAACTTGCAGATTACATTCAAGCATTTTTTTTTTCAAGTTTATGCATCATTCATCATTTATAATATCTAGATTTATACTTATAAAATAATTGGCAGTTGAAAAAGGCTGTCACGACAAAACTTCAACATTTTCAAAGAACAATTCCCTTTTGACGTTCCAACTTGACAGCCATAGTGAGCTGAAGAGGAGAATTCTGGGAAAAGGCTCAGGAAAACAAAAAGGCCTCCGATCCTTCACAACAGACCTCCGTGCAGTCTCTCCCTTTGCTACATTCATCCAAGAAGTCCTTATCAGAAAGTTCCCCATCCAGTGTCTGAATCTGCCCTTACCATTTAGTATAGGACCCTCATCCATTTTCATTCCAGTCTTCATACTCTCTGTGAAGTCCCTTTACCAGGAAGTGAAAAAGGGTCTCTTGCAGTGAAACGTCTGGGTAAAAGCATTGCCCAGTTGGACCACACGACCCTGGCCTCCTCCGCGGCTCCTCTCCACCACCACACGAGGCATCTGCACCAACTGGATGGGGCTCTTCCCATCTTTCAAAGCCTGGGTCAGGTTTAAGATCTATTTGAGAAGAACAGGCAAGTACAATTTTACACACAGCAGGGGTTTTATGCAGCTCTTAAAACACAATACTACTTCCTGATGAACTCCAACAGTTTGTTTTTAATCAGTTTGCCTAATACTATATACACTACTGTTCAATCATTCGTGTCAGTAAGAGATATTTTATATATATATATATATATATATATATATATATATATATATATATATATATATATATATATTTTTTTTTTTTTATTAACTTAATACTTTTATTAAGCAAGGGTGCATTCAATTATGAAAGCTTGTTTCTGGCACAAAAAGAAAAAAAATTAAAAAGGTAATTGCAAATTTTGACTTTTTTTCCCTCGCAATTCTAACCTTTTTCTGACTTTCTCAAGACTTTCTAAGTTATAAAGTCACAATTCTGAGGGAAAAAAAAAAATCTGTAGTTTCCCTCCAAGAATAGGACTTTATAACACACAATTGCACAATTCTGACTTACTTTATATCACGCAATTATGACTTGATATAATGTCAGAATTGCATGATATAAAGCAAGCCTTTATAACTCACAATTGCATGTTTATATTGCGCAATTCTGACTGACTTTATTTTACGCAATTCTGATTTTACATCGTGCAATTCTGACTTTATATCTCACAATTCTGACTGGCTATATCGCTCACAATCTGACATTATATCAAACCTTTATAACTCACAATTGCATGTTTATATTGCGCAATTCTGACTTTATAACGCGCAATTCTGACTGACTATATCGCGTAATTCTGACTGCCTTTATAATCGCGCAATTCTGACCTTATATCAAGCCTTTATAACTCACAATTGCATGTTTATATTGCACAATTCTGACTTTATAACGCAGACTGACTATATTGTACTGACTGCCTTTATATCGTGCAATTCTGACATTATATCAAGCCTTTATAACTCACAATTGCATGTTTATATTGCGCAATTCTGACTTTATAACGCGCAATTCTGACTGCCTTTATATCGTGCAATTCTGACATTATATCAAGCCTTTATAACTCACAATTGCATGTTTATATTGCGCAATTCTGACTGACTATATCGCGCAATTCTGACTGCCTTTATAATCGCGCAATTCTGACCTTATATCAAGCCTTTATAACTCACAATTGCATGTTTATATTGCGCAATTCTGACTTTATAACGCGCAATTCTGACTGCCTTTATAATCGCGCAATTCTGACCTTATATCAAGCCTTTATAACTCACAATTGCATGTTTATATTGCGCAATTCTGACTTTATAACGCGCAATTCTGACCTTATATCAAGCCTTTATAACTCACAATTACATGTTTATATTGCGCAATTCTGACTTTATAAAGCGTAATTCTGACTGCCTTTATAATCACGCAATTCTGACCTTATATCAAGCCTTTATAACTCACAATTACATGTTTATATTGCGCAATTCTGACTTTATAACGCGCAATTCTGACCTTATATCAAACCTTTATAACTCACAATTGCATGTTTATATTGCGCAATTCTGACTTTATAACGCGCAATTCTGACTGACTATATCGCGTAATTCTGACTGCCTTTATAATCGCGCAATTCTGACCTTATATCAAGCCTTTATAACTCACAACTGCATGTTTATATTGTGCAATTCTGACTTTATAACGCGCAATTCTGACTGACTTTATATTGTGCAATTCTGACATTATATCAAGCCTTTATAACTCACAATTACATGTTTATATTGCGCAATTCTGACCAACTTTATATCGCGCAATTCTGACTTTATATAGTGAAATTCTGACATTATATAGAGCCTTTATAACTCACAATTGCATGTTTATATCACACAATTCTGACTGACTATATCTCGCAATTCTGACTGACTGACTGTAACGCGCAATTCTGACCTTATAACGCTCAATTCTGACTTTAGAACGCTCAATTCTGACTTTATATCGGGCAATTCTGACCGACTTTATAATGTGCAATTCTGACTTTATATTGTGCAATTCTGACATTATATCAAGCCTTTATAATGCACAATTGCATGTTTATATTGCGCAATTCTGACTTTATAACGCATAAATTCTGACTGACTTTATATCGCGCAATTCTGACTTTATATAGTGAAATTCTGACATTATATCAAGCCTTTATAACTCACAATTGCATTTATATCGCGCAATTCCGACTGACTATATCTCGCAATTCTGACTGACTATAACGCCGCAATTCTGACATTATATAAAGCCTTTATAACTCACAATTGCATGTTTATATCACGCAATTCTGACTGACTATAACGCGCAATTCTGACCTTATAACGCTCAATTCTGACTTTATATCGGGCAATTCTGACCGGCTTTATAATGTGCAATTCTGACATTATATCAAGCCTTTATAACTCACAATTGCATGTTTATATCGCACAATTCTGACTTGCTTTATATAGTGAAATTCTGACTTACTTTATATACTTTATAATGAACAATTCTGACTTTATATCTCAACTATATTGTACGATATATCACAATCGTACAATCCGGACTGCAGAGAGGATTATTGGCGCCCCCCTGCCAGCCCTCCAGGACCTGTACTCTTCCAGAGTGAGGAAGAGGGCAGGTAAAATCATCACAGACTCCGCTCACCCTGGACACTTCCTGTTTGAACTGTTACCGTCAGGACGGCGACTCCGATCACTGGCCACTAGAACATCTAGGCACAGGAAGTTTCTTCCCACAGGCCATTTCCCTCTTGAACAGTTGAATACCCCCTCCCAACCCCAGCCGCCTTTAAGTGCAATACTTTGACTGTTTAGTGCAATATATTCTAAACTAGTGCAATATATTCTTAAATGTAACTGTGACCTGTATATGTGTAATATATATATATATATATATATATATACACATAACTGTGACTGTGAGATATGTATGTATGTATGTATGTATGTATGTATATATGTATATATGTATATATATATATATATATATATATATATATATATATATATATATATATATATATATATATATATATATATATATATATATATATATATATATATATATATATATATATATATATATATATATATATATATATATATATATACACACACACATACACTTATTTTATACTATTTTTCATATTTGTATATTTGTGTTCATGTTGTGTTGTATTGTATATGTGCACTGGAAGCTTCAGCACCAAGACAAATTCCTTGTGTGTACAAGCACACTTGGCAATAAAGCTCTTTCTGATTCTGATTCTGATTCTGAACTCTGAATTTATATCGTGCAATTCTGACATTATATCATGCCTTAAAAGTCACAATTGCACGTTTATATCACGCAATTCTGACATTATATCAAGCCTTTATAACTCACAATTGAGCGTTTATGTCTTGCTATTCTGACCTTTTTCTTTGGACAAGCTTCCATATTAAAATTGATCAAAAGTGACAGTAAAAACTTTACATTGTCAAATGTTTAAAATAAATGCTGGTCAAAGAATCCTGAAACAAAATGCATCAAGGTTATCACAAACATATTAAGCAGCACAACTGTTTTCAACATTGACAATGATAAATCTTTCATCAAATCAGCATATTAGAATGATTTCTGAAGGATCGCGTGACACTGAAGACTGGTGTAATCACAGGAATTAATTACATTTTAAAATTCACATAGATTTAAATTTTAATATTTCACAATACTACTTTATTTTAAATCAAATGAATGCAATTTTGGGGAGCATAATAGACTTTTCAAACCAACTTGACAAGAGACCACTGGACAAACTAAGTCTACATATTTGCAGAAACAAAAATCTTTTACTTGGCACTGCAAAATATGAGGTCTAAATTCAGGTCTACATCTCAGGCGTGATAGGCTGAAAATAGCTTGCTGAATGGGTTTATTAATATATGTTAGCTGTGAATTTTTCATTATGAAAAGCTCCAGATAAGGAGTGAGAATGAAACGTGAGGACAGAACTCTGGAATAGCAGAGAAAGCATAATGTAAAATAATCCCAAACAATAAAACTTACCTGTCCTCTCATAACAGACATCTGCTTCTCAAACATGGTTTTGTCAAACCCTTTATCCGTCTGAAAACACACGAGTGGTTCATGTGAAAACTCAGTTAAGATTATGCAGTAATAAGCCAGAATCTTAGTATAGAATAGAGTTAGATTGAGTAAGATTATACTGACATCATAGAAAACTGACTTACTGATGAGGTCAGGTCGCTTAGAGTAGCAATTTATCTAGACTTTCTTGGTTTTGTGAATTTTAGCTGGAATATTTTTAGCAGAGCCACTTAAAATGGGATGAATTCAGTGACGCAACTTCTTTAAGGGTTTTAGTGTGCTGACAGCATGCTAAGCTTCAATTTGCTAACAGAAACCGGACTGACAGCCTGCTAAAGCCCTGTCCAAGAAGCTGAGTCTCTAAATAAACTACAGCCATAGCAACACTTTTACAACAAATTCACTGCATTGAATGGTAAGAATACAGGAACATTAGATTTCCTACCTTGAACATCTCATAAAGGTCCTCACAGAGGTCCTGTACAAAGTTCATGTCAGAAATGCGTGAGAGCACAAGGTCTCTGGTCTCCTGGGAGAAGGGCACTTTGGCCTGAGGCAACCAAGCCCAGTGGAACGGATCTGCACCAAAACAAAGACCAATTATTTATTCTGTTAAGCATTCATTCAGTAACATCTGGACATACTAGACTGTATTTATGATTTTGAAATGAGCTTGGTAGACAATAAGTTGTGCATATATAGGACTCCAGTGTTGTTTAAAAGCTTTTTTTTTTTTTTTATTCTTTAGCAAGGACACATTAAATTGATTGAAAGTAACAGTAAATACAAAAGATTACCATTTTAAACTGTCTATTAAATCAAATAATCCTGAAAAAAATTATCATGGTTTACACAAAACCAATTTCAGCACAACTGTTTTCAATACTGATAATACGAAATGTTTCCTGAGCATATTATAATGAACTGTTATAACATATTATAATGAACTGAAAAAAAAATAATTCCTTACATGCTCTCCACTCATCAGGGTGTTTAAAAGGGAAGGCCAAACCATTATCTATAGCTGCAATCTTTATGGCCGAGTCTTTTGGGTCAGTCCATTCAGATTCCTGAAAAGAGACACATGGAAGAAAAACTCAGAATTTGTGTGGGGCTGAGAAACAATCATTACATCCACAATTTAACCCTTGCGACAGCTTAATCCAATAGAAAAATAGAAGGAACTTCACCAGAGTTGCTTTCACAGTACAGAATAAGTCTTGTATTTGACATGATGTGATGTTTAAAGAGTTTTACTTTGAATATGGGAGGAACTGTTTACACACACACACACATGCATTTGGCAGACGCTTTTATCCAAAGCGACTTACATTGTATTCAAGGTACACATTTTTTTATTTTTTGTCAGTTCTTGCTTTCCCTGGGAATCGAACCCATGACCTTGGCATTGCTAGCGCCACGCACTTATTGTTTGAGCTACAGGAAAGCTGTATATGGGGTGTAACATACACTCGTGTCATGATACGATACTATATAATACTATCGCAATACTTTAAGCCAAGAAAAAAAAAAGTTTTTTTTTTTTAATCATTATTTCTTCAAAAACATATGGTAAGAAGTTAACAAATGTACTGTTGCTTAAAATGCTAAATTTGGTATCACAGGATGGACTTAAAGGGATAGTTCACCAAAAAAATGAATATTCTGTCATCATTTACTCACTGTAAAATAGTTCCAAACCTGTATGAATTTCTTTTTTTTGCTGAACACAAAAGAACAAATTTTGAAGATTGTCGGTAACCAAGCAGTTGATGGGCCGCATTGACTTCCGTACAATTTTTTTTTCCATACTATGGGAGTCAATAGGGCCCATTTGGTTATCCATATTCTTCAAAATCTCATCTTTGTGCATTATAAATCTGTTCATCATATAAAGCGGTAGTGTCTCTTGGAGACTTGGATTAACCATACATACATGCATACATAGTCACAAGTTTGAGAACGGTAAGATTTTTAAAATATTTTAAAGTCTCTTCTGCTCACCAAGGGTGCATTTATGTTATTAAAAAATATTTTGTAAAGTTGAATTTTCAGCATCATTACTCCAGTCTTCAGTGTCACATGATCCTTCAGAAATCATTCTAATATGCTAATTTGCTGCTCAAGAAACATTTATGATTATTATCAATGTTGAAAGCAGTTGTGTAGCATGTTTTTTTTTAGCATTCTTTGATAAACGGCAAGTTCAAAAGAACAGTATTTATCTGAAATAGAAAGCTTTGTAACATTGTACTACTGTTCAAAAGTTTTGGGTTGGTACAATTTATTTATTTATTTTTATTTATAAAGTGACAGTATAGACATTTATAATGTTGCAAAAGCTTTATATTTCAGATAAATGCTGTTCTTTTGAACTTTCCATTCATTAAATAAAAAAATTAAATAATAATAATAATAATAATAATAATAATAATAATAATAATAATAATAATTGTACACAACTGTTTTTCAACAGCAAATCGGCATATTAGAATATTTCTGAAGGATCATGTGACTCTGAAGACTGGCATAATGATGCTGAAAATGGCAATATTATTGCAGTGATTATTATGTTTCTAGCATGTTATATGTTTGACAATAGTTCTTCTAGCCATAATTGATGGATTGTGTTAGTGTGTTAGTTTCAGTCAGAATATGAGTCTGATGCTGCTCCATTGGGCTGTGATTATGGGGCGTGTTTCAACCGAACCAGGAAAGGAAATGCCTCTGCACTCAATTGGATAGACCTACAACCAATCAGAGCAACGGAGTAAGTGACGAGCGATGCATAGTTGTCAACAGAACTCAACTGCACGCACACTGGAAGAAGTAGAAGAAAATGAGTGTAAACCACTGATCTATATAGAGATTGCTGGTGTTGTAAAAAGAATTTCAGGATACACAGGGTACTTACCAACATGATCATTTTTGAGAGAAATAGTAAAGGTGAATTAATATACAAACAAGTTCTCTGTTCAGGATTAGAACTAATTTAACCTAAGCGCTCTTTGGTGACGTGGATGATTACGTTGCGTTATCTGTCCATCATCGTATGAAACCCGCCCTGACAGTTTGATTGGTCCGAACAGCTCTGGTTCGAGCATAGTTGCTCCACAACGAATCAAGTTCAGACCGAACTGCCAACCTCAAATGTTGTGGACGGGGCTAAGTTCAGCTGGCATCCAGGAGCATGTAGCTTTTCACTTCTTAAACAACCATCATGGCCATATTCCAGGATGACAATGTCAAGATTCATCAAAAATGGTTGAATGGTGAAAGAATGGTTTGGAGGGCGCATGAAGAATAATTTTCACACATGAATTGACCTTAAATTAATGGTCTTTGGGATGTGCTGGAGTAAACTTTACAGAGTGCTTGACTCTTGCATTGTCAATACAAAATCTTGACCAAAAATGTATGCACCTCTTGATGGAAATAAATGTTGTGATTTTATTTCCATCAAAAGGTGCATACATTTTTGGTCAAGATCTTGTATGATTCTTCCCCTCCCAACCATTCATTCACAATTTGAGCCTGATGAATAGTCATCCTGGAGTACGACCATGATGTATCTTCCTACATGGTTGTTTAAGAAATAAAGCTACACACTCCATCAATTAGGGTTAGAAGAACTGTTGCAAAACAAATAGCATGCTAGAAACATAATCACTGCAATAATGATCCAATCATGTGTCCAATCCAACAGTGTATAAAGACACAATTAATTATTAAATATATTTTAGTATACTATACACACGGTCATTTGGCATATAAAAAAATAGGAATATGACACCCCTGCATTTCCATTACAGCAGGCACATGGTTCTCAGTCATGGCATTTTCTTTGAGCTGCCCAGCAGAGGAGCTCTATAAATATCCCCCAGCTCACCTTCTCTGTCAGCTCTCCATCGCCTGGCTTCTCATACTTGATCAACCAGTTATCGTTCCCTCTGTCTGAAGAAGCCAAAAGAGATATCAGATTTCCTTTTCAAAGGCTCAGTAAACAATTAGTATTTTTTAAACATTTTCTATACACACTTGTACTATGCAATATTTAATATGTTGTGCTCAAAGAAAAGACATTTGTATGGTGCAGGAAGTAGAAAAAGAGGAAATGAAGGATGTTGTCGCTGTGAAAAAGAAATGGCAACCAGTTCTCAAATACCATAGTAATAAAATCATAAAGCATAAATTAATACCCTCCAAAAAAAAATGTTTTCTTTTTTGACAGTAGTGCTTGATATCAAGTTACTCAATAGCATAGCTCTATTTTAGTAAAAATAACTCCAGTAACTATGAGATTAGGTGGAAACTATGGCTACCATGGTAAAGCTTTGCAAAGGAATACATTCAAAAACAATAGCTGATACCCAAAGGCATTACAATTCATACTATGAACTTGAACATCAGCATTGGGTACCTGTGTTTCTAATGACATAATCCAGCACCACCAGTCTCTCAAACTGAGACTGAAGCTGCTTCCTCATGTTCTCTGGAAGAGGCTCTGCCTCAAACTTCCTTAGCCAGTAGTCTGCTTCATGATAGCCCTCCACAAACAGCTGAAATGAGCCCACCTACACAAAAGAGAACAGCAAAAAGACATTGCTGAAAATCTTGCCCTCTGAGCTCTCAATTCTCTTCCATACATTCAAACATAACGTGTCAAGGCAGGTTTAATATCTAAAACGTTTGGTCACAAACATGTAAAAGTGAGAATGAGATTGAGATTTTAGAGCTATAGTGACATAGCAAAAAAATGATACTAAGCAATCGTATGGCTTCAGAAAATGTTGATTTAAGTGTAAAGTCATGCTTTTGTTGTATGGAAAAGAGCAGTGTGAACATTAACAAAATATTTCCTTTTGTGTCCCACACAAGAAAGTAAGTTTGGACAATTTTAATACCATGAAATATTCCTTTGAGAAAATTGGGATGGAATTACTATGAGGCGTTTCGTTACCTTTGGAGGAAGGCCAACTCTGTGAAACCGCCGTCCAACTTTGGGGACTTTCTCCAGTGCATATTTCTTACCACGGGATTTGGCACGGTCAATTGCACTATAGTGAAAAGTCTCGCATGCCAAATTTACAACCTTAAAAGAAAAGAAAAAATATTTCATTCTTAATTCCAAGATAAAAGCTTCATCTTAAGGCAAATTTAAACGTCTATATAATGCCCATCCTCACCTTAGTTTTGGGTACAATCCCCAAACCCAGTTTTTGGTCCACGAGTGAGGCAGCTGCCTCAGAGAGGTAGCCCTGGTTAGGAATGAGGCAGCCACGGCCAAAACAGCACGGGCAGCAGACTTTATGGAAATATTTGGTCCATTTAGGGTTTAAGTGACCATAAGGCTCCTCTGATTTTGGTTTAAATACACCAATGATTTTCTGAAGAAGAGAAGATAGAGAAATCAAGAAAAATCACATTTAACTAGATTTGAATGCAACTACTATGAATCATACTGTAAAAGGGGAAATGCTTTCAGAGCGAACGAATCCAAACTAATGACATTCATGCATAAATGTATGGGTTTAGTTAACAAGAGAGAGGTGATCATGCATACATGATCTAATGGTAAACACTCTAAGATGTGGCACGCAAACTGCACAATGATGTGACGTATGCATAGTGCTCATCAAAAACCAACTAAAAAAAACAAAGAGGTTCTAGGTGTTCTAATGGTGCTTTCATGCTTGTCTCGCTTGTCTCTCCCTGCTGGATTTTGTTCACACTCAGATCTGAACCAGTGCGTTTGTATTAAAGCAGCAGCCGTTTACCCATTGCATAATAAGACGATGCATGAGGAGGCAGCAAAATGCATAGCGTTGCTTACCTCACTTTTATATTTTGGTTTTTGAACCTTTGGTTTTGCTTTCAAAGTATTAGCACATAACAGCACTTGGGGTCTATCTGCTGCGAATGTAGGCTACTGCAAATGTTAACACGGGAGAGAACACGGGAGTCCATTTGTGCTGAAGGTGAGCAGAAAAGAGATATACATTCTCTCTGCTTGCATTGCATCAGTCACGCTTGTCAGGAAAGTGAGTGAACACATAAAGACACGGTTACATCAAATCAAATGTCATAAATAGCGGTTCACTTCTGTGATTTAGCAAGACTGTGTTTATACCAGCAGCGAACCGTCTTGGAGTTCACATGAACCCTACTCCAGACCAACCTTTTTATGTGAACTCTGGTATGGTGCGCGGGTGCACACCAGAGTTTCAAAAAAAGCGTTTAAAACATCCAAAACGAACCAAACTCGGGCGTAAATCGAACCCAGGTGCGCACCAAAAGAACTAGTGTGAAAGCACCCTAAGAAACACTTGTCAATTTTTTTTTCCATCTCTGATAGGAACCTATGGCAGGGCTCGACATTAAGCCTTTTCATGTGCTTGTCCTTTAGACAAGTAAATCGGTCATTCACTTGTCTGAGTAAAAAAAATATTTTTTTTTTTTTGTGTTGTAAATATAATTTATTCTTATTTATTCTCATTTTAAATTCTTAAATTTGATTAATAAATTAAGTTACAATAATAAGGCACAATAGGGCTGTTACCTATCAAATTAAATAATTTACACTGAAAAATTACAACTGACAAGTGTTAATGTCAAGCCCTGCTTATGGTCAATGAGAATGGCAAGAGCAGCTTCCAAATTAGTTCTCATTTTGCTGGATCTGTCTGCTGCTTTTGACACGGTTAACCACCAGATCGTCTTTGTCAACCCTCATGACAATTGGCATCTCAGGAATCGCATTCCAGTGGTTCAAGTCTTAAATCTCAGGTAGGTCCTTCAGGGTATCTAGGAGGGGTGAGGTTTCTAAGTCGCAACATCTAGCTTCTGGGGTGCCTCAGGCCTTAGTGTTTGGACCACTTCTCTTCTCTTCTCCATTTACATGACATCACTAGGATCTGTCACCCAAAAAAACATGGCTTTTCACCTCACTGCTACGCTGATGACACACAACTCTACCTCTCATTACAGCCGGATGACCCAAAGGTAGCTGCTCGCATCTCAGCCTGCCTGACAGACATTTCTTGCTGGATGGAGCACAATCACACTTCAACTTAACCTTGCCAAGACAGAACTGCTTGTGGTTTCGGCCAACCCAACACTTCATCATAACTTCTCCATTCAGCTAGGCTCATCAACTATAACTCCTTCCAGGCCAGCCAGGAACCTTAGAATTGACCTGCCCAGTACTGCAGATTTGCCTTATACAACATTTGGAAGATCAGGCCCTACTTATCGGAGCATGCTACCTAACTCCTTGTCCAAGCTCTTGTTCTATCCAGGCTGGAATATTGTAATGCTTTCTTGGCAGGCCTTCCAGCATGCACTGTCAAACCTCTGCAACCGATCCAGAATGCTGCAGCGAGAGTGGTCTTTAATGAACCGAAGGGAGCACGTCACACCTCTCTTCATCAATTTGCACTGGCTGCCAATAGCCGCTGGAATCAAATTCAAGGCACTGATGTTTGCCTACAGAACATTCACTGGCTCTGCACCCCTATACCTAAACTCACTACTTCATACTTCTATGTGCCCTCCAGAAGCTTGCGTTCTGCAAGTGAATGGCCATCCTAAAGAGGCACAAAATCACTTTCACTGACCTTTACCTTGACTGTTCCCTGCTGGTGGAACGACCTACCTAACTGCACCGTGAGTCAGACTACAATTTTCAAGAAACGGCTAAGAAATGGCTGCGGCATCTTTTTCACCAACACTTGACCCATTTAGACGAACACGTTCTATACACACTTGTACTACACGCTGTGTGTACTGTGCTAGACTAACTGGGCCTTGTCACAGCACTTACATATCGCTCTTTTGTTGATTCAACTGCTTCTATTGTTCTCATTTGTAAGTCGTTTTGGACAAATGCGTCGGCTAAATAATTAAATATAAATTTTCTTCTGTTATGGTGCTTAAACTGATTTTCTTAGGGACAATCTCAACACTTATTTAAAGACACATACCCCTTTAGGATCCTTGACAAAGTAGCTTCCGCTGGATCCTTGTGAGATGCGTTCAGGAAAAACGCCATTTTCTATCGCCTGCTCCGCTCTCTGGATAATCTCTCCAAACTCTGGGTCTTCTGGGAAATGGTTGAATTCTCCACTGCTATTACCTACATGCACACATACAAAGAGAGTCAAATGTACAGTGCAGCGAATATATTCTCTTGTATGCCTGCATTTATATGTAAATATGTCCCCTCATCTCAAAAGGCCACATAGCAGAACGTTTTGAGGAATGGTTTTCTTTTAATAATTTCCATCAGAGTGAAATTCCTGCTCAAGGCCATTTTTATCTGGAACAAAATTGAACCTACTCCTAGAAATCCAAGCTTCAAAGCTGAATCATTAGTGAGCATGCAATTTAGTCAAACACTTTTGCTCTGTCTGCAAACCAGCCTTCAAAAAGAAAAAAAAATTAAGAGCACTGGGCATTTCTGGAGTGCAAAATATATATATAAATAATAAATGTATATAGGCGTTAGAATGAAAGGTTCAATATAAAAGCGATTCATCTAAAAACCAGCAAATGCAATTTTTTCACGTGCTGTAGGTCTTGACAGCTTAAATATGGGTTGTCATCTACTTTGTAAAATTTGGCAAAAGATGTAGACCAAACAGAATCCAGAAATCACATTATGAAATGTTTTTCTCCAAAACATGTTGGAAACAATTATTTGCACCCTTTTATTAAATACTTTTTGCAACCTCCTTTTTCCAAGATAACAGCTCTGAGTTTTCTCCTATAAAGCCTGATGAGTTTGGAGAACACCTGACAAGAGATCAGAGACCATTCCTCCATACAGACTCTCTCCAGATCCTTCAGATTCACAGATCCATGTTGGTGCTTCTCTTCAGTTCACCCCACTCATTTTCTATATGGTTCAGGTCAGGGGACTGGGATGGCCATTGCAGATGCTTGGTTTTGTTCAGTGACCCATTTTTTGTTGTGATGTTGATGTTAGTTTTTGGATCACTGTCCTGTTAGAAGATCCAAACACGGCCCATTATAAGATTTCTAGCACAGGCCGTCAGGTTGATTTTGAATCTGTTGGTATTTGATCGAATCCATGATGCCATGTGTCTGAACAAGATGTCCAGGACCTCTGGCAGACAATTAGGCACCCAGCATTAAAGATACAGCAGGGTATTTAATTTTAAACTTGGGGTACTTTTTCCATCCCTGTGTGCACCAATCATATATTAAGTGTTTGCTGCCAAAAAAAAGCTATTTTTTTGTTTCATCTTTTGGTTTTGGTTTCTGTTTCATCAGGTCCTGGTCAATTTGTTCAGATACATGGCCTAATGGATTCGATCAAATACCAACAGAACAAAAAAAAAAAAAAAAAAAAAAAAAAAACCTGACAGCCTGTGCTAGAAATCATATAATAGGCCGTGTTTGGATCTTCCAACAGCAGGACAGTGATCCAAAAACAAACATCAAAATCAAAACAAAAATGTGTCACTGAGCACAAAATGAAGCTTCTGCCATGACCGCCCCAGTCCCCTGACCTGAACCCTATAGAAAATGAGTGGGGTGAACTGAAGAGAAGCACCAACATGGATCTGTGAATCTGAAGGATCTGGAGAGAGTCTGTATGGAGGAATGGTCTCTGATCTCTTGTCAGGTGTTCTCCAAACTCATCAGGCTTTATAGAAGAAAACTCAGAGCTGTTATCTTGGAAAAAGGAGGTTGCAAAAAGTATTTAATAAAAGGGGGCAAATTATTGTTCCCAACACGTTTTAGAGAAAAACATGCATTTCATATTGTGATTTCCCCACACTTTCAATTCTTTTACTTCAATGAAAGTTTAAGAATTTTGCTTTTTTTTTTTTTTTTTTAAAAAAAATAAAATCAAAAAGATTAATGCAGATTTATTTTTACAGCCATCTTTGAACATATTTAACAAGGGGCAAACACTTTATCTTACAATATGGAAGAAATGTCAGAACTTCCTAACAGATTTTTATTTTTTGTGCCACCACTGACTCAAATGGAAAATAAAAAAACTAAATTTTGAAGAACAAAATACAATTTTCTTGTAAAACATACTCCAATAAAATTTGTTTTTGTATTTGTTTTCTTATTCTACAGTGTACACATACTGAGTGCATATTAGTACTTTATAATGTAAATTGTATTTAAATAAATTGTACTTTTTTTGCAATTTCATTTTTTCCATTTCAAGCGCACCTAATGGCCATTTTGGACTGTGGATGAACCGAGCTATCAGTTTGAGTGTAAAGTACATTTGTGATACTCCAAACTTTTATTTAAAAAACAAAAAAATATATATTTATTTATATACAGTACTGTATAAAAGTCTTAAGCACATTAGTATTTTCACACAGAAAAAAATGGTTAAGTCAGTTATTTATATATTTTGCTGTGGTGTGTCAGTAGGAATTATTGATTTACAATTCCAAACATTCCTTTTTCCATTAATTGTAATAATCTAGTGAGATGGAGCCTGACAACAAAGCAAGTCACTTGGAAAATGACAGCATAATTCAGTGTAAACAAAGCCTAGCACACATACGCGGCATGATACATGTACCCATTGGTTTTATTTCACAATGGATTTGACCAAAACACTTCTTTTTTTTTTTTTTTTCCTAATAGAATTCACTACAATGAATGCATACACTGTAGTAAAACTAACACAAAGTGTTCTACATAGGCTCTAAAAATGAACATGCACACACTCAGTTGATGGCCAGGGTGAATAAGAGAGTCCATTAGACAGAGGCAGACAGAACCTCTCTGACGGCCATTAAACATTTAGAGGACAAGAACACTTTCCCTCTCTTGTACACAGACACACCCATACAAACACACCTCAGAAAACAAATCTGCACATCATCCATATCAATTACCAGAATAGCTTGAATTTTTAAAAGATTTCATATTAGGTACAATGTGTAATTGAGACATTTAATTAACATTCCATATTTGATCAAACTGATTTTGTAAGCATGCTGTGAGATGCGAGATCTTATTCACAAAAATCAAAAATGGCCAGTCAGAAAGATAAACTGAATAGCAGCCTGTAAGCGTCTAGTAAAAAAAATAAAACAAAACCTTGAAATGAATAACTACAAGCACAGATGTCTTTGTCATGCCGCCAAAATTGCATGATTTCAAAAAGACTAATTTTCCTACTTTCAAATATGCTTGCATCCAATCCACACATAACAGTAGAATCAACACAAAATAACCACCTTCAGGATGATACAAGAAATAATTAAGTTTCAGATCTAATATAAACAAATTTAAAGTCGGTATGAAATTAAAATTCACACCCCTTCCACAGGCTTGTCATCGTCCCACAGTGCATTCTGGTGTCTTCACTTCCCCAGGTAAATGTTGCACATGTACACAGCCGTCCACGTAGAAGAAAACAGGACCAGGGCCCTGTACCATGATGGTAGTTTAACAAACTCAGGGTTACAGGATTAGTTTCGAGTTGACAAAACCAAACCAATCTATTCATGCTTTGTTGGTCCCATGATGCTGATCATCAACTTTCTCTGTCAACTCAGGCTTTGGCCTTGAGTTTAGGAGTTTAGCTGTGACATCAGTAGTGAACAGCCAATCACATGCTCTGGATCAGTGAAACCGAGATTCATTTCTCTCTTCTGCAGAATATTACAGGATTGAAAAATATTAAGAATTGAAACAAATTTACACAGCAAGAAGAAAAGAGCCGTCTATGAAAGAGGACAAATCTTACTACGTCAATGCAAGTAAAAGTTATGAAGTTAGTTTAGTTGATTTATAGAGACAATTGAACATTCAAGCTCATATGTAGAATTATAGCTCTATTTATTGCTTTAAAACTTATTTGTACAACCTTTATATAGGTTATTTATATTAATTTTAACAAAGTGCATATTAATGATTAACTAAAATGATACGTGTAATTGATTAAGGGTATAATAAATTACATAAATTATATCTAAATCATTCCAAATTATTATTATTATTGTAAATAAGCATTGTTAAAAGCCAGATGCTTTAGTCTTTAAAAACCATTTGCTATGTAGTGACTTAAGTTGGAGCAGAAACTCTGGGATTGACTTTATTGCATTAGAGGTTTGTGACTTTGCTCACAGCTTATTGGTCCAATTTCAGTTTGAGATCTCTTATCCAAAACATAACCTGCAGGTTAGCCGTGGAGCGTAAGTTACTATGGAGATGAACACTGCTAAAAGCCAAACCACTTTCATGGTACCTAAAACCCAGGATTGGCACAAACTAAGCTTAAACATATCTGGCTAGCCAGCTAAACTGGCTTCATGGTATAGGCCCCTGGTGACCTTCTTCCACTGCAAAGGTCCAGTTCTGATGCTTGCATGCCCATTGTAGGCACTTTGGATGGCGGATGGGTCATCATAGGCACTCAGATTGGTCTGCGGCTACACAGCCCCATATGCAGCAGTGTTTTGTGTGACACATTCCTCCCATAACCATCATTAAAACTGTGACCTGTGCCACAGTAGACATTCTGTTGGCTCGGACCAGACGAGATCTTTGTTGCACAGTGCATCGATGAGCCTTGGGTGCCCAACACTTTGTCTCTCCTCGGACACTGTTGGTCTACAGTCTCACCACTGCTGACCGGGAGCAACCAACAAGCCTTGCTGTTTCAGAGACACTCTGACCCCAGCTGCTTTTTCATAACAATATGGCCCTTGTCAAAGTTGATTACGAGAACTTATTGTTTGCTTACCATCTAATCTCATTCACCGCTAGAGGCTGCCTATTCAAAACAAAAGGCGCAGCTTGATGACGCCAAGATGGAGCATGGAATCTTGGGAGTTTTTGTCTTCACCTCACAGCTGGTGGAAAGGAATCGGGACACGGGCAGAAATCATGTTCATGGGTGAGATTATTAACGTTACTGTAGTATGAAGCAGAGCAAGGCCGAGTGCTGTGGGAGCTGAACGAGGCTGCTGAAGCAAGTGCTAATGAGAGACGAGCACAACACGCGGCTCAACAGCAGCGGAACTTTTATTATGCCACAGTCGCCGCTTCCGCTTCTTCCGGTCAAGCGTATGTGGCGTAACGAAGTGCTGTTTTATCATAGATACATTTGAGTGAGTTTAAAATTTATGGTATAACATGCACTCGCTCTGCGGCTGCTATGAGACACTTGTTGCACACTGCAGTAAGCTAGATCGATATTAGAATATCATATTAATAAATGCTGGATGGCTTGTGTTGCTAAATTGCATGCAATTCATTTTAAAACACTGTAAATGAAAATGCTGTATTACTGCACAATAATTAATTTTCTGTCTTTAAATGTCTCCAAACAGTTGTTCCCTTGTCTAATAAAACATATATCTTAAAGCGTCTTTGGTGTTCCCATGGTTTCTACAAAATAAAAACAGAAAGCGAGGGTAACCAAGGTATGACGTCATTGATGGGCAACGCACAGACCTGGTTAAAATTGCTTATTTCCCAGATTTAAACATTATTGCATAATGCAAGTACACCAGTCAAAAGAATAACACTGTTCTAGTGGTGACTGGTCATATTGTTTTGGCACATCAGTGTACGTCACAATATGGAAGAAAAGATCTGACGCGACTTCAGTTTCATCGCAATGTGTTATGTGACCTTCTTTGGATGTAATCAATCATATTGATTGTGTAAATAAGAGTGTCTCATGTCTGGATGCATTTATATTTAATAACTATATGTAGTATCTGCACGCTTTGTTTTGCCAATAAAACAAAGAAAAATAAAATATAGCATATCACAGTGATGCAATTCTAATAATGCCTTAATTTAAACTAGGCAATGGAAATGCAACTCCTTTGAGAGTTTTTTTTTATTTATTTTTTTATTGAAGGCTCAGGTGTGGATCTCAAAGAGAAAGCAGAAAGTGTGTTTCTCTCTAGATTATCCACATTCAACTGAACCTGTTATTAATATGCAAGGAAACTTTATTGTGTCAATGCTATCCACAGCTGCTCAAATAATCTTGTGAGTACAGATGCACCTGGAAAGACGAAAACATATGCAGCCACAAACAGAAAGAGTCAGGCATGCGTATCAAGAGTTCTGTAGATATCCCAGCAGCTGCTGTGGTGTCACCTGTACATGTGTGCGCCAGGTTCAAAGAGCACGAAAGCTGAACTGTGGAGATGGTTGCATAACGGGCCGTGTTCTGAGATAAAGCAGATGGAGTAAACAGGCAGAACATAGCGCAAGACGTGTGGGCGTGAATTTAGAATATTTAGTGCGTTTAATATTCTTTTGCATTAAAACTTGTTCAATATGTGTAAGGGAGGAGGCAAAAAAAAAAAAAAACCTCCCCTCTCTCTGTTTGATTCAATTCCTTGCAAAGTTCCCCAAGGTATATTAGCTGTTTTTTGCAACACTGCACGCAAAAGAAACGGAACACGCGCGGTTGCTATGGAAACTAATGCAGACTGGTCCCGTGTGCATTCTTTGCCCGAATGAATTCAGATTATACAACAAAAATGACAAAAAAGGCTGTCATTTGAAAAAGAGGAGTGGCTATATTTAAATAAAGGCGTGGTCAGTAGTGTCATCTTTAATAACTAGTGTGAATTTTGCTTTGTTAAAAAGTAGTAACAGGAAAAAAAAGCAATGTTTTTGTAAACCTGAAATATCACACTGAAACAAATATACGTTTAATATTTATTTTGTTAGGACAGGAGAGCTAAACAAAAGGTGTCGAAGTGTGTGAAGACACCTCTAGCTTGAGCCCGTTTAATCAGATTATGAGCTGTAATATCCAGCTCATATATCTCACCTGGAGACGCCAGATTATCAGATGATGAGCTGTGTCTGTTCCTCCGCGTCCTTTTCTCTCTTCCAGCCCGAGGCGAGAGATTCCCGGCAGGTCCTGGCAACAGAAGCGCCTCTTCCCCCGAGCCGTCCGCTTCCAGCTCCGTCAGCACGCTTTCCGTCGAGTCCGAGATCCGGACCGCTGCCCCGGGGTTGAGTGAAAGTCCCAGTGACGGCAGCGGCCGGGTCTTTTCAAATAACACCGCGGGCACCTCCGACGTGAGAAAGTTCGTCTCCGGTGTTAAATCTCCGCCGCCTTTCTCCGGCTCGCCGTCGGTGGGATCGCATTCTGCCATCATCGCGGACTCCGGGTGTATTCTGTCTCTGTCCAGAGAAACTCAGACACCTCTCAAAAACCCCGCGTCATATCCGCGAGTCCGTTGATAAGAGTTTTTTTTTTCCTCTCTCTCTCTCTTTCTTTCCTTCCTTCCTTGAAGACGCGCTGATGCTTTCGACCGATTTACGTCCACATCACCCGGCCGTCACCATTACCTACTTCCTCTATTCTCAAGCATGCGCACTGCTTACCCGCACACTCGGACAATTTTTTTTTTAAAGGCGCAGTAATGCTTAAAGTGTCCATGAAATCAAAATGGCAAGGTCTTATTTTTTTATGGAATATTGCAGTATATATTATAAATTATTTATTCATACTATTAAAAAAAAAAAAAAAGTCATCTACCCTATAATCTTTAATCTTCTCTGAAGACCTGTTTACTGGCGCGAGGGCGGGACAACCTGTCACTCACGTGATCACAGCAATAGAGTGAAACTTTGTTCTTTATTTTCTCCATAGGGAAATTGATTTTTTTTACGATCAATTATAAACCTTTAAAGATAGCCTTACTGTGAGCCACAATGTTGTTAAAGGATTAGTTATCTTCAGAATTAAAAGTTCCTGATAATTTACTCACCCCCATGGCATCCAAGATGTTTATGTCTGTCTTTCTTCAGTCAAAAAGAAATTAAGGTTTTTGAGGAAAACATTCCAGGATTGTTCTCCATATAGTGGACTTCAACAGGAACCAACGGGTTGAAGGTCCAAAATGCAATCATTGCAGCTTCAAAGGGCTCTACACGATCCCAGCCGAGGAATAAGGGTCTTATCTAGCGAAATGATCGGTCATTTCTAAAAAAATAAATAAATAAAAATGTATATACTTTTTAACCACAAATGCTTGTCTTGAATGCACAAATGCACTAGCGCTGCAATCATGCGTGACGTGGGTGGAAGTATCGGAATATATATATATATATATATATATATATATATATATATATATATATATATATATATATATATATATATGACTGATCGTTTCACTAGATAATACCCTTATTCCTTGGCTGGGATCATGTAGAGCCCTTTGAAGCTCCATTGAAACTGAAATTTGGACCTTCAAACCGTTGGTTCTGTTGAAGTCCACTATATGGAGAAAAATTCTGGAATGTTTTCCTCAAAAACCTTAATTTCTTTTCGACTGAAGAAAGAAAGACATAAACATCTAGGATGACATGGGGGTGAATAAATTATCAGGAAGTTTTAAAGTGAACTAATCCTTTAACTGATAGCATTTGCTTCTGTTAAAGCCATCAGCCTGCACTACTTTTAACTTGGTTTTAAATTAATCGTTTACTGGAATTTATGGTGAAAAATTACATTAACCATGATGCTGTACAGAAAATTCCACCAATCAGAGTCAAAACAAGCTAAATGCACCCGCCCCGCCCACTCCCATGAAGAACTGCGAATGACATAATCAAGTCGGTCTCCATACACTAAAATATTTATATATTTTAATATTTATGCATATTTTGCAATAATATATCTCCTTTTATGTTCCACAGAAGAAAAAATGACACAGATCAACATGCAGGTAAGTAAATAATGACAAAGTAAAGAATCTTTTTGAATGAACTATCCCTGAAATAATACATTTTTGTCAAATGTAGTGCCAAATGTAATTTTTTGTGATGAAAATGAGGCTGAGGCATAGATGGTACAGTCCATTTTTTAGGGTCAATTCACCATGTGTGTGAAATTTCCTATGGGTTTAGTGGTTTTTGATTTATGAGTAAAAAAGGTATGTGGTTATCTTTCACTTTTGTTCTACAAAATTGCACACATACCTCAAACATGGAAAAAATGCTGTTTTTAAGTATCTAAAGAACTACAATGTGTGTCTGATTCAGCAAGCATGTAAACTCACATCTATGTTGAAGTTGTAGTACTTATTTAGCAAAGTTTTATTTTTTCCTTCTACAAATCATACTTGAGGTAGCATACTAATAACACCCTTCTTTTTAGTATTCAATACCAGGCTACCTGTAAAGACTGACTGGTGATATGAGGGGAACCCTCCTGAACATGAGCCCACTGAAAGCTACTACTGGTCCCATGATCACCTCGTCCATATAATGTATTCAAAAGAAAAAATGAGATTCAATGGCAAATTTATTTTTATTTTTACCACATCCCATGTTAAGTATAAAATAAAGATAAACATGATGAAATGTAGTTCATACATCTGTAGCATATCCATTATCTATACCAAAAAGGAACTGATTTTTCAAGTTGGCAACAAATATGGTGGATCAATATTTTCCCTTCTCTTGGAACAATTATTTTCTCAAGCAGCAATGTGTATGGGAAATATGTCAGTGATTAGTTTTTGTTTTTTTTTGTTTTTTTCCCTGTAATTTGATTTATGTTTGTGGTAGAGGTAACAAGTTATTGGTAAACTGTAATAAACAAGGACATTGTTTTATCCGAGAAAGCATAAAGTACACTATATTTGGCACTCTATTTGTGCAAATCTCCTGAGTTTATGAGAAGGCAGAACACACAGATATACATCCTTTTAACCATACTTTCATCTGAAGATATAAAGAATAAAACCACAGTATAAAAAAATAAAGGCAGAATCCGTAAAAAAAAAGACAGTCCCAGAGTAAAATTGTGTAGTATTATTTTGCCTTAAAGGCAATTTGTGGTTTTCTTTCCTTCTCGTTTGCTTTTAGTTTCACAATTGCAGAAATCAATTATTTAACTAAAACCTAACTTAGTCCAGAGACATTCAGAATTGAGGAAATTCCAAATCCAATCATAATGCATCACTGTGCTTCAAAATGTCATTAATTAACCCAAACCAGTAGACTGAATTCGAATTTAGCAGAATTTGCCCGTGGCATCCGTTCTGAAGGCTTGGTTGAGTCCAAAGAGGCATCTTTGCACTGCCACGTGATCTTCTTTTCTCTTCCTTTTGCTCTCCTCAAATAATAGCCAAGTTCTATTCCTGGATCATGTGTGAGTTTTTGTCTCCCAACAGATGTTCAGAGATCTGCTGATTTTCTACATCTAAAAATATCCACAAAAAAAAAAAAATCTCTTTTACAATGAAGAGCAGGTCCTAAAATCTGCAGGACACAGATATACCTTTAAATCTTCCAAAAGATCTTCTTCCTATAGAGCAGGTAGGCTATGAACACCCATATAGAGGTGGCAAGGAGGTTCTGTGCCAGGTGCTCTGCGTGTGATTGGCTATTGGCCATCTTCCAACGGAAAGGGAAGTATTCCTCAAACACTTCATGACCCACATACACCAAGATGGAATTCATACCTGCCAAATAAAAGATCAAATTGAAAGTAATTCATAAAACGACAGTTATGAAATGCATTCATCTTTTATAGTCAGTTTTTTTTCTTATCTGATTAAACTGTCAACATAATTATAGCTAGCTGCCTGAATAAAAACAAGTTTAAAGTCACCATGAAGTCAAAATCGACAATTCTTATTTTATATGGAATATTGCAGTATTTTCTATAAATTAATTATCTGTGCACATTACTATTTTTTTTTTTTTTTTTTTTAAATTAATGTGCCCTCATAATCTTTAACGTCCTCTCTCTTTTGCAGCAACATCTCTCCTCTGGAGTGAGGACTAGACAACCTGTCACTCACATGAGATCACAGCCAAATCAAACCACAACGATACAATCAATTCCTAATGGACAAATTCAAGTCTCGCCCACCATTTTTTTGCTTGGATTTACATTGATCAGGAATAACATTATGACCACTGACAGGTGAAGTGAATAACACTGATTATCTCTTCATCACGGCACCTGTTAGTGGTTGGGATATATTAGGCAGCAAGTGAACATTTTGTTCTCAAAGTTGATGTCTTAGAAGCAGGAAAAAGTGTAAGGATTTGAGCGAGTTTGACAAGGGAGAAATTGTAATGGCTAGACGACTGGGTCAGAGCATCTCCAAAACTGCAGCTCTTGTGGGGTGTTCCCGGTCTGCAGTGGTCAGTATCTATCAAAAGTGGTCCAAGGAAGGAACAGTGGTGAACCGGCGACAGGGTCATGGGCGGCCAAGGCTAATTGATGCATGTGGGGAGCGAAGGCTGGCCCGTGTGGTCTAATCAAACAAATTGCTCAAGAAGTTAATGCTGGTTCTGATAGAAAGGTGTCAGAATACACAGTGCATCACAGTTTGTTGCGTATGGAGCTGCATAGCCGCAGACCAGTCAGGGTGTCCATGTTGACCCCTGTCCTCCACCGAAAGAGCAATGGAAGAAGGCGGCCTGGTCTGATGAATCACGTTTTCTTTTACATCACGTGGATGGCCGGGTGTGTGTGCGTCGCTTACCTTGGGAACACATGGCACCAGAATGCACTATGGAAAGAAGGCAAGCCGACGGAGGCAGTGTGATGCTTTAGGCAATGTTCTGCTGGGAAACCTTGGGTCCTGCCATCCATGTGGATGTTACTTTGACACGTACCACCTACCTAAGCATTGTTGCAGACCATGTACAGCCTTTCATGGAAACGGTATTCCCTGGTGGCTGTGGCCTCTTTCAGCAGGATAATGCACCCTGCCACAAAGCAAAAATGGTTCAGGAATGGTTTGAGAAGCACAACACAGAGTTTGAGGTGTTGACTTGGCCTCAAAATTCCCCAGATCTCAATCCAATCGAACAAACAAGTCCGATCCATGGAGGCCCCACCTCGCAACTTAGGATCTGCTGCTAACATCTTGGTGCCAGATACCACAGCAAACCTTCAGGGGTCTAGTGGAGTCCACGCCTCGACGGGTCAGGGCTGTTTTGGCAGCAAAAGGGGGACCAACACAATATTAGGCACAATATTAGTCATAATGTTGTGCCTGATCGGTGTACAGTATGTCACAATAGGGAAGAAAAAAATTCCCCACAATAGGGAAGAATCGCAACTTCTGTTTCATGTTGACTCTGGCACAGGCATTTGAAGGTAAGTATATCATCCTCTTGAGTACTGCGGTTGGTTACTGCCAGAATAATACAAATTTGGGTGCATTCATGAGTCTAGGTACATTCATTCTGGCTGTTTAAAGTGCTTACCAGGGTAGAAGAAAGGAGCTCCAGACCACCACTTCTTTACATCCACCATGTAGTAAAAAAAACCCAGAGCCACAAAAGCAAAACAGCTGAGAGTTGTCACATAGGACAAAGACCTGAAAGTCACACAAGACACCATGAAAGCTGTGAATCATACAAACAATACATGCCTCTGTATACTTTCATGTATGAACAAGGTGTCTGGAAATTTGTGACCACAAATGATGACAATTACAACGACAATATAAAAAAATATATAAATAATATCTAATAAAAACATTCAAATAAATAAAACTACAGAACTGTATTAATGTTTACCACAAGTTTTTGTTGACAGGGATGAAGCCTTCATTTCTGGAACATTTGGTCAATACAGCTGAGATGATCCCCTTAATGCAAAGAGAGACAGCTTGAGGTTTCCACAAACACAACTTTATATAACTATTGACTGACTGTGTAAATTTAAAATTGTATTTGAATCTTCTGATGTGTAGGGGTTAAAAATAAGACTATAAGACAAAAAAAAAAATAAATAATAATAATTAAATGCATCCCTAATCACATTTCCAAACATTGTTACATGACTCTCTGAAGCACTTGGTTGTTATTGGTCAATCGTGGCAATCTGTGGTGAAATACGTTTGTATAACAGCTGCTAAACTGTATAAATGATCCTTATTTCTTACATAACTGTGCCAATATCAGGTCTCTTTCTTCTCACATAATAAAATTATTTCTACTCAAATCAGTATTTAAATCCCTCCCTTGCACTTTGTAACAAATCCTTCCCTCACGGGTGAAAATGACCCGAAGCCCTAAAATAATATATATATATATATATATATATATATATATATATATATATTTTTTTTTGTCCAGAAAGCTTTTTTCGGCCAGCTCGACCCTACTTTACGCTTCAAAACTGCTCTTCAGAATACTATGGGTGATGTCACGAACACTATGTCCTTTTGCAGTCTATGATTCAGATACACATGTAGACATTATAAAGTAATTTTTTGGTCATGTTTTAGCCTTTTTAGTTTATGTTTTGAGCATTTTTAGGTTTTCTATGTGAACTGAAGCATTCCTCACATTCCATTCATTCCTAAGGGGGTCAAATCGACCCGCAAGGGAAGGATTTGTTACTTTTTTTTTTTTAGGATAACCTCCAACCTGTCTTAAATTAAATATACATTTGTGTGTATATGATGCGTTCACTCAAGCTAGAACCAGTGAGACAGCACACTGATACAGGATGCGTTCACTTTAGATAAAGCACAAGAAAGACGGAGTGCAAATGTGAAAGACCTCTGTATCTTGAGACAGGCTTTTTTTTAAAAAAAATCACGATTTTAACTTGACACAGCGCATTAAAAACACCATGCTGAGTGACTTATTTGAGATAGAAATATTTTGAACATTATAAATGTCTTGCTGAATAAAAAGTATAAAAATCTTACTGAGCCCAAACTTTTGGGGTATATTTTTATTTCTGTCACCAGACCAAGCTCAAAGTTTTAAGATTGAACATTGGTCTGGGGAGTCTGCTCTGTATTTTCTACTACAAGAGGTGTGATCAATGGGCATAGTTCAAATGACTGTACAAAACTGAATAGTCCTTCAACCAATCAGACCAACGATCCATTGCTTCACTATCCGTCATTTTCTTAAACCCACCAATAGCGCGCCATTTGGTCCCCGCAAATTTGTAACAGAAGCAGGATAAAACAATGTACAGGTTTCCAGCCTGGGGTCCGTTCTTCGTACCTCGTTTAATACATCTGAGATGATTTGACAGATCCCAGATCTTTTAATCGTGATAACTGATCTCTGGCTAATTTGGTTCTTCAAACAAATTTGCGGATTGGATTAAAATATCTGGATTAAGTTATCTAAGATTACTGCGCAGGGCAGATGCATCGATACTCGAAACCACGATCAGTAAAGCAGCGGTGGTGGCAAGACAACGTAATGACATCATATGATTAAAAAAGCCACCAGGCAAAAAAACTTGACAAATAAAAATAAAAAACACGAATTTCTGGACCTTTATAAGGAAACAGCCAAACGACCAAACCAACATAAAAGTTATAATAGATAAGTGATAAATGTTTTTTTTAAACATGATTCCCAATTATTTATATTCACGATTTTATAGAATTTGTACATCCTTTACATTTTTATTTAAATGTTATAATTAGCAGTTCCTTTAAGTAAATTTGAAGCATATTTGTTACGTGATAGCATTAATGAAAGTTTCTTAAGGGTCAAGATCAAGTTATCTGCATCTCCTGCGCTGCATCAAGCCATCCCATAATATCTGTCATCACTCAAATTAATGCATGGCTCAGAGTACCGTTCAGTGTGTAAAACTCCAATAAAATGATAAAGTAATTATTATCACAAATAAATCTCTCAATCAAGTGGCTGTCTACAGTATTATACACCTTTTACACAACATTATAATATTATTTTCAAATACATTTTTATATTATTATTATTATTTTAAAATATTATTGCCCCTGGTTCAGTAATGAACTCTTGTAATAAAGTAGCAGTGACTGGGACAGATTTTAAGTATCACCTCAAGATGCAATCTAATCCTGTTTACATGAAATAAGCCTGCAGGTTTAAGCTTACGGACCTGTTGCTATGACAGCAAGTCCAGGATGAGCTTCGAAGAACCAAACAATCCAAGATCATGCCAAATCGTCAACAATCAAATCCAGCTAACAGAGTTAGCGACGTACAAAGAACGGACCCCTGAGCTGCAGGGCAAAATCAAATCGACCGGCGGATCAGGCTGGGTTTACCCAGTCTATAAAGTGCTAGCAAAAACAAACAATAATCATATGGTAAACATACCAGTATGAATCCCCAAATGAGAAATCGTGTGATTATTTGCCTGTGTTGGTCCCTGTAATGCAGCAGAATTTTCCCTGCCTGAAACACAAATAAACACAAAGCAGATGCAATAGGATATGACAATTTTAGATGTGATTCCTGAAAGCACTGCAGAAAAAAATTGTTTACATGAAGCATGTGACTGCACTGCTAAGACTGATACAGTAAGAGAGAGGGAGGGAAAGGAGAATCATGATGCAATCTGATGCTGCTATGTAAATGAAGAAAGAGAAATTAAAAAAAGAAAGGGTTTTCAGAAGTGGAAGTCGTCATAGTTGGGTAAACTTTTAGAGTGGTGAATAGGAGACAGCAAATATAATCTTTGTGTTCCCATTTGTTCCAATAGCAAAAGAAAAAAATACATGACAGCGTTTCAATTACTTTCCAAAATATGGAAAAAAAATATAAATAGAGAGAGATTGATTACAGCAGCCAGATGACGTCAAATTTGCCATCACTCCCTCAGTCGTTGTATTATAAACACCCTCAAAGTATAGTGTAATGTACGATATTTTGCGATGTTGATAACTGTGAAAAGGGTCCATAGATAGAGCTACTGTGAAAACAGGCTTCCTTCTACTTGACTCACCTGAAGACCCAAAAAAGCCATCAGTATGGAGTTGATGCTTCCCAAAACACCCTCAGGGTCAAATGGCATCATAGACTGATAAACAACCTAGATAAATGCACAGACAAAAACACAATGAATTGAATCAGTGAGTGCTAGTACAGTAAGTAAGAGTGGAATATTATCTGTTGCTCTAGCAAATGGTGACTAAATATTGACTATCTATTTCTAAAATTTAATCGAGTCACATTTTGATGAATTGATATCGATTCTTACATCCCACAAACTGACCTTTTAGCATATGCTGTTTTCAGCTGATGCATCAACAAAACTGTACTAAACATTATTTGTAGTGTGCCGAAATTGCAATAAGCTTTGTGCTTTGTTACTTTTTTTTACTAAAATTCTTAGCTTTCACTAAATCAATTATTACACAATTCAAACAGATAAAAAAACAAAACATTTTGCCGCTCATTAATGTGGCGCAACAGATCGCTGTAGCAGTTCAAGAGAAGCGGAGCGCATGTGAACTGATCATCTCTTCCTCTTTACTACCATTTATAGCACTAAAATAAACATGAATGAACATCAGAAGGTACGCTGAAAGATACTTTACAATTTGCTGAAATGTATAATGTCTCATGTAATGTATACTGTTTATTTTAAACTTTTAAAATTATCATAATGTACCAACTGACAGGGGTCCCAGTACAGCATTAGTTAGAGTTTTTTTATATACATAAAAAAATATATACATGTACTGTATCTGACATACAGTATATCCAAATTCATCAGATCAGAATTTAATAGAATCGCAAGCTTGTGAATCAAATTCTAAGTGAAACGGTCATTGTTTTGTTGTGTCTGTTTACCCGTGATGAAGGTGTCTGGTAAATATGGTTATCTCCGAGCAACCAGCGATCAATGTAACCTGCAGCTCCACCGGTGCAGTTTTGGTACTGGCCAAAGTCTCCAATGCCCCCTGGACCCAAATAACCACTGCAGGAGAGAGAGAGACATCAAGAATTTCCACGCAAAATGAGTGTCACGAATAGCAAATAATGGACATGAGTCAGGCTATTCAAATCACTTTCATTTGCATATTCATTTTATTGTACATAGCACCCATCCATCCATTAAATATAACCAATTACAACTGGCTAATAACATTTGTTGAACAATGTAAATCACATGTAAAAGACATTTCTTTATTTCCCCTTTTAATAATTAGCCTGGGGGAGGATTTTTTTTGCCTGGATTTTTTGCATTTCTAAAAATCTGTTTTGCATTTCTAATTAGCAGACAGGTATCTTACTGATATTCATGCAAATGTTCTGTAATTTTAACAAATCAGAAAAGGCATAGTTTCTGCAGTGGGTTCCCTTTGTGATTGCAAATAAGACAGGGGACATGGGGAAGGACATTTAGACAGCTATTAAAAAATGATAGACTCATATCATGAGCATGAGTTTACTAACGTTGGGCAGTCTGGCACTGGGAGGAGGAAGGTCAAACATAACCATATCGTCTCTAAGATAATCACACACAGCCATGTGGGCCAGTAGAGGCAGACATCATGCACTGAGTACCATGTTTCCTGTGAACAACAAGATGATGGAAAATGTAATTTATTATTATTAGAATTAAAAATAATTACGGTGAGAGTTAATGCAGTTTGAGCTTCATTCAAATAAAAGGTACAGTAAAAATATAAATAATTCTAAAATTCAAGAAAAACTTTTCAATTACATTTTTAATTTTTCACTCAAAAATGCTATATCATAATTAGTTATCAAAAATATTTTATTTAATTAGAAATGAGCATTTTCAAATGTGGTCTCAGACTTTTGGACAAATAGACTAATAAAATATTATATTAATCTTTAAAGAGACAAAAGCCTTTAAAAGTACATATAGGCCACATACACACTGCAGCTAAATTTGGCTGTCAATTCACCTTTTAGTGCTTAATCCTGTTCTATACACACACAGTTTGCGCCCCCACGCACAGGAGTGACAACCACATTCTACTACCGAATTAACTCCCGAAAAGTGCAGGCAGTGACAACCGCATTTACTCTGCATTAGAGATGTATCTCTTTTCTGTATGTGCGGTGCATGCACAGGCAAAGCGGTACGAACCTGACACATTTGTGTTGCCAGATCTTGCAAGCAAATCGGCAAACAAGAACAAGCATGGAAATGCTTTATGCTGAAAATAAGACCGAAATATCGCTACCCATACCTGCTCACTTTAATAACTCCATAAACTCGATAGCTGTATGAGCCAAGCTTTAACAACAACCCCAAAAACGCTTATAATAGGTGAACATGGCAACACTGTGAGCGCATTTTGTGAAGCAGCCTTTCAGCATAAACAAAACACGATGCCTCTATCGACTGTGTGAAATTTCTTTTGTCACTGTAATATTAATTTGGTAAAAAAATAGCAGATACCAAACACATGAGACGCCAGAACGTTGCTATGGTTACCACAGTGTCGTCATCAGTTTTGGGAGTGAGCTATAATTTTTTATATTTTTAGCTCATTTTAGTTAATTTTTAGTAATTTCGTTGTGTTTTTATAATTATTATTTTTTATATATATATACACTCACCTAAAGGATTATTAGGAACACCATACTAATACTGTGTTTGACCCCCTTTCGCCTTCAGAACTGCCTTAATTCTACGTGGCATCGATTCAACAAGGTGCTGAAAGCATTCTTTAGACATGCTGGCCCATATTGATAGGATAGCATCTTGCAGTTGGTGGAGATTTGTGGGATGCACATCCAGGGCACAAAGCTCCCATTCCACCACATCCCAAAGATGCTCAATTGGGTTGAGATCTGGTGACTGTGGGGGCCATTTTAGTACAGTGAACTCATTGTCATGTTCAAGAAACCAGTTTGAAATGATTCGAGCTTTGTGACATGGTGCATTAGACTGCTGGAAGTAGCCATCAGAGAATGGGTACATGGTGGTCATAAAGGGATGGACATGGTCAGAAACAATGCTCAGGTAGGCCGTGGCATTTAAACGATGCCCAATTGGCACTAAGGGGCCTAAAGTGTGCCAAGAAAACATCCCCCACACCATTACACCACCACCACCAGCCTGCACAGTGGTAACAAGGCATGATGGTTCCATGTTCTCATTCTGTTTACGCCAAATTCTGACTCTACCATCTGAATGTCTCAACAGAAATCGAGACTCATCAGACCAGGCAACATTTTTCCAGTCTTCAACTGTCCAATTTTGGTGAGCTGGTGCAAATTGTAGCCTCTTTTTCCTATTTGTAGTGGAGATGAGTGGTACCCGGTGGGGTCTTCTGCTGTTGTAGCCCATCCGCCTCAAGGTTGTGCGTGTTGTGGCTTCACAAATGCTTTTCTGCATACCTCGGTTGTAACGAGTGGTTATTTCAGTCAAAGTTGCTCTTCTATCAGTCGGCCCATTCTCCTCTGACCTCTAGCATCAACAAGGCATTTTCGCCCACAGGACTACCGCATACTGGATGTTTTTCCCTTTTCACACCATTCTTTGTAAACCCTAGAAATGGTTGTGCGTGAAAATCCCAGTAACTGAGCAGATTGTGAAATACTCAGACCGGCCCGTCTGGCACCAACAACCATGCCACGCTCAAAATTGCTTAAATCACCTTTCTTTCCCATTCTGACATTCAGTTTGGAGTTCAGGAGATTGTCTTGACCAGGACCACACCCCTTAAATGCAACTACCATGTGATTGGTTGATTAGATAATTGCAACTGAAATTTAACAGGTGTTCCTAATAATCCTTTAGGTGAGTGTATATTGCTACTTAGGATTCTTTTATTTTTATTTCAGTTTTAGTTTAAGGGGGCATTTACACGACACCGTTTTCATATAATTTTTTATGCGTTTTGGCCATTCACGTCATCGGCGTTTGGGGGGCCTGAAAATGCAAACATTTGAAAACGGGTTTCAATGTGCAAGTTTTTGAAAACGATACTGTTATTGTCTCTGTGTAAACTACACGACTGTGTGTGCTGCTCAAGAGACTGAGTGTAGTGTAGATTTACTGCAACACTACTACGACCAGTGGAGACGCATTAAGCACACACATGGAAGAATGTATGTAAATAGTGTTTCTTTACAAAGTGACATCGCCAACCACTGGCCTGTCATGCTATAATACAGTGTTTTTAGTTGTTTTCGTGGATCTGTGCGAACGGGATTGTTTTGTGCGCAAAACTTTTTAAAAACGCGAAGCAAAAGCTTTTCTGTTTTTAGTACATTGTTGTCGTGTAAACGTACCCCTAGTCCGTTGTTATTTATTTAGTCAGTGCTTCAACTTAATTTATTTCAGTTGATTGCCAAGGCAACATTTCTCTTGTTTTTTTTTTTTTTTTTTTACATTTTTTTATCTTATTTAATTTCAGCTTTATTTCAATGAATCAAAATGTTTTAATAGTTTTTAGTACTAATACATTATAATAACCCTGGTATGTGTTTCTATATAGTGTATATGATCACGTGGTCTGCATATTACATGTGGAGAAGGATAACATGACTCACACTTGACAAATTGGTTAGTCCGTCCTTGGCCACCGCAAGATCCAAGACAGCAACAACAAGATATGTGAAGCCCAGACGCTGTAATACACCAGGAATACGCAAAGAATCCCAAGACACTGTACAGATACAGACACATGCATGAAACATAATTTATATTTTTAACAATATATTATTTTACATTGTCTTTATAGTCTTCAACTTCACATTCAGAAGCCATATAAAACTGACTGTTTTTGTGAATAGCTTACTAAAAATAATCTGACATGGCGATTAAATGAAAATGTTGGGCTTGACCCCATGAAATTGTAACACTGTTAAAGGTTCAGGGAAGAAGGTGACGGGAACCGGCGAATGTTCAACCTGCTGTAATTATGACAAAAAAAAAAGTAAAGCAGCAGCCTCTCACGGATGACTGTCGCTTAAACGAACACAAAAACACAACTCAGTCTCCGGATTAGGACTGCACGATATAAGAGAAAAACTTACATTGCGATATTTTGTTTTTCTTCTTGTGATATATTTTTATATTGTGATATAAAAAACAATTTTACTAGATTTGAATAGCTCTATTTGAAAAGAATTTATAATTTTCTCTTTATCTTTTGTTGTTTAAATCACCATTGGTGATACAAACAGCTGCGGGCACATTAGACTGCTGTCTCTTTAAGACGAATACGCGGAACTAATACAAATGACACGCATCCGTTTTCTTTCTCAATTGTTTACAACACATAACCGACTGTATTTATGAGGACACTCAGGCATTTTGACTTCATTTTGCATGCATTTTTCCGTTTAAGCTCAAAAGACCATTCGCAAAGACCCACCCCCTTTAGTTACTGTTGCTATGTCCGACAAGCCATGGCGCTCTCACACCACACGTTCTCACGCAGGGAAAAATACATTGCGGAGCAAAAAGGACACAAAGTCTCAACTTTCAAATGGTGTAATGTTTTAAGAAATTTAAACAATCTACTAACTCTCCTGACAGCTTTGTTGGACAAAACTGTGGATTCTGTCTTGTGATTGGTCAGATTGCCTGTCAATCAAACATACAGTGAAGGGTGAATTCAGCATTCACGTGCTGTGTGAGCAGCTCTGTATGCGCACAGAAAACAGCCCGCGACTTACAATCCTATTGCGCTTGATGTCTGACTTGACTTAAAAACACATGCAAATGATAAACTTTCACTCTGGGATGGTTCAACTTTGCAATTAATCCACGAAATCGCATGCGTTCTGAACTGGGGTGCAACTATGATCCCTATACTTGACATTGCACATCCCATCCTGTGATGTGACTATCGCGGATGCGCACATCGTGATATTGATGCTAAAATTAAATATCGTGCAACCCCTACTCCAGATCTCCTTCCATGAGACTCGAGACCGGTGTGGCGCACAGGTGACGCTCATTGGCAAAATCGCGCCACCAGCCTCGCTCCGTTCCCACGGCTCTCGGCCCTGACCGGCTTGCCACAGAAATGTTTTGAAAAGTGCAGTCTTCTTTCCTGTGTTAATGCATTTCCTATTGAAAAAGGAAGCTGGGGTAGGAAATTCTTTTAAATAGCTTTTTTACACTATTATCCGGCAAAACCATGATTTTCTACTTGCTATTGCTAGCTGGAGAAAGTTGGAATTCTCACTGAGAGAACATTTTATTGGAGAAGAAATTCTATCCTATCTATAGTCAATATTCGATATTTAATACATTTTTCATTTTTACACTGAAAAGATTAAACATTCAGATAACCTCAAAGTTACAGACATGGACTAAAAACCAACAAATCCTTACATTTTGATTTCATGGGGTCTTTATCACACACAAAAAAAAACTAAACAAAAAAACTAAACAGGTTACATGCATGAAATCTAACAATGAGAAACTTAATTTGTGTCAGATTTCATTCTGATGTGGTTCACACTGTATTAATGTTATAAACAGTACAGAGTGTACAATTTATTAATATCTACAGGGATAGGGCTGCAGTGCTTTGAAAGTTTTATGAAGAAAAATAAGAAAACTACTTTGTTTCCTGTGTTTCTACTCACAGGGACCTAGGCAGTAGTTAGGATTGATGATGATGACTCCGATAAGAAAGAGTTGTAAACTCCTCCAGAAAATCCTCCACAGAAGATGAGTGCGTTTGACACCTCTGCGAACTGAACCGCTCAGGGACAAACCAATAGAAGTACCCATAATGAACACAAACCTGTGAAGAAAAAGATAGATGAAGTAAGACAAAAGGGGGGAGAAATAAAATAGATACTCATTTCAGGACGTGCTAGTTTCTGGCATGATTTCAAAAACACAGATTAAGCATCATCCACAAATGGAATTGTGTGAAAGCCCTCCGCTGGTTTCCTGTCTCTCTATACAATAACTTTCTAATAAAATACACGGTCTTCATCAGTTAAGTCATCCAAAGCTATATCTTGGCTTAGGCCCTCTTCACAGCTGGTATTAAGATGCGTTTTGGCCAATCGGATCACAGGTAGACCCATACTGTTTTCACCGGGTGTTTTAACCCGTCTCTTTTGTCCACTTTCAACCACTTCTAACCATTTATTCAAGGGGAGGGTCTATAGGCGGGTAAATGTATGTGTTTTTTTCAGATCTTTCGATCTAATAGACAAAATAAGCCAGCGCAATTTACATACGAACGTGCCCTGGAGATGATGAAAATCATACAGATAGAGCAGCTTTCGTTTAAAAAACATTTACGTTTTTTCAGTTTTGTTAGAAATCAGGAATGGCGAAAGAACATTGTGCTTGGTACGTTTTTCGTCTTCAAACTGGGTTTCCAGCAGACAAAGTTGAATCCCATCTGGCTAGCGCGCTTCCCATAATGTTTATGCATTAGGTCAGTAGGCGGAGAGTACTGTAGGCGGTCTTTTGTGGCTGTTCAAACACATTTGACCACATGAGCGTTTACATTATGAAAGCAATCTGGGTGAATGCGTTTTCGACTACCTCTGGAAGCGGTCAAAAAATGGACAAACTCAAAACGTTTTAGACCCCATTTACACCTGTATTTATCATCGTCCACTTGTGAGCCGATCGACCAAAATGCATCTTAATACCAGGTGTAAACAGGGCTTGAATATACTGTGTAAGAAATGCAAAACTGTATAAACTGCATTATTAACCATAACCACAGAACTAAAGAAATAGTACATTTAAACATGAAAATTCTGTCATATTTACTTTACTTCATATCGCTCCAAGCCCTTTCTTTCGTGGATCACCAAATGAGAAATTTTAGACTACAAAGACACATCATTCTTATTCCGTGACATTCCTCCTCCCCTTAAGGCATGAAAGAGATTCAAGAGCTACAGGAGATTTTTTAATGAATAACTACATACATTTCAAACAAGGGAATCATATGGTTTGAGAATACTACACGGTCATATGAACTAGCCTTCAAAAGTTTGGGGCCAGTATGATTTTCTTTTAAAAAGAAAAAAAGATATACTTTTATTCAGCAAGGATACATTAGATTGATAAAAGTGACAGTAAAGACATTTGCATTGTTAGAAAATACTTATATTTCAAATAAATGCTGTTCTTTTGACCTTTATATTCTATTCTAATCCTGAAAAAAAGTATCAGTTTCCACAAAATACTAAGCAACAAAACTGTTTTCAATATTAATAATAATTAAATGCTTCTTGAGCTCCAAATCAGCATATTAGAATGATGTCTGAAGGATCATGTGACACTGAAGACTGGAGCAATGATGCTGAAAATTCAGCTTTACCATCACAGGAATAAATTACATTTTAAAATATATTAATTATAATTATTTATTAGTTATTTTAATTGTAATAATATTTCACAATATTAATGCTTTTACTGTATTTTTCATCAAATAAATGCAGTCTAGGTGAGCATAAGACACTTACAGCCCAAAACTGTTGAATGTAGATATGAATAGACTACAGTATATGGAGCTTTTTTTGTCCGTGGAGCTCGACAGCCACTACACACGCTTTCATTGTATGGGAAAGAGCTGTGAGAACATTCTGACAAGCATCTCCAGAAGGAAAGATATGGTTTGGAACGACATGACGGTGAGAAAATGATGACAGACTGTTAATTTTTATGTTTTACTACACCTTTCATGGTCATTTCATACAGGCTTCCTAAAATATCACAGAGGTGTCATGACATTAAATAGCTTTTTTTCAGCTGCACAGCAAAAAACAAGGTTACTGGGTTTAGTTCAGCTGTGAAACCAGTTTATGCTGACGTTGATGTACCACTTCATTTGTGCCACAGTGATAAGCACCCATGCTTGGCTCCATTACACTACAGCTTATGCCAGAGCTGACGTAGCTTGCAGATCGATCAATGCATGGGAAAGAAATATAAAGCTTTACTACAATACTGCACTATAAAAGAATAACTGAAGCAGAGTTTGAGGAAGCTGTAAAGATGCAGCATGTGGAATGAAGAATCAGTCATTTGTGATGTTGGATTGGCTTACCAAGGAAACACAAGATCAGCCACTGTGAGCCCTGCAAGAGGAAGAACACAATCAGATACTTGTACTTCCTGTTGTCATACCACAATCTATTAACTTCATGACAAGTGCTTTTCAGGCAATTACAAATATGTGTTCATATACTAAATGTATTTCTTACCATTGTTACCAATAATAAATGCTTAAAAAGACATGCTAGTAGTTACTGTAAAGAAAAAATTAGTTTACCATTCCAACTTTCATGCCTAAAGAACCAGTAACGTCCACCTCCATAGTTGACAAACACCATAATGACCAGAGCAAGGCTGTGGAGAAAACAGAGCAAGATTCATTTTTGTCTTAAATTAAACCAGACCACAATAAATAATGAGATTGATTAGATTTTTATAAATCAGACAGACAGCAATACAAAATGAAAATAACAGTTCCAATTGTCAGGAAAGGTTACCAGCAAACATAAACTTGTTTTAACAAGTTCGAATTTAATCATTTTATTTCAGGATAATAAGAAATGAAATGCAAATTACATGTTGACAACCAACTTCACAGTATGCAAAGTAGCAGCTTCTGTGCAAGATCATTTTCACCTGAATGTTTCAATTCCCATCTCAAGCGCACTGGACCCAAAACAATTAGTGAAAGAACACCATACCCACGGAAAGTATCCAAAGAACGAAGCCTCCGTCCTGTAGTGGCAGGAATTATCGATTCCGTGGAGGCATTTACCAATCTGTTTGGAGTGCCAAGCTCCTACACATGAAGAGAGAAAAAAAGACAGCGGGAGAGTGTAAATTAATGAGAGAAAAAAAAATTAAAGAAGGATCTTTAAAATGTCTTTTTATGTCTGCAATACTTCCCACTTAGCCGGAACCTGCAAAAGCACTACAGTAAATCAAGCATGATGACATATTTGAACTATGACAAAAACACCATGGGCCAGATTTACAGCTTGCCCCAGAGCAAACCCTCTATTGGTGTTAAAAAACATCAGGATTTACTAAAGAAAGGCAATGAAAAATTTGCGCTGAAAAGGCATGAACAGGTTTTTTTTTTATTTTTACGGCTGATCATATTGTATGATTTGTCGGAGTGTGCCTTTCAGATGCAAAATTTATAAGAGGAAAACATTTAAATGAAACATGCAAGGTGACTCAATACGGTTCGCACTAGTCAATTTACTGGTATTTGTGCCATTATTATTACCACCCAATAAAAGCATGTCTCTTCAACCGACAGCATCTGTGTTCTTTCATTTGCATGTCGTCAGACAATCCCACACAGAACTTTCCACTCCCATCGGCACTTTTTTGGGGATTTGCGCTCCCATGCTAATTTTCCGTGTTTAGTATATCTGGTATATTTGGTGCTTTGAGTTTCTATTTCAAATATGTTAAAATTACACTGAGAACATGTTAAAAGTGTAAAAGGAGTGAAAAGCACTCTTACCGAGTTTATCAGCCTCTCTGTCTCCACTGTGCTCCCCAAGCGAATAAGTAGATTTGTCACCACATCCAGCCTTAAAAATGGAAAAACTCTATTTTACAAGCAAATAGAACAGCTGCAACAAGCTGTTCTGGCTTGTTTAACTGTCATCATTACATGGGCAAAGAATTAACAATGTCTTTACCTTTGAACTGTGTTCCAGATAGCAGACAATACAGCCAGAAAAGCAAATGCCAGAAAAGCAAACAAAATGGCTGGAAAAACAAACAAAAAAATACATATATAAAACTACTCATTCATCCAGCTCACCTGTTATATTGAGATATTATATATATATATATATATATATATATATATATATATATATATATATATATATATATATATATATATATACACACACACACACACACACACACACACACACACACACATATATATATACACACACTTTTTTTTTTTTTCATAATTAAAAACTCTCTTTCCATGATCATGTATCGGCCCAGGCCTTACAATCTTCCTCTTCTTCTTAATCTTCTGATATCTGTGTATGTTTTGTAAATAATGTGTAAAATCATTCGTCTCAGTCTCATTCGAAATCATTAAACGTATGTATAAATGTATACTGACTGACAATAAATCAGTCAGATATTGGCATCAGTATTAGCCGCTGAAAAGAAAATAATATTAGTTGACCTCAACAAGTTTAATGACTTTGCAAAATTAAAGAAATATTTATAAACAATTTCCTTATTTCACAGCCATGTATACAAGTTGACCAGTTAGTAAGAAGAAAACCCAATTTAAAGGCACAATATGTAATTTTCGCCGCTAGAGGTCGCTTATTCAAAACAAAGGTGTAGCTTGATGACACCTTGATTTTGCAGAATCATGGGAGCTTTTGTCTTCAACTACAGCCGGTGAAAAAGAATCCGATGGGAACTTTGGACAGAAATCATGTTCATGGATGAGCTAATATATTAAAGATTTATTAACATTACTGTAGTATGAAGCAGGGTGGGGCTGAAAGCATTTGTAGCAAAACGAGGCCGCTGGAGCGATTGCTAATGACACATGGCTCGAGAGCAGTGGAGCTTTTATTATGCAGCAGACGACCGCTTATGCTTCTTTCGGTCATGCGTGGGGTAACGCAGCGCTGTTTTATCATATTAGATACATTATTTGAGTGTGTTGAAAGTTATGTTATAATGCTACTCTGTGCGTTCGCTCTGCGGCTACTATGAGACACTTATTGCACACTGCAGTAAGATAGATCGATATTAGGCACGGTAAAACATGGTACTTGTGGTAAATCGAGAAAATGAGATTTAAACAGTAAGACTAACTGTGTTAAGCTATATAACAATGATTCGTTTTCTGTCGATTAATGTATCCAAACAGTTGCTCATCTGTCTAGTAAAACAAATAATATATTAAAGCGTCTTTGGTGTTTCCATTTCTGGAATCCAGAGTAACACGGGTATGATAGGGCTAACAGGTTATGATGATCAGCGATGCTGGTAAAAATAGCTTATTTCTCTGGATTTAAACATTCTTGGAAACATTTGGGATAATGTAAGTACACAAGTCAACAAAATATAAAACATTGTTCTAGTGGTTTTTGGATATTTGAATCCCAGAAAAACTTACATAGTGTGCCTTTAAAGATAAAAAGAGAAAAGAAAAAAGGATCCAAACAAAAATGACTGAATTGCAGTGTGCAGGTGTAAGGTTGACTCACGCAGGTAGCTGTTGATGGGCTCTGAATCAGTAATCATAGTGCAGCTGACCTGTGACGGCTCATTCAGGTTCTTCACCCACAGAGAATAGTTCCCCTGCTCCCCAAAGTGGAAGTGAACTCTGGAAGAACAAATCAATTCTCTGACAATAATTCCTGGCCTTGATAATAATGGCCAAAAGAAAAAAACATGGTGAAGATGTATTCAGTATTATAAAGTTGAATGCCATTGAATGCACCTACTCATAACTCACTTGCATTGCTCCAATGAGGTGCTGTTGATAAGCAGTGTCAAAGCGTATTGTGTGCTTACGACAAACCCCACGGTAGTGGGGGTCCCAGAAGCTGGCCTCGCAGGTACTATTCCCAACGACTGGGGCAAACACTAATGAACACATATGCACAGACAACACAGGGATAAAGAGGTCCAGTTGGAACAATACTACAGCATTATAATGTTATTACTATATAATCACTGCAGCATTCAGTATTAAAGTCAGCATGAAATGGCAGTGAAGTCTTTTCTTCCATATTGTGATGTACAGTAGTAGCCAAAAGTGATGTCTGGCCTAAGAAAATTGACATCTTCACCCTTATCAAATTATTAAAAATGTGTTATAACTTAAAACATGCAACCCTCTACAATGTAAGTAAATCACTAGCATATGCGACTAAATCTTCACTCTGGGTGACGAAATAATGTCTATCATTAGCCACTGGCTAATAAATGCTTAGATTTTCCTCGCCAGTGTGTGTTAGCTAGCTAAGTAGAAGTATAGCATTTTCACTCACTGAACACTCTGACGGAGCGCTAGAGAGATTCGCTATCTAATCTCTACTATTTCAATTTCAACTATTTCTCAATGGATGCACAGTGTCCCTGTGTACTGTAAACTCTAGTGTGAAAGCGCACGACTCACATCGCATTGCCAAGAGCCCTGTGTTTCCTCACACACACGCAATGAGAGAGTCTTACATACCACGCAGAATCGACACGCTACATGTACAGTAAATTATATTCTTTGTTGAATTTTCCTGTCAAAATATTTTTGAATTTTCAGCCAGTTTCTCCAGTAGTGGGCGAAACTACCGCAATCTCATTGGCTGGCGCTCATCTATTACCGTCCCTGTTTTAATTTCAGCAAAACAGTTCAAACAAATACTGACCACGTGATTAATATTCATGAACCCAGCAGCTTTTTTACAGAAACACTGAATGACCAACAATATCTTATTATGACTCATTAAGTTAAAATGACAAATATGCAGCATTCACACATGGTTGACAATTTTTAGTTCTAATTACTAAAGTTCTATCATTAAATAATGCTTGATTATCATAATATAATATAATGCGTGATTGGCTGATGCTAAGATGTTCAGATATTTAAAAAGCTGTGCCATTTTACAATGATAAGCTGATTTGGTGGAATCATATTATAGTATATCAGTCTGGCGTGTAACCTAAAAAATGTACTAGCCAATGGCGATTCTATTGCCAAGATCTCCGTAGAGTGACAGGTCAATGTCATTTTTGTGCAGGCTGTCATACAAGAAAAATATGAACACAAAAACAAGAGAGAACCAACAATACTTTAACATGTTGTAGTCCATGTATGCTTTTTCCCTGTGAGCTTTTTGTTTTATGTATAATTTGCATAGTAAAATAAAACATATAGCTGTAGTTTAACCAGTTTACCAAGTTTAGCGTTTTGTTCTTCCCTCATATTTAAACAATTTAAAGGGGTCATGACTTGAGAAATCAATTTTACCCTTATCTTTTGACATAAATGAGATCTTTGTACCATTAAAACATCCAGCAAGTTTGAGAGCTTAAAACGTCATCCTCATTATAAACAAAGCATTTATTTAATCAAACTCCAAAAAAACAGCTTGTTTGGATATTGCGGGATATTGCATATGCCTGCCTCCAGAGCAAGACATCAATGAATATTTTTACATCATTGCACCATAGGTCCCGCCTCTGGCGTTCAGTCGCTTAAGAGCTGAAAATTCCCTACACTAGATGCGAGCATCGCGTCAAAAGCAAATAGAACCGATTATAATCACTGATGCTGTCTACACTGTATAATAACAGTATACCGATGCAAGATCCCTTTACTCCACACTTGCCGTCAAGAGTAAAAGGTCCTGTTTAAACAGCTTGTTTGCATCTTTGTAAGGATACCAGCTTATCAGGAATAAGTGGATGGTTTATTTTAATGGTGTCCTGGAATGCATCAGAGGATTATATGTTTGTTCAGAGGATTTGACTGCAGATTATTTTGTATGCAAGGCACAGTGTAATGCAGCCTGGCTTCGCCCTCCTACATACTTCCGCTCAATTTTCATTTTCCTTCAGTACTCTGTCTGGATTTGCAGTATATTCTCTGGTCTTCTCCGGTCAAATTTTAACCAATCAGCAAACAGAGGGAGTGGCTGAGAACAATGACGCTGATGTCGTGTGCTAGTTTGAGATGACATACGTCACAGCCAAACGTTAGCGATTGGTTATAGCAGATCCAGAGTGGCTCTGGGCAGAGCCAATAGTTTTAAACTTCAACAGAGTACCCGCCTTCAAGGAAGTTAACGCTTGTCAGTGGAGAGTGGCCAGACTCTCTATACAAATGAAATGTACAAGAGTCTGGCAGAACCAGGCTAAGCGTAATGGAGAGATCGCAAAGAAACTTTTGTTGACAGATGGAACTGTAGCTGAAGGTGTATTGGATCGGACAGCAGCTACACCACAAATTAAAGTAAACAACTTCATAATGCTTTGTCTGTAAATTTCCAGACACATGCATGCAATATTAACATAAAAAAAAAAAAATGTATTAAAGGGATAGTTCACCCAAAAATGAAAATTACCCCATGATTTGCTCAAACTCAAACTCAGCGTAGGTGCATATGACATTCTTCTTTCAGACGAATACAATTAGAGTTATATTAAAATAAGTCCTGGCTCTTCCAAACATTATAACGGCAGTGAATGGCAGCCCAAAAATATGAAGCACCAAAAAAGTGCATCCATCCATTATAAAAGTAATTCATACGGCTCCGGGGGGTTAATAAAGTCCTTATCTATCTCCTCTCCCACTCCATACAAAAAATCCCATCACGTGACCATGTGTACTGTGTCATGTTTATGTTTATGTTTTGTTGTGTTTGCTATGTAATGCTTGCTAAACTGCATTCTTGTATTTCTGGAGAGCGTCTGGCGGCGCCTGAAAAGGCTGCGGCCCGGAGGCTTGCTCCAAACTTCATTTCGTTATACTGTACTTGTACATGTGTAATGACAAATAAACTTGAATCTTGAATCTAAAGGCCTTACGAAGGGAATCAATGGGGTTTTGTAAGAAAAATATCCATATTAAGTAAAATATCTAGCTTCCGGCGGACCGCCTTCCGTATTCAAGTTACACATAAAGCGTAACTGCCGCGACAATGCCGTCGGACTGCGAGAGGCGCTACACTTTCTTTGTAAGCTGAATATGGAAGACGGTCTGCCTAGTTAATATAACGCTGATTGCATTTGTCTGAAAGAAGAATGTTATATAAACCATGGAGTGCTTGAGGGCGAGTAAATCATGGAGCAATTTTTTATTATTTATTTTGGGTGAACTATCCCTTTAACATTATAAGTGAACCTTAAGGAACATATTAAAATAATAAAATAAAAAAAAACAATGGCATGACCCCTTTAAACACATACACAAAAAAAATTCTCATATTTGGTTTAATCAAACTTGTATCAATAAAAACAAATCAAACCAATCCCCTCCGGATATCACTTTTGGCCACTACTGTCCGAGTGAAACTGATTTCATGGTGACTTTAACACCATATTAGATGAGATCAGCAAAATAATCACGACTTTGCATTGGTAAATTTAGCATGATTTGTATACCTAGAACATGAATATTTGATACCTGATAACAGTGCTCAGAAAGCACATATAACATCATCTCATCCTCGATCTCATTGACAACCGAAAGGGCTGCCTCATCCATCTTCAGCACAGAAGACTTGTGATGAGGGTGAGAAACTGAAAGCAAAGCTACTTGATCATCAACTATGACACATTTTAAACACAAATACATTAATAATGTATATGATCAGAGATTGCAGTTAAAAGCTCTCTAAATAGGTAGCTTCTGTATGAATCACACCTTTGATGCTCAAAAATCATGTGTAGGACAGCATTTCACTAGGTTTTTTTCTGACAAAGCCACATAGATTATCTATGAAAAACATTTAGCAACAATTTCTAAATTTACTCACCACTCTAGACTTCAGTTGCTGCCTCTAATTCAATTCAACCTTACTGTAGGTCCCCTAATGAAACTAAATGGTCAGCTGCTTTGGTGCACTCTACTACTCTAGTGTTACAATGGTTACTCTGTCCCTCCTGCAGTCACATGCTAGCACTAATCTGCCTCACAAGAAACATCATAAAACTGCCCAGATCTGCCAAACGAGGGAAATTTAAATCCATTAAATCCTCAATGTTTTTTGTTGTGAATCATACTATACATATGCAAAAGCAAGACTCTAAATGGATAAGATAAAGAATAAGTCTAACAGACAGAACATATGTGAATAATTTAGACGTCTTACATATAACGTTAGTTAAAAAAACATTTAGTTGAATAACAATAAGAAGCTCAAATATATATATTTTTAAATGTAAAGAACAATTAGCATAGGCTAAAAACAGCTAATAGTGGTGCTAGCTGGTTAGCTGGCTAAGATAACTTAACTAGAAAAAAAAAACAAAAGGGAACCATAACATCAGGAAATGTGTTTTCTATGTAATATCGATCAAATGGAGAATAACGTTGGTGTTACGCTATGACACTCACAGGCAGGTCGATCTGTCATATGGGCTGCACACAGAGCTATCAAAAGCACAATCACAGCACAAACAGTCCATCTGTATCCCCTTCCAGATGCCATAACATCAGCTCTCACTGCCTCCTCCTTTCGATCCTTTCTTGATGTAAAGATTTCCCCTTTTTTCATTACAACATACTTCAAATCCCTCCTTCCTAGCAGCGCGAGTAGTGGAAGAGAGAAGGGTCAAAGTACATCGACTACTCGTAGAGTGTGTTTCAAAAGCTAGCGATCGCTATTTGCTGTCTATACCTAAAGCAGCATTTCTGAGGCGTCATCGTGTACGTTTTTTTGGTAATCTCTCGATCTCACGACCTTTGAACGCGCTAATAATGCTCATGAGTAAATTTGACATTTTAAACGCACCTACTACGCCCATAAATACTGTCTAAGTAGGCAGCTCACTAAGTTTAGAGACACGGCCAAGCTGTCATTCCGTACATGTGGCTCTCTGGATAGGCTACATTATTCACCTGAATGTCTACAAATAGACGGACTGATTTAGAAATGGGCATTGAAATAAACAGAAAGGTTTTATGATTTTGAAAAATGTGCCTCATAATAAATATTATGACATTAATACAACATTTTAGAATAAGAAATGTTTATCAGAATTCTGCAATATTTCTATGTCACAGTAATCAAATAGGCCAAAGCACATTTGTGAAATTGAGTGTGTTGAATGTGTTCATGCCGCTTGAGTGCTGCTGTCATTTAAGCAATATAATACAATATAGGCCTAAATGTATATAATAAAACATAATTAATGTAATGATTTTTCAGTACCTGAACATTAAATTATTATTTGATGACATGGCAAAAATCTCATGAATATTCTTATGTATGTATTTATTTGTTTGTTTGTTATTTATAACTTTTTAACCAATGAAGTAATACAATAGTAGTGCAATGACAAAATGCTGCAACTTTGGGATGTCAAGATGTTAAGATGACCAAATATTTTAGCAAATCACACTTTTTCATTTGTGTTTGATCTTAATAATACAAAAGCATAATGACATTTTTATTATATATGGTTGGTTAATCCATTAAGAATATTACCACAGCAGTGGGATAATTCTCTCTCTCTCTCTCTCTCTCTCTCTCTCTCTCTCTCTCTCTCTTCTCTCTCTCTCTCTCTCTCTCTCTCTCTCTCTCTCTCTCTCTCTCTCTCTCTCTCTCTCTCTCTCTCTCTCTCTGTGTGTGTGTGTGTGTGTGTGTGTGTGTGTGTCAGCTGCTTGGTTTGAAAGTGACTTCTGTGTGAGCTGTGCTACATCTACATTATTGACAGTAGACAATAGATATTTTCCCCTTGAAATTTCAATAATGTGACAGTTGTTACATTTGTTATGTAATGTTACGTTTGCAGTGTGTCCAGTGGCGGCGTGCTTTACACCACTGCATCCAACGCTTTCCATTGCACTTGGTGATGTAAGGCTTGGATGCAGCTGCTCAGCCATGGAAACCCATTCCATGCTCTCTGCATACTGTTCTTGAGGTAATCTGAAGGCCACATGAAGTTTGGAGGCCTGTAGCTACTGACTCAACAGAAAAATAGGTGACTTCTGGGCACTCTGCACCGCTCTGTGATTTTACGTGGCCTACCACTTCATGGCTGAATTCCTGTTGTTCCCAATTGCTTTTCCCAACAGTTGACCATGGAATATTTTGTATTGAGGAAATTTCACAAATGGATTTATTGCACAACCTATCACAGTACCACGCTTGAATTCACTGAGCTCCTGAGAGCGACCCATTCTTTCGCAATTGTTTGTAAAAGCAGTCTGCATGCCTAGGTGCTTGATTTTATACACCTTTGGAACACCTGAATTCAATGATTTGGAGGGGCGTCCCAATACTTGTGGCAATATAGTGTATATCGACTGTAAGGTGCTGAACAACAACAAGATTAAAATTAGCTTAAACTTAAGGTAATGCTGAGAATACAACACATACTTGTGTTGGGTGATATGGCACACAAAAGTAACGCAACATTACTTTCTTTAAAAAGTAACCAAGTAACGCAATTAGTTACTTTTTTAGGGAGTAACACAATATTGTAATGCATTACTTTTAAAAGTAACTTTCCCCAACACATTCATTTGTGAATTGCTTGTGTTATTGTTGCATTCATGTCAATAGGGAGATTAAAGACTTTTTGTATAAAACTTAAAATCTAAAAATTAAATCTGTACTAGCTGCATTGGCCATTAACAATTCTATACTTCCATATTTTTTTTACCAAAGGTATTATGAATAAAACATTTGAGAACCACTAATCTCAAGCTTTCAGTTCTGGAAGTCTCATCTGCATGAGAAACATCAGTATTTATACTGCTCATGACTAAGGCTCCGTCCACACGGAGACGCATTTAGCTGTATACGTAAAGTTTTTTGTGTGTATCAGCGTTTTGTCCAGACAGATCTGGCGTTTTAGGAGCCTGAAACCGGTATTTTTGGAAACCGGGTCCCAGAGTGGATAAATCTGAAACCGACACCCTTGCGTTTTCGTGTGTACAGCCAATCCATATATTTTGTGAAACAGTGATGTCATCACACCACGTCCCGCACGGTAAAGACTAGAAGGAATGCAGCTACAGGCACTGGGCATGCGCACATCAATATTGTGTCATTTAATAACTGTATTTGCATTATTGTAAGGGTAGGTTTAGGGTTGGGGTAGGTGTAGGCTGAAAGGTTGGATTCTGAAATCCACTGCCACTTCAATATACCTGTATATATCCAAATTAAATTCATAATCAAAGCCTTAATCAATATTATCCTCCTATATTATTATAATGATTTTTATGATATTACTTAATCAATAGAACCACTGATTGTTTATTTGTTTCTTCATATATGTTTTCTAAAGTTTGTATTTGGTCTCTGAGTGGTGACTGAGGGTCTGTCCTAGGGATGTGTGATGTGTCGCCTTGTTGTGTGTTTGGATTTTGGAGGTATCACACACCCCTAACATGCCAGGAGTGCAGTAACAGTGCTTGCTCACTTAGCCCGGCTTCCAGATATGAAATTTGTCTTTCATTTTCAAGATTCAAGAGTTTTATTTGTCACATACACAGTTATATACAGAATATACAACCGGCAGTGAAATGTAAACAGGTCCGCTCCATGGACAGTGCAAATTCACAGTTAATGTTTTATTCATTATATATTTCCTTTTACTGAAACACTAAATAATCAAGATGAATATTGCCTGTACTATTGTCTGTACCTCTCACTGAGAGAAAGCACATGTTATCAGTATGTTTTGGGAAACTTTCTGGTCAGAACTGGAGCTTAATCAACTCCAACCTTGGAGAGACTGTGTATCTGTGTATGTGCGCAATATTCTGTGTTACAGATCAGTGTTGAGAAGGTGTACAATGGGCATCCTAGGGAGAGTGACAGGATGTTGTTCTGGACAAGTTGGCGCCTGCTCCAGACCTGGAAGGTCACTACGTGCCTAATTCCGGGGTGAAAGCGTCAACAAGTGATTTATGGACACGTGCATCTGATTTACTGATAATGTGTGGAAATTTACCATGACTGTTCATTTTCTCTGAGCCAATCAGAATCATCCACCTCACAGTAATGACGTGGATAGACCTTGAAAACAGTATAACTGCTGGGACAATTGTATGTACGAAAGACTGGTAGAGAGGGAGCGGCCTACGAACTCCTTGTGAAACTTGAAGCTGGCTTCTGCTGATGAAACGGCAAATTTGTCTTTAATTAATTGCACTCCTGACTCTTGGTCTTCATTTTTCACTACTGGTCTTGGGTCATAAACTGTTATCCCCTAACAAGGCGTTAATAAAACACAATCTGGTAAGTAGCAAATTTATTTATTGTTATTTTATCGTGAGATTTTGCCCAATCGTTGCTGTACCTCTTCTAGCCACAACTCTTATTCTCTGTTTTTAGTGTATTTCTGTGACAAAATTACAGTGCCATATACTGGTCTGGCATGTATACTACATCGTTTTGAGTCGGTTTCAGTGGTTTCGTGTGTACGCAGATATTTCTTGAGACGAGGGGGAAAAAAAGATTGGATAGGGAAAGCTCTGGCTTTGTGTGGATGTGGACTAAATATAAGACTGCTTACTGCTAATACTGCTAATTAATTTAAGCTAATAAACTTACTGCTAATACATTTTCCATGCAATTCTTTAGTCCTCCTCTCGTTGCCAACATCATAAACAATAGGAACCAAAAATACTTTATCAGTACTGCATGCACCTGTGCCATATTTTAAAGGCTGATTCTAGGTGAAAAAGATATTGTGTAAAAATACTGTGACAGATTTGCCAGGCTCTCACACTCAGCTGCACCTCACCTTCACCCTCGTCTGTGACAAATATGATGAATGTAAGTTCTAATTTATCTTTTAATTACACCTAGATTGCCATTATTTTTTTTTATCTTAAAAATACTGAGCTAGATCTCGTATTGCCAGAAGCTGAAAATTTTATTTAAACCCAAGTACCTTGAATAAGTTGTAAAGGTTCCTTTCAAAAAGTGTCAGAAAGTGGTTATTAGTGGTAGCGTAAAATGGAAGCAACTCTCCAGAACTCCAGTTCATGGTCATTGGTAACATCCCACATAGCGATCTCTTTTGCACAGATAACCAAAAATAGCCAGGGTTCTGTAATACCAATAAGCAATGAGTGTATGTATAATGCTGATTTGTTGTTATATACAGTATATGCACAATATATTTTTTTATTATATTCTGACTAGCTGTACCTTGTAATTGTCATTGGTTGCACCTTCTGACATTATAAGCCCATGTCTCATCCCCCGCAGGATCATTTTCATCATTGCCTTGTTAGCTTGTCCAGCGATCACCTACAGTGCATTGCCCGTGTATGTTGTTCTCATGCACACTGGCCACCAGTGTCCAGCCTCCCTCATTGGTGGTCATGTCACAGTAGGTTTGGTAAATCTCATTGTTTTTAGAGATCAAGTAGTACAAACCATCTTGGGAACATAGTCAGAGTATTATATTATAGTGCTGAAATGAATGTGTGCTGTGCTTACAGTGATCATACATAGTCTTTCTCTTTAAATGTTTCTTCAGAAGTTCCCTGCAACTTCTTGCATTGACTTTTAGCACATCCGGAATGTCATCTGTAGGGTATTACCTGTAGGAAATAACATTATGGAATTAGAATATTTATTATACCTTATATGCAATTTGCTCTTAAATTTCTGAGTGATAAAACATTTTCAATAAGTTAATAATGTTCAAATGTTGTTAATTATCCAATTGTAAACATGACTTACCAAATCAAATTGATACGCTTAGCCTCGAATACTTCTAGTTTACTTCACTGTGTGTATATATATATATATATATATATATATATATATATATATATATATATATATATATATATATAAAAAAAATCCTGTGTTGTTCAGTTCTCTGTGGGTTATTGTCATTAGTTAATGTGTAGATTGTGTTGTGTATTTCTCCTGAGTATTCTCATGGTTCATTAAAGACTTTTAGTATTTATCCAGGTCAAGCATTTTGGATTGCTGTGTCACATATTAGTGCCCACGGAGGTATTTATACAGTGATATTGTGTTATCGAGGACAGGAAAAACAATTTTAATAATATTCCCAACATGTTTTGATTAGAGAGGGAAAAAATTAATAAACATGTCTCATCAAATTCATTCACATTAGAAGTGTATACCACTTGGGGGCATCCACTCAAATCAAAGAGATTTTAAAAATTTCACTGTGCACTTAATTGGGATATTGTTATAACGAAACTAATATGATTTTCATTTTTAAAAAATTGTGAGTTTAATATTTGATCTAGCATATATATACTGCATAACAGGAATGACTAATTAATGATTCATGCCGAATATTACTTTTGAAAATGGTTAAATGGCTCAACAAGACAGCATTTCACATCATGCATTTTAAGAAGTTGGACACCTGGATAAACTGATAAAATATTGGCCCATATCCTGATGTGGTGACCGACAAGGTTAGTTGCCCAATTCGTATGACACGAACCTGGCCAGTATTGTACTTAGTCCTTACACAAAAACAACTCTCAAGAAAATAATGTGGCCTACAATCAACGAAAGTGGCCAACAAAATCTGTCAACACAGGGGGCAACTAGGCATTGATTTTCATGTAAACTGACAAAGCAGTAGGTCAATAAATAATGATTTTAGAAAATTATATATCATGACATTTTCTGTGAAATATAATTATTTTGTCATTTTGAAGTCATTTGTTTTTACCAGCAAATTGAATTTTTTAGCCGAGGCGTCATGCCCATTCAAACCGAGCCCACGTGCCCAGATTTTTGAGCCAAATGGATTCGAATGCAGCTTCCAGAAAAAAAATTAAATGAACAATTACACTGGCCTTCTGTATAAAAATGACAGAAATCTGAAGAAAATTAGACGTTGGGTGTAGCGTAAACGTTTTGAACAGCGAGAGGCGTTACACTTTCTTCGTAAGTTGAATATTACTTTATAAAGTTTTCAACATGGATGTTTTTCTTACAAAAACCCATTGATTCGCTTCAGAAGGCCTTTATTAACCACCTGAGCCGTGTGAAGTACGTTTATGATGGATGGATGCACTTGAGCTTCAAACTCATGGGCCCCATTCACTGCCATTATAAAGCTTGGAAGAGCCAGGGTATTTATTAATATAACTCAGATTGTGTTCATCAGAAAGTAGAAAGTTATATACACCTAGGATGGCTTGAGGGTGAGCAAATCATGGGGTAATTTTCATTTTAAAGTGAACTAATCCTTGAAGTCCACATAGATTTGGGAACCATCATCTTAAAGGCAACATAAATGGAATGCAAAAGATAACAGTTGACTTGAGAATGATTTCGTAATTAATCTGTGATTAGTTATGTAAAGTGTGCACCAAAATCAATAACAGAATATATATATATATATATATATATATATATATATATATATATATATATATATATATATATATATATATATATATATATATATATATATATATATATATATATATATATATATAAAAAAGACTTATATGATTCTAGCACTTTTAAGTAGCAGCACATCATGAGCCCATGATGGGCACCAATGTGAATCCAAATTAAGCATGCAGAATTGTATATATGCATGAGCAAGCAGTAAACAATGCACTGTTTTTACACCAAGAATAAAATACCAAATATATGTATTCATTTGACTTTGGGAGACTTGAATGCTTGGTCTGATATTCAGTCTACATTAGGCATTAAGCATGTTTCCAGATTGCTTTAGACTATTCACAGAGCAAAACAAAATGTTAACATGCTGGACTAGACTAGAGAAATGATTGGACATCCCTGATGTTAAAGCTACTGGTAATAAAGGGGACACTGAAAATGGTGGAGAAGTACAAAAAATTCAAAAGTAAGTGAGCTGTTTCCATAACTAGAGCAGCATTTCTATATTCCACTGGGACGAAGAAATCCTTGAAAACATCATCCTCCCTGAGCAGCTCTGTTCTTCAAAGAACTCTGGTTCATTGAAACTGCCTTCAGGGGCGAGTTCCGCAATTTTAATTCAGGCGAGTTCCACAAAATTTTATATATTCCATTACATCAGCCAGTACTCTGGTACAACTTTACTAAAGACCATGGGATTTCAAACTGGGGTCCTAGGGGGGTGCTAATGGGTCTGTGGAAAATTTGAAGTTAAAGACTCTACAAAATGTATATTAACAGTAAGAAATAATAACCAAATCTGCATATAGTTTTAAGAGAAAACCTGAGAAATTTGCTTTTACAGTGCAAAACACAACACACAATGTAGTGCCTAGAACTAGCTGTCTTGCATAAGATAACCATAAACTATAGATAACATAAACTAAGCTAAAAAAAATAGTGGTTGCCACACATTAAATAGTATCGATGTGCTTACAGTCTGAACTTTATGTGCAGTTTCAGCATCTAACTGAATGTTAAAATGTTTAACAAACTGCAATTAGCAAATTTATCTGGCAATATAACCACTAATGGACAAGCATTAAAAAAAAGTTATGTCCTTGTCCAACTATTTTTGGCCAGGGACATGACGTTGCCGTCGGACCAATGTCAACAAACTGAACCAGTTAAATCTTTTCACCCCCACACAAAATTTCCAATCGCCTGGATTCCTATTGATATGGATTTTGCTGTGAAAAATTTTCAGAATTTTCACAAATGTATTTTTGTAGGCCAAAACCTGGAAATTAGTAGCACTAATGGGGTTTTGGTTAAATACCTGAAATACACTGATCAGGCAGGTGAAGTGAATAACACTGATCATCTCTTCATCACGGCACCTTTTAGTGGGTGGGATATACATTTTGTCCTCAAAGTTGATGTGTTAGAAGCAGGAAAAATAGGCAAGCATAAGGATTTGAGCGAGTTTGACAAGGGCCAAATTGTGATGGCTAGACGACTGGGTCAGAGCATCTCCAAAACTGCAGCTCTTGTGGGGTGTTCCCGGTCTGCAGTGGTCAGTATATATCAAAAGTGGTCCAAGGAAGAAACGGTGGTGAACCAGCGACAGGGCCATGGGCGGCCAAGCCTCATTGATGCACGTGGAATACAAAGGTTGGCCCGTATGGTCCGATCAAACAGACGAGCTACTGTAGCTCAAATTGCACAAGAAGTTAATACTGGTTCTGATAGAAAGGTGTCAGAATACACAGTACATCACAGTTTGTTGCATCGCAGTGGGCACGTGATCATCAGAACTGGACCACGGAGCAATGGAAGAAAGTGGCCTGGTCTGATGAATCACATTTTCTTTTACATCACGTGGATGGCCGGATACGTGTACATTGCTTACCTGGGGAACACATGGCACCAAGATGCACTATGGGAAGAAGGCAAGCCGGCGGTGACAGTGTGATGCTTTGGGCAATGTTCTGCTGGGAAACCTTGGGTCCTGCTATCCATGTGGATGTTACTTTGACACGCACCACCTACTTAAGCATTGTTGCAGACCATGTACACCCTTTCATGGAAACGGTATTCCCTGGTGGCTGTGGCCTCTTTCAGCAGGATAGTGTACCCTGCCACAAAGCAAAAATGGTTCAGGAATGGTTTGAGGAGCACAACGAGTTTGAGGTGATGACTTGGCCTCCAAATTCCCCAGATCTCAATCGAGTCGAGCATCTGTGGGATGTGCTGAACAAACAAATCCGATCCATGGAGGCCCCACCTTGCAACTTACAGGACTTAAAGGATCTGCTGATAACATCTTGACGCCAGATACTACAGCACACCTTCAGAGGTCTAGTGGAGTCCATGCCTTGATGGGTCAGTTTTGGTAGCAAAAGGGGGACCAACACAATATTAGGACACAATAATATTATGCTTAATCTGTGTAAATTCTGTGATTAACACAAGTAAAGACTGAAGAGTTGTCAAAAGCTTAATTGTCATGTGATGGTTAGGTGTAGTCCATTTATAGCATATAGCTTTTCTTGCGATTGTATTTGCTTCAAAATGTAATAAAAAATTATGTTCACTTGTCAAGACTATCAGGATGAACAAAGTTCATCAAACGTTTGTTGGTCACTGAGCTATTTGTAATAGTCCAAAAGCCAATGGAAAAATCCTATTGGGTTGAGGCAACAACAAACAGGGTGATGCTTCAAAAAATTGTTGGCCTACAAAATATAATCACTGTAGCACTCGCCAGATTACAGTAAAATTAGACACAGCATTTTTTTCATTGTAAAAACGTATTACCTGTCGAACAGAAGCATCTGTTCCAATTCTCACCTCTTCCAGCGATGTAACACTTCAACTATGTTTACTGTTATCTTGCTTCTTTTTCTGGCCACTTTATTTTTCTCTCTTATTTTTAGGACGTTTGACTGTGTAAGCCGTTGTTGTTGACAGATAGAAATCGTACTTTTCTCAGAACCCTTTTTATTTGACTATTTGGTCACTTACACATTTAACCATGGGTTTACAAAGAAATTGAATACTCAGGATGATAAAAAGTTAAACAAAACAGCAGAGTTATTAAACCAAGCCGTGGACATGTAAAAAGAAAGTGTTTTCCAAACACTATTTTATGTGAGAGGACACTCGACGGTTGTGAGGTGTATGGCTGTAGGCCTATAAGAAATGTCATTTTCTATTTTACCAGCAGGGTGCAGGATTGCAAAAGAAACATCTTTCTCACTATGTGTTCAGTAGCCTACGCATATGCAATCAATATATGTGCAAAAATGATTCAAACAGCAAGTTCACGAGTGAAAAAGGAAGCAGAAAACGGCTTAAAGTTTAATGTTTTAATGTCAAAATCAAACTTTTACATGTCACATACCAAACTTTCAAACCATTCCAACCCCCTTTGATTTGTTATTTGTCATAACAAACGCAATGAACGCATTAACTCCATAAGAGAAAGAGAGAGAGCTTCAAAAACCTCCTCTTTCACATAGCATAAAAACAGAGAAATAATAATAATAAAAAAACATTTCCTCACAGGTGCAGGATTAAAGACCGTCAACATGCCTTTCAGGTTAAAGTTCAGTGTTCATTTCTTTACAGGGTAGCAGTAAAATGGCGGATGTTCTGCAAGTACATAAGTTCAGTGTTTATCTCATAAAAAAGTTCAAGTGAATGTTACGCTTTAGACACAATGTTATTTTGCCCTCCCCATCCCTCCCCGTTTTGCAGTAAGTGAGTTGAACTGTTAGGTAAACGTGCAGTAAAAAAAAGAAGAAAGAAAAGACAAGGTTCCATATACATAGTCCGTTATGCACCCCATACTGTACACTACTTACAGACTGCTGTATAACAGCATATTTAGCCTATAAACCTGGCAAAGGAAACATGCCATCTTTAGAGACAGATTCTTTTCTCAAGTCCTCCGGTTTCACAAACCCTGTGTAGGCCAGTTCAACAATTTCCTCTCATCCAGGCACTGAACCGCAGGTTCTGGGCTAGTCTTTTTCAGGTAAGTTTGTGCACCAGTGCTTCCAGTAAAACCAGAAAAGCTGGACAGATTTTGGCATAGATGGACTGGAGTCCACCAGTCCCCCTCCAGACCCAAGGCTGTTCCGTGAAGTGAAAGAGATGAGTCTGCGATTCTCGTGGGAAGCCAGGAAACACGCACACGTCGGGCGCCGTCGCCAGGTGCGGTGTGTCTGAAAAAGGGAAAGGACGAGAAAACAGGCTCCCCAAATGTATGGCCTTGTGAGTACAAATCGGAGCGCAGGCTAAAGCTCAGCGTTGATAATGAGCCGAGGACACACACTGAATCTCAAGTTCCTGAGAGTTGGTGAAATACATGTCACTTTGTTCTTATCAATCAGATTGTACTTACAATGCATAACAAGAGCTTAAAATGCCATTCCTAAAATCAATTTGAAAATTCCAGAGGCTTGATGAGATGCCAATTGTGGCGAGGACCTGGACGATGCTTAACGACGACTCATTTGATTAGTTTGAACTGTAATACAGGTATTTGAACAACTACATTATGTGTGTCATTTCTAGCTAAATTAAAGATCTAGCTCTTCTCTGCGACTTTTGCACACCGACCTCGCTTGACATTCACACGCACTCACATGTGCCCCTCCTAACGAGGTTATGTCCTCAGAAAAACAACAAAATCTGATTCTTATTTAACAAAATAAGCATTAGCTTATCGTCATGCAGTGTTGTCTTTAAAGAAATTTGGTTTACATATGAGCTCTACTTAAAAGGGATGAGATACAGTATATTTGTTATTTATAGTATAGTATAGATGTATCTAAACATTGTTTAATGCCCCTGTGTATGCACTTTACACAGATGATTAAGTTATTCAAATACACTTCAGTGTCTTATATACTAGTTGAAGATCAAGCAGGCAAAAATGCTACATCTACTTTCAAAAAACCTTTTCTTTAAAAAGCCTCAGGTTTGCCAAAAATGTCTGTTTATACAGTACATACACACTTGTACACACACATCTGCACTAAATGGATATAGACATGTATCTCCGTGTGTGTGCGTATGTTTTTGTGCTGTGCACAGAGCATGTGTCGCATGATTTAATTGGCTGATTTAAACTCTGAGGTCTGATGGGATGGTAATTTAACAGTCAATGTGATAATTGTTCCATTACAGAATAGCAAAGAATTCCATTCGAAAGGTCTGAAGCACTAATGAGAGCTGTAGTATATTCCCATATTTGTTAAAAAAAAAAAAAAAAAAAAAAAAAAAAAAAAAAAGGAAAACAAGTAGCTTTACAAATGATAAAAATGGATTACTGGATTTTTTGTTCTTATTTTTCTCTAAAAGTCTGAGATGAAAGCATTTACATGACTAGTGTGACTAATTAAATAACTGTACCGGCTCAGCAACAGGAAACTATTTAGATTAAAATATGATTGGTTAGGATTTCCTTTTTCCTGATGCTACATGGTTTTATCTCCATAATGTGCCACAATCGCATCCATTTTTGTGGTCTGTAACCGGATTTTGTCCATCAATCCTCACATTGCCCCCTGTCTGCGGGAGCCCTAACATGCAAGTGTTGGCCATTGACAAAGTCCAACCAAGTTTATGAAAGGATAAACGATGATTCACTTTTTTTTTTTCTCCTCAACTTTGATATTTTGCATCCAGAGAAATGAACTGATGATGATTTTTTTGGCAAGGAGAAGATGCCTGTTTTGAACAGGTATGCACTAGTCTCTTAATGATCCTCCTGCTCTGATGCAGTGAAGTTTTCTCAGGCCGGTCCCGTGGCGTGAGGGCTGGCTGGAGCTCACAGGTACACTTCCCTGCGAGAAAGAGTGAGGCACGAGGTGGTCTTATAGTCGCCCCCCGTCCTCGTAAGCGGTATGACCTCTGGGGGGTGTGAGTCTTCTTCTTCCAGACGACGGCCAAAGCCGGCGCTGCTGAACGTGTCGTAGGACGCCGAGGTCATTTTACGATTCAGGAGATTACGGTTGTGGTCGCCCATATTCCTGTTCCGGTCCCGGCGGGTGAGCGTTCCAAGTGGATCCCCGTTTGCAAGCGAATCCCGGACCTCCTCGCTTCCTCCACTGCTCTTATCCGTACCCCCATCTCCGTCTTCCTCCCGGTCGCTGTCGTCCTCCGTGTTGTTGTTGTTATCGCCGGGTGAGGCGAAGGTGGAGAGTTGGGGCTGTTCCATGCGTCTCCGCGGTGACGGTTGCACGGGCATCCAGCAGGTGTCAGAATGACCAAACTCATCACACTCTCGTGTGCACTTTCCTGTCAGAGCCACATCAGGGAGCTGCCTGGGGTCTGAGGAACAGAGAAAGAGACTGTTTTAGGATATCCTGTCAGGGTACTGTCTCAACTGAAATATGCACAGGTCATAGTTCAATTTTTTTGTTCAGACTGTCGAGTTTTAGACATTCATGATGTCCCTGGAGAATGAATGACTGTCTATCTACAGTGGCGTCCGAAGGACTGGGACCATGTTCATGTCAGCTTGAGTATTGCTGTAATTTACTGCTTTAAACAATGCAAAGGAGGACAGACCAAATACTAAGAAAATTTAAAAATAATTAAAAGTAATCTTTCAATTGCTGGAAATATAATTTGATAATGATAACAACACGGTAAAAGAAATTTAGAAAGAAAAATCAGAACTGAAGCAATAGCAACCGTTCTTTTTGAACATCATTTTACACTGTAAAATTTTTCATTTCAGTGATAAAATACTGTAAAAATTCTAGGTTCTAAAACCTTTTAATTGATTAATGTCAATTTCCCTTTTAATGTATATGGTGAAAATAGATCTAATGGGACATTTTAAGTAATTTTACAGTAAAATATGTACTTTAGGGTTTCAAGTTACATCTTAGGTTGTTTCATATTTATTGCATTATTTTAGTGTTGTGTGTTATCATGATGGATTTTTGTATTTGTGTGCATGACACAAATGATTATAAAAACATAATCCTTGTTTTATCATAATAATATAATATAATATAATATACAGTATATATGCATGATTAATCTTCATATAGCTCTATAGTGCTACTGTAATTAAAGTGATAGTTCACCCAAAAATGAAATTTATGTCATCATTTACTCACCCTCATGCCATTCAAAACCTGTATGACTTGCGTTTCTTCTGTGGAACATACAAAAATATATTTTGACAAATGTCTCAGAGTGTTTTGTCCATGCAATTAAAAGTCAAAGGTAACTGTTTGGTTACCAACATTCTTCAAAATATCTTCTTTTGAATTTTCAGTTTTGGGTGAACTATCCCTTTAATGCGAAAGAAGAAAAAAAACGACACTTTGAAATTCACTTTGTGGTCTCAGACCTTTCCCACAGATGACTTTTTACCATTTTCCACATGCTCCTCCTCGCCTACGCTCCCTTCTGGTGTCGTCCTTTCATATCCGTCCTCAGGCAGCGGTAAAGAGCCCAGTCTGGGTCCAGAGGAGCTTTTGCTGCTCGGGGTCTCTGAGTCCTCCACCCCACTATCATAGCAGCCTTGATCAGGAGCTTGACTCACCACAGAAAATGTCACTCTTCTGAGGGGCTGCAGAGAGACACAGAGAGACATGGGATTAAAACATGATAGGTGACAGTGTGTCAATAAGGATTATCTGTATAAGACATTTGATTGATCTGATTTCACAATGATCTCTCATTGAGATTCTGTAGATAAATAAACAAGTATACAGTATCATTATATCAAGGAATGAACAGCATGCATGGCACCTGATTATCACAAAGACTGGAGGATTCTTAATTAACCACCCTGGCAACCATGTTATTTATATACTATATAGTTGTTATTAATATATTTTAATTTGCTTTTATTTAATATGTTTTCAGTTTTCATTTTAGTAGAATTTTTGGTCACACTTTAGAGGGTCCAATTCTCACTGTTAACTATTAACTACGACTTCTACTTCTGCAATAAACTTCTAATTACTGCTTATTAGTTAGAGAGGTAGTTGTTAAAGACGTCGTATTATGCCCCTTTTTACAAGATGTAAAAGAAGTCTCTGAGTGTGTATGTGAAGATGTATCTTAAAAATACCCTACAGATATTTTTTTTGTTAAAATGGTCACTTTTGGAGGGTGAGCAAAAATGTGCCTTTTTTGTCACTGTGTCAAAATGTGCACTGAAAATGTCAAAAACTGTTCAGCCCTTTTATGTTCAAACCGTATGTATAAATCGCTTGCATGTGAACTGTTGTAAGATATGTCGTCTTGCTTTTATCACATGCTATTGCACTTTGTATTGCAATAAATGTGAAAAGACCGACAGCTTTAGCAGACTCCCAAATGTACCACAACAACTCTTCCTCTTCTCTAAAGCAGCCCAACATGGCCACACCCCCTTTGTTGTGTGTTCTTGGGGGCAGGGTTTATGTAAATTTCGGGGTTTGTGATGTCATCAACCCGGGAAGACGCTTGTTGTAGTCCCTACCAGCCATTTGTTGTAGTCCCTAAACTAAAGTGTTGTAGTTTTAGTAATTTTATTATGTGCTTTTACTAGTTTTTAATTACAAACCCGATTCCAAAAAAGTTGGGAGACTGTACAAATTGTGAATAAAAACAGAATGCAATGATGTGGAAGTTTCAAATTTCAATATTTTATTCGGAATACAACATAGATGACATATCAAATGTTTAAACTGAGAAAATGTTTCATTTTAAGGGAAAAAATAAGTTGATTTTAAATTTCATGGCATCAACACATCTCAAAAAAGTTGGGACAAGGCCATGTTTCCCACTGTGTGGCATCCCCTCTTCTTTTTATAACAGTCTGCAAACGTCTGGGGACTGAGGAGACAAGTTGCTCAAGTTTAGGAATAGGAATGTTGTCCCATTCTTGTCTAATACAGGCTTCTAGTTGCTCAACTGTCTTAGGTCTTCTTTGTCGCATCTTCCTCTTTATGATGCGCCAAATGTTTTCTATGGGTGAAAGATCTGGACTGCAGGCTGGCCATTTCAGTACCCAGATCCTTCTTCTACGCAGCCATGATGTTGTAATTGATGCAGTATGTGGTCTGGCATTGTCATGTTGGAAAATGCAAGGTTTTCCCTGAAAGAGACGACGTCTGGATGGGAGCATATGTTGTTCTAGAACTTGGATATACCTTTCAGCATTGATGGTGCCTTTCCAGATGTGTAAGCTGCCCATGCCACACGCAGTCATGCAACCCCATACCATCAGAGATGCAGGCTTCTGAACTGAGCGCTGATAACAACTTGGGTTGTCCTTGTCCTCTTTAGTCCGGATGACACGGCGTCCCAGTTTTCCAAAAAGAACTTCAAATTTTGATTGGTCTGACCACAGAACAGTTTTCCACTTTGCCACAGTCCATTTTAAATGAGCCTTGGCCCAGATAAAATGCCTGCGCTTCTGGATCATGTTTAGATATGGCTTCTTTTTTGACCTATAGAGTTTTAGCCGGCAACGGCGAATGGCACGGTGGATTGTGTTAACCGACAATGTTTTCTGGAAGTATTCCTGAGCCCATGTTGTGATTTCCATTACAGTAGCATTCCTATATGTGATGCAGTGCCGTCTAAGGGCCCGAAGATCACGGGCATCCAGTATGGTTTTCCGGCCTTGACCCTTACGCACAGAGATTGTTCCAGATTCTCTGAATCTTTGGATGATATTATGCACTGTAGAGGATGATAACTTCAAACTCTTTGCAATTTCTTCTCTGAGAAACTCCTTTCTGATATTGCTCCACTATTTTTGGCCGCAGCATTGGGGGAATTGGTGATCCTCTGCCCATCTTGACTTCTGAGAGACACTGCCACTCTGCCAATCATGTTGCCAATTGACCTAATAAGTTGCAAATTGGTCCTCCAGCTGTTCCTTATATGTACATTTAACTTTTCCGGCCTCTTATTGCTACCTGTCCCAACTTTTTTGGAATGTGTAGCTCTCATGAAATCCAAAATGAGCCAATATTTGGCATGACATTTCAAAATGTCTCACTTTCAACATTTGATATGTTATCTATATTCTACTGTGAATAAAATATAAGTTTATGAGATTTGTAAATTATTGCATTCCTTTTTTATTCACAATTTGTACAGTATCTCAACTTTTTTGGAATCGGGTTTGTATTACTAATTAGGTTTTATTTATTTTTATTTCCAGTTAGTAATTGTAGTGCTTCAAGTTCAGCTTATTTAAGTTAAGGCCCCAATATACTTCAAGGGAAACTGAAGGATGAACTGGTGTGACATATTTCAGAACAAAATCAGGCAAAAAATGATGTTCCTTTAGAGTTCGCTTCAGGAGTTCAAAACAGTTTGCCATAGCAAACTTTCTGGAAATAATTTGCTCAGTCTGGATAACACCTATCATTGGTCCATAGTGAATATGTGTGTCCTGAGGCTCTGCCTTTTTTTCTTGACATGGAAATCTTTGTTTCATTTCTTCCGTTCAGTCTGTTGAGGTCAGAACATACTGGAGAACTGCTTTATAGTAGAAATTGAAGTTGTAATTCTAATCGAAACCAACACTGACTCTGTTTTGTTATGTCTAATATTGTAAAGTTTGCTGTCTATTGTATTATGTGCAATAAAAATAAACATGACATGACTTGACTTTACTGGAGAACTGCAGAGCTCATGCAAACATATCCATATCACTATCAGATGTTTTCTTAACTGTTCTTTCACCGCTGTCATTTTTGTTATCGAGAGGAAAGCGTGCAGCACATATTTACATGCATGTGCATGGACATCATCGGGATGTTTGCCAACAGTATACCGCTGCATGCAAACATATATCAACCTTCATTTTCCTCCTAAGCGAAGAATGAAAATAACTTTTCCATAAGTATATAAGAGCCTTTAGCTTCCAAGGCAATATTTTGTATTGTCATTTAGTTTAAGTTATTCATCTAATATTTATATTTTATTTTATTTCAGCTTTATTGCAGTTAACAAAATGTTTGTAATAGTTTTAGTTTTAGCTTTAGTTAACGCAGCGGTGAGTTTAGCATGGGCAAGCACCACTTACATTTCCTTCAGAAAATGTAAAAAATCTAGGTGAACATATAATAATAAACAACGCCTTTTATTACACCTTGTGGAAATTTTATAGCATGTGTTTTATGGCCTCATCTATGGGTATGACTCCATCTCCCCAACCTAATCTTGCACCAGCAAATCAGCACATTCAAAGTCTCCTACAAATTCATAAAGTCCAGTTCAGGCTGTTTGAAACCGAGGGAAGAAAGTCTAGCCAACCAAATGAGTCCCACATTGTCCCTTCAGTGTCTATTGGAGCGATGACTGACAGCTGTTAGAATAACTGCCTTATGAGAAGCACATTTATATGCTCCGGTGTCTGCCTTAATCAAGACAATGTGAACAGGGAGAGAGAACGGGAGCGAGAGAGCGCGCTAAATGAACAGAGTAATTAACTGATGGTTTCATTTTTCACTGGGGGGAAGTGAAATCGTAACGGCGAGGGGAGAGGGTGATGAATCAGTCTTTATGGGTGTCAGGTGTCAAATGTAGCAAACGACAAATGAACATTAATAGAACAAATCATCTGTTTTGTCTGCGAGCTGATGTCTGACATAGTCCTGACACTTGAGAGGTTTTGCGGGACAATAAGCCACATCCGGAAACATTTTTTTTTACAAAACAAAAAGACTGCACATACTGTCTTGTTTTTACTACGTACAGTATTCTGCATATAGTATCATTATAAATATATATTCTATGTTGTTTCAGGAGTATAATGCGTAATAATTTGATGGTAATGCTTACAGTCATTCCTAGAAGATCCTTGAATCTTTAATATTGTCTTTGTACCTTCCTCTGTTGTACACTTTTCTCTGTGTGGATCTCTGGAGGCACATAAAAAGATGCGCACACACACACTTTACTCAGCTTTATGTTGAGCCAATCAATGCAGTGCCCTTGACCCTTGCTGGAAGTCTCAGTGGAACGCTGTTTTATTGACCCATAATCCCCACCATCGTTTACTAACTCCACTCCTCACTTTTCTCGGAATGTCTGCCTTTCAATTAAGAGTGGGGATCTCCTAGGGTCTAACACAGACATTGAGCGCAGCTCTACTGTACGCTAGAGAGAGAGAAACATTGTGCAGTTACTGATGCATTACATAAGTGGTTTCTCAACTGGTGTGTAGCGACCCAGAAATGGGTTGCAGGTCTTTACTGATAATAAACAGCAGGGGAAAGCAATGCTGCATGGAAATCATAAAATGCAACTAAACACTGAATCATAAACAGCCTTATGAACTTTCACTGGTGACATCAGCATTTACATGTATGCATTTGGCAGTCGCTTTTATCTTATGTGACTTGCATTGCATTCAAGGTACATTTTATCAACTCATGCATTCCTTGTAGGAATCAGTGACTTTGTAAGGGCCCTATAAAATGGGGGGGCCCAAAGTCTGTGTTTTCAATTTTTCTTTTGTCTAAATGAATTCATAAAACGTTGAATAATTCACAAAACAATTTAATAATGTATTATATATTTTTAACAATTATAGTGCCCTATGAAATGTTTTTATTTATTTATTTTTATTTATTTTTAGTTGTTTTTTCAGAAATTTGAACAATTCCTTTCATTTACTGGCAAAGAATAATAGAGTTTTACAGGTTAAAATTAAAAGTATATAACTCTTATTGTTATTATTACTTTGAGAAGTACGTTGCATTGTACAATATTTATTTTGGAGGGTTGTAGTGAAGATATTTGAGTTTCTGTGTTTGACGACAGTTTGTTATCAAATGAAATGGTGAAATCGGGAAGTCAGCTCTCAGAGTAGCTTTGAAGATCCTCATATAGTACGATAGCAGAAACACCATAAATGTGTCATGCATGTTGTATGTATGTATAGTAGATGAAACTGCGCCATTCATTCACACAGATAACTTTATATTTTGTGTTGTTTAATATTCATGCACACTAGTCCATTTCACAATTTGATTAAGTATGCAGCCCTGTTTTTTTATTTATTCACCCAAATGTAATGTTATACAGTAAATTCCATCTATGGCTGTATTCTGTGTTACTGTCCGTGGAAATGTGCTGTTTGAGCTACAGGATTGCATGTCAAGGCCACACTTCCAATCAAATTACTGGTACATTATTTTGACCCAAATTCATGTTAATTAAGTGAAACCAGCTGCTTTCTATGAGAACTGTACACGGTTGACTCATTTGACTGTATGAGGGTGGGTCTAGAGGCTCAATAACATGGGTGGGAATATAAGCCTGTTTGCTGCATTGTCTTATCGACACAGTGGAACCAATCAGATTACGGCGGATTTCATGTTGAATTGCCAAGCACTGCTGGCTTATGTTTTGCCACTGTATACCGATTACCCAAGCCCACATTTACACTAATGGCTGCATTTGATTTGTTTGATGAAGATTTATTAAGTTCATATTTAAGAACAATATCTGCACTTAAATCAGTAGCTAAATAACATAGCTCATGAAGAACATTGTAGAGCATCATTATATCCATACAACTGCCTGTAGGGTTTCTATACAAATTACCCAATGAACTGAGTATCACCTTCTCATTTTTGAGGTTCATGAGTAATGTTGTTATAGGTTGCTCTAAAAGCTCCACAGATTCAAATTTAGTTGAGTATTTAGCTTCTTTGGCTGAGAAACAGTGTAATCAGCCCCATCATGAGTGTGAGAAAGTAACTATTGTTCAAAAGTCTTTTGAACTTTCAATTCAACAAATAATCCTGAAAAAAATAATAATAAAAAAGCAATCATATTTATATTAGTGCTGGGCAATCGATTAATCGTGATTAATCACATCCAAAATATAAGTTTGTGTTTACATAATATATGTCTGTGTATTGTGTATGATTAGTATGTATATATACACACTCCTTCATGTGTATATTTAAAAATATGTGCAAGTATATATATATATATATATATATATATATATATATATATATATATATATATAAATAATTTATCTTATATAGAAATATAAATATTTTATATAGAAATATAACATATTTTTCTTAAATATATACATGCATGTGTGTGTATATATATATATAATTATACACATTACACAGACATATATTATGTAAACACAAACTTATATTTTGGATGTGATTGCCCAGCACTAATATTAATAAATAGAAATGTTTCTTTAACACAAAATCAACATATTCTGAAGGACCATGTGACACTGAAGACTGGAATAATGGCTGCTGAAATTTTATAATATTATTATTTTTATATTTCTGTATTTTTGATCAAATAAATGCAGCCTTGCGTAAGAGACTTCTTTCAAAAGCATTAAAAAAATCTTACTAACCCAAAACTTTTAAATGGTAGTGTACATCTGAAACCAAACTTATACACAAATGAAGAATAACATGGAACTCCACTCTCTTCTGAGCCATAAATGAGTAATAAAACGTTCCTCTGGGCTCTTTAATATGCATATGTAATGCATATTTAGAAGCTGCACCTGTATATCATCTCAAACTGCTATAAATGAAAAATAGGATGTTTTAAAGTATAATCATTTGAGTTTCTACATTTGTATCACACATGCTATGCCATATTGTCGCAATATGATGGCATAACGTTTGCGTGGGAGACAGAAACAGAGAGTGCGTCAGTCACAGAGGTTAAGCTTTTGGCTTTGTGGTTGTTTGTGTTTGTGAGAGAAGAGTTTGGCTAAAGACACAGAGGTTTGGCTGTGTGAATGTGCGTGAAAAGCAGAGTCTGGCAAAAGTCACAAAGGTTGGGCTCTTGGATGTTTGTGTATGTGTGTGTGTTTGGGTCTTGGCTGGGGTCCAGTCAGTGCACCAGCAGCAGAAACAGAGCTGATAGAATATTAATGGACTTTGACGGCAAACATTAAAAACCAACCCTTTAATCTGACACAGGCCATTTCCTTTCCCTTTCCAGCATGACACCCAACTGTGTCTGTGTATGTTTACTGATGTGACTGTCTGTTAAACCAGGTGTGCATCACCGCCTGCCTGCCTTTGTGTGTGTGTGTCCACATCTACAGCGGTGTGCATGCACATCTAACAGTCTTGTTTGTGAGGTTTCAGACCCGAGTGTGTGTATGTGTGTCTGCTTTCCGCAGTCATCAACATAATTAGAGAGAAACACTCCTACCTGACGGCTCAAAGGAAATTAACGAGGCCTGATTAATTAGTGCTTAGCCTCTCCTCTCCGTTCCATGACTCTGCATATTGAAAGGGCATGCCGCATACAATGAATAATTCAGGCAAGCTGATTTGGATATGGATCTATAGTGTGTTCCAACTATAAGCACATTCAATTAGTGACATCGCTCAAACAGCACAGAAGAGCCCCTCAAGCCTCTGCCATTAACTGAGAATAAGCTTTATTCACGATTGCTGTGTACAAACTGTCCTGTTAACCATTCTGCTTATTTGTCAGAATTATAATCTTCTATAAATATTCTTCTCTAGTTTATTCTGTTCTCAATTTGTAGATGTGTGCCTTTTCTACAATCTCAACTGTTTCTCATAGAGAGCAAAAGTTCTCAACAATATCTCAGAATGTGCCCAGATTTGCCAAGCTCAAAGTCTCTAATCAAAAACCAAGGATTTCAATGCGAATTCAAACATTTCTCATTCAATTCTTACAAGACTGAGACCTCCAAGGAATAGTTTAACCAAAAATGAATTCCCTGAAATATTCAAAGAGAACCAATGGCATGCTGCATGTTTGCTTGTGGTGTTTTGTTCATTGGTGTTTTTCAATGATTTTTTTCAGTGAATGAATCATTCTCGTTCACTTACATGACTCCCTTTGTTCAAAGAAGACTCTCCCTTATGAATCACATGGCGGCTTTACCTCCCCTCAAAGACTGACTACTGAATAAGCAAATGGCATTCAAGTTTGGGTTAGGAGCATATCATTGATTGGAAATATGAGAACAGGCTTGAAAGTTGTCGTAAACTGTGAAACCCAGGGTCATTGAAAAAAAAAGGGCTTGTGGGGGCATTTCGACAAAATTATGTTATGTTGCTTTTTGCATTTGCAGTTTAATGACACTTTCAAAGTGAAATGTCCATTGGTGCTTAAAGTGTGTTTAATTTTAAAAAAAAATTATATAACAGATGAATGTGAATGTGAATGTGACAACATTTTATTATGATGGTTGTTGTGCATATCATGGAAGTCTGGAAATAAATAAATGCCTGGTAACTGGCGTTAAAAGGTTACTAACTAACTAACTAATGGCTCGTTTCCACTAAACGGTACGGTTCAGTACGATTTGGGGAGCTAAACCCTGATCCGGCTTGCATTCCCACCGCCAACAGCACCCGTACTTGATAAGCATGGTGTAGTGATTGACGTAATTCTCGTCTGAAGAAGAAAGCGACACAATAAACAACAATGGAGGACATACAGCAGATCTTGTTCTTGCTTCTCGGTTGTTGTCACAAGAAGAAGACATGCTTTGTTTGAGCCAAGGCTGCAAAGAAAAACACAGCTCAAAAAGCACACGCAAGTGACGATTCTCTGTCAACCATTTAACGTTCTGCAGTGAGTCTAGCTACTGTGCTAGGTACCCCAACGGAAGGGTGCCAAAAAGTGGTACAGTATGGTTAGGAATTAGAGTACCATTCACAACTTCTGACAATGCAAATGGCAAAAATTGCATACCGTACTGAACTGTACTGAACCGTACTGCTCAGTGGAAACAAGAGATTCAAGTTCAAGATTCAAGAGTTTTATTTGTCACATACACGGTTATATACAGAATATACAACCGGCAGTGAAATGTAAACAGGTCCGCTATAAGGTTACCAAGTAACTAACCCCAAACTAAACTGACACTAAAGCAAACATGAGATACAAAATGCATTTGCATTTTTTGCTTGTCTCTACAAGTCATTGGGCTCTTTTATTATGACTTTTGTTTCAAGAACTCTGACCTGAGTGTCTGCTTTGCAAGTGCAGTACTGTATCAGGTGAGCTATCGAGTAAGTTTACTACATCAGAAAAGCCATACATATGGAGATGATTACATAAGGCAATGTGGGAATTCCTCATTTTCTGTTCAGTGGACAGAAGGAAAGTCATATGGAACAACAAGATTGATTTTTTACAGAATCTTCTTTTGTCCTGAGCTATAAAAGAGCAAGCTCTGAACAATAAAGTTTTCTTATGAAATAGCAGCATCTGCCCAAAAGGCAGCAATATACAAAGTATTTACAAATGTGGGACTTAAAGGCATTTAAGGAGGATGTAAAATTGCAAACACACTGAGAGACAATTTGCCATTAATTGTTTGCTTTAGTTCAGTATTCCCTCATGCTCGTCCTGTGGAAAACAATTTCACTCGCGTGTGTGTAACCACAGCAAACATTGACAGTTATTAATACAAGCAGGTGGCAAACTGACAAGCGTAAGTTTGTGTAGGACGGAGATAGACGGACAGACACAAACATCATTTACAATTTCCTGTATGTCTCCTGCTCAATGACATGAGAAGGATAAGTGAACGTGAGCACAGGACTGGCGTTTCTGCGGCGGAATAAAGGTCACGGAGATGCGTATGTGTTCTGCAATAGCGTGACAGATACTCCTGATGATCATCCTGCACCACGGCTCGCTCTGACTGCAGCATTTTACACTAACGCTCCCTTCTCACTCACTCTTGCTGCTCTCCTCCTTTTTCCCTTGTTTCTCCTCTTTATCCATAACTCTCATCCCTTTTTCTTTTCCTTAAATTCCCTTGCTGTTTGAACCTCTTTCGTTCATTCAGCCCACCTTGAATTTTCTCATCTCTCTCTGTATATCTCTCATCCTCTCTCTCTTTCTTTTTCTTCCTCTCTTTCAGCTCCAGGTGATTTACAGGGCTGCTCAGCAGTATCTGAGTATCAGCACTGAGTCTGTGTGAGGAATAATAATCACCATGCAGTGAAAGAGGCACTGCAGAGAGAGAGAGACACAGAGGGAAAGAGAGAGAGAGAGAGAGAAAGAGAGAGAGAGAGAGAGAGAGAGAGAGAGAGAGAGAGAGAGAGAGAGAGAGAGAGAGAGAGAGAGAGAGAGAGAGAGAGAGGTGGAGAGTGTCGTGAGAAGAGCAGAGAGCAAACAGAGGTAAGAAATGGTTGCGCTAGAATACACGCACACAAATACACACAGATATACAAGCGTGGATTAGTGCACTTTAACTGTTGCAGAGGGGTCATCGACTGACTGCAACACAAAGTCATGGAGAAAGATGGGCACTAGTGCCGCTTAGTGGCTGAAATCAAGCACTGTCAATTTCTCAAGCATGCTATGAATGGAATGACACCAGTGCTTTCCTACACATTCTTTAGTAATGAAAGTGTGGGTAATTACAGCCTTAGGTCTGCTATACATTTTGATTTATAGGTTTTAGACTTTTAAAAATCTTATTTTTGACATTTTTAGAGTGTACAAGAAATTATGATGAGCCGAATTCAAAATCTTGGATCATGTGCACACTTGGTTGACTATTAAAGAGTTTCAAAATCTGCCATGATGTCAGCATAATATTTGCATACTGACTTTTCATAAAGGGGTGGTTGATTATGATTTCACTTTTTAAACTTTAGTGTGTAATGTTAGCCTTGAAATCTAGACGCACCCTAGCGGGAGCAAATATAATTTGCAGACAGGGCATCTAGCAACTCTCCGTTGGCTTGCGAGCTTGAAAAACCAAACTCTGGTCAGGCCAATCACATTGTGTATAGAGTCAGTGGGCGGGCTTAACATAATGACGGTAGAGTTGTGGCGGTTCCGCGTGCTACTTTAAAACATAGAAGCTGGCGAACAGCGGCTATGGCCGCGACTCTGGAAGACTTGGAGTTAAGCTTTTCTTTGACAAAAGAATGAAGGACGGCACTGAAGTCATTCTTAAAAAAGGAAGATGTGTTCTGAGTTTTGCCAACCGGATACGGCAAAAGTTTAATCTATCAACTAGCTCCGCTTCACCTTCTTCGTTGCTCTGGTTGGCTGTAGCGATATCCTACTGTGTGTAGAGGGAATTTGAAAAGACAACCGTTTATCCCGCCCCTCGGATTGAGCCCTGCCAATGGTGTGTTCCCAGACCCAACATCTTGATGTGGGTCTGGCTTGTCAGGCTAGTGTAATGTTACTGTTTGATCATAAACAATATCTGCAAAATTACAATGTTCAAAGTTCAAAGCAAAGGGAGATATTTTCTTTTAAAGAAATTGCTTTTTAAGGACTACGACAAACGTCTGGTAGAGACTACACAAGCTTCCTCCCGGGTTAGTGACATCACTAACCCTGAAATTTACATAAACAATTATGTTGACAGAATATGCTAATCAATGACTTGAAGATTGTTAACTCCGCATCAGCTACATAAATTCATCAACTAACAATGCAGGAACATCTTGTTGCAGTATACATGTTGTCACTTCTTCTTGAGTCTCTCCATCATTGTCTGACTCTGGTTTGAACATAAAAGGCTGAACAGTTTCATTGCCTGTCTGCATGAGGTTATCAGAGCTGATAACTGGAGTTCTTGAAGCTCCGTCCCATGAGCAGTGGCTCATTTGCATTTAAAGGGACGCACAAAAAGTGCAAATTTTTGCTCACCCTCAAAAATGACAATTTTAACATGCTATAACAAATTATCTGTGGGGTATTTTGAGCTAAAATTTCACATGCATACTCTAGGGACATCAGAGACTTATTTTACATCTTGTAAATATTAAAAGTTTAAATTTAAAAGTTACTCTAAATCTAATAATATACTTAGAATGTTGTTCATTTGGAGACTAAAACAGCATAAAGTATAAAGGTTTCATTTTTTTTTAAGAAATTGCTACTTTTATTCAGCAAGAAAGCATTAAAGGTGCAGTGTGTAACATTTATAAGGATCTATTTAAATAAATGCAATATAATATACATAACTATGTTTTCAGTGGTGTATAAAGACCTTACATAATGAACCTTTATGTTTTTATAGAATGAGCCATTTCTATCTCCATACACCGCGGGTCCTCTTACAGTGAAATCTCCATTTTGCGCCATCACGTTTCTACAGTAGCCCTAAACGGACAAACCTCTCTACAGAGTGCGAGCTACTGCCTGCTGTATCAGACAACCCCATCTTAGTCCTGTGTCGCCACTGTAGCTTCTCTATGTGCTTCGAAAGGGAGTGGTGAGCAGTGGGCAGTTGCAATTCACAACCTCACTGCTAGATGCTGCTAAAATTTACACAGTGCACCTTTAAACTGATCAAAAGTGAAGGAAAAAAACATGTATAATATAATAACTTATATGTTTTTTTGTTTTTTTATTTTCTAGTCAATAAAGAATTATATATATATTTTTAAAGTTATATTTTAGATAGATATAGATATTTTATATATATATATATATATATATATATATATATATATATATATATATATATATATATATGCTTCCACAAAAAAAAAAAAATTACATTGATGACTAAATCAGTATATAAGAATAATTTCTTAATGATGTCCTGAAGACTGGAGTAATGATCCTGAAAAATCAGCTTTGGAATCACAGGAATAAATTAAATTTTAAAATATAAGACATGTAAAATGTCAAATGTTAAATTGTAATATTTCACTTTAAGACTTCTTTGAAGTACTTTAAATATTCTTTGCAATGAATAATCAAAATAATCACATTCCTTGACCTTGCAGTGAGTCTTCATTATTATAATTAGTTGAATGAAGTCAGACATCTGACTCCACACAAAGTGCCACAGCTGAGTCAAAGTCAAACAAGTGTAAGCACATAATTCCTAAAGGAACCAAAAAGCATCTAAAGCAAAGCTGTTTAACCAACCACACGGTGTTTGGGACGGATTAAGCTCCTAAGGGGCGGGCAAACTAATCCATATGTGATTGGGCTTTGACTGAATAAAAGATAATGATTAGGTGCATGTCTGACAGACTTCGCTTGTCTTCCTAGTTCGTTACTCTGAAAACAATGCTCACTTAATGAGGGTGTCCTGATGTTAGCAAGCATTGTATGTGTGTGGAGATGATATTTATGGCTTTTCCCTCATCATCGTCTCAGACTTCCACATAAAAGTCTCCATTGTGCTTTACGAAGTAAACAGGATGCTCCAGCTTTGCCTTCATACGTGTGTGTGTGTGTGTGTGTGTGTGTGTGTGTGTGTGTGTGTGTGTGTGTGTGTGTGTGTGTGTGTGTGTCTGTTGTGCATAGAAATTTCATATGTGTGTCTGGGTATATAGCTATGGTGAGACAGTGAAATTTAATGAATACCCACTTGTGACGAAAAGTTACACCCACACACACACACACATGCACACACACCGTCCCCTATTGTCCCTTTTATACTGACCATCAACCAAACAAAGCAGTTCTGTTACAGACACAGAAAAAAATACACAATGAAGTGAATAAGGATGTCTTGCAATGTGTGTATAATGAGCTGTATAAGTATGTCCCGTGCCGGGTGAATTATTTTCACAGGGAGATGAGCTCATACTCTATAAGAGATTTTTAATCAGTTATGCTACATGCAGTTTTGCCATATAACAAATTCACACGCAATCCTGGCTCTGTTTCCCGTCAGAAACATGTCAGAGATGACACACGGCGAGATGAAAAATCCGAAATCATGCGATTTGCACAGTCTCTGAACGCAAAACAATAAATTCGCACACACCTACACTCAGTGGCCCAGACAGTGAACACACCCCTGTGACACACATACATTTGAACCGAATGTCTCACGACATGCTGCGGTTGCTGTGACAATAACCTCAGTGTGTGTATGCGTGTGACACAGAGGGGCGTTATTAAGCTGGGCACACTACACTCTTTCAGTCCGCCCCCCATTCTCAGTTCCTCTCAGACGCAATCGCTCATCTTTGTGAAGCCTTCATCATCTAGGTTCATCTCATGACGTCCACTGTGAGAATAGGCCCTTTCTGTGACAAAGGCATAATTAACATCTAGTGTCAGGGAGTAGCTAACTAAAAGTAGCAACACTGCAAAGTTAAGATCCATTTTTTCAGACTGACAATACTCCTGCTGTTTTCAAAACTGTTTTCCAGATACAAGTAGTGATTTAATGTACAAAACACCAAACAAATTGGGGTGCCAATCAAACACTGTTGACTAAATATCTTCTTTCTCTATATTGCAAATAAGGCATTTGAGACTGATTCATTTTAGTGAACTGGTTCACCTGAACAGTTTATTTATATGCACCAGTTCAATAAAACGATTCACATTTGTGTCAATGCAGAATTTTCATATTGTAACCATTCACAATATTGAATTATAGGGGAGACGACCAGGTATAGTTGTAACACAGGAAGAGTTGTAACACTACCAATTCCACAAATCACAGATAAGATAGGAGTCATATGACAGTTTCAGTTTCCTCTGGCTTCCTTTACGATCCCACATGGAGGTTTTCCAGTGACAATGAAGCTACAGCAGAAAATATAATTCTGAGGTAAGGAAGTAAAAAAATAAAATAAAATAAAAAATAACAAGATAATATTTTGTTTAGTACTTCTACCGTTGTAGATAATGTTGTATTGAGTTATATCAGGTCAAAGTGTAGTCTCTCTAGTTAAAGAATGGTGTATCAACCTCCTGCTAATTTCAAAGCACGATGCTAATACAGCTAGCTAAACAATGAGTGACAGTGGCGAGGTAGATTGTAACGTGTTTTGAAACAACTATCCACTTACATACAACTAAGAACATTTTTGTGATTTTAATGATTCTACAGAATACCTATGTTTATGTTAATTTGCTCTCATTCACACACAAATGTGCACGTACAGACATGCACAAACAAACGCACACATGTGGCATGCACAAACACACACAATATGCAGATACACTCCCCATATTCACACATATTGTATTGTTGCAGTCATTCATTTAAAATAAAACTGTTGTTGTGGCATATCACTTGGAGTACCCTTAGTTTTTGTGCATTTTGTCTACCTGTTAACTTACCCCAGTATGTTACAACCCACCCCAGTAATGGGGTAGGTTGTAACAAAAGACCAATTTGTATTTGTCATCATCTCACAAAGTCTGTGATATAGTTGAAGAAATTTAAATTGTTGTCATTTGTAGTAGACAAATGTGGGTACTTTGCCTAAAAGTTTCAGACGTGTAGCTAAATAAAAAGGGTAGTTTTAGGTGCTGAAGAACAACCATGTTACAACCATACCCAGTCTCCCCTAATATTTATAGCAGTAATTTCTCAAACAATATTTTGTTAAATATCACTGTTGGTCACTATGCCTTTAATATAAATTATGTTTTTGTTTTCTAGTTTTATTACATTTTAATTTTTAATTTTTTTATATTTTTAAAAATACTGTTGGTCATGCTTTTAAAACATTTTTCAAATAAAATTTGTCAAATGCTGATGCTCACTGAAATAAAATAAAATAAAATATATTTAAAAAGGTATTTTTAGAGTAGCTAACGACTTTTTCAAAAGCAAAACTACACAAGCTACAGTATTCCCTCTGCTACTGTAATTTTTCTCCCGAGCAGTCGTTTTAGGCTATAAAATATTCAGCCCATTAAATACAAACATTAAATCACTCTGCACTTTAATAAATACTAATCCAGAGGAATAACGACCAGCATAAACCATCATAAAGACACCTGACAATATAGACACCACTCTTTAAAGACCGGGCTGTTGTAAACATCAATTTCACGAGTTCAAATGTTCATCATATCCTTGAGTGTAATGAAGGTAAACAGGTTGGATATGCTGTCCACAATGAAGGGGCTTGAGTCCACCCCCACCTCCCGGACGTATTTAATTATAGAAATTAAGGTGGAGTCAGGGCGGTGGAGAGATGCCAGAAGAATTATCAAAGGAGTGAGATAAGCAGCTGTGTATATCCTTTGTGGCATGATTAGCAGAATTAGATGGACATGCTCTTCCTGAACATCCGTTGGTTATAATGTCTCAAGTATCTGTTATATACTGTATATATACAGATGTCATAATTATTTATTATTTTTCACCATTTTACTGAGAGAGAAAGTAGACAGATAACTTAAAATGATGAGGGGAATAGAATCAACACACGCCAGATTCGAACCCACATTTCTCACATGAAAACCACAGCTCAATATGTCTAACCACTAGCCTGCAGCTGAAAACAAATGTTATGTGGAATGTCATACTGTACGCTTTATCAGATCCGAATATAACTGATGGCTTACAGCGCTCCTGAGGGAGATCACTGCCATGTTTTCTTATGAAATACTAAAACTGCCACAACCACTGTATTTTAAGGAATGGTGATATAAACTGAGATCAGGTCAGCGATAGTGGCCTGATGGAGACTAAATCTGATGCTACAAAAGGCTAAAAAGGTTAGTTCACCCAAAGAATTGAAGTTTGGCTATCATTTACTCACCCTTATGCCATTACAAACCTTTATCACTAACCTAAGAAGATTAGAACAGAACACGGTGGAGGAAAAGACAGTTTATAGTGCTGCCTCTGGAAATACGCAGCACAGGAGAAGACAAAAAAATCAATCTATTTAGAAACAATAAACAATAGTAACCCACAACTTATACTAGTTGTATGTGTGTGTGTGTGTGTGTGTGTGTGTGTGTGTGTGTGTGTGTGTGTGTGTTTCAGAAAAACTCTACGTTATGAGGACAAAATGTCCCCATAAAGACAGCAATATCCTTGCCCTTGGGGACATTTTTTGTCCTTGTGAGGAAAACAGCTTATAATTCATACTAAGTGATATTTTTGAAAATGTAAAAATGTATCTGTGATGGGTAGGTTTAGGTTCAGGGTTAAGGTACAGTATAAATTTATGTCTATGGAAAGTCCCCATAAAATATGAAAACACAACATTTAAAAACTAGAACATAATAGGAACTTGGGAAATAGGAAATATATTTTAAAAGAAACTGAATGTAATTTTCAGAAACTTAATTGCATGTTAATTGCAATGAAATGAAAATGCATTGTAATTTTAATTTATATTAAATGCAATTAACTGAAAGTTTTTGACCCACTTAAGTAGGACTAGGATTTCATAATTACTACTATTGTCTTTGAAATTCTATTAAAGTGTACTGATCAATGCACATGCACTAATTTAAGGTAAACTAAAATATATAGGCCTGGTTTCACAGACAGGGTTTAGACTAAGCTAGATTAGGCCTTAGTTCAATTAGGGCATTTAAGTAGCTTTTATAAACATGCACTAGAAAGAATAAAAAGAAGAAGAAAAAAAAAACACTGTTGTGCATCTTGAGACAAAACAATGACACTGACATATTTTAAGATATATCAGTGCAGCTCAAACATGCATTTTAGTCTAAGACTAGCTTAAACCTTGTCTGTGAAACTGGGGGGTTAATGCCATTTCTAAAGACAAGGTTTAAGCTAGTCCCAGACTAAAATGCATGTTTGAGCTGTCTCAAGATGCACACCAGTAATGTTTTTCTTTTTTTTTTTTTTTTTTTCTAGGTATGTTTATAAAAGCTACTTAAATGTCCTAATTGAACTAAGGCCTAATCCTGGCTTAGTCTATATCATTTTCTGTGAAACTGGGCCTACATGCTTTAGCACATTAGTCAACACTTCAAAATAAGTGTATTTCTTTAAAGGTGCAGTGTGTGATTTTTAGCGGCATCTAGCGGTGAGGTTGTGAATTGCATCCCCCAACCTCCGTTTCGGAGCACATAGAGATTCAAGATTCAAGATTCAAGAGTTTTATTTGTCACATACACAGTTATATACAGAATATACAACCGGCAGTGAAATGTAAACAGGTCCACTCCATGGACAGTGCAAATTCACAGTTAAAAACACAAGGAAGAAATTATAATAGAAATAGGATATAAAAAAGTACTATCTATATATATATATATATATATATATATATATATATGTCTATATCTGTAGAATTATAAATAATCAAGTCAAGAGAAAAAAAAAGGTAACAAATAAGGATAAAGTGGAATAAAATAAGTGAAATAAACTGTGCAGTGAGTAAACTGTAGACTTATAAATATGTGGTTAACAAATGTATAAGAGTATAATGTGCAAACAGGTTTATGACAGGTTGTTACACAGTAACAACGAGAACAGAAAGTGCAGTGCAATGTCAGTGTATCGATGTTTATCCTGACGTGAAGTCACGTGATGTTAAGTGACTGAGTTCAGGAGTCTGATGGCCTGGGGAAGAAGCTCCTCCTGAGTCTCTCAGTTTTGGCCATCAGGCTTCGGAAGCGCTTACCAGATGGTAGCAGCGTGAAATGAGGGTTTGCAGGGTGATTAGAGTCCTTGATGATCTTGGTAGCTCTACCTTTGCAGCGTTTGGTGTAGACGTCCTGCAGAGACGGGAGAGCTGACCCTGAGATACGCTCGGATAAGCGCACACGACTCTTTGCAGGGCTTTGCGGTCATGACTGGTGCTGTTCCCATACCACGCTGTGATGCACTGAGTTAAAACACTTTCTATCGCCCCTAAATAGAAAGTTTTCAGGATAGCTGGTGAAACCCTGAATTTCCTCAGCTGGCGCAGGTGGTACAGTCTTTGCCTGGCTTTTTCACCTGTGTCTGAATGTGAGCAGTCCAGGTCAGGTCCTCGGAGATGTTTACTCCCAGGTACTTGAAGCTGCTCACTCTCTCTACTGGTGACCCGCTGATCATGAGGGGAGTATGTCCGTTGCTGTCTCTTCCTGAAGTCCACAATCATTTCTTTGGTCTTGCCAACATTCAGAGAGAGACAGTTGTCCTGGCACCATGATGTTAGATGCTCCACCTCGTCCAAGTATGCCGTCTCATTGTTGTTGGAAATGAGGCCCAGGACAACAGTATCATCAGCAAATTTGATGATAGAGGTGGAGCTGTGTGTGGACAAACAGTCATGCGTGTAGAGAGAGTAGAGCAGGGGCTCAGGACACAGCCCTGTGGAGCTCCCACACTCAGGGTGATGGAGGTGGAGGTGGACTGGCCTATTCTCACCACCTGAGGCCTGCCAGTGAGGAAGTCCTCAATCCAGTGGCAGAGAGAAGGATTCAGGCTGAGATCCAGGAGTTTGGGGTTAGCTTGGTGGGAACTATGGTGTTAAAGGCTGAGCTATAGTCAATAAATAGCAGTCTTACGTAGTTCCCACTTTTGCTGTCGATGTGAGTGAGGGAGGAGTGGAGGACATGAGAGATGGCATCTTCAGTCGATCTATTGGGACGATAGGCAAACTGAAGAGGGTCCAAAGTGTCAGGAATGAAGGCACAAATGGTGTTTTTAATGAGTCTCTCAAAGACCTTCATGACTATAGACGTGAGAGCCACTGGACGATAGTCATTTAGGCAAGAGGGTTTACTGTTCTTAGGGACAGGGATGATGGTGGATTTTTTGAAGGAGGTGGGGACCACAGATGTAGCGAGGACTCATTAAAGATAGATGTAAACAACCCGGTGAGCTGATCAGCACAGGACCGCAGAACACGACCTGAAATACCATCCGCCCAGCAGCTTTCCTGACGTCCACACGCTTGAGTGCTCTCCGAACTTCATCCTCCGAGACAGAGATCACGTGATTGTTGCTGCTCTGAGTAATTTCTCTAACGCGCCACTTACGGAGTCGCGCGTTACGCGGTTACAGTCAAAGCGAGCATAGAAAGAGTTTAACTCGTTCACGAGCAACGGATCAACGCTTGCCTCTGCAGAGGATTTAGATCCAAAGGAGCAGATGGACCTCAGACCCTGCCACATGCGCCGCGAGTCGTTGAGTTGGAAATGAGACTCCACTCGGTCTTTATAACGGAGTTTTGCGGCTTTAACTGCTCGTCTGAGAGCATAGCAGGACGATCTGTATTCGTTCATATTCCCTGAATGGAGACCGGCGTTGTAAGCAGCAGTGCGTGCGTTCACTGCCGCGCGGATTGAATCTAGAGAAGCTACAGGGGCCGACACAGGACACAAATGTTGTCATTGGAGAGAGCAGAGAGTAGCTAGCACTCTGTAGCGAGGTTTGTCCGCTTAGGGCTACTGTAGAAACACGGTGAAGCAAAATGGGGATTTCACTGTAAGGGGATCTGTGGTGTATGTAGATAGAAATGGCTCATTCTAAGGTAATAAAAACATAACGGTTCATTATGTAAGGTCTTTATTATACAACACTGAAAACATAGTTACGTATATTATATTGCATTTCTGTCAATAGATCATAAATACTACACACTGAACCTTTAAAGCATGACAAATGATTATTAAAACATAATGATTTGAAATGTTAAAGTAAAACTTTTAATTTTACATTATTACAAAGTGCCCTTTTTAAAGTCTTAAGATACATTTAAGTACACTTAAGTAAAAAAAGAAAAATGTATTTCAATATTATTATCTGCAAGTGCAGTTTTAGAAAAATCTACTTTTAAGATTTGAAGTACATTCATATATTCAATATAAATATGCACACTTCTTTTTCACAAGGGTGATCAGTAAACCAGCTAAATATTGAAGGTTTGAAGTTGACAACCATCCGTTGAAATTCTAAACCAAAACAAACATAAATGTCAAAATTTGACATATCCTCGTTTGTTTATTTGATTATATCAATTCATCAGGCATTTCCACTTGCTGTGAAATACTGTGAATTTGTCTCCCCTCATAAGCTGTTTCACTCGTCAGCAACCAAGCAAACACATACTGCAACTGTGACATCTCAGCGGGAGTTGTCTGACCGTGTCGTGCGACTGAAGCCCCAGCCACAGCTTGAATGCGTTGATGTGTGTGCATAGATATCAGACATTTTCTTTCTTCCTAGCAGCACAAACGTCTTTAAAATCCCTCCTCTGTTGTGAGAAGCCTGAAGAACTACTGTGTTGTTGAACTTCAAAAAAAAAAAATCCTCTCCATCTCACATTCTGCCTCTCGCTTAGCAAAGTGCTCCCTCTAAATTACAAAGAAAACGAAGCACTTACGGCCCACATAGTTGACAGTCTAACTTATGCTCAGCGAATCTCCCAACACAAACGCACACACACACACTCGTTTCCCTCTCTTCTCATTGCTGTGTTTCCAAAACGTCCTTCTCAGGTCTGTCTTCTTAGATGTATTGCCCCTTTTATCCGACCAATTAGGCGTCAGCATTTCATCTCCCAGGAAACGTGTTTGTGGCTTTAATTGGCCATTTGATTTGCATCGCTTTGATTTAATTCTAACCGAGTGAAGAGTTTTATTTTCGCCCAGGCGCCTGTTGTTTCCCCAGGGGCCGGTGCCACGTGTGAGTGTGTGCGGGTTGTGTGCATGGGTGTTTATGGGTGTTGCTGTATATATGCGCATCAAAAAGCAGACCGAAAAGTGTGTGTGTGTGTGCGCGATCCAGATTTGGGAGGGTGTCGAATTTAGATTCAGGGTTAGAAAGTGTGTTGCCTCGGTTGCTTTACTTTCAAAATTTTTAGCATTCTTTGAAGCATGGAGGGTGTTGTTCTGAACACTGTTACACTTGGGCAGTGTGAGGAAAGCATCATGCCTTATCTCTGTGGGCTTCCGGTCGACGTGTACAGGCAGGTGTAAGAGATCACACACACTAAAACACACACACACACACACACACACACACACACACACACACACACACACACACACACACACACACACACACACACACACACACACACACACACAGAGGAACAGGCCCACAGGCCCTAACTTGCCCACACACTAATTTTCCACCAGTGGGATGAGACAGAGGGGGGCGGACGACTGTATAGTGGTGTATCCAAGGAGAACGACAAGTCATTTTTCTTCTACATGAAAAGCACTTTTGCAACAGACGGAGCAAAAGGAGCAAAAGATTATATCTATAGTGCTCCTGTAGTGTGCCTTAAATGGTAAAATATACAAATAACTAAACGAACAAATAAATAAAGAGTACAGCCTGTGGTTTGAAGCAGAATAATGTCACAGTAGTATATCTGAATGCTGTAGTTCACAAACTGTATGATTCCCGGTAATGCTGCATTCAGCCACTATTCTTCCACCCATTGTCATGCTGTTCAAACATGGACAATGTGTACAATGCTGTAAAAGTGAGCAATCAAAAACACAAGCCTATTTTATTTGATTGGCATACAACTATATCCATGAACAAACCCTCTGGTGGTCTTGTTCATGGATATATGGATAGTCAGGAATCAGTGAGCCAATGTAATGATCTGGTTTGCAAGACTAATAACATGATGAAAGGAGGACAGAAAACTCTCCGTCTCATCTCTCCGTTTTTATCTTTTTTCCTTCCTGAGCTTTCTTTCAGCAAGAAAAAGTTGAGCCAAGGTATAATCCCTAATTACAGACTTATAATTAAGTGTGCAAGTCCAAACAGACTAAAACGCTAATTAAAGACTGTGCCCTTTATTCTTTGTTATGCATATTGATATATTGTGCATATGGAATTTCAACGTGCTCTCATTAGTGTTTGCATGCAATGTGCAGTTCTAGAACACAAAACAATTTAGACAAAGACAGCTTCACTAAGGACAATTTCAGAGAGACATACAAATATTTATGAAAATCATAAATATATGTACTCACAATAAATTGACTTAAATTGACTTTTTAACACAGATATATTTAAAGTTATGAAATGTATTAACCTAATTTGACAAAGCTAGCTGTTTGAAATGAAGACATGTATTCCAATCAATAAATACTTGTTAAGCACCACCACAACGGCAAACAACTTTAGTTTTATTTAAAGTTCGAACTGGAAGTCATTTATAAATGCATTTTCCATTAAAAAAGCCTTACAATATGTTTAAAAAAATTCTCCATCATTGCTAAACAGTGCCGTCAAATGACTATCTTTTTGAATGAGTCATTGAATCATTCATTCACCCAATTTATTCAAATACAGCAATTCATTCAGGAATAAAAACAAATGATTTGCTGAGTCACAATTTGCATAATATCCGTATATATGCATTGTATAAAGACATTGGTAAATGTAAACAATGCTAGACATTGTAAACAGTGGTTATGAATATGTGACTCTTGATATAAACTATAACTATATAAATTGTGGATTTAAGGTTAGAAAGCATGAATCTCGAGGTGTCAGAATATCAGTCAAGTCCGAAGCAAAACACAACCCATAGCAGAGCATTATGGCAACGACATCTTAGATAGTCTGAAGGCAGATAAAAATATATGAATGACTTTCAAGTGGTTCATTACAAAAGTGCACATCAAATACGCTAAACACAGAAGCTTGAACATACGTGTGACGTGCTAGAACTGTTCTCATGCACACACATTTGAGCTTCTTTTCCGTTTAATGACCGTTGGCAAACCCACTTGAAGGTGCATATACCACCATCTACTGTACGACACCTGCGTGACAGCTGATGTAAAATAAAAGATTGGGCTTAGAAGCTGATCCGATCAGTAAAAAAAAAAAAGAAGCTTAATCAGCACCAATACAGATCCTTGAAATCGGCTTGGGACATCCCTAGTTTAGTCATTAACTCTTAAATGCATAATTATGCAAACACATGAGGAAAGTTCTACCAATGTGCTACCTTGTTTCTCTCCAATACGGTAGGAAATTGAATTAAATGTAATGTGGAGGATGTTAACTGTGACAAGATGATTGACAGGGCAGTTTAAACGGTGACAGGATACATGTAACTAAGCAACAGAACGGTCCGTTAAAGACACAATTATGATGAAGTAGTATGTCTCAAAGCTTGCCAACTCTTCTGCTACACACTCAAAAAACACACTCATAGGGCATAGTATAAGTAGGCAAATTGGGACACAGCTATTGGGCCCTATCATACACCCGGCGCAATGCGATGCCAGGTACAACAGTGTTTTTTGCTAGTTTCAGCCTGACGCAGTTAACATTTTCATGTCCAGCGCCATGTTGTTTAAGCGCCATGTGCTGGTCTGAAAACAAGGTGTGTTCAGGCGCATTGTTTGAGCGTTGCTATTTTGAGGGAACTGAAAACGCCATTCACCAACAAAAACCTGGTCTAAAGCATATAATTGTTTGTGTTATTTTGCGCCCTGTGTTGGTAATATGTGCCTATAGGCAGGTACACAATGCGCACAATTTTTAAATATTAAAAATAAAAAGATTCCTCTCTGGAGAAGCATTCAATCCTTCTGCTCGCAAATTCCGCCATGTATATAGCGAATCTGCCATGGTGCAAGCACAACTGGATTTTAAAGGGAATGGTTCTTCTGATTGGTTTAAAGGACTAGTTCACTTTTAAATAAACTTTTGCTGATAATTTACTCACCCCCATGTCATCCAAGATGTCCATGTCTTTCTTTCTTCAGTCGAAAATAAATTTAGGTTTTTGATGAAAACATTCCAGGATTTTTCTCCATATAATGGACTTCAATGGGCACCAAACGGTCCAAATGACAGTTTCAGTGCAGCTTCAAAGGGCTTTAAACGATACCAGACGATGAATAAGGGTCTTATCTAGAGAAACGATCGGTCATTTAAAAAAATTAAAATAAAAAGTTTAAGTTTTATAAGCACAAATGCTCGCCTTGCTCTGCTCTGTGATGCGCGTTTGTGATGTCATGTAATACGCAATTACGTTGAAAAGGTCATGCTTGACGTAGGCGGAAGTACAGAGTCAGTGTTTACAAATGTGCGGAAGGAGGATTCAAAATCATCCGACATCATTGTTTTACCTTTTAACTCCCTTTTTTTGTGAACGGCGTTTGACTTAGTGTGTGCATGTTCAACTTGTAAACACTAACTCGGTATTTCCGCCTACGTCAAGCGTGACCTTTTCAACGTAATTGCGTATTACGTGACGTCACGAACGCACATAATAGAACAGAGCAAGATGAGCATTTGTATTTATAAAACAAACTTTTTTATTCTTTTTTTTTTTATGACCGATCGTTTCTCTAGATAAGACCCTTATTCATCGTCAGGTATCGTTTAAAGCCCTTTGAAGCTGCACTGAAACTGTCATTTGGACCTTGAACCGTTTGGTGCCCATTGAAGTCCATTATATGGAGAAAAATCCTGGAATGTTTTCATCAAAAACCTACATTTATTTTCGACTGAAGAAAGAAAGACATGGACATCTTGGATGACATGGGGATGAGTAAATTATCAGCAAAAGTTTATTTAAAAGTGAATTAATCCTTTAATGCACGTTACACACAAAACACACCCATGGTTCATTAAGAGCCTAGATACAACCCTTTTTGACCATCCGCCTAGCACACAGACCGTTTTTTCTGTCGTTAAACTAGCAAAAGTGGATTTGGACACGCCCTAAGTGCACCTGCGCAATGCGCTTTAGGCCATGTGCTCAGATTGTTAAAATAGGGCCCATTGCCTTTATGAGTGAGTCATTGAATCATTCATTAAACTGATTCATTCAAAGACGCTAATTCATTCAGCAATGAAAAAGACTGCCTTTAGAGTGTTTTTGAATCATTCAACTGATTCATTTAAAAATGTATTTGTTCAAATGAATAAATACTTGTAGCTAAACGCTTTCAAATAAAACCATCACATCTGTAATGCTTGAATCATCATTTTCTTCAGAAGCTTGAGAGAATCGTGATCACTATTCTAAGCAAAAAAAGGTGATTCTCAATTTATCTAGAATCATGCAGCTCTAATATATATGTATTATATTTTATATATTTGGATATCTTACAATAATACTTCTTATCTTTTAATTTGTCAAAAATACCCACTTTTTCTGTTTTTCGAGTATTTATTTATTACCTATTATATATTTATTAACTTAACTCTTTTTTCATTACTCAGGGTTTAACTATGCATCTCTCTTTCTCTGACAGGCAGTGACAGAAGCAGCCTGGGGTGTTTGAATAAAAGATGAATACTCAGGCTGGTTCATGACACTGGGGTAACCCTGAACTGTAACCGTAGAACCACAGAGCTACAGTCAGACCACAACAAAAGGATCACCCCACAACAACCTCCAGTACGGGGAACCAGGGAACCGGAGAGCTGAGTTAATGCCGGCTCAAATATGAATGCAATTCAGTAAGAGCTGAATAGGAAATGACACTGGGACTCTAAATGCTTGAGCTTTCCTACTCAATGCCAGCAGTGTGCTGAAGACACAATACATAGGCTTAACAAAGAGGTGTGTTATTGTGTGGGGTTGTTTGTTTAATTGCCTGTTCTCTCTGTATGTGTGTGTGTGTGTGTGTGTGTGTGTGTGTGTGTGTTTAATTGTTTAATTGTGTGTGCGTGTGTGTTGCCGTTGCGTGTGTGTGTGTGTGTGTGTGTGTGTGTGTTTGTTTGGAATTGATGCCTTAGAGTGCAACCAGCACAAGAATATCTCTAATAATAGCCATCAAACATTTGGCCAGATGATATTTTGGCTGCAGAACTAGAGTATGGTGCATCATTTAAAGATGATGAAGAATAATTTTGATCCCAGCACTCCATTAGCATCTCTTTACAAAGGATTCCCATTTAGTATTCATCTAGTCAACAAATTTACTGACAAAAATGTTTGTTGACAAAGGTTTTTTTTTTTTTTTTTTTTTTTTTTCAACGAGGGCGAGGTGAAAACACCATGATTAAATGATTTTGTTTAAAACTGTTGATGAAATATAATCAGGGGATAAAAAGAAACTCTTCAAGATAATGCACTAGCAATGTTTTTTTAAGAAGGCAAATATAGAAAGAATTGATTTAAATAATCCAATCATAGTACAGTACATTGGAGATTGACCCACTTGAGCTGGAAGAACTGAATACCGGTAAACTGAACCACTTTGCAGATGGATTAATATGTTCACTCAAATGCATCCTATATGTACACTATGTGAGATTAGTCAGCTAAATCTACAACATAAACGTAACATTACAACTTACTTTTGGAAAGACAATGAAGTGACTGTATAAATCACTAAGAAAATATTCAAAGACAAAACTAAAACACAAACTAAATGCTGTTCCCAGTCTGGACACAGAAGAAAAAACGACAAGAGTCATGGCCTAGATACTGATTCTTGTGCTAGAAACTGATGTAAGAGGATGGGAACTTTTCATCTCCATGCGCACCTTTGCATCTGCTTAGTGTGTGTGTGCGTGTGTGTGTGTGCGTGTGTGTGTGTGTGCGTGTGTGTGTGTGTGCGTGTGTGTGTGTGTGCGCGTGTGTGTGTGTGTGCGCGTGTGTGTGTGTGTGCGCGTGTGTGTGTGCGTGTGTGTGTGTGTGTGTGTGTGTGTGTGTGTGTGTGTGTGTTTTCTTGGTTCTGTTCCTGCTTGTCTGGGAGTATATGGGTAAGGAATACCCTGAATTCCTGTCGTGTCTCATTTTGAGGTTGAAACAGTCAGGCGAACAGGTCTGCGCATTACAAAGCTCTGACAGCCTTGACTCTCTGACTCATTTCTGATTTATACGATGTGGCAAACAAAGCCTTTGTGTCGGACATTGAAGGAAGATACTTTAATAAAATTGTGTTTTGCCAGCATTTATTTCCATATGACCTACTTGAATGAAATGTACTTTTTGTACTCTTCAGAATTACAATTAAGCCTGAAAGAAAAAGGTAAGCTGATGGTAAGTGTCCATAAGGCTTTATTTAGTATTAAAAATGGCTAAAAATCAACATAAAGTCTCTATTGAATCCATGTACTTTCCATATGCACATTTGTGGTTGGTTATATTGAATGATTCTTTGTTGCGTGTTATTTAAAAGAAAAGAAAATACTGAAATCAATTTTCATTTTACATTGACATCACTAAGAAGGCTATTGGTTAATTGTAATCAGTTGTCAAACAGCTATCTATACATTATTGTAGAACATTTGAATTCAGCCTGACTCCGTTCTGGTAAAAACACCCACTTTTCAAGACCCAATTGATTCCCTTCTACATTATTTCTAGCAGAAAATCTTGTTTCAATTGGAAATATGTCACATTATGGTAATAAAATGGGTTGCAACCAGCAATTCATGCTGACTTTAAAGTCTCTGCATGACTAACTTCGATAAATCAGAAAGCCTCTCCATGTTTGGAACCTTGGAAATATAACAAAGAACATGAGATTGCATGTCAGGCACACATGTAAACACTATTTACACATCTCTTCTATTCTCAATTATCATTCAGTTTCACTGAAGGAATATCTGGATAAGCAATGAGTTAACGGCTATTAATGGCTGTTGTTGCAAAGATATGTGGTGGTCACATGAGAACACCTCCCATCTGGTCATGGCCATCAGTGTTACTAACCTAATGTGTCATCTATAAATTATTAACCTCTCATTTTTCAGTACGTTACACTTGGCCACTAAAAAGCATCCTCTGTCATTTTTATAGCCTCGCGTTTCACAGATGTCCAGCACAATTTTATGGGAAGTACACAGTACTGGGGTTATTTACTGCAAGTGTACTTGCATTTGCACTAAATGACTTTTAATTGGGCGGTTGACATAAAATATGATCAGAAAGGCATCAGAAAACAACAAAGCAGACATTTTGCATGTGTATCTAAATGGAGGTTTCTAAATGCCTTATATTTGTCTGCAATTAACATTATTAATTCTAATCACTCCAATCTAAACACAAATGTGTCTCTAAAATAAACTTGCAATAAACTTTCCTTTTAAGGATGTTGCCAAAATTAGATTTTTTTCCCCTCTCTGGATTTAGAAGACTTCTAGACATGTCATCAGTTTCCTCCCAATAACATTGATAGGTCAAACACACATGCACACACACACACATACTTGCACCATCATTCTCAATCCTTTATAACCATTGCAGTGCACGTCCATGTAAAAGCTTTCATAATGCTTTCCCAATGAAAATCAATACAGCCCTGCAAAAGTGAGGTGAGCATTAGCAATCTCCCCTCATTTCTCTCTCTCTCTCTCTCTCTCTCTCTCTCTCTCTCCATGTGTCTCCTGGACTCTCCATCACTAGTCTCCTCCATTAATTTATAATATCTATCTCTGGAGTCGGCCCTCACTAGCATATGCATGGCCCCTCGTGAGCATGCAAGTGTGAGTGTCAAGTATATCGGCTATCCATCTGACCTGTTGCTTGATCCCAAGTGTGTGTGTTGAGTTACACAGACTCACCTACTGCCCACCTGTCTGACCGTTAACCCTGCACACCCAAGCGGCACGTTTTCAGGTGTGCGTCGGCGCTAGCAACATTAACAAGCCTAGTATATTGATTGCCACTCTTGTCTTTTCAAATGATAGGAATGTGGGCTGCCATGGGGACGGGATACAGCCGGTCGATAGGTGATGGCGTGAGTAGGCGGAAAAGGGAGGGGCTATAGAAAAAAGTGCCCTGCAGCAAAGAGGGAGTTCGGAGTTTCACTTAGGAAAATGCTGAGTTGTGCATTTATAGAAGATGGGAGAGACGTGCAATAGAGAGAGTGAGACAGATATAGGTCAACAAGATTTCCATTTTTTTTTATTTTTTTTTTCGGCGTTCAATTCCGAGAGTGCCGTTTATGCATGCGTCCACACACGGGCCTATTTGCAAATTCAGACAGCGGTAGGGTATTGGCTTCCTATCACGCTATACCGTCCCATCATGGAAGCAACATCCAAGTGCACACATACACTCACCGTCTGCACCGAGCTCGAGTTAGGCTAGGTCACAAAGCTCCACGGTAGAGGAGTTAATTACAGTGTGATCAATAATTGATTAAAACGTCAGAAAGAGTCCAACAAACTCACCAGTAAGCATTAACGCTCTCTCTCACATGCGCCAAACTCTTGGCCGAGTATGAACGCACACGCAGAAGCACATAAATACACAACCAAATTCTCTATTAAGCATTTTCAGAGGGAAAAAAATGTCAGCAGATTAAGAGGATTGACTCGGTATTGGATTAACCCACCCACTGCGGTCAGGATCACACCAGCATGGATAGATTGATTAGGTCTTGCGAGGCGCACATCTCCCTAACGACTGCATCAGCTGTTTTTTAGGCTCTGGTTAAAGAGACTTACAATCCGACTGTCAGTCATGCTAAAAAGACCAAAAATGACATGTCATTTAGGACTCAATATCTTGCGTGTAGACCTCCGCGGATTTGGTTTAAGCTCCCAACACCTGTCAGAAAATGTAATGTGATCGCAGCGTTCAATTTAAACATGTCTCTCTATAGTACAAGGCCACCCTTTGGTTCAGGCTTGTCCAAAGCACCTGTCAAAGGGTGCACAGGTAATCTTTTTTTAATGCTTCCGTTAAGTGCTAAGCTAGCAGTTTGGGTATGCTGCATTAAATACATGACCTGGATAAAACTGTAAATATGAAAAAAATGACAACTCTGCGAGCCTGCGTGGTTTCCCTCTCAAGCATTTCACGCTCATCCTGTCAAACACACTGGCCAGTTTCCGCTCAAAGCAGGTAGACATACTGTATATTCCACTCTATATTTAACATTTCAAAATGTGTCAGAAAAATGAAAGAACATGTAGAGGAGTGGAAAGAATGCCAAAGACAGAAAAATAAAGAGAGTATGATGGGGAGAATGATATAAAGCAAGACAGAAGGAGAGAAAGAGAGAGACTGAGCTAGTGGAAAGAGATCTATGGTGGTGTGAGAGAAAATGGGTTACATTTCGCCTCTCTTCGACAGTCTATTTTCAGTAGCTACTCCTGGAAAGGAGAGCAGGCATTTAGCACCATATAACCTTAACCACTCCACACGCAGTAGCACAACAACAGTACAAGCTGATTGCAGAAGTTGTCACATTTGTGCTTGTCTACAAGTAGTTTTGCTTTTTCTTTAGTATTTGATTTCGCTAAAAGCAGACCAGCTTGAATTTGCTTCAGAAATACAAATTAACCAAGGGCCATTGACCTCAGTACAAAAAATCATGTGTAATACATCCAGGGAAGCCTGTTTCTGCCTGTAAAATATAATTGTGACATCATCTCAAAATGATGACATTATTTCTCATAATCTCAAACCTGTCGTGACTGTGACTTTATATCTCACAGTGGCATTATATGCAACAGTTGCAACTTTATATCGTACAGCGTGGCTTTATTTCTCACAATTGCAACTTTTTTGTCTCACAACCATAACTTTACATCTCAAAATTGCAACTTGACTATATCTCACAGCTTGACTTTATTTCTGATTATTGTACATTATCTCACAATTATATTTTTTACTGAGGTGGAAAATGGCTTCCAAATATACCAGCTTATTTCTTGGAAAATCTAATTTCAGTTTACTCAAAAAAAATGTGTAGGGTAATCTAATGGCTGTCAGCGTTTTATATTAATATGGGAATATCCCACAGGACTCACTGAATTCAGGTTAGTTTTGGGATCCAAATCTAGTTCAAGCTTGAGGCTTTTGTCCTGACAAGCCTTGTAACATTTTTGGTAAATGATACTCCTTGCTAGCAAAACTGATCCTGAATTATTCCAAGACACTTGGTGAACATGACCAGCATGTAATTGTTGAAGGTGCTGTGGTGCAACTGAGTCATAGATCTTTGTGTTCTTACCTGTTTGCTGTACTTGACAGTTTGGCAGCCATAATCGGAGCACTGGTCTGAGCTGAGTGACATGGCGTCTGCATTACTGGTGCCGTTGCCAGTGAAGGTATTGGTGGGGGGCAGTTCCTGCACAGCCTGGTGCTTCTTGCCTTCCACGGGTGGTGAGTTGGGTTGGAGATGTACTGCGGGCAAAGGTGAGCTGGACTTGTAGTGGCGGGCCAGATCGGGGCTTGATTGGTGACGTCTCGAGCCTAGTCTTGGACTGCTGGGGTCTCCATTAGCAGCTGCACAATAACGGGCGGCAATCCTTTCACTGGCACTGCTTGCCTCTTCATCCTCCTCTTCATCATCACCTCCCCCACGTCTGCAGCCATTTACCGTCATAATTCCACTGTATAAAGAACGCTCAGATTTGGCAGTACCGTTATTACGCTTGTCTCTACGTGGTTTGCGCCCACGTTCATTTTGGGAGGCCTGGGCTTGTAAAGGGGGAGCCTGTGGACTGAAAAAGTCCTCTTCTGGCTCTTTCTTGCCAGCCTCATAGCCGTTCTTACCCTGCACCCCACACTGCCGTGCTGTCACAACCAGAAGGATCACCAGAATAACGGCAGCAGCACCAGCCAGGACACCAATGGCAACGCTCAGGCGTTGTTTACCCAGAGCTCTCTCGCTGTCTGGGTCACCTGCAATATCCATATAGAGGGGGATTGCAAGGCTGCGGGCCACCTGAGTGAAAGGGAGACAGACATACAGAGGGAGAGAGAAAGAAAAAATGGAAAGTCATAAATGGTGTGTCTGCCCTTTGATAACTGCATCCTCATTTTACAGCTATGTCTGCTGAACCACACACACACACACACACACACACATACACATTCATCCCCACTGCAAGGCCCAGACTTCTCAATTATCATGTCAAGGCTTGGATATTCAATCATAGTTATTCTGCTCAGGCAAGTGTGACTGTGTGTGTGTGTGTGTGTGTGTGTGTGTGTGTGTGTGTGTGTGTGTGTGAGAGTGTGTTTTGTGTATCTTTCATCTTTGAATTTGTATGTGTTTCCTTTTATCCAATATCCAATGTGGGTCAACAGCAATTTGATGCATGAATATTTATAAACAGCAATATTTTAAAAAATGTGCTATTTCGTGCTAGGATTTCCTAGTTGTGCAAAGTTATCAGTAAGTTTCTGACTGCAGTTCACTTCTCTGCTCCATGTCAAATAAAATGACTTTCAATTGCATGTTTTTTTTTTACTTGATTTTTTCTTATTGGGTTCCTACACTGGCTCACTGTTCAACAGCACAAACTGTTATTGTTTCTCTATATTGAATTACCCTTTGTTTGTGTTTATTCGAACAGCATGCTGCACTGATGTGTCTCACCTGTGCATCCACCAGCGTAGCATTGGCCAAGCTCTCATTGATGAAGACATGCACCAGTGCTGTGGCACAAAGGGAAGGCACACCACTGTCATTGACCCGGACCACCAAGCGGTGCAGACCCCTGTGTCTTCTCTCCAGGGGCTCTGCCAAGGTTATGACCCCACTGCTAGAGCCAATCTCAAACAGGCGAAAAGGGTTTCCGCCTACCAGAGCATAGCGGAGATCGGCATTAGACCCTGTATCACCATCAGAGGCTGTGACTGTACGGACTACAGTCCGGGCCCCGCTAGCGGGTGGCAGGAGGGTGTATGATTCATTGGCAGGTGATGTGATGGATGGCGCATTGTCATTTTCATCAGTGACAAACAGGGAGACAGTGGCGGTGGCAGACCGTGGCGGTTCTCCGCCATCAACAGCACGCACACGGAATGAGTATGCGTTACGTCGTTCGCGGTCAAAGGATGCAGAGGAGAAAATGGTTCCAGTGTTATTTTCAATGGAGAAAACTTCTTGCTTCCCCTCTTTGCCCTCCTCTCCACCCTCCTCTTCATCGTGCTCAACAAAAAGACTCAACTCTGCATTCTCTCCTTCATCTGCATCGGTAACAGTCACCATGCCGACGGGGCTATTGGTGAGCAGGTTCTCTTTGACATAGAATGTGAAAACTTCCTGGACAAATTTGGGGGCATTGTCGTTTCTGTCCGTGACTTGGACTATGACGGTAGCAGAGCCCTGCAGAGAGGGGGTGCCCTTGTCTCGAGCAATCACGCGAAATTCATAGCGTTCCCTCTGCTCTCTATCTAGTGCCCCAGTAGCACGAATATCACCGTTATCAGCATCAATGTAAAAAGCTCCATTAACAGACGGGTCCAGTGAGTATGCAATTTCTGCATTCTTGCCACTGTCTGCATCAGCCGCCACAACAGTGACCACTCTTTCCCCTGGGGCATTATTCTCTGCAAAATGTACTTCCACTAAGCTTTGGGCAAAAGTGGGAGCGTGGTCGTTTATGTCCACCACTCTCACCAGAAGAGAACTATTACTAGAGAGGCTTGGGCTACCGGAGTCCACTGCCACAATAGTGACACTATACTCACGAGTAGCTTCATAATCCAAAAGTGCTGAGGTGTGAAGAAAATATTTCTTTTTGTTTCGTTCAAAGGCATCATCCGTTGCTGGTGGAGGTGCTAGAGCGGTCTCACCTGCCGGTTTCAGTGTGAATGGAACATCCCCAACCACAGTGCAGGTAACCGCACCATTCTCTCCCTGGTCGCGGTCTGATACCTGCACTAACGCTACTGGTGTGTCCACCAACACGTTCTCTGGAACCATTGCAGCGCCATCCCGAACGAGGATTCGTCCAATTTTTCGAATTTCCACTATGGGTACGTTGTCATTTTCATCCCTTACATTGAGAACGACTGTAGTGCGGTCAGTGCGGGGTGGTTGGCCACGGTCACGGGCTGTGATGGTAAAACGTAGCTGTGAAACTTCCTCACGGTCTATACGATGCAGAACACTCAGCCAACCTGATGCCTCATCCAACCTCAGGAGACGCCGCACTGATTCTGTCGCTGCTCCGAACACATACTCAACCTGCCCGTTCACGCCGACGTCACGATCTGTGGCACGCACCTGCAGGACAGGTGTGCCAGGTGGGGCGTTTTCTGCCATTTCTGCTTCATACACTGCTCTCTCAAAGCGTGGACTGTTGTCGTTGACATCTGTGATGGACACGCGTAAAAGAGCTTGCGAGGATCGGGACGGGTTGCCGCCATCACGAACACGTAGCACGAGTTCATAAGAATCCCGTGCTTCACGGTCCAGAGGCCCTTTCACAATCAGCTGGGGCTGTTTCTGTCCTTCAGGTGTGTCGGCAACTTGCAGTTCAAACACGCTGCTCCTGCTGGCAGGCCCCGACCCTGTTTCTGACCCTCTCCTACGGTCACCACCGTTACCATTTGTTGGGCCATTCGCAGGTCGGCGCAAAGATGACCCCCCATCTCTACTGTCCTGGATAAGCTCATAACGATCAATGCCGTTGCGACCAAAATCACGGTCTGTGGCAGTGGGAAGAAGATAGAGAGTGCCGATTGGGCGATTCTCCTCAACAGATAGTGTGAGAACTGGTGAAGGGAACGAGGGGGTGTTGTCATTGATGTCTGTGACTACAATACGGCCATCAAACAGATCCACCCAACTCTGCAGGGGACCTATGACTGACACCTCAAAGTTCAGAAAACACTCGTTCTCGTCAAATATCATCTGACACTGCGGCAGCTTCTCTCTGTCAATCCTCCTGCTGCCTGTAGTAAGCTCTCCGGTGACATTGTCAATTTTGAAGTATTCAGAGCCAGATTCCAAAGCAAAAGTGACATCACCTGTCCCAATCCCAGAGGTGGAAAGCCCCAGGTCTGAAGCCACATTCCCAATGTGCACATCGGCCGGCCCCTCTTCCGCCACGCGGTAGCGCAGTACCGAACTGGCGCGCGGGAGCTGAGTCAGCAGCTGCAGGATAAGCACGAGGTAGCAGCGCGCGGAGTGCACTGCGCCAACGCTCCTGCTCCCCATGACTCTCTCTCTCTCTCTCTTTCTCTCTCTCTCTTTCACTCTCTATCTGCAGCTTCCTCCGGTCCAAGACAGACCCGCCACAAATAATTTCTAAGAACGCTTCCTTTGGCAAAATCTTATTTTCTGAGACAGTCTTTTAGTTCCTCAGTCACGTTTTCAAAACGATACAATAAAACATCCACTTTGTGAAGAGATCGGCATTGGCGATAAGTCTTTACAGCTCTTTTAAGGACAAGAATGATCCTTTGTGCCTTTTAGGAGTAAACGGGAGTCAAATTTGAGCAGTTTAAATGACTTTGTCCGGCTCATTGAGATGCTGCGGAGCGCGGGCTCCTCTCGCGCTTTCACTGTTTTAAACTGCAATGCAGTAGAACACAAAAGAGATCTGTCTGTGAATTCAGCTCTCACATTCGCATCCCAGAGCTTTCGCTGCTGGCTGGGAATAAGCCAAAGTGCTTTTTAAAGTCTTTTCCTGATATTATATATTCTCTTACCTTAAAACACAGCGAGAGGAAAAATTGGAAATCTTTCCCCGCAGTCTTACGCGCGCGTGCCAAGCTCTTATAGATTCCTTTACGGTGAACTTGACAAAGAGAAAAGCTTTTCAGTTCGACTTCTCGGAGCACGCAAATTAGCCACTTATGGGAAGATGGAGAGCAGGATAGAGAAGTAGCAACAAAAGCCTTTAGTAATTCCTCCGGAGTCCGTGGTGGATGTGTGTGAAGTGTTTGAGGAAAAAGTCCCGCATTCTCCTCCTCCCCTCACCTGCACGTTCTACTGCACTGCATGTGAACGTCCCTCAAATGATGCTGCAGTCTCTCCCTCTCTCTCAACCTCTCCCTCTCTCTTCCCCCTCCGTTCACTGCAACGCTTCCCTCGCTACGTAACTCGACCGTTCAGATGAAACGGGAGACCGAGAGTGTCTCGAAGGAGCTCGCGCTTTCCTTTTAACCAGTCTAAACGCGCAAATACAGGGGGTGTGTTTGCATACGACCACAAAACAAAATACCTCAGAAGCGAAAAATACACTGATACAACTAGACAAATTCGGCGAAGCACTTAATTGTTTCAAAACTAATTATATACAAATAGTTTTCACAACACTAAATGTGAATCTCATATGTGTCCGTTTTAGTGAAATGTGCATCACAGCAAAAACAATACTTTTTGACACTGGAATGTATTTTTTCCTACAAAAAAAAAATCAATAATAATAATATGAAGAAAATGTAGTAAAAAAAGTAAAAGAGAAAAGTAAAAGAAAGTTCAAAGCTATAAACATGTATAGCATTAAAATATTAAAGAGGTGTGTATGTAAAAAAAAAAAAAAAGACAAGAAATAAAGCAACAATAACAACCATTTAAAGCAAGTGCTGTTTCATGCAGAGAGACTAGCTAGCTACTGTATGTTGTGTTTAACAGTCTTATAGCCTGTGGTTAGAAGCTGTTTCATAGGAAACAGACAGAATGGCTGGGGGTCATTGGGGTCTTTTACAATGGACCTGGCATTTCTAAGGCATATCGGAGTATGGCCTCCACGAAAACACATGAAGAAATGTCTTGGATATTTGGTTGTTTATGGTCAGTGTCAGTGTGTTCAAGTTTGACCCTTCTTTCATTGCTGCTATCAAGCAGAACACAATGATGATATTAAGGTTGTAAGGTTAGTGGTCGAGGTATTTGGACACCAAATATTTCTTTGAGGAGATTCAACTGTGAAATAAAAAGTTCAAAGTGCAAGTGTAGTGTGCAATAGATAGATAGATAGATAGATAGATAGATAGATAGATAGATAGATAGATAGATAGATAGATAGATAGATAGATAGATAGATAGATAGATAGATATAGACGTTTTTCTTTTTGCCATAAGGGACCATTCTAATGGCAAATGTTATTCCGTTATTTGAAATCTATCTTATTATCTTATTGGTTTTGTTGTTATGTCTCTGAATCACGAAAAAGTGTTCTCATTGTCTGAATGCGGCAGTGCTTTTCGTTCATCCTGTGAACAATGAGCATGTATCGCACACACTCTCTCCAGTCCCAGCACGGGCTGCCCCGTAGCCACGCGGATGCGCGAGCGCAATGCAGCACTGACTGAACGTAATACTACAGTCACACAACAAAAGGAGCAGCCCTTCTCCGTCTATACTCTCCATCCCGTGTCCTCAGTCTCAAACATGCGTTTAATTTGTGGGTTTTGATGAATTGAGATTATCATAGGAGGGTTTCCCTGGTCAATCTCAGTTCGTTTGGTCACACAGCAGAGGAGGTTGCGAGCGGAGGAGCAGCATCAGATCTCGGCGCGGCTCTCCTGCTGCTGCTGCTGCTGCACCGGGGCTGGTTAACATTCCACCGGCGTCACCACACGTGCGTGCTCGTATGCTCTGCGTCTCGCGCCCTCTGTTGTTCCACCGCGCGCGTTTTGATTTCGCTTCTGCAATCAATCGCCCAATCTAAGTGGGTGGGAGTGTGGATTCAAGCGTTCGTGTCCCGTGAGCACCCCCGTCACGTTAACGCGTAAGTCTAGTTAGCATACAATCCACCGCTGAAACTTTATCATCTGCAGAACAGACTCGAATAGTAAACACCCGAGGCTATGAGACTGCATAACTATATCCTCTATTTAAAGCATGTGAGAAAAGACAGGACAAAAACATGTCTTCAAAATATACAGCGATATAGGCCTATATCTTTCTGAATATATTTTAAAAGCGGTGGGTGTGTGTGTGTGTATATATATATATATATATATATATATATATATATATATATATATATATATATATATATATATCATCCAAAAAGTTGTCAAAAGCATCACCCTAAAAGAAGAAAGATCACCCTAAAGATAGATAGATAGATAGATAGATAGATAGATAGATAGATAGATAGATAGATAGATAGATAGATAGATAGATAGATAGATAGATAGATAGATAGATAGATAGATAGATAGATTTTTTTTTTTTTGCCCAATGCAGTCTGGATGGAGGGAGAATGGATGTGGGGTTGTATTAGTTATGAGTTATAAAGTGCTAGTAGCATATGTAATTTACATTATTACTCCACTAATCCTGTGGCCATAACAAAGGCGTTCTCTCAGGTGCGTGACTCAAACTCCCACCACTGTGCAATCTTGCATTTTTAACTGATGCGTGGAGTGAGGACATGAATTTTAAACATGTAAAATGAGCTAGGGAATTGCCTATGTATTGGGAGCACCAATTAGTTCACTGTGCTTTTGTACTTTATTTTTATGATGATATGTTTGTTTTCAGCATTGTAAAAAGAACATTTGCAATTTTGCAAGGAATTTCATTATCTTCTTCACTTTTTCTACCTCCTTTATCCTTAGTTTTCCTTAAACTATAACTATTTTAATTCCTTAAAATAAATTTTCCTTATTAATGAATATTAAAATCGTGGCATTGATATCTCCATTATGTCGTATTCAATTGTCACATCAATAACGTTATGTTTTCAGTCGAGTTTTTTAAACGCAGTTCAGGCTACTCATCTACTTAATATGAAATGATAACATTCATGTTCTGTGACTTCTGCTGCAAACCCATTTTGAAGGAATACATAATGTTAAACAAGATGTTTGAACATAAATGTGTCGGCAGTGTGTGTACAAAATCACCCTATAATGGTAAAAATCCACCCACTTCTTTTTTAAATTCCCATAATTCATAAGCAGTGTGAATCAGTTTGCAGTTTCTATGCAATGTGACATCACATTGTTCAGGCCCCGCCCACGACTGCTGATGGACTGTGCCCTATTAGCATAGACCCCACCCTGAGTGAGCTGTACACAGTCCGCCATGTGTATCTCCTAGCCAGAGCATATAACAGCAACATTCAAGTAAGAAATGTATTCTTATTAGAGCTGTTTTTCTTTTGTTGTTTAATTCACATTATTAGCATATTTAGCAGGTACTGTATATTAACCGTATAGTAACAGACATAACCGACTGTGTTTATGTGAACTTTGTGTGTTACTGACATAACCTTGTATGTATATGACTGTTTAACCGCAATAAGATGTGAAAGAGAACTTGGTTTAATACTCACGGAACACGCCGTCTGACAGCCAGCTTTCTTTTTACATTTACATTTTACATTTATGCATTTGGCAGACGCTTTTATCCAAAGCGACTTACATTGCATTCAAGGTACACATTTTTTACATTTTTACTTGCATTTCCCTGGGAATCGAACCCATGACCTTGGCGTTCTAGCGCCATGCTCTTACTGTTTGAGCTACAGGAAAGGTTTTTTTTTTTTTTTTTTTTTGTGCACTCAGAAAGCCTTATATCAGAAGTTTTGACTGATATTGCTTTAAAATGCATGCAGATAATAAACTTCCATGAGGTAAGGGCTCCGCCCTCTTCTGGAAAGCAGGGGTGGGGAGCAGCAGCTCATTTGCATTTAAAGATATATGGACGAAAATAGCATGTTTTCCTTCCACTCAAAAATGGGTTTACAACATGGTACAATACATGCTGAAACTTCATGCACAGACACGTTCTGGGGACACCTGAGATTATATTACATCTTGCAAAAAGAGGCATAAAAGGTCCCCATTAAATAATAGCATGTAATCGTTTACCCATTAACATTTTTAATTTTGTTTGCCGTGGAACACAAAAGGCATTTTCTCAGTATAGTCATATGCTGTGACTTGATGATAAAACCATAAAATACATATAGATAGCTGTGTCCGAAATTGGCCCCTACCCCCTTAAATAGTGCACTATTTGAGGGGATAGCCATTTGTAGTTGTGTCCGAAATCATAGTTTATGTTATCAAGTGCACTCATTCAATCCTATAATGCGCCACAATAAGAAGTGTACACTCACTTGTACACTCAATATCTACAAAGATGGCTGTGTGCTTGTTTCTCTGCGTGCTGTTTTCCAATTCGCCTATTTATATTATGCCCTAAAAGTACTGTTTTTGTGAAGAAAAAGTAGCCTACATAGCCTACTTTTGAGTGTGTAGCAGAAGAGTAGGCATCCTGTGCATCCTGTCACCATTTCAGCTGCCCTGTCAGTCATCTTGTCACAGTTAAAATCCTCAATACAAATTTTTATCGTTTTGGAGAGAAATGTAGTAGCATGTTAATCTGCCAGTCGTGGGTCTTTCATGCTGAGAACTCCCCTTATGGGTTTGCAATTTGCATAATGATGCATTAAAAAGTTAACAAGTTTCTTTACAAAAGTTCACAGTGCTGTTGCAGATGAAATATATTGTGAATAACATTGAATATCTTTTCGTCAGATTAGATACTGATTATTAATCACTCAAACCCTTTTGTCTAAACCTCTCTTCTTAACTGTCTGACTTGCACATCCGTCATGTTTGTAGTTTTTGTAACACTTTTTATTTGTGTAGTTCAAATTGAATCCTTGTCCAACGTGCAATGTGTTGTGGGAAATATTAGCCAGATTAGTGTGTGCACGGATCTGCACTTCGAATTCTAACAGGAAAAAGTAGACCATCCGGTTATCTTTGGAATTAAGGCTGCGCGATTAATCAAAATTAAACCACCCGCGATTTGGCAAGTAAACAGAAGATTGCAACACTTTGATTGATTAACCCATTTAATCCCAGAGATGACTAATATGAATGTATATGGTATTTGTAAGGATATTAAACAATCAATGTCAATTATGTAAAAAAAAAAAAAAAAAAAAAAAAAAAAAAAAATTGAAAAGTCCATAAAAAATGGGTTTTATGTCTGGTCACAATTGTGACCGGTGGTAGAACACATGGAGTCTAGGTATATGGTGTTAATGCATTTACAAAATGACAAACCTCCAGCAATTAGTTTAAAGACTGGGTTAAATTGTTGAAATGAGTGTTTTATTCCACCAACAAAGTAGTAAACCTGGTCTGGCTCAGTTTCAAAAAGGACAAAATAGCATTCCTATGCAGCAGTACGGCACAAATAATCAAATAAAATTATGACAAAATGACAAATTATAGGAAACCGGAAGGTAATTATTATAAACTTCATTATAAACTGAAACCAAACAATAAATAAGGATATCTAGACAGACAGACAGACAGACAGACAGACAAACAGAAGTATAGATATACAGACAGACAGACAGAAGTATAGATCGATAGACAGACAGATAGACAGAAGTATAGATAGACAGAAGTATAGATAGATAGACAGACAGATAGACAGAAGTATAGATAGACAGAAGTATAGATAGATAGACAGACAGATAGACAGACGTATAGACAGACAGAGAGACATAAGTATAGATAGACAGACAGAAGTAAAGATAGACAGACAGAAGTATAGATAGACAGAAGTACAGATGGATGGATGGATAGATAGATAGATAGATTTCAGTTCAGTTTGTAAGACAGTTCATATGAATAACACAGAATGACATAGAGGGGACATAGACTCCTGTGTTATGCCACCGGTCACAATTGTGAACGTCTTAATTTATCTGCAGCCTGACAACAGAATAAACCATGTAATAATATAATTTCAATATGTATGTATAGATAACCCTTTCATGATGATGTGTGCTAAAAAAATTATGAGCTATTCAAAAAGTGACAGAAAATTTTCCTGTCATTTCTGAGCTTTCACGTCATCGTGTTAAGATGGCAGTACCAAGAAATAAATGTGTGTGGTCACATGACCAAACTACTCAAAAATGTTAGACCTGCCCAGAGCTCATGTAGACATCTTGCATGAAAATACAACAATAGAAGTTGCTTTTTAATACCACACTAAAATATGTGAGGAAAATTTGTGGTCACAATTGTGACCGGTGGGATTAAATGGGTTAAAAATGACTAATAAACACACGACTACGACAGTATATGGTTTATCTGAGTTCTTCAAGACTTTTCATGGATTTTCATGATAATAAAGTATATTTATCCTAGCAAACAATTTTGCATTTAAAAGACGTCTAATAGAAAAAACAGCCCTGACGTCTAGGCTAAAACAAGGCAAAATTTGGGCTGTCAGTGAAAATTTTATAGACAGTCTGTACCTCATACTAAACTATTATATACCGCCAGAGAGAACTGTGACTGCAACACTTTTGGTACAGACATTTTTGCAATAAATAAATAATTGCTGATTATACTTGTCTTTCTGTTATGGTTTTCTTTATAACTGTACATATTGTTTAAGAAATGGTTTAGAAGTAGGAGTGGTATAAGTGGCTCAAAATATATTTTTAATGCTCTATTGTTGCTAAAATTTGAATTTTCCTACACATTTCTGACTCTACGCTTTATAAATTATTGTAATATCCTCTATAAAATGGTTATGTTCGGGTTTTGGGGTAGGATTGTGGGATCTAAGATTTATCTATGGTAAAATGGCAATTATACAAATATCTTTATGACATAAACGATTAGTAAACATTTTAAGTTTTTTAGCAGTAAATGTGTAATAATGTTTACGTTTAAATGTTGTCAATACATCCTTATTGTAAGTTTCAGCATCTTTCCAAACGTAAAAAAAATTGTGTACATTTTGTACTTGTAAATGTTATGTATTAATACCTACGTATTAGCAATAAGAGCAGGCTGGTTTATGAGGCATTTTCACCACTTCCTCTGTCAGTACACGGTCTCTTAAATGCGCAATCTGTCAGTGAGTGTATCCATACAATCTGCGGCTTTATTTTCACCACAGTAACCAAGGATGTAATGCCTCTTTTCTAATGGGAATGTCACATAAACCCAACAGACACCATCTGAGACAAATAAGAAACATCTATAATTAAAACCTATAGGGATTCTACTCTGAACTTTTATCCAATGTGCAAGCAATTTTGCATTTAAAAGACGTCTAATAGAAAAAAACAGCCATGGCGTCTAGGCTAAACAAGGCAAAATTTGGGCTGTCAGTGAAAATTTAATAGACGTCTAACCATAACTCAAGAATAGACTAGTCATCAACGCATAGAACATGTCAAAGAAATGAAACCTTGTAATCAATGTTGACTTTTCTTACATGATCTAATATCATACATCTCGCAAGTTATTTTGGCAAAAACGACATGTAACCAAATTCAAGGTTATTTTGGCTAGAAGTACAGTAGGTTACTCATAGCTGGACTATATCGCATGACTATATCACAGAGACGGTGAAATGACGGCTATTGCTTGCTGGGATACTTCAATGCTAATCAACATAGTCTTTATCACTGTATAGAATACTATGAAATAATGTTGTGTGCCTTATTCTGTGTAAGAAGCCACATCATCTCACAGAAAGATGTTTTCAAACACTCAACTGACGTTATGAAGTGAGTTTAGAGTAAAAACATATTAGAGACACCATCTGAGACAAATAAGAAACATCTATAATTAAAACCTATAGGTATTCTACTTTGAACTTTTATCCAGTGTGTAAACAACTGGGGAGGAGCACAGTTTTAGCTCTCTCACTTTCAGTTACAAAGGTTTCCATAGTTACGTTTCGAAATTAAAGCATCAGAACAGACAATTTACTCACTTACGTGCCATGTAAATGCAGACTGATTTGAGAAACCCTGTGGGGGAAGAAAGACAGAACATATTAAGCAAAACAACTGATGGATATTATACAGTATCAAAATCAAAATCTCTGATGAAGGAGCCTAACTCTTGTGTGGAAGTCTAATACCAAATAAAAGCAAAAAATAATCATTGAGGCTTAAAATGCTTTATAACTACCTTTGACATAATGAAACAGGAGAAAATTGACCAGGGCTTTTCAGAGCGCAGAAGGAAGCAGGGGGCTTATGAAAATACTAAAAAGTGCAATTAAATGAAGTTAAAGGGGGAATAAAAGAGTGCTTGAGTCCTGTAGTGCTCTTAACTGTAATTAATAACTTTAGTGACTAAGATATTTCTTTTAAAGACAGTGGTGTTTCTAGGATGCCAACTTGGGATGGGCCTTTTAATACTAAAGTCCATATAAGAAGAAATACAAGTCAAATTAAATTTTGCTGGGAAAAACTACATGTTAACTGTCATCCCCCTTTTTGAGCATAGATAGATCTGAACTTAAATGGATGTAATTCATAAATGGGTTGGTCTCTTTTCAAAGAAGACACTGCAGATTATTGCAAAAATGAAGTACTTCAAACAATGAAAGTTTAAAAGTTATAGTAGTTTTAGGCCTGGTTTCACAGACAGGGCTTAGATTAAGCCAGGATTAGGAGTTAGTACAATTAGGGCATTTTTAAATAGCTTTTATAAAAATGCCGTAGAATAAAACATTACTGGTTGCATTTTAAGACAGTCAGTGCAAGTTGCATTTTCAAGTTAAAACAGCTCAAACATGTAGTTTAGTCTGGGACTAGGCTTAAGCCTCATCTGTGAAACCGGGAGTATGTTTACTGTAATGCAAATAAAAGATTTTATTTTATACAAAATATATTTAAATCATGACAACTCTTGGAATAGTTTTAGCATGGTATTGATTATGGCAATGTTAATGTATTTGGTCTCGGCATGCTGCTGCTCCTGCTGCTGATAATTGCTGCAGAGCAAATATGGACTTGCTACTGCTAATAGATTTCAAGTGTAGAGTTAATTCTGGTAGGTCACATTAGACAAGCTAGCATCAGCTGACTGTCAGCTGATCTACGTCTACCTTTAGGAATACGATGTCTATCACAACATACATATAAGATTCTTCAGTATTATCAGCCGCTATCACGTTTCTCTGGAGCTAATTACCCTCCTCCATCCCCAGCTGCTCTTCGTCCTCCTCCTTCCCCTTGAATCAGACTAAATTCCTGAATTATGTTTTACATTAAATATTGACATTAATGATATCCGCAACACATTATGTTGGTTCTGTTCTGTTTACCCTAAGTGGGGTTTTCGCTGCTCTCCCTGCTCTTATCCATGCTAGGCTGCATGGATGAGCAGGGAGTTCTTGCCCAGAACAAAACCATACCGCCAATCCAAACTGTATGCAACTGTCAATCATCTTTTGACGATAGCGGTCCTGACAGAAACAAAGATGCGCTGCTGTGAGCATGTATGTAAGCTGCTGCATAAATTCCATAGCAGATCCAGGTGGAGCTGGGGGAGGTGGAGGGTTTCAGAGGAACTCTGATAGCGCACTGCAGGACTAGCTTACAGCAAACAATGAACCAGACCAGACCAATGAACTAGATGTAAATGTTGGGCAAGCAATCTCACTGGCTGCAGGATCAGCAAAGGCCAACAGCTTGTGACATGTGGTGATTGCTTGCAGATTGCATGTAAAGGACCGGTCAGTCTGCAGTCTCCAAACTCCGTCCTGGAGGGCCGCTGTCCTGCAGAGTTTAGCTCCAACCCCAAATAAACACATCTGAACCAGCTAATCAGTGTCTTACGAGGCCCTAGTTAGACACTGATTAGCAAAAATTAAGCCTGCTAAAGGGTTTTAAAGTACAGTTTTCAGCCAGCTGGCAACATAAAGTGTCAAAATACTATTGGGTAAATTGGCATCAGACAGGATCACAGAGACCAAAACAAAAACAGACATTCCGACACGGAACGCACATTTCAAATTAGAATAACTGGTTCAAACAAAATAACATTGCATTTCAGAGAAACAAGTAGGTGAATTTAGCTTGTTTCCTAAATATCTGCAAGCATATTATGGTATTTTTATGCTTTAGTAAAGTGAAAAACGAAAAAAAAAAAAAAAAAAAAAAAGTGCTTAAATAAAGGCTCAGAGTCAGCAATGTTATAATATGCAGGGATGAAGGTTCCTGACAGAACATCTTGTATGTACCCTTTACTTTAAATTATTTCACATTATTTACTTTCAACACTTTCAAAATACCAATAAAAATGTACAAGGTAATCTAAGAAAAATTGTTATTTTTCTTTTGGATGGGCATTATTCATCCATAGCCATGGCCCACAGCATAACTTCAAAAGAATATTTTCAGTGTGTTTGTGGCATGCTGTCGTTTACCACAGACAATAATATCCAATAGTCCCTCAGTGTGTATAAACCAATGATAGGCACATTTACAGTAAATGCACTTACAATGAAAGCTTATCAGGCAAGCGAGCCACACTGCAAAGAAACATTTTAAATATGCAAATATAACGACTTTTTGAAAGTATAAATCGCAACACTTTACATATGTTAGCATGAGACTGCATGTGCAAAATTCACACTGAAAAAAAAAACAACCTTTCAGCACATATTATGACCAGCTCATGAAATGTATTTTAGCTTAATATCTGTGCAAGGACATCAGGAAATGCACTACTTGTATGGACTATACTTCTCCACCCACAGGAATTACTTCTGTAGTCTGAAGAATTTTTGGTATTTAACAAAAATATAACCTTCACATTTCTGGCTTTAAAACTTCCGGGCTGCTTGTCTGCTAGGCTGGTGTGTTGATATCAATCTGATACATGCTACACTTGCACTGCAAGTGTGTTAATTTGTTTTTCCCTGATTTTCCCTTTGTCACACAAAGTTATTTCATGGCATTTAAAATACAGTAGCACACATTATTCAATAAAACAGAAACCTTTAACATTAAAGGCCGAAGTATACTTCACTTTTTACGCGTATGCCAGGGTAAAAGATAATTTATACTTCTGTGTCGGACCTGTGCCGTAGCCTCTACGCTGTGGGCTGTGTCGATTTTCATTTATACTTCTGTGTCGAATCTGCGCCGTAGCCTCTACGCCGTGGTCTGTGCGTCGTTGTCCGCGGCGACGTGCAGTTACACATGCAGAGTGAGCATGTGTATCCCTGAGGGAGGGGTTCTGGCAGACCAATCACAGCGCTTGCAGTCCACGTAGAATTGATGCGTTGTTACATTTTTGGAGAGGTGCATGTCAGGGTAAAGGCTGACTTATACTTCTGCGTCGTACCTGCGCCGTAGCCTGTACACCGTGGGCTACAAGTCGATTTTCATTTATACTTTTGCATCGTTGTCCACGTCGACGTGCAGTTACACATGCAGAGGGAGCATGTGTACCCCTGAGGGAGGGGTTCTGGCAGACCAATCACAGCGCTTGTGGTCCACGTAGAATCGACGCGTTGTTATATTTTTGGAGAGGTGCACGTCAGGGTACGTTGTAGGCTATGTGTGCAACACACAGCTTACAACGTAGCTACGGCGTACACTCAACGCAGAAGTATAAATTGGGCTTGAGTGTAGTTTGTGTGATGCTAATTCCGTCATCGGAAGAGTATGCGCACCGCTGGATTAAGCCACAAGTATACTTTGTTTTTTTACGCGTACGCAAGCATATGCACACAGCCGAACGCACAGCCTTGCAAAGTATACTTCTTTTGACTCGTACGCATAGGTTGCACATGTGCATTTAATTTTTTTTTTGTTGCTGTATTGACATGGGTTGTAACTCATGCCGAATGATTGCTCAAAACTGCGCATGCGTCGAATGCCTGTGTACGAGTCAAAAGAAGTATACTTATTTTATACTTGCTGTGCGTTCGACTGTGCGAGAAGAATAATACTTTCAGCTAAATAGTTCTCACACATTACAAACAAACAATAAATAAATACATTAACAAACATGACAACATAATTTTTTTAACAACAACATTTTTCATAATGTATTTAACAACTATTTACATTTATGCATTTTGGCAGACGCTTTTATCCAAAGCAACTTACATTGCATTCAAGGTACATAATTTTTTTTTTTTTTTTTTTTTTTACATTTTGTCAGGTCTTGCTTTCCTTGGGAATCGAACCCATGACCTTGGCATTGCTAGCGCCACGCTCTTATTGTTTGAGGTACAGGAAAGCTGTATTTAAAAAAATAAAATAAATCTCAAACTGTTAATTTAATAGACATTATTGGAAGTCATTTTAAAACTTAAAAAAACAAAAAACAATTTAACATTTTAAACAGAAGAAGTGTGAAAGGCACTTATTCTGTGTGCTTACCTGAAGCTCAAACAGTAGCAGCATGGCGCTAGCAACGCCAACATCATGGGCTTGATTTCCAATGAAACTGACATGCATGAACTGATAAAAATGTAGAGCATCAACATTCTTTGGAAAATGCCAAATGCATAAATGTAAGCACCCTTAGAGGGTAGCTGAGCAACTGACATCACATACATTTTTGGTCACAAAATACCAAGAAAAAAAATCATAGATTGACCAGCATTTCCAACAACTTGACTGTCAACATAAGGGTTAAAATAAAAATAAAACAAAAGCCAGAATATTTGAAAGATGCTGTCATTACACCCTTGTGTGTATCTCCATGTGTGTGCATCTATATGCGTGTTGTGAGAGAGAAAATGCATTAGTGGTTGAAAAAGCTTCATTCAGCCATAAGGGAAGACCTTTGCAAATGATTTTTAATCACTGCAGTTTTTACCTGGGCAACCAGCTAAGCTAACAATGTAGACAGAATGTCTTGTAACAAGTGATGTTTTTTTTAAACACTTAGTGAGAACACCTTTGCATTGATGATGATTATAAGGTATACAGTAAGAGCCATACTCAGCAGCACTTCCCAGCAATAACACATCACCAGGAGCCAATGGTTGGGTTAGTTGAAATATGCTAGAAATGCTGCCTTCAAATTGGTATTTACTGGGTGCAAGCAATGTCACAATTACCAGGGGGAAACCGAGAATATTTATTGATCCTCGAATTTGCCGATTAGGGGTTCATTTGAAGGTTCAAGAAGAAAGCTAATTGTTAATGGTAAGAATTAAGGTGTAATTGTGCATATTGATTTGCTACAATTTAGTTTGTTGATGAAGAATAGCGATGAAGTTTGCAAGACAATACGGCTGATTTAACCGGTTTATGAGGCAACAGGCTTGAAAATAAAGACATTAAAGGGATCGTTCACCCAAAAATTAAAGTGCTGTCATCTTTTACCGAACTCACTCTCATGTCGTTCCAAAACTGCATGACATACTTTTCTTTTCGTGTGGAACGCAAGGAGATGTCTGGCATAATGTTGAGGACTGACAGTCTCAGTCTCACCATGCACTTTGATTGTGTCTGTTTTTCATGCAATGAAAGTAAATGGTGACTGAGGCTGTCACTCTGCCTAACATCTCCTTTTGTGTTGTGCAGAATAAAGAAACTCATACGGGTTTGGAACAACGTGAGGGTGAGTAAATGATGATAGAATTGTCGTTTCTGGATGAACAGTCCCTTTAAGATGACAATTCCTTAAAGACATGTACACCTTCATATGAACACATCTCTCATAATTCAAGAATTATAAAATACATTAAAGGGATAGTTCACCCAAAGATTTAAATTCTGTCAGCATTTACTCACCCCCACGTTGTTCCAAACTTGTTTGAATTTCTTTCTTCTGCTGAACACAAGAGAATATTTTGAAGAATATGGGTAACCAAACAGGTGATGGGCCCCACTGACTTCCATAGTATCAAAAAAATTTATAAAATATAAATAAATACTAGGGAAGTCAATGGGGTCCATCAACTGTTTGCTTACCGACATTCTTCAAAATGTCTTCTTTTGTGTTTAGAGGAGGAAATAAATTTTAGGTTTGGAATTATGCAACAAATCTTTTGCCCTTTATTTGGCTGCATTAGCGCTTAAAGCATTTTCCCTTAACAAAAACTACTTGAATGCACATTATATTGTAATTGTGATTTTCCATTTTTCCCCGGAGAACTTAAAACTAGGGAGCATAAAACTGCTTCACGTCAGACTTTATCCACTTAAAATGTGTCTTGTTACAAGAACACATTATACAAGGCTATTTTTAAAATGCAATTTTAACGTCAAGAACTGTTATGCAAACATAACACAACTAGCACATCTATAATAGTATATTAATACAGTGAAAGACTGCTGTAAATTTATACAAAGCATTCAGTGCCAGGGCCCTCTGCTATATTCATACTTTAAAAAAAGTGTCAACAACATTTTAACACCCAAGGTGCTAAACAATGCATCAACACAGGGCGGTTGTCTGCACCAGTGACAATATATTATTTACCTGCTTAATGCAGAAAACAAGGAGTGCCCAGATGATCTGTATAAAAGGAGAGCATGATTATGGATGCTTGTAATGCTTGGTACAGATGGAGCATGTAAATCTGCAAAGACAAGCTGTAGATGCAGTTCAGGAAATCCGTTTCTACGGAAGTTAAAAGAGCCTGCCCGTCGTGCTCTGACTTAAAATCAGTGCAGCGGTATACTTTGATCTACCAAGATGCACAGTAAAATTACACTGTTACATTAAATAAGGCACGATTCCATAACACTCATCAATGATGTTATTTCTTTATGTGGAACAAATGTTGTAAACTATGGGATATTCATAGCACAAGTTCTCAAACACTCAAAATTAATGAATATTATTTTATTCATTGTTTAATTTCTTTCTTTCTTTCTTTAAAAAAATATAGAATAGATTTATAAAAGATAAAAATCTTTTTTACCTTAGTTGAGGTCCAATTCTCACTATTAAACTAGAGCCCGACCGATATATCGGCGGGCCGATATTATCGGCCAATATTAGGTATTTTACCAACTGTAGGTATCGGTATTTATGATGGCCGATAAATTAATATTTTTAAAAAATAATAAAAACGGACGAAACACCTATCAACCACATTATAGTATTGGTGTTTCATAGTTTCATAGTTTGCCCACCAGAGGGCACTCTACAACGTGCCGGTTGGCAACACCAGCTGATCCAGCCAGAATCACGCTGCGCGCCGCAAACATTCATAACGGAGATCATCCGTGAAGTGCATAGTAAGTTGGCAACTGTCACGAGACATACATTGCTTGAATAATAATTAAGAGAACATCCCCATATATATATATATATATATATATATATATATATATATATATATATATATATATATATATACACACTCACCTAAAAGGATTATTAGGAACACCATACTAATACTGTGTTTGACCCCCTTTCGCCTTCAGAACTGCCTTAATTCTACGTGGCATTGATTCAACAATGTGCTGAAAGCATTCTTTAGAAATGTTGGCCCATATTGATAGAATAGCATCTTGCAGTTGATGGAGATTTGTGGGATACACATCCAGGGCACGAAGCTCCCGTTCCACCACATCCCAAAGATGCTCTATTGGGTTGAGATCTGGTGACTGTGGGGGCCATTTTAGTACAGTGAACTCATTGTCATGTTCAATAAACCAATTTGAAATGATTCGAGCTTTGTGACATGGTGCATTATCCTGCTGGAAGTAGCCATCAGAGAATGGGTACATGGTGGTCATAAAGGGATGGACATGATCAGAAACAATGCTCAGGTAGGCCATGGCATTTAAACGATGCCCAATTGGCACTAAGGGGCCTAAAGTGTGCCAAGAAAACATCCCCCACACCATTACACCACCACCACCAGCCTGCACAGTGGTAACAAGGCATGATGGATCCATGTTCTCATTCTGTTTACGCCAAATTCTGACTCTACCATCTGAATGTCTCAACAGAAATCGAGACTCATCAGACCAGGCAACATTTTTCCAGTCTTCAACTGTCCAATTTTGGTGAGCTTGTGCAAATTGTAGCCTCTTTTTCCTATTTGTAGTGGAGATGAGTGGTACCCGGTGGGGTCTTCTGCTGTTGTAGCCCATCCGCCTCAAGGTTGTGTGTGTTGTGGCTTCACAAATTCTTTTCTGCATACCTCGGTTGTAACGAGTGGTTATTTCAGTCAAAGTTGCTCTTCTATCAGCTTGAATCAGTCGGCACATTCTCCTCTGACCTCTAGCATCAACAAGGCATTTTCGCCCACAGGACTGCCGCATACTGGATGTTTTTCCCTTTTCACACCATTCTTTGTAAACCCTAGAAATGGTTGTGCGTGAAAATCCCAGTAACTGAGCAGATTGTGAAATACTCAGACCGGTCCGTCTGGCACCAACAACCATGCCACGGTCAAAATTGCTTAAATCACCTTTCTTTCCCATTCTGACATTCAGTTTGGAGTTCAGGAGATTGTCTTGACCAGGACCACACCCCTAAATGCATTGAAGCAACTGCCATGTGATTGGTTGATTAGATAATTGCATTAATGAGAAATTGAACAAGTGTTCCTAATAATCCTTTAGGTGAGTGTGTATATATATATGTAGTATATTTTAAATAAGCCTTAAAAATCCTTTATCAGTCAGGCTCTACTATTAACTTCGACTTCTGCTTCAATAAACTCCTAATTGCCGCTTATTAATAGTTAGTAAGGTAGTTATTATGTTAGGTATAAGGGTAGGATTAAGGCATGTAGAAATAAGGTCATGCAGAATAAGGCATTAATATGTGCTTTAATATTCCATTAATATGTTAAATAAACAACCAATATCCTAGTGATATGCATGCTAATAAACAACTAATAGTGAGAATTGGAGCCTAAACTAAAGTATACCATCTATCTGTACCATTGTGCATTTTGTATATATATATATATATATATATATATATATATATATATATATATATATATATATATATATATATATATTATTATTATTATTATTATTATTATTATTATTATTATTATTTATTCATTTATTTATTTTTAAAGTTTACACCGTTTTCTACAGAGAATGTCAAGAGGTGCAACCATCAAATAGTAAAATTCTTTCCTTGTACCTTGAATACATGTAAGCAAATCCAACTTTGGCATGGTAAAAACAACAAAACAAAAAAAACAAAACAAATGGCAACACTTTACAATAAGGTCTCATTTGTCTCAATGTTAACAGATGTGAAAGGAGTAGTTCACTTTCAAATGAAAATTACCCCATGATCTACCCTCAAGCCATTCTAGGTGTATAAACCCGATTCCAAAAAAGTTGGGACACTGTACAAATTGTGAATAAAAATAACTTACAAATCTCATAAACTTATATTTTATTCACAATAGAATATAGATAACATATCAAATGTTGAAAGTGAGACATTTTGAAATGTCATTTCAAAAATTGCAAAGAGTTATCATCATCTACAGTGCATAATATCATCCAAAGATTCAGAGAATCTGGAACAATCTCTGTGCGTAAGGGTCAAGGCCGGAAAACCATACTGGATGCCTGTGATCTTCGGGCCCTTAGACGGCACTGCATCACATACAGGAATGCTACTGTAATGGAAATCACAACATGGGCTCAGAAATACTTCCAGAAAACATTGTCGGTGAACACAATCCACCGTGCCATTCGGCCGCTGCCGGCTAAAACTCTATAGGTCAAAAAGAAGCCATATCTAAACATGATCCAGAAGCGCAGGTGTTTTCTCTGGGCCAAGGCTCATTTAAAATGGACTGTGGCAAAGTGGAAAACTGTTCTGTGGTCAGACCAATCAAAATTTGAAGTTCTTTTTGGAAAACTGGGATGTCATGTCATCCGGACTAAAGAGGACAAGGACAACCCAAGTTGTTATCAGCGCTCAGTTCAGAAGCCTGCATCTCTGATGGGATGGGGTATGGGGGGTATGGGGGCTTACACATCTGGAAAGGCACCATCAATGCTGAAAGGTATATCCAAGTTCTAGAACAACATATGTTCCCATCCAGACGTCGTCTCTTTCAGGGAAGACCTTGCATTTTCCAACATGACAATGCCAGACCACATACTGCATCAATTACAACATCATGGCTGCGTAGAAGAAGGATCTGGGTACTGAAATGGCCAGCCTGCAGTCCAGATCTTTCACCCATAGAAAACATTTGGCACATCATAAAGAGGAAGATGCGACAAAGAAGACCTAAGACAGTTGAGCAACTAGAAGCCTGTATTAGACAAGAATGGGACAACATTCCTATTCCTAAACTTGAGCAACTTGTCTCCTCAGTCCCCAGATGTTTGCAGACTGTTTTAAAAAGAAGAGGGGATGCCACACAGTGGTAAACAGGGGGAGGAGGGGGTGTTAATAAAGGCTTTCCTGTAGCTCAAACAATAAGAGTGTGGCATTAGCAACGCCAAGGTCATGGGTTCGATCCCCAGGGAAAGCAAGAACTGACAAAATGTAAAAATGTGTACCTTGATTGCAATGTAAGTCGCTTTGGATAAAAGTGTCTGTTGTAAGGTCCATCCATTAGCCCAAGGACGGAATCTAACGGCCTGGTTGAAGGACTTCTGCGTGTAAGCCTTTTCAGCACTTCTGTTGGATTCACTTAATTTATGACCATCGAATTTTAAATCTGACTCCTTGAATAATTTTATCTGACTCCAATTCTTTGTAACTTTGTTACATTTGTTACGTTTGTAACTTAACAGCTGATCATAATTTTAGTTGTGATTTAATTTGGATCGTTGATTTTTCTTAGTATCTCTTAATTTCAAATATTCGTTCATCAAGGGACCCGATATCGCACAGGAACGAAGTGTCCGGTTTCGCCTCACCACGATCACAACCTAGCCAGTTCTGATATTAGTCAGAGGATTACAGAGTGAATATTTTACCTTTAAGTGGTCGCACATGCTTACTCAACAAAAAGTGTAATTTTAGTAATAGTCACGAAAGCTCCAACTTGCTAATACAGTAATAGTCAGAAATCAGATTATCCCGCATGCTGCGCTCCATGCTTCAGTCAGGGGTCCTCGGTTTGATCTATTCTGGCAAAAGAATTGCGGAAATAAAGGACTCCGGATTGATCAATACTAGAAGAAATGGTTTCAGAATAATACAGAATAAATCAAGATTAACATTTATTTTGGCCAGACAGAACGTAAAGAACATAATGAAACATGAATCCATGGTACACAACTTTCAGCATAAAAATATAAAATACAATTACCAAGTAATATGAAAATAGTTTCAAAGAGTCATATCTGGCACAATACATACAGTGTGTGTGTGAGTGCCTCTTAGGACACTGACACAACACTGCATAGGGGCTTTCTGGCTACAGAATGTTCCCAAATGGCAGCCCTGCTACCCTTCCTTAAATACCCAGACCAGAACAAAGGGTTGTAAATATTCGCAACACAAACACCTAGTTTGGGGGAGAGGATCAGATATCTTTGGAGAGACCACTCAAAAAGAGAACACAATTCTCATATGTTTCAATCTTTCTAACCCTATGAGTGACTTCAGTGATGTTGAGACCATTTTACCAATCGCACTGTGACCTTTAAAAAGACACCAGACATGAAAGGGATAAAACAATAGATTCACAAGATAAATCATATGTAGTATATCTGCATTCTGGGACTTGAATCAGGGGAAGGGGGAAAGGGAGGTAGAGAGGGGGAGAGGGTTTTGGTCAGGGCGGTGTCCCACAGTTCCTCTGTGAGATCTTCTCTTCAGATTGAGTTTTATTGTTTTATTGCAGGGCGCTGGATCTCAGCTTTTGTCTTAGCAGTAAAACCGGTCCTTACACTGCCAAATGCATAAATGTAAATGTAAAGGCCTTGATGACGGCAAGTCTCTTGTGGTGGCTCCCAAAGAAAAGAATTCAAGCAAGTTAAATGATAAGGTTTTGTAAGAAAAATATACATATTTAACACATTATAAAGTAAAATATAGCTTTCCCCAGGCCGTCTTCCGTATTCAACTTACGTAAAAAGCTACACTTTCTGTGTAAGTTGAATACGGAAGGCTGTCCGCCGGAAGCTAGATATTTTACTTTAAGTTTTAAATATGGATATTTTTCTTACAAAACCCCATCAATTTGCTTCAGAAGACCTTTATTAAACCCCCAGTGCCGTGTGGAGTACGTTTATGATGAATGGATGCACTTTTTTGAGCTTCAAACTTGTGGGCCCCATTCACTGCCATTATAAAGCGTGGAAGCGTCAGGATATTTATTAATATAACTCTGATTGTGTTCATCAGAAAAAAGAAAGTTATATACACCTAGGATGGCTTGAGGGTGAGTAAATCATAGGATAATTTTCATTTTAAAGTGAACTAATCCTTTAACTTTTGATCTTAAAAATGCAAAAAGCAAAAGTTTCCATTAAAGGTGCACTATGTAACTTTTCCGTCCGAGGTCGCCTATTCAAAACAAAGGCGGAGTTTGATGACGGCAAGTTTGAGCGCAGCATCTTGGGACATGTGGTCTTCACCTCACAGCCGGTGGAAAAGAATTCAAGAATTCAAGCAGAAATCATGTTCATGGATGCGATTATTAACGTTATTGTAGTATGAAGCAGAGCAGGACTGAGTGTTGTGGAGCTGAGCAAGGACGCTGGAGCGATTGTTAATAAGATGAACGCAACACACGCCTAGCGAGAAGCGGGACTTTTATTATGCCACAGTCACCAGCGCCATTTCCGCTTTTCAAGTCATGAGTATGAGGGAACGCAGCTCTGTTATCATATTAGATACATCTGAGTGTGTTGAAAATGATGTTATGACGTTACTCTGTGCGTTCGCTCAGCGACTGCTATGACACTTGTTGCACACTGCAGTATGAGTAAAGCGTTTCTGCAAAATAAAACCAGAAACCGAGGGTAGCGCAGATATGACGCCATTGACAGATGACTCCCTCACACGTCCCGGTTCATTGGTTAAAATAGCAATTTTCTCACAATTTACAAATAGTTGGAAACATTTGGGATATTGCAAATACTCAACTGAACTAAATATATAACACTGGCCTAGTGTTTTTGGATATTTTACTGAAAAAAATGTTACATAGTGCACCTTTAACATTAATTAAGATTAAAGAGATAGTTCACCCAAAAATGAAAATTCTGTCATCATTTATTCACCCTCAATTTCTAAAAATATTTTAAATGAATTGCAATTTTTATGGGGTTTTTTTTGGATTTGTTTAAAGTCCAAAAGTCGCCATCACTATCACTGACCCATTTGCTGTTTAAGGTTACAATTCAGCCCACAAATGCTCACAGGTTATTTTGTATCTTCAATTTAATATGGGCCTAGCTATTTAAATGTGTCCTTTTTTACAAAAAAAAAAAAAAATAAATAAAAAAATAAAAAATAAAAAAAATGTGGATGCACTTTTTGCATTTGGCATATATTTTCAGGCTGTTATTTTTGATTTACAAATGTAAGTGGGTGGACTTGTGAACACGCACAGTGAGGATGGAGGGCATTTGTGATGCTGAGTCTATAGTAACAGTAGACTTGTTTCAAATAAATCCCAGTCCACCTATCCATAAATTTCCAAAGCACTTTTAAAAAATAAATCTGTGTTAAACACAAATATTTTAGAGATATGTTATATTGATGGATAGCTCTGTCAAAATGTGAGCGAAGACTCCTTTGAATTTTTGTACCATGCAAACACACATTTGCATGAAAGCTTGTGAATAAAAAATAATAAAGAAATTTGCATTTTTAAATTTTTTGAAGTTTATATTTCACAACTGTGAGAAAAAAAAACAGAATGTGAGTTTATATCTTCCAATTCTGACCTTAATTCTCACAGTCCCCAGTGCTATAATTTACAGTTCTGACTCTTTTTCTCAGAATTGTGAGATATAAACTCGCTTCCATGAAATCAAGACCAATTCCTGCAAATCACAGAAAAACATAGCAGTTAAAATAATTATGCCACACCTACTGAAAGGTGAATAATCTTAGGTTATAATTCCATGAATAATTTAGAGACCCATCTGTCACATTCAGTAATTTCTCTGGAAGAAAACAAAACAAAACAAAAAAAATACAATCCCTAAATTAACAGCTTTCAACTTTATTAAAAATGTGTCCCATCATCTTATGTTACAAAAAATAAGGGTATGCAAAAGTTGTAAAATAAATAAATAAATAATTTGATTGATTTTTAGCATTTACTGTATCTTTTTGGTAACAAATTGTATTGCTTTATTAAAGTTCCATACATAAAATCATTTATTTTTAGAAGTCTCAATAGAATTGAATATTTTATTATGCCCAACATGGTGATATTCTTTTTTTTTTTTTTTTTTTTTTTAACAAATACAGAATGCCTGGAGAGGGTGTATGCTGAGTCGCCAGTACTCTCCTTTTTGTTCTCTCTCCCTCTCTCTCTCTCTCTCTCTCTCTCTCTCTCTCTCACACACCACACACACACACACACACACACACACACACACACACACACACACACAGGTGATGGATGGTGTTATTACCTTCAGATCTTTAAGGGCACGGGAAGGCTTTAGTCGGTGTAAACACACATTCTATCATTAATGATTAAGTGCACACACACATATGCAGCACGCACACACACACACACACACGCACACACACACACACACACACAGAGAGAGAGAGAGAGAGAGAGAGAGAGAGAGAGAGAACAAACCCCCAAGAACAGTGTAGTTGCACGAACACACATACAAAAACAAGCACACAAGGTAAAATATCTCTTCAATTATTCAATATCACTGCATCCAATTAAGACAAACTCTAATTATTCTAACAACACTGGACAAGCCCTCTATAAAATATACAAAATACATATCATTTCATTAAAAAAAAAAAAAAAAAAAAAAACACAGCTTATGCAAATTCGTCCTGAGTCATAATAATAAAAACAAATGTGTGCAAAAAAGTGCAGAGATTTCTTTGACAGTCAGCGGCATCCTCCCAGAGACCGAATGTCTGCCTGTATTTCTTGTTCGTCTCCGGTTTTGCTGATTGTTGGGTCAAATAAATATTTCATGCCCCATGTCTCAGTTTTGGTGGCATAGGAGATCAAATTATGCCTTCACAGCTGCATCAAAGTCTCCCTCACTCCCTCTCCATTTCCTTTAGTCTGCACCCTCTCTCTCTTTCCCTGCAGCTATGCTGCTCTCCCAGGATCTTGGACCCCTTGTTTTGCATTCTTTTCTTTCTTTCTTTCTTTCTTTTCTTTCTTTCTTTCTTTCTTTCTTTCTTTCTTTCTTTTCTTTCTTTCTTTCTTTCTTTCTTTCTTTCTTTCTTTTTCTTTCTTTCTTTCTTTCTTTCTTTCTTTTTTCTTTCTTTCTTTCTTTCTTTCTTTCTTTCTTTCTTTCTTTCCCTGTCAATTGCTTAACAATAAGTTTCCTTACTATATACAGTGAAAAACTGTAATAAATTTAACGGGCATTTCATTCATGAGAAATCATTTCTTGATCATTTGACATAAGAGATCTTTGTACCATTAAAACATCCAGAAAGTTTATAGCTTAAAACATCCTCCTCATTATAAACAAAGCATTTATTTAATCAAGCTCCAAAAAAAAAAACAGCTTTTTTGATATTGCAGGATCTGTGATGGAATTCATTTTTGCATATGCTCGCCTCCAGAGCAAGACATGGATTGTACATCATCACACCACAGGGCCCGCCCACTGGCATCCAGCTACTTAATGGTTGATATTTGTCAACACATGTCGCGTCAAAAGCAAATAGAACCCATCATAATCACTGACGCTGTATTCACTGGATAATAACAGTATACAGATGCCTGTTCGGTTTCTGAAATACTCCACTCACTTGAGTCTGTCAACAACAGGACAACAGAGTGAAAAGATGTTCACAAACAAACTTCTGTTGAAAGATGAAACAGCCAACTGTACTGAATCAGACAGCAGCTGCTGATTTCATAATGCTTTGCATGTAAATTATGGTTTTAAACGGATGTTTTCAAAACACTTACGTGCAGTAGCGAGTGGGCATTGATGCTGTTACAGCATTAGCCAATCATAACAGTGACAGTTTACTGACAAGCCTTAAAGGAGCCATTAAAAGGGATCATTTCAGACAGAAGGTCAGAATGAGGGTTGAAATTAATTGCTTTTCCACATATGTTTGTTTGTTTGTTTCTTTCTTTCTTTCTTTTGAGCAAAAAATAAAAAAATAAAAACTTAATTAACATTATAAGTGAACTTCAAGGAACATATTAAAAATAAAAAATAAATAATAAAAAATAATAAATAATATATATATATATATATATATATATATATATATATATATATATATATATATATATATATATATATATATATATATATATATATATATATATATATATATATATATATATATATATATATATATATATATATATATATATATATATATATATATATATATATATATATATATATATATATATATATTAGTGCTGGGCAAACGATTAATCGCTATTACAGTGTTTTTTTGGGGGTTTTTTCAATTACTAACACACTAAAATGACATGCACAGCACAATTATTTAAACACTGAGAGCAAAACCTCTACTCAAGTCTCCTAAAGTCTAAACACATTTTCTTTTACACACATTTTGCAATTTACAGTTTTTCTCAGTTGTTTACACACAAATACTGGCACTTGAGACACAATGACCACAACATGTAACTCATGCACCAACCCCCTGAACCAATTATGCTAAACTATAAGCACAATTCCTGCTTTGCACTAAAATTGCAGTTCTTAAACACACTTTTTTTCAAAACACTACACACAATTCTCTGCATTTGGCACAATTTTCATGTAGAAAATCTGCCATTCAAACATGCACACTGATTCATCACATGGGCAAACACCTGTCACACAGTTTTACACTAGCAAACAGAGCTATAGTATGAAAGGCTCTTCTGTTTTGGAGCAGCATAGTTTTTTACTGTAACTGTATGCAGTAAATTCTTCTGTTGTTGTGTATGTAGACCACTGTATGTGCAACTTTGTGTTGGTTGGGATGTACACTGTGTACATTGTTTTTGTGGGAAAAATTTAATATATTTGTTACCATGTATTTGTGTGTTCTGAGTATAAAAACAATATTCTCAAATATTTTACAACACACTTATGTATGTAGAAAGTGTAACACTGAACCAAAAAAAGACCTAGCTAAGTCATTATGATGAATGTAGAAGAAGTGCTTTACATTGAGCACATCAGCTTCTTATAAATGTCTATTCATATGATGGTTTGTGTGTGTCATTTGAAAACAAAATACCATTTTGAGAAGAAATGACATTGTTTTGAATGTAAAGTTTCATTTTGCAGGAGAACTGAGGGGTTTTGCTCATTGTGTGTGTGTGTGTGTGTGATGTGTGTGTAGAGTTCTGAGAGTATGAGGCATGCTTTCAGAAAATGTGTGTAAACAATCGAGAAAAAAAAATGTAAAATGGCACTTTTTATGAATATATATATATATATATATATATATATATATATATATATATATATATATATATATATATAAAATTCATTTCTGTTAATTTTTACAATTTGAACAACATATTTTTTTATTTTATTTTTATTATGGCAAAGCATACAAAGATGAGAGTGCTTTTCATTATGCCCAACAGTGTGTAGTTGGTTAGACACAAATCTGGTAATATGAATGAAGTGTGTGCCATTTCGTGCAAAAGTTTGATTTTGATAATGCTATATGTAGTTTTGGTTGCAGTGCTTCATTTTGCAAGATATATGAGGTATTTTGTAGTTTGGGTGTGTAGTTTTGTGAATTGTGTTAAGTATTTTGATAAAACCACCTAGTTTGCAAAATTGTGTGTTAGCAATTGGAAAAAAAAAAAAAAAAACATATTTTACTTTTATGGTAATGTTCTGTTTACAAGTTCTGTAAAGTTTCTTTCTTTCTTTCTTTCTTTCTTTCTTTCTTTCTTTCTTTCTTTCTTTCTTTCTTTCTTTCTTTCTTTCTTTCTTTCTTTCTTTCTTTCTTTCTTTCTTTCTTTCTTTCTTTCTTTCTTTCTTTCTTTCTTTCTTTCTGCAGATTGTGAAGATGATTTGTGTGTGCTTTTAATCTGCCATATAAACTATGTAAATGAAGCGAAATAAAATGGTGGACACCAGCTTCAGCTCTTTTAAAAGGTCATCGTGTTGGCTGATGTGTTAGCCATATCCACTTCAATGGGTCCAAAAGGCATTATATGCGCTATGTGAGCAGAAACGTTCTGATTAGCTTCGGGGATATACCAGTAAAATAAAAGTGCATGCGATTTTAAGATTTAATTTCGGAGAATGTATTTTAAATATAAGTGCATTTTATCTTCTTCCACTGGCAGATGTGTGTAATAAACCTCACTAAATTTAAACAACATAGGCGAGAAGAAAGAGAGAAAAAAAGGAAAAAAAAAAAAAAACATGCCAGCGGCACAAGACAAGAAAGATATAGTCTCTGAAAACAAACATTAATATGTGATTCTGCTTCACAGGCACATTTATCTTTCATAGATAAAACATGGATTAGAGATATGATTTTTTTGCAGTGAAGAACTGTTGAAAAGACAAGCAAATCGATTGTGTTTGGATGCTTTCAGTCTTCTTGACTAGCTTAACCCTGAATGCATATGTACCCCGACAAAATGCACATATGTGTGTCAAAAATGGCCCATGTGAAAATGAGAAGTTTATTAATATTCATTTTGACTTTAAGCTGAAGCGGTTTCACCAGAAAGACAAGTTTTCCTGGACAAGCTCCAAATCAGCACTGCATAACTCTATGACATTAAATACTTTTCGGAGGTGGATGTGTCCTTCAGCGTGAAATGCTCATGTAAAAGTATTTTAAACCAAATATTTCTCATTTTTTAATATATTAAACCACATGGAATATTTGTACTACTAAAAATTCATTTGTCAAATAACAGGACTACTTTCACTATAAATGAAGTAAAAAAATAAATAAATTGGCACCCAGTTAGAGAACCAGAATATACACATTCTTTTGAATGTTTCTATGAAATTTGTACAAGGATACACATTAATCATAAACCAGCTTGGACCGGCATCCATGCTGGTCTAATCTGGTGTTTTCAGCAGGACTGTGAGCTCTTGTTTGATATTAGACCATGTTAAACCTGGGGACATCACACTTCATCCCTATATTTCATCCTAGTGTGTTTTCTTGTTTATATTCACACAAAGATACTTCTTCTGAAAAGCCCAGAACTATTTCCTCATAACAGATACACGGACCCAAACACCCACGCATAAGCATATGCACAAATGCAATTATCAATGCTCTCTGTTGGACCCCTAACACCCCCCCTACACACACACATACACCTGCCCTAAGCATGCTGATGGATGCTGAGGCGGTGCATCATCCTGTCCTGTAGCTGCAGGGCAAAAGCACACTCCTCTGTCTCTTAATGAACACTTGAAGCTCAAGCTCACACCTTTTATCCCAGTCCTTCCTCACACTTGTTCAAACTAATTGCTCTATTTTCAGAACAGCCCAGTGCTCGACTCGGCATAAAATAGCTAATAGCATAGATCTATAATGTGGAGTAGAATATATATGTTCTGTGAAGTTATCTGTGCTGCTGTTAACAGATTATAGTATATTCAAACAACAATTCGGAGTCAGTAAAAATACATAAAAAAACATTTTGGCTAATAGTGCTCTTTCTTTGAATCTAATTTGTGCATTTTAATCACTTCAATTATCATTGCATGCAGCTTTTATGCACCATAAAATCTAATTACTTTAAATGAAGGTGAGTAAATGAGAGAATTTTCATTTTAGAGTGAATCTTTTTAAAGACTGTTTACTGGTTTATTTTTCTGTGCAATTAAAATGAGTAGGTACAAAAGCTTGCAAGTGTCAAAAACAGCACTAAAGTGGCATAAAGGTAGTCTACATCAGTGTTTCTCAATTGGTGAGTCGTGACCCAAAAGTGGGTCACAAGACCGTTCTGAGTGGGTCGAGGAGTGTGCTGTCAAAGAAACAGCATCAACAACAAAAACGTAATTCTAAATGTTTTCCTGATGCGAGACTTTTAATTTGAAAGACGTGCGGGAAAGCTGTTGATTCTTCTGTTAGTAAAGAGTGACAGTTGAAATGATTCAATAAAATAAAAAAATTATTTAAAAAAAATTTGTATAAAATGTGTCATAATATACAAACCCGATTTCAAAAAAGTTGGGACACTGTACAAATTGTGAATAAAAACAGAATGCAATGATGTGGAAGTTTCAAATTTCAATATTTTATTCAGAATACAACATAGATGACATATCAAATGTTTAAACTGAGAAAATGTTTCATTTTAAGGGAAAAATAAGTTGACTTTAAATTTCATGGCATCAACACATCTCAAAAAAATTGGGACAAGGCCATGTTTCCCACTGTGTGGCATCTCCTCTTCTTTTTATAACAGTCTGCAAACGTCTGGGGACTGAGGAGACAAGTTGCTCAAGTTTAGGAATAGGAATGTTGTCCCATTCTTGTCTAATACAGGCTTCTAGTTGTTCAACTGTCTTAGGTCTTCTTTGTCGCATCTTCCTCTTTATGATGCTCAGTATGTGGTCTGGCATTGTCATGTTGGAAAATGCAAGGTCTTCCCTGAAAGAGACGACGTCTGGATGGGAGCATATGTTGTTCTAGAACTTGGATATACCTTTCAGCATTGATGGTGCCTTTCCAGATGTGTAAGCTGCCCATGCCACACACACTCATGCAACCCCATACCATCAGAGATGCAGGCTTCTGAATTGAGCACTCATAACAACTTGGGTTGTCCTTGTCCTCTTTAGTCCGAATGACATGGCGTCCCAGTTTTCCAAAAAGAACTTCAAATTTTGATTGGCCTGACCACAGAACAGTTTTCCACTTTGCCACAGTCCATTTTAAATGAGCCTTGGCCCAGAGAAAACGCCTGCGCTTCTGGATCATGTGAAGATATGGCTTCTTTTTTGACCTATAGAGTTTTAGCCGGCAACGGCGAAGTTTTCTGGAAGTATTCCTGAGCCCATGTTGTGATTTCCATTACAGTAGCATTCCTGTATGTGATGCAGTGCCGTCTAAGGGCCCGAAGATCACGGGCATCCAGTATGGTTTTCTGGCCTTGACCTTTACGCACAGAGATTGTTCCAGATTCTCTGAATCGTTGGATGATATTATGCACTGTAGATGATGATAACTTCAAACCCTTTGCAATTTTTCCCTGAGAAACTCCTTTCTGATATTGCTCCACTATTTTTGGCCGCAGCATTGGGGGAATTGGTGATCCTCTGCCCATCTTGACTTCTGAGAGACACTGCCACTCTGAGAGGCTCTTTTTATACCCAATCATGTTGCCAGTTGACCTAATAAGTTGCAAATTGGTCCTCCAGCTGTCCCTTATATGTGCATTTAACTTTTCCGGCCTCTTATTGCTACCTGTCCCAACTTTTTTGGAATGTGTAGCTCTCATGAAATCCAAAATGAGCCAATATTTGGCATGACATTTCAAAATGTCTCACTTTCAACATTTGATATGTTATCTATATTCTACTGTGAATAAAATATAAGTTTATGAGATTTGTAAATTATTGCATTCCTTTTTTATTCACAATTTGTACAGTGTTCCAACTTTTTTGGAATCAGGTTTGTATATATATATATATATATATATATATATATATATATATATATATATATATATATATATATATATATATAAAGTACAGAGTGACACAGAAAAACGTTTTGTCCCAAATATACGGTCAGATGAGATGTCAGGCTATATGTCAGTGTCATTATTCTAACGTTATTTTCGTAGCTTGTTACGAAATAAAGTCTTTCGCCACAGAAAAACGTCCTGCCAGACATTATACTGTGCTTGTAGTGCACGCTTTTCAAATACATGCGCAAATGCAGCGGTGCACGCTGTACGTCACTTGATTATAAATGAAGCGCAGAAGAAACTAAGATCAAGCAACTTCGTTGTTACGTTGTCAATTAGTAAGTCATGAAATGAAAGTAAAGTACCAATAAATCACGTAACCGGACCATCGTGTGTTAGTTGGGAAGGATATGCATACAGGTATGATGAGGCAGATTCCATTTCATTAAGAGTTCATGTTAGTATTGTGTATTTACCATGGTAACTGTTGTTTCCGTAACCCCAAAATGCCACTTTATTTTCACTTCGTGTTATATTTAACTAGCTGTGGTGGCTCATACCAACTCACCAACTTTATTGTATTAACAGAAACTAGTTTGGGACTGCTATTTAATAGCCTTACCGTATAGGCATACTGTTTATTCATCAATATTTGTCATATTTCTACAATTTATGTATATGTTAAGTAAAGTGGGATGGCACTTTAGGTAATTCTTTAAAAAAAAAGTGGGTCGTGGCTTAATAATCATGTGGAAATGTGGGTCACATGGCCAAACCAGTTGAGAACCACTGGTCTACATAACTCATGCACTATCCCGAGCTTTATTCAATATCTTCCTGTTAATTGCGAGTCAGTGATTAGAAATCAAGAACTAGATCAATGAACAAATCATTTTAAAAGAATCATCTTTACTTCACTCATCAAGGAGAGGATTCTTTTTTAGTGAATAACAACTTAAAATTTTTAATGTCTTCAGAAGATTGGGAATAGGGCACAAGTCATATGGAGAACTTTTATGGAGCTTTTGCATCCACAAAGGTTTGAAAGCTTCAGTTCCTATTTATTATAGTTCGCGTAAAAGGCACCGGAGGGGGGGGCATCAGGGGGGCTTAGCCATGGACCCCTTGGACATCCATGTACCTCTCGGACCGCGGGAGACGGACTTGATAACAGTGTGTAATTTTCTCACTCAAACCACTGCCCAGGCAGTGCACTGGCACTGCTCAGGATTTACTGCTTCTGCTACTGCTTGCTTTTAGAGGGAAAAGCATGCCCATAACTGCTGATCTAAGATCTGTTTTCTTTCTAATAATAGCATATTATTAGCAAAAATTAGTTGGCAAAAGATCTAGTTCGTATCTGTATTTGTGCTCGTCAAAAGATTACATTTCCAACGTGTTTTTCGCTTCCGTGAGTAATGTAGCCAGTCATGGACATGTTTGTTATAGTGATGAACGATTCTTCGGGTTCGAGTCGTTCGTTCAATGTAGCGGAAACAGAAAAGATTAGTTCATCTCTCGAGTCTTTCTGGTTCGAGTCGTTCGTTCAATGTACTGGAAACAGAAAAGATTAGTTCATCTCTCAAATCTTCGGGTTTGAGTCGTTCGTTCAATGTACTGGAAACAGAAAAGATTAGTTAATCTCTTGAGTCTTCGGGTTCGAGTCGTTTTCTTTCAAGTCCCCATAGGCTGAATGCAGAAACAGAAATGATTAGTTCATCTCTCGAGTTAGTCTTCAGGTACGAGTCTCATTCTTTTGTCACGTAACGTGACAGCCGTGTTGGATACAGAAATTTGTTCATTCACAACCTTCCTTACAAACAAGTGCATAGTTTTTGTTTGTTTGTTTAGTTCCATTTTTTAGCTATAATAATTTATTTTCCTATGAAGACTGGACACATTGGGTTGGTCAGAATGGATAGGCATAACATATTCTTCTGATGACTTTATAATAATAAATATATTACAATATGCAGTCAATAATACGAATGTAATGTTGTATATGTTGCGAGAGACTGAAACGGTCACGTGACAAAAGAATGAGACTCATACCCGAAGACTGACTCGAGAGATGAACTAATCATTTCTGTTTCTGCATTCAGCCTATGGGGACTTAAACGAATGACTCAAACCCGAAGACTCGAGAGATGAACTAATCTTTTCTGTTTCCGGTGCCTGCATGCGTTGCATATGAGGCTGTCACGGCCCAGATCAGACATAATGACGGATGGCCCGAACCCGAAGACACGAGAGGTGAACTCATCTTCCCAGGGAACAGACGTGATTAAATGTGAAGTGACAAAAGAAAGAACGATTTGGATCGGGAGGTGAGGTGAACAAACAGACTGTATACATAGCCTGATTAAGACCTAGCTAAGCAATTAATTAATCATTTATTTCTCAAAGTTTGGCTATGGCTGCATTAGCTTAAAGTTTATTTTTTATTCCAAAAGTACTAAATGTGTTGGGAAATGTAATATGTATCATTTTAATTAGATTCTGCTGAAATGAACGAAATTACTTGAAAAAAGATTTGTTCGTTTTGCTGAATGAGATTCAAAGATTCGAGTCAGTAAAATGATCCAAACTTCCCACTACTAGTTTGTTAATTTCTTAAATGCAATGGCCAATCACAAGTGTTTAAGTTAGAATCCACTCACCGCTCAAGTTTTTGTCCAGTGCTGAGTTCTGCACATGTGCAAATCCTCTCTAGCAAAGTGTAGATTCATTAAATAAGAGATTCATTGTGTTGTCAACTTCACTGAATAATATAAGTTTGTGAGATAAATATTTGAAATCAGGTTCATATAAATGTCAGGAAACACGATTCCTGGCTGCATGTCAATATCCATGGATCCACCGGGTCTTTGGTAAATTGTAAGGAACACTATATTGAGTCCAACCTTTAGTTTAAACTGAAAATAGTTTGTTTTACTTGCATTTTCCCCTATTAAATCCGGTCATGCAGCAGCTCTTCTGCCACTCAGTCCCAGCTGAAGGGCCTTTTTCCGGCGGGAAAGTGACATCGATGCATAGGGGAGAGCGGGGCACAACCTAACGCTTTTTGACTTTCTCAGTTTGTGTAAATCCACTTGAGTATTTATTTTTTCCCACATTAATTTCACACGTCTAGTGCAATTATGTGCAATACAGTGTATACTTTTTTTCTTTATTTAACCCGAAAGAATGGAAGTGAAATGTGACAACGTGCCCCATAGGTGGGGTATATTGTAACATGTGAGGGGCACAATGTAACATCACTAAATGACAGCTTAAAATGTTACCAGATATATATATTTCAGATATATAATTTGAGTTTGACAACAAACACATCGCTAAATACAGCTATACAGCATAGTTCAAAACATAATAATAATGAATAATTTCTGAACATTGACTCTCAGTCATTATTCACCCTTTTCTCATGGTTTCTCAAAAGAATTCATGAAAGTATAGAATATAATAGCGTAGTTCTAATAGGGGCTCATTGTAACGCAGTGTTATAACACACCCCACCTGCACAACTGGGATTTAAACCACGGCTCTTGTCTTCTGCTGTTAGATCAGCATTAAAGAACCATCTCAACTGTTAAATAACAGATATAAGATTACAATAATATCAGATTTGTCTTATTTTAAATAAACGCAAAAAAAAAAAAAAAAAGCAGAGATGAAAAATAACTTAAGAAATTTACTTTTGCTATGGTTAAATAAATGTTCAGTGATAACTTCCAAAGATTTTTTAATTTTGGTGCATTTTTTTCTCTAAATAATGTTGATATGGCAACTAGTAAATACACAAAGTTTCGTCATCCTGGCATGTGTGGAAAGTTTTAAACCATGCGTGTTACAACTAGCCTCGCGTTAGGTTGTGCCCCATGCTCCCCTACCCTCTATAGAAAGAGTTGAAGAAAAGACTAGAAAGAGAGATGGCTGAGAGACATTACAAAAGAAAAGGTCAGAGGAATGTCACTGGAAATGAAAGGTTATGATCAGGAAAGAGCCTTAGCGGGAAGGCCTGAAAACAGACTCAGAGGTTGCACTGTTTCTTCTCCATATGTGAGTAACATTGATTTTGAGTGTGTGCTGCTGGTGACTAACAATGACCTCTTGCTTGTATATGAACATACACGGCTATGGTAAAAAGACATCCACTCTTGCATTGTGTGTTCGTGCATTTTGGGTGCGGTGCAATGAAGGGAGGGGTTTGGGTTGAATAGTGTTCAACAATGATTCCCAGAAATTGTTTACTGCACCTTTAAACAGAACACTGTGTTGGAACCATAGACTTGTGTCCAGCGCTTTGACATATGGTGCAGCTGTGTCTCGGGCGACCAGAACTCAGTCTCTCTTCCTACTGTCCTGTACCAACACTAAACACTACACTTAACATTATCAAAAACACAGAATGTCTCAGAACAATTAACAAACTCATTTGAATCTTTCTATAATCCTAAAATATTTATTTTAAACTTGATTGTATTTTTAATGTTTTAATCTAGTGTCGAAACTTAAAGATAAAAAATTATGTAATTGTCATCTACAAAATCTAAGGTTTACTAACCTTTATAAGTATAAAAATAAATTAATAACTAGTGCTGCTAACGAGACCTATTCAAAATGATGGAAATTATCTAAAAATCCCACATTTTCACCAATTTGTTTATCTTAAAAATATAAGCACAATTTCAGAAACTGGTCAGATTCTGTTTGGCCTTGTTAAATTCATATCAGCTGAACTATGGAAAGAACACGACCTTCAGGAAGTGGACTGTCTTTGATATTGCCTGATCCAAATGTTTACATTAATATCTGATAATGTTGACCATGGGCATGGATGTAAAAAAAGTTCAATATTTTTCTGTTTTTAAATTTAATGTAGGGCCTATCTATCTATCTATCTATCTATCTATCTATCTATCTATCTATCTATCTATCTATCTATCTATCTATCTATCTATCTATCTATCTATCTATCTATCTATCTATCTATCTATCTATCTATCTATCTATCTATCTATCTATCTATCTATCTATCTATCTATCTATCTATCTATCTATCTATCTGTCTATCTGTCTGTCTAACCAATTATTATTCAGACACCAGATATATTTTTACTAGGACAATTTACCTAAGTGAGGATAGCAAAATAAAATAAACTGTGACATGTTATACCCAAAAAATATACAAAAAAATCCAGTAAAATTGATTCAGACACTTTGACCTGACCATGTTTTGCTTACGTGTTTTTTCTTTAATTGCTAATGTGACCTTTTACACCATAGACTGAACAAAAAAGCATTGCTTGATAATTGGTTATATTGGTATTATCTAATTGTGTCGTGATTGTAATCCATTACATACCTTTCTATCAAAGTTATCTGACATTATCAAGATGAATTTGTTTAACTCTGAGTTATTGTCATATTTTATTAGCATTTTCTAAGCTATAGCGAAAAAACAGTGATAATGTGAGAAAATGTTGAAGGTGTCAGAATAAATTTAGTTTTGACATTTAAAGCATTCTAGTGAAAGGAGAAATTGTCTAAAATTATGTTATAAGGTCTATGAGCACCTGTATATGAGCACCTGTGTGTGTGAGTGTGTGTGTGTGCGTGCTCCCATGTGTGTGTTGGCAGCAAAAGAGGAGGCAGATGCGGCATGTGGTCGAAGCCCTCCTGTTGTACGGCCTTCTGCGGAAATGAGACTGTGCCAAAGCCAGCTCCTATCCAGCCAATCACAATGCATTACTGAGGGTGAAACAGAGTTAATGTCCACAAACACACACGGCCGCACACACAAACGCGCATGCACACATACACACACGTACACAGTATCTTTCAGAAACAGAGACACATCTCCCTCTCTCTGTCACAGGAACACACATACACACACTCTCAGACTCCTGCCAGTCTCTGTCGTTTGCTGTGCCAGCTCATTCTCACCCTTTCCATCTCAGATCTGTTTTCGTTTAGCCCCACTCCCCACTGCACTAGCCTGCCAACCACTCTGTCTCTTTCACCCCTCCCTCCAATCCAGCTTTAACACACTATCACATTTATTCCCAACTTCTTACGGACCCCACACTCTCTTTTAATGAAGGCGAAAAATATGAAGTAGATAAGGGGGAGGAGAGGCGAGTCGGAGAGAGTTTATAACAAATTAGATATGAGAGGCTTTTTTTTTTTTTCCCAGTCCCAGTCTGGGAAACATTGGCAGGTTGTGGAGATGCCCGCCCATTGTTGTTTAAAATAATGATAGGAATAAAAGTAGTGTGTTTAATTTAAATGACAGTAAATGCCTTACAGTGTATTTGGCGCGTATCCTGTTAGCATTATTCCTTTAGGTTAATCTTAGTGTGTTTCATGCATCTTCACGGGTATCTCCCTCCTGTTTAATTCAACTGGCCTATATTTCAAAGAGAATCAAATGCAAATAACAAAACATATTCACTCTGTTCCAAAAAGTGCTTCCAAAACATAAACAACTTAATTATGCTGCCTCCTAAGATACCTAATTTTGGCCAAATTCTAAGCCAACACTGCATGGTTCCATCGCAGATGAGGCAAACTAATAATGCACTGCAATGAGCTTAGTGAAAAAACTAAAAATACAAAAAATAAATCCAAGATGGTGGAGCCAAGATGGTGGTTGTGTGACATACCTAGGTATGTTTAAGAGTAAGTAAGTGGATAACCTCAACTTTCGGTTTCCAAAAACGGAGGTAAATTTCAGGGTATGTGAGGAGCCATAGCAACTCACTCTCTGAACATAACCTGCTCCGGAGCAAGTTATATTCCAGGGTTAGTGTGCTTAAGAGGTATTCAGACGTGTGTTATATAATTAATATAGTTATATTAGTGTAACCAAATGTGTTATATTGCTACAGTTATATGATATGCAATATTAAATATTAATTCTAAAGCACTATTATAAGTTCATGTTTAAATATTAATTCAATTAATTTATTTTGTCATCTCATACATGAATCTGCATTCAATTAATTAGCATCAAACAAATAATATAATCCTTAATCTCAGAATAAAGATTACTTATTACACAAAGACATTGAAAAAATTATTGCACAACCACCAAATAGGTGGCGATGTGCACTAAGTAGGTTATGTAAGTCGCCATTAAACAAAAGAAGAAGGAAGTAGAATGCCGCGCTCTTTCTTAGTGTCTGTTTCCATGGTGAATCACCGAGTCGTCGCTCTCTTGAGAATCTGTTTTGTGTGAAAATCAACTCTGATAGAAAAACGCCCGACGTCATCACATTTTTCCCCCATTGTCCAATCGAATGAATGGAGAGGCGGGACTTCCGTTGTGGTGACGGATATCTTGATCAGACTGACAGCACAGCTGATTTGGGGGTTGCCTGGCAACATAAAAAACCCCTGTAGCGCACTGCTGTTCTATTCTTTTATAAAAAACGTCAACCAAAAAAGGTAGTGCAGTGCGCCTCGCGTTTTCAAACCTGAAAATGCGTTCTGTCTGATCGGGGAATAAGGCTGCATTTATTTGATCAAAATACAGTAAAAAACAGTAAAATTGTGAAGTAGGGGAGCGCGGGGCACAACCTAACGCGGGGTTAGTTGTAACACACGGTTTAAAACTTTCCACAGGATGACGAAACTTTGTGTATTTACTAGTTGCCATATCAACGTTATTTAGAGAAAAAAACTGTGCCAAATTTAAAAAAATAAGATGTTCAAGATATCACTGAAGATTTATTTAACCATAGCAAAAGTAAATTTCTTAAGTTTATTTTTCATCTCTGTTTTTTGTGTTTATTTAAAATAAGACAAATCTGATAATATTGTAATCTTATATCTGTTATTTAACAGTTGAGATGGTTCTTTAATGCTGATCTAACAGCAGAAGACACGAGCCATGGTTTAAATCCCAGTTGTGCAGGTGGGGTGTGTTATAACACTGCGTTACAATGAGCCCCTATTAGAACTACACTATTATATTCTATACTTTTATGAATTCTTTTGAGAAACCATGAGAAAGGGTGAATAATGACTGAGAGTCAATGTTCAGAAATCATTCATTATTATGTTTTGAACTATGCTCTATAGCTGTATTTAGCGATGTGTTTGTTGTCAAACTCAAAAATGTGTTTATTTTTAATTATTAAAAAATGCCATTATTTTATTTTTTAAAAATTAATAATTGTGTTTTATTGACAAAATACAAACCCGATTCCAAAAAAGTTGGGACACTGTACAAATTGTGAATAAAAATGGAATGCAATAATTTACAAATCTACAAATTTACACAATAGAATATGGATAACATATCAAATGTAGAAAGTGAGACATTTTGAAATGTCATGCCAAATATTGGCTCATTTTGGATTTCATGAGAGCTACACATTCCAAAAAAGTTGGGACAGGTAGCAATAAGAGGCCGGAAAAGTTGAATGCACATATAAGGAACAGCTGGAGGACCAATTTGCAACTTATTAGGTCAATTGGCAACATGATTGGGTATAAAAAGAGCCTCTCAGAGTGGCAGTGTCTCTCAGAAGTCAAGATGGGCAGAGGATCACCAATTCCCCCCCAATGCTGCGGCCAAAATAGTGGAGCAATATCAGAAAGGAGTTTCTCAGAGAAAAATTGCAAAGAGTTTGAAGTTATCATCATCTACAGTGCATAATATCATCCAAAGATTCAGAGAATCTGGAACAATCTCTGTGCGTAAGGGTCAAGGCCGGAAAACCATACTGGATGCCCGTGATCTTCGGGCCCTTAGACGGCACTGCATCACATACAGGAATGCTACTGTAATGGAAATCACAACATGGGCTCAGGAATACTTCCAGAAAACATTGTCGGTGAACACAATCCACCGCGCCATTCACCGTTGCCGGCTAAAACTCTATAGGTCAAAAAAGAAGCCATATCTAAACATGATCCAGAAGCGCAGGCGTTTTCTCTGGGCCAAGGCTCATTTAAAATGGAAAAAAGTGGAAAACTGTTCTGTGGTCAGACCAATCAAAATTTGAAGTTCTTTTTGGAAAACTGGGACACCATGTCATCCGGACTAAAGAGGACAAGGACAACCCAAGTTGTTATCAGCACTCAGTTCAGAAGCCTGCATCTCTGATGGTATGGGGTTGCATGACTGCGTGTGGCATGGGCAGCTTACACATCTGGAAAGGCACCATCAATGCTGAAAGGTATATCCAAGTTCTAGAACAACATATGCTCCCATCCAGACGTCGTCTCTTTCAGGGAAAACCTTGCATTTTCCAACATGACAATGCCAGACCACATACTGCATCAATTACAACATCATGGCTGCGTAGAAGAAGGATCCAGGTACTGAAATGGCCAGCCTGCAGTCCAGATCTTTCACCCATAGAAAACATTTGGTGCATCATAAAGAGGAAGATGCGACAAAGAAGACCTAAGACAGTTGAGCAACTAGAAGCCTAGTTGGGGCATGTTGTCACATTTCACTTCCATTCTTTCGGGTTAAATAAAGAAAAATGTATACACTGTATTAATGAAACAAAATCACATATTTGTACTAGACATGTGAAATTAATGTGGGAAAAAATAAATACTATGAACCCCAAGTGGATTTACACAAATTGAGAAAGTCAAAAAGCGTTAGGTTATGCCCCGCTCTCCTTATTTCAATTGAAAAAAAAAAATAAAATAAAATAAAATAAATAATATTATATATATATATATATATATATATATATATATATATATATATATATATATATATATATATATATATATATATATATCTCGAGTTATTACTTCAGTGTCAAATATTTCTTTTTTCAAGAAACTTTTTTTATTTATTTTTTTATTATTATTATTATTATTATTATTATTATTATTATTATCAATGTTGAAAACAGTTTAAACAGTAAAGCATTTATAAACTTATATATAATTATTGATGTATATTGTTTTGTTGGTTTTCAGCCTGACGTCATCATACTCAGTTCTAGTCAGAATCAGAGCTCTGGTCAGAATATGAGTCTGATACTGCTTCATTGGGCTGTGATAATTGGGGCGTGTTTCAACCGAACCAGGAAAGACCCGCAATTGGATAGACCTACAACCAATCAGAGCAATGGAGTAAATGATGTATGTTGAGCAACGCATAGTAGTGTGAAGTTCGGATCATTTTACAGACTCGGATCTCTGAATCTCGTTCAGCAAAATGAACAAATATTTTTTCAAGTCATTTCGTTCATTTCAGCAGAATATGATTAAAATGTCACACTTTAAATTCCCAACACATCTAGTACTTATGCAAATGTTGATCACATTTGGAATAAAAAATAATTATAAGCTAATGCAGGCAAGGCCAAACTTTAAGAAATGATTCATTAATTGCTTAGCTGGGTCTTCAGGTTATGCAGTCTGTTAGTTAACCTCACCTCCGAATCAGAGTTGTTCTTTCTTTTGTCACTTCACATTTAATCACATCTGTTCCCTGGAAAGATTAGTAACGTCACACCTCTCCTGTCTTTGGGTTTGAGTCGTTAGTTCCGTCACCAGTGTTTGATCTGGGCTGTGACAGCCCCATATGCAATGCATGCAGTCCCAAAAACAGAATTGATTAGTTCACCTCTCGAGTCTTCGGGTTCGAGTCATTCGTTCACCGACTCACAGCCCCATAGGCTGAATGCAGAAGATCCTGCACACAGAGTATTTACTAACACAATCATAATTTTTGAGAGAAATGGTAAAGGTGAATGCATATACGAACAAGTTCTCCGTTTAGGATTAGAACAAATTCAACCCAAGCGATCTTTGGATGATTACATTGCATTATCTGTCCACCATCGACCGCCCTGACAATTTGATTGGTCCGAACAGCTTCTGTTCAGGCATAGCTACTCCACAACGGATCAAGCCCAGACCGAACTTCCCGACCTGAAATGTTGTGGGCGGGGCTAAGTTCGGCTGGCATCCAGGCTAATTGGTTTTCACATTCATTCAAATCATTTTCAATTTGCGTTAAACAATATTAGAACCTTAAACTATAAAATATACTTAAAATATAAAATAGTATATATAACCACATATTCCACATAACACTCAAGTCCTTGATCTAGAAAAGTGCAGTGTGTCTTAGCTGTTTGAATGATGTCAGATGCCATTTCAGATTCATCTCTGTGGGCGATTGAAAATGTTTTACATTAACAGAAATAAAACTTTTTTGTGTGTTGCTCAAAGAAATAAATTTAACTAGCTAGATATCTATAAAAAATTGACTGTATGCTGGGCGAGTGATACTGTTACTGTGTGATTTTTTTAATTTTTTTATAGCCAACACATACATTGCAAGCTCTTCTAATGAATTTATTGGCAAATAAATTTACAGTGGAAAAGTACACATTTTTCGTTCTCTGTAATGACATTCTATTGACAGGGACACTGGAGACACTTCATTTTAATTCAGTTGAACAGTGAATTTATTTTTAAGTGAATTGCCAGGGCACTGAGGTACACCTTGTGAAACTGTAACTGTAGTGGGTAAACAGGGATGTCTGGTCACCCCAATTAGATGCAAATAACTACAAAAAAAAAAGACAAAGTGTGAAAATGAAGAGGACAGGGAGTAAAAGTAAGCTAGAGGGAGATGAGTCATTCTGCAGTGATGGAGAGGTGTGTACCGTCTCACAGCATGTGCGAGCGAGAGAGACAAAGAGAGAGGTGCTGTAGACACAAAACACATGAGGGAGGACTGTGCTGGAGTCAGGCCAGTTTAGTGACATCTTCTTTAATGACATCATAACCTAGTCAGTGGCCATTTACCGGCCCTTAGAGAGCCTACGAGTTAGCGTTTCCAGTGTGGAAATAGTTCATAAGAGTAACTGTAGGTGAAATAGCAGACCTGCTGCATCAATTAAGCAATTGCACACTTAATGCAGTGCTATATTGTGAATATAATGATGGCTAAAGGGCAGTTTTAAGCACCAGTGCACGCAACCCCTTCAGCTGGGATTATTTTTCACAATACAGCACGGCCTAGAATGCCTTATAAAACAGAAAAAAGAACAGATTTTCTTTTTATTAAAACGCTAGTTTATTAAGCTAATTGTTAAAAGCCATCTTTCCGAGAAGGTTTACTCCCTGACATGTAAACATGTAAGGTTAATAGTTGGTCTATATGGATGAAAAAATATTATTGTTAATCTTAATGAACCAGTATAGCCTATATAAGTGTGTGTGTGTGTGTGTGTGTGTGTACATTGTGATCACCATGTGATCCCTAACATTAGTTAGCCACAAAAATATTTAAATGTTAAGTATCCATAATATTAGGGTTTTTTTTTTTTTTTTTTTCAGTCAATACTGGCCTTTTTCCAAAGACCTACCTAGTGCTCTTTCATCCCATACAATGTGGGAGGAGATGGTACAGAACCACTTTACTGTAAAGCAGAAAGTGTGAATGTGCCCTTTGAAGTGAGAGGACAAAACATTTTAAAGATTATATGCAAATGAAAATTCACCTCGTGTGCAAGAGCACATATAAATGTGTGTGTGAGATAGGAAGCATGTGCGTGAAAGCCTGATATTGCATGTTTGAGTGATCATAAAGACATGTGTGTATGGAATCATTAAATTAGAGGCTAATTATGCCCCTTGGTCATGATCGTGTTTATGCAGCTTCATTAATTATACTCAAAAAGGGCCTGTTTTGTATGCTGCTGAAACATATGAGCATGCAATACTGTACATAGACAAACACATTAAAATTCAGATGCATTTGTGTGCATGTGTCTATATTTGTATGCGCAGCTTTTGATTTGTTTCATGCTTAACAATGCAAGGCCGTGAACATTTTTCAAATTATTGGTCAATCGATATTGGGTTTTCAGTGGGTGTTCTTACATTTGAAAGTGTTTATGTCCTTGTATGAATGTTAAATTCATATCCCTACTAAATAAAAACCACTTACATATATCACTCATTACCTATTTTAACCTCAATACAGATAATACACACTTTAACCAGTGATGACAAAAAAAAACTTTGCCAAAATCCATGGAAACAACGTTGCTATGGCCACTGGCCACATGGTAACTGCTGGCAACAGATACCTATAATAACCTGTGACAGACAACATCTTATGCTAACCAAACTCCAACTTGCATGAGCATATGTTTATGATTGCATAGGAGATTAAGAGAAGGTAAAGGATATACCTTTCAAAATCCTGAAACCGGGCAAGGATTTTCAGGCACTCTGGAGCTTAAACATACACGTCTGTGTACACTTATTTCTTGTACAAGACAAGCTATGTTGAAACACTCTCCTCTGGACTTACATCTGTATGCAAGGGCTATAATGGAGACTCTTTAGTGTGTTCTGGGAGCAGGCAACTGTCTGCATGAAAATAAACGAGTTCTGAGAACGGACTAGTTCGTTCTGTTCCTGTCAGTCAAAACAATATTTAATTTTGTCTCTGTCAATTTACACAGCCACCATATTTCTTTTGAAACCACTGGCCCCTGCGGAGCAAGATGCCCCCTTTCCGGCATTATGAGCCAATTATATTATGGTTCAATTTACATCTAGAATGATTGTACGCAGTACCAAAGCAGCAAACATATTGTGTGTTTACGCAGACCTTTTAATCCCACACAGAGACGGCCTACATGTATTTACACAGGAATTCATGCTGGCAGACACTGACTGATATGAAAGAGCGGCAGTGTAAATACGCTGTACGAGCCTTTGCCAGTCCAGTGGCTTTCCTGTGATGTGAAGGAAAGTTTCAGAATGGAGCGCCAACCTGGAAATTCTACCTTCTCATTTATGTCACAGCCAAATTGAATGGCCTTAACTCACTGTAGACTTGCTGTAGCCCATCGGACTGAATGACAGAAATCTAAGATGAGTGGAAAACATTTCAGCTCAGAATGGGGAAATAAAAAAAAAAAAGGTATTTAAGAGAGGGACAAAAATAACATTAACTGTCTGTTGCGTGTGATGTCACTGGTAATTGAATGCTTCCTTTTTCATAGCTCTCGGGGGACACCAAGATTCAACTTAGGCTCATTGGAAAAAATGTGCCTCTGCCTGAATTTTTGAAAAGCTACAAAAATGTAAATACATCCAATTCACTGCAGTTTCCCAACCCATTCTTACTCCCAAGGCATCAAAATCTGAAGCATGGTCGAGTGCCTTCCACGTCACAATGAAGACACTAAAGGTACCCCTAGGCGTCACTATATCGATGCGCAGGTACTCCGTTGATTTTATGAATATTTATATGCTACTTTTATATTTTGGAGCAACTAACCCAACTTTGGGTTGATCTTAATGTTTTAATCGCTGAAATGATGATCCCACCGCTCCGTGCACCAGTTCAGCCCCGACAAAACATTGCAAAACGTTTTTTAAACAGAAACAACGCTGCGTTGAACACCCTGTTCTGATGACTCAAGAGTTGCAACTATGGCAGCTGAGAAGGCCATTCTTTGTGTTCATTTTTAATAATTTTGGGAGCCTAATGAAATCGGTATAAATACAGTAATACTGCAAAACATTATTGATGTAAACAGTCACTGCCCTTGCTGTCCAGAATAAAATAGTGAAGGGATTTGTGGAAACTGTGGTTCCTAATTATTGTGATCCAACATTTGCCTCGCATTTCAGGATGAAATGACATCTTCAATTGTCGCGTATACCGAGCTGCAGCGGATACATTTGTAATCGACTTCACTTGGACCCATTGTGCGAGCTGTCTCTTTAACACTGCACAGTTTATATACGTTGCTGCTGATTGGCCTGACATTTTTCACACACCCACCAAACAAGAGAAAACATATCTCAAACCCCATTGCACACCGTGGAAACATGACGTCAAAACCGTGAGACCGTAGCAAAACGTTGTGCACCGGTTTGAGCTTGAACATGGCCCTGACGTTTGAGCATGACACAACTGGTCATGAGGCACACGACAGCCAATGACATTTTACAATCAAAGCTGACGTAATGACGCAATTGATCACGAGACATACAAGAGCCAAAGCAATTTCACTATGAAATCTGACGCAACGTTTCTTCGGGCGGCAATTTTTAAAATTTGAATGTGTGCATGATCTTCGGCAGATAGAGACGCTGATCGCTTTTGGGGATTTTCTTCACACAAATCAATCATTTGGAACACTTGGAATATTTGTACTTTTTGAATAAATTGTGCATGCAGTCGTATCTGCCTGTTATATCCTGTATTTTATATCATATAATACACAAATGGGTAGGTTTAGGGATGGGATGGGGTTGGGTTACATGTTAAAACGTGTCTGAATAGTGTAAATAAAATTATGCTGGCTGATTAAAATGAGAATCACACTCCAACATGTCATAATGGCAAAATCATAACCCAATATAATTTCATCATGACGATAACATTCCCATGCCCTGTGCATCTGTGTATGACACCAAAGGTTTCTCATTTAAATAAATGGAGCACCCTGCGCATCGAAAAATGACGCCTAGGGTTACCTTTAGCGTCTTCATTGTGACACGGAAGGCACTTGACCATGCTTCAGATTTTGACGCCTTGGGAGTGAGAACGGGTTGAGTTTCCAGCTGAAATTAACACTAGTGGCATTAAAACTCCATCAACTATTTTTCACACAAATTATGATTACTGGGCAGAATATTGTTTAATAAAAACATGGTTCCTTGCACAGTATATAGTTATGACTACAAAACACTTTTACTTGATTTGTAAACGAATAGATTTTCATGTTTGCATGACACAACGTCTCAGGTTACGCATATGGTTCCCTGAGAATAGGGAATGAGACGCTGCGTCCCCTATAGGTGTTGCTATGGGGAATGCCTTGTCAGGGTTGGGAGGGTTACTTTTAAAATTTATTTCACTACAGATTACAAAATACAAGCTTTAAAAAGTTGTATAACTTAATCTAAATACGTCAGAATACTTTGGAATACTAATAAGGTAACACAAAGGGACCACCATAACTAGGACAGGGTTTTCCTCTGCATATTATTTTAAGCAACATACATTCTCCAAAATGTTCTTTCTTGAAGCAAAAAAAAAATAATACAAAAATAAATGATGCTCATGATGCATTAAGATTTGGGGTGTGTAAACTTTTTTTAATTGGATGAACAGGGTAAATTGTACTTATTTTGTGGCGACCTTTTTTTTTTTTTTTTTTTTTATTTAAACTCGCAACTTTAAAACTTGTGAGTTATAAAGTCAGAATTGCATGATATAAACTCACAATTGTATGTTATAAAGTCAGAATAGTGAGATAAAAAGTCGCAATTACCTTTTATTTATTTTTATCTTTTTCCTCATCATAATTGGACATTATAACTCACAATTGCGAGTTTATCTCTCACAATTCTCAGAAAAGAAGTCAGAATTGTGAAATAAAATTGTCACAATTACCTAAACAATTGACTTAACATGAAACATGAAAACAGTCGTGGATCATCCCGGTAACGACAGACAGATAAGATTCAAGGGTGTGTACATTATTGAATGTGGCAATTTGTACAAACTCAGTGATTTTGTCTTGTGGAGTATATGTAAACATCTATTATGTGAAATAGCTTATTCAGGACAGTACTACATAAAAATAACATGCAATTTTTATGATCCCAGGCTTTGATCCCTAAAATTTTGCATATTCTGCAAGGGGTTTGAAACTTATGAGCAGAGATGTATTTTGGGATGTTTTTGCAATCAGAGTCTGAGAATCACCATTTGCTGTTTACATGAATTGCCTGTTACAGTTTACATGAATGTTTAAATGAAATAAATGACATTCACAGTAATCACTTTGGTAATCTAAAATACCACCCATTTAAAATGTAACTGTAATGAAATGCACTTTTTTTTTTTTTTTCAAGAACGGAGGCCGGATGACTCTAAATAGAGGAAGCCTATCTATGCTCATATTTGAGCCTAATGTCAATCAAACGTCATCTTGTGTGGTCCTTGGCCAATGAAATCTGTGAAAAAGTCCAGACCTTCTGCCGTCAGTCTGAATATGTAGGCCAACTGTATATGTATGGCTTTCTTGATGTAGTAGACTTGCTCAGTAGATCACCTAGTAAAGCACAGCACTTTGTGAAGCACGTGAAACACCAGTTACAATAAAAAAATTGGTGTTTCAATTCACCACTGGCTGGTGTATTCAATTGTTTTCAATGGGAGCGCCATGTTTTTAGAAAGCCATGAGCATAACGAGGCACTGAGCGGGTATTTCACGCTCAAGCGGTGAGCGTTCAGCATTTTTTACTGGTCGCCGAGAGTTGAAGAATGTTCAATTCAGTGCTCATCATTGTCACTTTTCATCCAGCCGTCCAATCACAGTGGAGGAGGGGCGGGACAAATACAGCACCGACCAACCACCACATTCTGCTTGTACAACGTCAACAGATGAAAACAACGAGCATAATAACGGAACAAAATAATTTAAAACAAGAGCCAGGGTAATTATTTTACATTGTATCAGCAATTTTAGATAGAATCAATACAGAAACAAACTATCTGTGAAATGAGATACTAGTAACATACTTTCGCGGATATACCACATCATAACAAGCAGAGTCTCAACTGAAAAAAGAAAAAAAAAACCTGATGCGCTGCCACACCGCTCTCAAACATTAAAGCAGAGCGCCTAGTGTTTTCAGCTGGATAAATTTGGTGGACACGCGGCCTTAGTGTAGATGGTAGAAGTTCAAAGTTGCTTTAATGCCACTCACCGGAATGTTGCCACATTCATGTTCATCTGTTTTAGAGAATACTGAACATGTTTTTAATGCCACTCACTGGAAAAATTTGGATGTGTCGTGAAATGTGCAAGAAGCAACTTAATATAATTGTACAGAAATGTCGCCACAGGCATGTTTCACAATGAGCCTGGATTGGCAAGATTTGTAATATGTTGTTGTTTGCCTCCAGCAAAGATGATCAGTGGACAAAAAGCAGTTTTCAAATGTTGCCAACCAAATGTTACAGTGTTTATTTAATGACTTAATTAATGAGTAGAAAATTAAAGTATTTTAGTTGTTACGGTGAAACCTGTGTTATTTGAATCAAGCTCATAAGTTTATATGTAATTTTTTTTCCTGATATAATAGATTTATTATTTGTTTGTACAGTATGTACAAACCTAAAGGATTATTAGGAACACCATACTAATACTGTGTTTGACCCCCTTTCACCTTCAGAACTGCCTTAATTCTATGTAGCATTGATTCAACAAGGTGCTGAAAGCATTCTTTAGAAATGTTGGCCCATATTGATAGGATAGCATCTTGCAGTTGATGGAGATTTGTGGGATGCACATCCAGGGCACGAAGCTCTCGTTCCACCACATCCCAAAGATGCTCTATTGGGTTGAGATCTGGTGACTGTGGGGGCCATTTTAGTACAGTGAACTCATTGTCATGTTCAAGAAACCAATGTGAAATGATTCAAGCTTTGTGACATGGTGCATTATCCTGCTGGAAGCAGCCATCACAGAATGGGTACATGGTGGTCATAAAGGGATGGACATGGTCAGAAACAATGCTCAGGTAGGCCGTGGCATTTAAACAGTGCCCAAGTGGCACTAAGGGGCCTAAAGTGTGCCAAGAAAACATCCCTCACACCATTACACCACCACCACCAGCCTGCACAGTGGTAACAAGGCATGATGGATCCATGTTCTCATTCTGTTTACGCCAAATTCTGACTCTACCATCTGAATGTCTCAACAGAAATCGAGACTCATCAGACCAGGCAACATTTTTCCAGTCTTCAACTGTCCAATTTTGGTGAGCTTGTGCAAATTGTAGCCTCTTTTTCCTATTTGTAGTGGAGATGAGTGGTACCCAGTGGGGTCTTCTGCTGTTGTAGCCCATCCGCCTCAAGGTTGTGCATGTTGTGGCTTCACAAATGCTTTGCTGCATACCTCGGTTGTAACGAGTGGTTATTTCAGTCAAAGTTGCTCTTCTATCAGCTTGAATCAGTCGGCCAATTCTCCTCTGACCTCTAGCATCAACAAGGCATTTTCGCCCACAGGACTGCCACATACTGGATGTTTTTCCCTTTTCACACCATTCTTTGTAAACCCTAGAAATTGTTGTGCGTGAAAATCCCAGTAACTGAGCAGATTGTGAAATACTCAGACTGGCCCGTCTGGCACCAACAACCATGCCACGCTCAAAATTGCTTAAATCACCTTTCTTTCCCATTCTGAAATTCAGTTTGGAGTTCAGGAGATTGTCTTGACCAGGACCGCACCTCTAAATGCATTGAAGCAACTGCCATGTTTGATTGGTTGATTAGATAATTGCATTAATGAGAACTTGAACAGGTGTTCCTAATAATCCTTTAGGTGGTAAAGGATTACCACCTAAAAATATATAGTATATTTATAAATATATCTATCCAGGAGGTGTAACTATGCTATATCTGAAATGACTGGTGACTGAAAATCCTGCTAAATTCTTATGACTTGAACTCAAATGAACTCTTAAATAGCATGGAGTTGTCTCAGTTGTCCAATTTAAGCAAATTTAAATGGTATTTTAATGTGGATAAGGGAGGTGAAGCCATATTAATACTGTGACTGTTGAACTGCTCCCTGTTGTGACATTGTTCAACAGCCTGTATGTGTTTACTTGAGCGTCTGTGGAGCCAAAGCTCTTTTAAAAGGTTGTCATGGTTTGACAGATTGCAGGGTGATAGTGGTGGCACGCTGGGCTTCCCCTGGAGCGGCACAGCAGTAAGTGGCATGCTGAGGGACACAAGGGCATTGGTCAAAGCAAGGCCAGTGATATTGGAACCCATAGCCCTTCTGTGCTACAGCTAGAATATTCCCAAGGATTATGTCCTTGTTTAAGGGACCCTGAAAGAAAAACTCGCAAGAGAAATGTTAATGGTTTGTCCTAGACAGCAATGAGAATATGAGAATATGCAAAATGAGACTTGCTTAAAGGGATTGTTCACTTGTTGTTGTTGTTGTTTTTGGTTTTGGTTACCATTGACTTCCATTGTACAAACAAACAAATAAATACTATTATTTTATGTTCCACAAAAGAAAGACAGGATAATCAGGATAAACAGGATAATTTTCATTTTTGGATAATCAATCCCTTTCCTTCTTTTGTAGCTATTTAGAAAAGTAATCAGTGCTTTTTCTAAGCGTCTCGCTTAGACTTTCAATAGATCTCAACAAATTCATAAACTATGTTAAAAGTAATCAACACGCAATCAAATTTCAGAGATGTCAATGTTTGAATTTGAAGAAATTCAAGAATTTGGCGTAAACAGAATAGGAACATGGATCCATCATGCCTTGTTACCACTGTGCAGGCTTGTGGTGGTGGTGTAATGGTGTGGGGGATGTTTTCTTGGCACACTTTAGGCCCCTTAGTGCCAATTGGGCATTGTTTAAATGCCATGGCCTACCTGAGCATTGTTTCTGACCATGTCCATCCCTTTATGACCACCATGTACCCATTCTGTGATGGTTACTTCCAGCAGGATAATGCACCATGTCACAAAGCTCGAATCATTTCAAATTGGTTTGAACATGACAATGAGTTCACTGTACTAAAATGGCCCTCACAGTCACCAGATCTCAACCCAATAGAGCATCTTTGGGATGTGGTGGAACGGGAGCTTCGTGCCCTGGATGTGCATCCCACAAATCTCCATCAACTGCAAGATGCTATCCTATCAATATGGGCCAGCATGTCTAAAGAATGCTTTCAGCACCTTGTTGAATCAATGTCACGTAGAATTAAGGCAGTTCTGAAGGCGAAAGGGGGTCAAACACAGTATTAGTATGGTGTTCCTAATAATCCTTTAGGTGAGTGTATGTGGCGCTGTCATAAAGTTGCCTCTCAAACAGCTCGCAGGAATCAAATTGACTTCTTTTCGTGCTTATTGTGCTTAAATGGTCAATTACATACAAAATTATGTCATATGCCTGTATTGCAGTTATCAGTTTGGAAACGTAAATAGTTGAGAGAAATCACATGTTGTGTAACAGTATATTGGAACCATGCATAAGCTCTTGAAGTGACAGCAGACTAATAAACCTCCTGCTGTCTGTCATGTTTATCAACGAACAAAAGATGAAGAAAATCACTCGCTCTTGGCTGAATAATTTTTTGAAACTTACATTTTATTACTTTAATTTCTGTGGGATTTCTTACCTAAATATACTGTTAGACTCACCTGAAACACTTAAAGCCATGTTTATTCCATTTGACTCTTTATTGTATTTATTTGTGTTATTGCTTGCAGTGTTGTTTATTTGAATCATTGACTAATGTTTACTTGTGTTTTGTTTATTTTATTTTTTTAATTTTTTTATATTATCTAGTTCAATGATTCAAATAAAGCCTCCCTGTCCTATGTGTAAACCATTACAACTAAATTACCTGGACCACAAAACCAGTCATAAGGGTGATTGTTTTAAAATTGAGATTTATCTAGCCTGGATGCCAGCTGAACTTAGCCCCGTCCACAACATTTGAGGTTGGCAGTTCGGTCTGAACTTGATCCGTTGTGGAGCAACTATGCTTGAACCAGAGCTGTTCGGACCAATCAAACTGTCAGGGCGGGTTTCATACGATGATGGACAGATAACGCAACGTAATCATCCACGTCACCAAAGAGCGCTTAGGTTGAATTAGTTCTAATCCTGAACAGAGAACTTGTTTGTATATTAATTCACCTTTACTATTTCTCTCAAAAATGATGATCATGTTGGTAAGTACCCTGTGTATCCTGAAATTCTTTTTACAACACCGGCAAAGATTGTTTACACCACTGATCTCTATATAGATCAGTGGTTTACACTCATTTTCTTCTACTTCTTCCAGTGTGCGTGCAGTTGAGTTCTGTTGACAACTATGCATCGCTCGTCATTTACTCCGTTGCTCTGATTGGTTGTAGGTCTATCCAATTGAGTGCAGAGGCATTTCCTTTCCTGGTTCGGTTGAAACACGCCCCATAATCACAGCCCAATGGAGCACTATCAGACTCTGAGAATCTGAGTATGATGACATCAAGCTTCAATTTATCATCTTAAAGCTGAAATAAAATAAGCTTTCCATTGATACATGGTTTGTTAGGATTTGAGAATATTTGGCCGAGATACAACCATTTGAAAATCTGGAATCTGAGGGTGCAAAAAAATGTAAAGGTGTCTTGAACTGGCTTTTTTTATACTGTTGTCTGAGGTCAACTTATGACATTCGCGTGGTTTTTACGTTCAAAAACATCATAATGAATAAGTAATAGGCTATTTTCTACCCTGGTTTTGAGCCTCTCTCATGGAATGCTCGGTTTTTATGGGTGTGCCGCATTGAAGACTTGGAAGTAAACTTCGAGTTCCTTCGAGGGAACTCGCACTGCGTCATTGAGTGACGACACTCTGAGAACAAACTACCCACTATGCCACACCGTAATCACGCCCGTCCTAGTGTGAAGCTGGGAGACCAGGCACACTTAGGACGCGAGCACTCTGGTGCCAGGCGTCACCGGGAGTTGCAGACTGTAGAATCTTATGAAGGTGTGCAGGGTGGCCCACCCGGCCACTTCCCAGCTAGGATTGGATAAGATTTGCATATTTAATGAGCTTCAATTCCCTCGTCACGTACATGTGGGAATTGTTTTGAAAGCATGTGGGAAAACGGCAACCCGAATGAATTGCCCACAAGGCTCGCAAAAAAATCTTTATCAAACAAACACAATGCTTTATCTCTCATCCACCCGTGATTGATTGGAATGTTATTTTTTATTACTTGGCCCGCCGATTGGTGGATATAAGCACGAACCATGCATCACACACATACGCCAAGTAAGTTGCATCCAGCATGATCAAAACTTCCGCAATTGTATTTTTCCTTTAAATATCAAGTCAAGAGAGTGAACAACGCACATCAAGAAAGGAATGTTATTCCACCATTTAACATAGCCTGTCGGCAGGCCGGGCTTATCTGGAAAACACATAGCCCCGGGACGTTGAGCTTTGCGAGCCCTGGCCCATTCATACCCGAGTTTGATCCCAAATTGCAATGAACCAACAACACCACAAATAAAGGATTCTTCAGCCTTTGCAACGTGCTACGGTATGTAAAATAAAGTTCATCCATGCATTCATAATGTTTATTGCTTAGAAGTTCGATCCGGTTTAGCTCTATGTAGGCCTGTGTCATGTCAGTGGCACAAGTCGGTGGATGGGGCTACAGAATCAGGCATTGTTCATTTTATGTTGAGGCAGTGTTTCACCACAGAATGACATCAAGGTGTAGCATATTCTGAGATCTCTCGTTTGCTGGACGTCGTGGCAATAAAAGCTTTTCTTTGACTAACAAGGAAGTTTTCAGCTCTGAAACTTACAGGGTATTCTTATATTACCATGACCTTTTATATATCAAAAGGCTCAAGGGAAAGTTGATTTCTCAATTCATGACCCCTTTAAATATTGAGAAAATCGACTTTAAAGTTGTCCAAATGAAGTCCTTAGCAATGCATATTAGCCTACTACTAATAATAAATGTTTTAAATATTTATGGTGAGAAATTGAAGTGTCAAATGGCCCAAATGATATAGTGACTTCTCATAATAAATCCATGTCAGAAAGTAGGCACGTTTGAGATGAGCAAAATCTGCGCAAAATTTGCATGCTGGTTAGAAATGTGTACGAATGTGGTCCGACTTGCTCTGATGTCATGCTGACGTGTGTCAAAAAACTCTCGCAATGGCAAGGCGGACGTGTCGGATTCTGCAGTCTGGCACAGTTGCTCTCCACCGACTGCGCTGACCAAAAGCACGATGGGAAACGACTTACTGGCGACACAGCTTAATGCTTATTGGTTTAAACAACCGTGATGTATGGTTCTTTTTTAAAATGTTCGATTTTAAAACTCTGATATCATGTTTTTATGTATGAATATTCCCAAACTCTCGGACAGTGTGATCTCTCTGTGGGTTATGTGATTGGTGTCATATTTATAAAAATTATATATAAAAACATATATGTAATTAATGTAAAAATTATTGATAAACACGTCTTTTCGAATGGAAATAAATAACAAAAACTTTGGGTGTCTTGTTCATAATATTTATTTTCATATGAAAGTAACAGAACTTAAATTACATCCAGTTTATCAGCATCACAGTGCATGAGTGTAAATCCCGCGATATCCACCTTTGATCTCGCAGGTGTCGGATCCACTACGAGAAGAGAGAACTGTCCGTCTTGCCTGCACTTTTTTCACTCCTCCCTTCACTGCAGCCGCCTAGTCTCGGCTGAATTTCAGGTGAGGCGCATCTCAAACAAGCCTATTATAGTTGATTTGAGTGACTTGTATGTTCAAGCCCTCCAGAAGCAGCACGACAAAAGGTCCAAAAAGGAGGTCAGGAAAGAGAAGAAGAAATATCGAAGGAAAAAGAAGAGGATCAAGCCTGAACCAGGGTCAGGAGACCCTTCTGCAGAGGGGAAAACGAATGATAAGAACTGAGAGAATTCACAAAGTGTTATCGAAAATGATTAAACTGATGATAGTTCAAGAAAAGTTTGATGGGAAAATGAACAAGTTGGTGAATAGAGTTGATAGTCGCAATGTGTGTATCGGAAAATCAACTATGTTCACCTGGAATTAACAATTGTGTATAAATTAATTTCTATATTCATTCGGAATTAACAACTGTGTATAAATGAATTTGTAGCTCAGATACATGTTCTCTACCGCTATCTTTCTAAAGCGGAGAGGGTGTGTGTCTGAGATGCATCCTGTTAGAAGTGATAGGGATTTTGTAACATACGATAAGATCATATATGAATAGGTGTTTTGCAGATTTTGCAGCAAGCTTTGAAGTGCATGAAGATGACGTATGTGTTATATGTTTTTGCAAATTAAATTGTGTAGTGCAAGTAGAACTAGTCAAACTTGCATTGACCTTATATGGTCTATTGGGAGGATCTTTAATCGTCTGTTTCAATAAAAGTGTGATGCATATCCGTGTTTGACGCTGATCTCCGTGGTGAAGACTACACGTTTTTATGTTGCAATTTTTATGCTGATACATTTCTAAGTAAATCAAAGCCTTGAATGGGCCAATGTTTTTTTCTACCTTACATAAAATCTCAGTTTGATTATTTCTTAACATAACTATTATCTGAACCTGGATATTAAACTCCATCGTGCCTCATAGAGGACCTTGGTTGAGCTAGGTACGTATATACCAGATATTTCTAACCGGTGGGCAGCACTCCTGAACTTGAAGGTAAGGTAAGGTAAGGCAGATCTTATGATTTGTGCTGGTTTTGGATATATGTGTACTGGATTATTTAGTCATATTTAAACATGATCTTTACTTAATATCCTAATGATTTTTGGCATAAAAGAAAATCGATCATTTTGACCCATACAATGTATTGTTGGCTATTGCCACATATATACCCATACAACTTATGACTTGTTTTGTGGTCCAGGGTCACATATGGCAGTTGAAGTACTTTCTTTGAAGTATTGTATCGAAGTTGGAAATTCCAGTATTGTGACAACTTTTGCAATTCTTCTCTTATACTTTTACAATCTTCTTTGCTAAGCTGAACAGCCAATGAGAGTTTTTTGTCTCACCAACTGCCTATTGTTCAACGTGCTCAATCGGCCAAAAAGGCACAGACAGGGCCCGATTTGTACCGGTGGTCGACTTGGTGTGTCATAGCCTTAACATACATAAGCAACGTTTGAGACGTGGTTGCAGATTCTTTGCTCCCATTGAAACGGAGTGCCACACATATGTTATAATGCATTACACCCCTATGACACAAAAGGGCTAGATGTGATTTTTCCATTGGCCTGCACTGGCCCAGCTAGGAACAATAGGCCTTACTGTGAATTAACTGTAGCTGTACTGAGCTGCATCTGGGACACAGTGGGTTCTCTGGTTCTTTCCCTGAGCCCAGCTGTACTTCAGAGTGAATTAACTCCCTCGCTATTTATTACACGACATCTGGCTGGTTGAAAGTGAAGCTCTGAGCCGCGGAGCGTCTCCAAGGTTACAGCTATTCCCTTTAAGCCTCTTACATATGCTGCACTGTAATAGGAATGTGCCTGCTCTTTCTAAGGAAGTTGGTGGCAAAAGAACTCCAGTACTTTTCACGGAAACCGGGTTGATGAGGACTGTGAGGGGTTGGGGTGGGTTATCGTCCCAGAGGGGCGCCATGGTAACAGGGTTTGGTCATGCTAACAGAGCCTCCGTTGAATGGAAGTGTGCTAAAATAGCATCTGAAAATGTAAGAGGTAGAGAATCAAACCATTCATTCACGGCCAGATGCACTTACACACATGCACATGTTCACATATGCACAGGCGCATACTCGGAGTGCAACAGACCATCACACTCCAACAACTCAAAATTGACAAGCTCATACGTACACGTAGAGTTTAGCAAATATAGCTGCATATAAAAACAAGCAAGGGTACAAGAGGCTACACGCAGTACACAAACTCACACACAGGCAGGATGGACATTCCTGCACATTTACTTTTCAACAAAAACAATAAATAGGGAGACAGGGGCTAGTTGTCACATGGGGAAGCAACTATATGAGTCAATCACCTTTTAAAGATAAAAAAACCCTGAATTCTGTTCCAACTACCTAAATTAATCATCATATTTGTGCAATAAACACTTTACAATAAGGTTTCATTTGTTATGTGTTATGCAGTTGATGCATGAACTAACAATGAGCAAACATTTTCATAGTATTTATTAACCTTGGTTAATGTTAGTTAATAAAAATACATTTGTTTACTAATGTTAACAGATGCAACTTTTGATTTTAAATATTTATTAGTAAATGTTGAAATTAACATTTATTAATAGAAGTATTGTTTTTCAATGTTAACAAATGAAACCTTGTAAAACTTTTTATTTTTCAATATTATTCATAAATGTCAGATTGGATATTTTTATTGGGGCAAGTTGTCACATGTTTATATGTTTAATTGCTTACACTTTATTTCAATGGTCCACTTAAGACATTTTACTAACTATCCGTAACTTTGTAAACTGTGTCAACTAACTTTCATTAGTATTAGAAGACTGTAGTAGACTGTTAGTAGGTTAGGGTTTGGGTTAGTAGAATAAGTTGATGTGAAGTTGCAAAGTTACTTATAGTCAGTAGAATGTCTGTTGGGAACAATCAAAATAAAGTGTTAGCCGATATTAATACAGTCTAGTATTCTAAGAGTTAATTGACATGTTGCAAAGTTTCCTATAAGCTGGGTTTCCATCCAAATGTGAAGTGAATCTTTTCAAAGTTCGCAAAGAAAAAAAAAAAATACAAACAAACAAAAGTGAATTAGGTGTGTTTCCATCAAGTTGTTTGAGTGGATGACGGTGGTACTGGTAACCAATGGTAAATAAAAGAAGGCATGCATAGAAAATGGAGACAGGACTGCAATTAGTTACAATTGGGCAAGTTACAAATTTACTAACAGTGCAGCTTGCAATCACCAAATTGAATGCTATGCACAGAAGAAATGCAGAATTTTTGATGAAGGAACTAGCAGCAAGGGCATTATGACGATGTCAAGCCCCATGCATATAGGAAAGACAACGTCAGCAGGATTTTTGGGAGGTCGTAGTGACAAAACATTTTACTCACAATCTTAGGCTACGACATTTCAGAATGTCAGAGGCCACATTTGAAATGTTATGCAACATTATTGACACCATCAGCAGAAACAGCAGATTAGTATGTGGGTTTAATGTTTGCTACATCAGAATTTAACTCTCTTTTTCACAGTGAAAAACCACCTCAAGCGAGCATACAAACTTTTTTTGCTAAATAAAGGATTTGTTTTTCGAAATTTGGCATTTCATCATTTGTTCACATTTAATCATTTAGCAGACACTTTTATCCAAAGTGACTTACAAATGAGGAGAGCAATATAAGCAATCAGACCAACAAGGAGCAACAGTATGCAAGTGCTGTAACCAGTCTCAGTTAGTCTAGCACAGCACAGTTGTAATTATTTTTTAAAAAAAATGTAAGAAAACCAAATAGAATAGGTAAGTGCTAGTCTTAATTGGTCAGGTGCTACTGGAAAATATGTTTTTAGACGTTTTTGAAAAATGGCAACAGACTCAGCTGATCGAACTGAGATCGGCAGGTTGTTCCACCCCATGGGAATAGTCCATGAAAAGGTCCGTGAGAGTGATTTTGTGCCTCTTTGGGATGGCATCACGAGCCGTAACGAGAGCGCAAGCTTCTGGAGTTTAGTCTGAACAAGCGAGTTTAGGTATATTGGTGCAGAGCCAGTGGTTGTCTTGTAGGCAAGCACCAGTGCCTTGAATTTGATGTGAGCTGCTATTGGCAGCCTGTGCAAACTGATGAAGAGAGGTGTGACGTGGGATTTTTTCGGCTTGTTGAAGACTACCCTAGCAGCTGCATTCTGGATTAGTTGCAAAGGTTTGATAGTGCATGCCAGAAGGCCTGCTTAAAGAGCATTACAATAGTCCAGTCTGGAGAGAACAAGAGCTTGGACCAGGAGTTATGTGGCCTGCTCTAAAAGGAAGGGTCTAATATTTCTAATGTTGTGTAACGCGAATCTGCAGGACTGGGTTGTTGTATTGATATATTCAGTGAAGTTTAACTGATCATCAATCACAACTCCGAGGTTCCTGGCTGCCTTAGAAGGAGTTATGGTTGATGAACGTAGTTGAATGGAGAAGTTGTGATGAAGTGCTGGGTTGTCCGAGACCACAAGCAGTTGTAAGGTTGAGTTGAAGTGGCGGTGCTTCATCTAGCCAGAAATGTCTGTCAGGCAGACATTTGTAAGACGAACAGCAACAGTTGGATGATCTGGTTGAAATGAGAAGTAGAGTTGAGTGTCATCAGCATAGCAGTGATAGGGAAAGCCATGTTTCTGAATGACAGATCCTAAAGATGACATGTAGATGGAGAAGAGAAGTGGTCCAAGCACTGAGCCCTGAGGAACCCCAGTAGCTAGATGTTGTGACTTAGACACCTCACCCCTCCATGACACCCTGAAGGACCTACCTGAGAGGTAAGACTTTGACGTTTCTAATGCGATACTTCAAAATGCGCATAAAAACAGGGGGATGGAAACATAGCTATTGTTAGTAGAAGAATGTCTAAAGTGGACCATCAAAATAGTATATTTCTATTTGCCAAAACATTTTTTTTTTTTTTTTGCTGTTTAATGAATTGTTTTTTGTTTATTAATTGTTGTACTCTTTAAGCTGCTAATTAGCTGTGAAATATAGGTTCCCTATCCTGAGAAATATCTGTTGGTGTAAACAGTCTGACAACTAGAATGATTTTATTTAGTTGTCATGCATATTTTAAATAAATGACAGAGGTGTAAGACTTAAGTAATAATTATAATAATAATTTGCTAAATTTCTATAGCGTTTCTAGGCACTCAAAGAACTTTACATGGAAGGGGGGAATCTCCTCAACCACCACCAATGTGCAGCATCCACCTGGATGATGCGACAGCAGCCATATTGTGCCAGAATGCCCACCACACACCAGCTGATTGGTGGAGAGGCGACAGAGTGATGAAGCCAATCAGTATATGGGGATTATTAGGAGGCCATGATGGACAGAGGGCACTGGGCAAATTTGGCCAGGATGCCAGGGTTACACCCCTACTCTTTATCAAAGGACATCCTGGGATTTTTAATGACCACAGAGAGTCAGGACCTCGGTTTAACATCTCATCTGAAGGATGGTGCTTGTTGACAGTATAGTGTCCCCATCACTATACTGGAGAGTTAGGACCCACACAGACCACAGAGTGAACACCCCCTGCTGGCCTCACTAACACCTCTTCCAGCAGCAACCTCCTGAGAAAACCTTCTCAGGAGGTCTCCCATCCAGGTACTCAGTACCAGTCTCAACCTTGCTTAGCTTCAGTGGGAAACCAGTCCTGGGCTACAGGGTGATATGGCTGCTGGCCAAGTACAGTAAGTAAGTATCTATAGACAAAAAAACAAAACAAAACAAAAAACCAAAAAACATTTAATTTGAATGAATGTTTCTATAATTTATTACGTTTTAACACCTAAAAATGATAAGGAAATAAAAGTAAATATGTTTTGAGCTTCAGTAACAGACTCATGACCTCAAGCAGCAAAAGAGATTTTCCCATTAAAGTAACTCTGATGGCCAAACTTTGTAAAGCAACTTGTTTAACCACAGTTTTCTCAGGTCACTGACTTTGTAATGCCCAAGGCATTATAAATTAAGATCATGTCATCATCAGTGATGGTTATAATAAAACAACATTAATTAATGCATTAATTAAAGCATTTGCTTTGGGTGTACCTCTGCAGTGTGTGAAGACTAAAGAGAGGTCTCCTCACAAGGACGAATGATCATAGTAGTGGCCAATTAGATTGTACACATAAATGTTTTCAGGAGTTTTTAAATTAAAGTAAAAAAAAAAAAAAAAAAAAAAAAAACTTTAGATTTTAATTGGATATTTTATATATATAAAAAGAGGAAAATCTAAGCTACTGTGACCTTTGGAAGTCTAAATGCATTTGCAAAAAGTATTTTTGCCATTGAAAGTTAAGTTAAAGAATTCAAGTATTCAGTTTCAAAAGCACTTGAGTACAAACTCATCAGAATAATACTTCAGTACAATTAAGTGCACCCCAGATAAACAAAGATTAAAAATAAGAGAATTACAACCCTTTACCCCCTCAACCAGGAAAGAGATAAATGAAAATAAACTCTTTAATGCTCCCTGAGTCTGCAAAGAGCGCAAACAACATCATCGACATAACAGCACACGCTGCTCAGCTGCATTGTCCACATGCGATTTAGAGAGAAATTCTTCATGACTGCAGATCTCAGGGGACAGAGGGGCTCTAGGTTTATTGATGATTTAACCGCAGTGTTAAAGGTGAGCTAATCTTCAACCTCAGCTCAGTATGTCCTTTATATGCTGAGTCTAGTGGTTTTCAATGCACATCACATGTTTTGCTACAGCCAAATAAATCGGTATACCGAAACAATACCTAACAGACAGGACCTTTATAAATTTTGCAATCTCTAGTACCTCAAAATATGTACAAAGATAATGAAAAAAAAAAAACAACTATAAATATCTCAACACTACGTGGAACTCGCCAGCACTGGGCTTCTTTCCAAAATTTATTACGAAGCGATGCCAACAGCTCTCAGACTGCATTCACGTGAGAACTGCAGAGGATGTGCGGCATTGCTCTGCCTCCTGTCTTATTTGGTGGCTGCGAAAAATGAAATAATTTGATTCAAACAAACACACACTGCATAGCGGTGCAAAAAGCATGAAGATTTCTTGTGCCGTAGTTCATTTTTGTACACAAAGTCAGATAATTGGTCTCCTGGGAGACTCCCGTTGCTGTATGTTAAAAGACATTAAGGCTTAATAAGTCAGTAAATACAATCTCACACTTAAAATATGCTCAGCGTCGCACAAAGACACGCATTTGCTCGTGAGCGTCTTACAGTTCTACGGTCTGTTCTCTATAGCGCTGTACTGTACTGTACTGTACTGGAAACTGCTGTCAGGAGAGCTCATTTTTAATTATCTCAGGGAAATCTCAAATCTCACTTTAAAATCAATCATGACAGCTAACGTCTTCTATTTTTACATTCTTCTATATTTCGTCCTCTTTCAGTGCTCTGGGAACAGCGTGTTATCTTTGTTACTCTTAAATCTCTTCGAGAGAAAGACAAAGAATTGAAAGAAAGAGAAGTGGGGAGAGAAAGTGAGAGAGAAGAAAGATGCACATGCTTGCAGAAACGGACACCTTTCAAAAAGCTAAAGCTCCATCATTTTCTTAATCTGCTATAGACAGCAGAGATCTCTATGATGATTTCACTTACTGTTATGACATTGAAAGTCAAGAGAGGGTCAACGACGGCAGCAGGAAATGGAATGCAACTCAATGCCCTTGTGCTCTGGTTATACGCATACCTCTTCACTTATTTATAAGGTTATGGGCAAATCCAAGCTTTTACTGTCATTACAGAGTCGTAATGTTGACTGTTACTGCTGCACAACATTGTGATTCATTTGCAGTCTGTTTCCAATGTCTTTTTTTTTTAACATAACATAAACAGAAAATAACTTTTCGTAAAATTGTCGTATGTGTAACAACAGCCGAAGATTATATTACTGTAATACAAAACAATCTCAAGTGCTCTATTACATTGTGGTGAAAAACAAGACCACAAATACACATTGAGACCTTAAAGCACATTTCACGCTGAAAGCAAACAACAAAATGACCAGTGACATTTATGCACTTTATGCAAATGTGAAGTAGAACAATGTGGGATAACACATTTATTTTGTATCCAATAAGTATACATAAGTACAGCGTCAATCTACATGAATGAGGAAAGACAAATAAATATTCTTTTTAAATCTTTTTAAATCTGACAACAGTGGTTGCGTATCATTATCTCAAAAATTCTAAATAAATATGCATGCATGTTTTATACCTCTATCGAACTAGCATTTACCTCTTTTACTCAAAAGACGGGACCATTCCTTCCTACACTGTAAAAAAATCATGGGTCTTGTAATTTTCACAAATAAATTAAAGGAACATGCCAACTTTTTGGGACTTTAGCTTATTCGATATGGCTAGGAACTACGCTCTCATTCCTGCGTAATAATCAAGGAACTTTGCTGCCGTAGCATGGATGCAGTGGCGCAATGATATTACGCAGCGCCTGAAAATAGGCTAACTTCCATAAACATAACCATCTTGCACAGAGAGCGTGCTGGGGACTATTTTCAGGCGCTGTGCAATATCATTGCGCCGCTGCATCCATGGTACGGCAGCAAAGTTCCCTGATTATTACGCAGGAATGAGAGTATAGTCCCTAGCCATATTGGTCTAGAAAATAGCAACTTTTTGTTGTCTTAGTACACGATGTAACTATACACATCACAGCATGTAGTTAGGAAAATGTTGCCGTTTTTTTTTTTGTCACTTATTGAGCAGTAGGCCAGCTGGAGCCATTTACCTCCAGTCTTTGAGCTAAGCTAGGCTAGCGGTGATGAGAATGGTATGTATGGACTTATCTAATGAATAAGCTAAAGTCCCAAAAAGTGTTCCTTTAAGGTGACAATTAAAAATAGTGTGTATATTTTCTTAAGAAAATTGTGGTTTAGTGTTGTATAGAAAATACTGAGAACATTTCACTAATAAAAACAAGAGATACATTTTCCTTTTTTTTTTTTTTTTTTTTTTTTTTTTTTTTTTTAAAGGAAATTAAAGCAATTTGAGGCTTGAATTGAGGAACCAATTAAACTGATAAAATTAAGGGGGGCAAGGCTACCTATTTATAGAATTAGCTCAATTATGCAGTTTTATTTAGGGAAACATCTGTTAATGTTCAGTTATGTTTGACATTTGAAACAGTTTCTGTTATGTGTAAGTTTTGACCATTGTGAAGAAGAGCAGAGCTTATGGTTAGGTTGTGATGTGAATATCCGCATATACTAATATTAAGAAGACTGTTGCTTTGTTCACTGAGCAAACACTGAGCATACTTTACTAATGCCAGTGCAGTAACAAGTTTGTTTCTGCTTGTGCTAACGCTTTAGATTACAGCCCGGAAAGTACTGTGTAATTAAAGCGAATTTACAGCATTACTTTCGGTAATTATAGTGTACCTATAAAGTAAGTATGTGTAGTTATAAGGGAACAATATGTAATATTTGGGAATAAAGGGGTAACTATCAGGAAATTAACAAATTATTTATACTGTAAGTATTTTTTTAATAAAGAGGTAATTATCTGTGTAGTTACAGGGTAAGTATGAATCTACGGGCTGTAAATTAAAATGGTGTTTGTTCCCCTCTTGTTTCGTGTAGTTACAGGGTAAGTATGAATCTACGGGCTGTAAATTAAAATGGTGTTTGTTCCCCTCTTGTTTTGTGTAGTTACAGGGTAAGTGTGAATCTACGGGCTGTAAATTAAAGCGGTGTTTGTTTGTTCCCCTCTTGTTTTCGTGTAGTTACAGGGTAAGTGTGAATCTATGGGCTGTAAATTAAAGCGGTGTTTGTTTGTTCCCCTCTTGTTTCGTGTAGTTACAGGGTAAGTGTGAATCTACGGGCTGTAAATTAAAGCAGTGTTTGTTTGTTCCCCGCTTGTTTCGTGTAGTTACAGGGTAAGTATGAATCTGTGGGCTGTGAATTAAAGTGGTGATTGTTCCCCTCTTGTTTCGTGTAGTTACAGGGTAAGTATGAATCTGCGGGCTGTAAATTAAAGTGGTTCTTGTTCCCCTCTTGTTTCGTGTAGTTACAGGGTAAGTATGAATCTGCAGGCTGTAAGTTAAAGTGGTGCCTGTTCCCCTCTTGTTTCGTGTAGTTACAGGGTAAGTATGAATCTATGGGCTGTAAATTAAAGCGGTGTTTGTTTGTTCCCCTCTTGTTTCGTGTAGTTACAGGGTAAGTGTGAATCTACGGGCTGTAAATTAAAGTGGTTCTTGTTCCCCTCTTGTTTCGTGTAGTTACAGGGTAAGTGTGAATCTACGGGCTGTAAATTAAAGCGGTTCTTTTTCCCCTCTTGTTTCGTGTAGTTACAGGGTAAGTGTGAATCTACGGGCTGTAAATTAAAGTGGTTCTTGTTCCCCTCTTGTTTCGTGTAGTTACAGGATAAGTATGAATCTGTGGGCTGCAAATTAAAGTGGTGATTGTTCCCCTCTTGTTTCGTGTAGTTACAGGATAAGTGTGAATCTACGGGCTGTAAATTAAAGTGGTGATTGTTCCCCTCTTATTTCGTGTAGTTACAGGGTAAGTGTGAATCTATGGGCTGTAAATTAAAGCAGTGTTTGTTTGTTCCCCTCTTATTTCGTGTAGTTACAGGGTAAGTGTGAATCTACGGGCTGTAAATTAAAGTGGTTCTTTTTCCCCTCTTGTTTCGTGTAGTTACAGGGTAAGTGTGAATCTACGGGCTGTAAATTAAAGTGGTTCTTGTTCCCCTCTTGTTTCGTGTAGTTACAGGATAAGTATGAATCTGTGGGCTGCAAATTAAAGTGGTGATTGTTCCCCTCTTGTTTCGTGTAGTTACAGGATAAGTGTGAATCTACGGGCTGTAAATTAAAGTGGTGATTGTTCCCCTCTTATTTCGTGTAGTTACAGGGTAAGTGTGAATCTATGGGCTGTAAATTAAAGCAGTGTTTGTTTGTTCCCCTCTTATTTCGTGTAGTTACAGGGTAAGTGTGAATCTATGGGCTGTAAATTAAAGCGGTGTTTGTTTGTTCCCCTCTTGTTTCGTGTAGTTACAGGGTAAGTATGAATCTACGGGCTGTAAGTTAAAGTGGTGCCTGTTCCCCTCTTGTTTCGTGTAGTTACAGGGTAAGTATGAATCTATGGGCTGTAAATTAAAGTGGTTCTTGTTCCCCTCTTGTTTCGTGTAGTTACAGGGTAAGTGTGAATCTACGGGCTGTAAATTAAAGTGGTTCTTGTTCCCCTCTTGTTTCGTGTAGTTACAGGATAAGTATGAATCTGTGGGCTGTAAATTAAAGTGGTGATTGTTCCCCTCTTGTTTCGTGTAGTTACAGGGTAAGTATGAATCTATGGGCTGTAAATTAAAGCGGTGTTTGTTTGTTCCCCTCTTGTTTCGTGTAGTTACAGGGTAAGTGTGAATCTACGGGCTGTAAATTAAAGCGGTGTTTGTTTGTTCTCCTCTTGTTTCGTGTAGTTACAGGGTAAGTATGAATCTACGGGCTGTAAATTAAAGTGATTCTTGTTCCCCTCTTGTTTCATGTAGTTACAGGGTAAGTACAATACACAACACATACAAAATCTGATATCACTCAGAAATATTTATTTGAAAAACAACTTAATTCAAAACAGATTTATGATACATCTTTTTTTTTCCTTTTTTTTTTTAAATAAACTTTTCATTTCAAATAATAATGTCCAGACAGAAAGAGGCACGAATTTTGTCCCTTTTTTGTTTCTCTTGCTTGTCTAGGCGAAATAATGAAAAAGAAGAAGAGGAACAAGAAGAGCTTCTTCTTCTTGTTCCTCTTCTTCTTTTTCGTTATTTCCACCGATTGATCTTAAGAGGAATCCCATGTCTTTTTATATTTTGTATTATTATTTATTAAAAGCAAAAGTACACCCAGAAATGCTCTCATAATTTACTAATCTTTTTTCATCCGACCATGTGCATGAGTAAAGAAGCTTCGAGCTTTCATGACGTTCTCTCAATCGTTTAATCTGAAACTCACGCGAGAACTGCCGTCTCTGTCTTCTAGTCTTTTTTGTTTCTCATTGCTATTATCATATATTATGTTATTGTTTGTATACTGTTGTGAGCATTAAAAAAATAAAAACCGACAGCATCCGACATCCGCATGACCAGAGTTTCTTAGTGCACTCACGTCACGCTTCAAGTTGTGTCAAGCATGAACTCAACCCTCGTATTCGCACACAGATGACTGCTAGTCGGAAGCGATAGTCTACAGTTTAAAAAATTTAAAATATTGTTATTTTTTCAAGAGGAGGATGAAGCCAAACAAGAGAAACAGATTTAAGTGTTGTAAATCTGTTTTAAAAAACTTGTTTTTTAAATAAAGGTTTCCGAGCGCTATCAGATTGTGTACGTGTTTTTATTGTACAAACCCGAAAAAAGTTGGGACACTGTACAAATTGTGAATAAAAAAGGAGCGCAATCATTTACAAATCTCATAAACTTATATTTTATTTACAATAGAATATAGATAACATATCTAATGTTGAAAGTGAGACATTTTGAAATGTCATGCCAAATATTGACTCATTTTGGATTTCATGAGAGCTACACATTCCAAAAAAGTTGGGACAGGTAGCAATAAGAGGCCGGAAAAGTTAAATGCACATATAAGGAACAGCTGGAGGATGAATTTGCAACTTATTAGGTCAATTGGCAACATGATTGGGTATAAAAAGAGCCTCTCAGAGTGGCAGTGTCTCTCAGAAGTCAAGATGGGCAGAGGATCACCAATTCCCCCAATGCTGCGGCCAAAAATAGTGGAGCAATATCAGAAAGGAGTTTCTCAGAGAAAAATTGCAAAGAGTTTGAAGTTATCATCATCTACAGTGTATAATATCATCCAAAGATTCAGAGAATCTGGAACAATCTCTGTGCGTAAGGGTTAAGGCCAGAAAACCATACTGGATGCCCGTGATCTATGGGCCCTTAGACAGCACTGCATCACATACAGGAATGCTACTGTAATGGAAATCACAACATGGGCTCAGGAATACTTTTCTGAAAACATTGTCGGTTAACACAATCCACCGTGCCATTCGCCGTTGCCGGCTAAAACTCTATAGGTCAAAAAAGAAGCCATATCTAAACATGATCCAGAAGCACAGACGTTGTCTGTTTCAGGGAAGAACTTGCATTTTCCAACATGACAATGCCAGACCACATACTCCATCAATTACAACATCATGGCTGCGTAGAAGAAGGATCTGGGTACTGAAATAGCCAGCCTGCAGTCCAGATCTTTCACCCATAGAAAACATTTGCCGCATCATAAAGAGGAAGATGCGACAAAGAAGACCTAAGACAGTTGAGCAACTAGAAGCCTGCATTAGACAAGAATGGGACAACATTCCTATTCCTAAACTTGAGCAACTTGTCTCCTCAGTCTCCAGACGTTTGCAGACTGTTATAAAAAGAAGAGGGGATGCCACACAGTGGGAAACATGGCATTGTCCCAACTTTTTGAGATGTGTTGCTGCCATGAAATTTAAAATCAACTTATTTTTCCCTTAAAATGATACATTTTCTCAGTTTAAACATTTGATATGTAATCTATGTTGTATTCTGAATAAAATATTGAAATTTAAACTTAATTGCATTCTGATTTTATTCACAATTTGTACAGTGTCCCAACTTTTTGGGAATCGGGTTTGTACTTATCCTATAACTACACAAAACAAGAGGGGAACAAGAACCATTTTAATTTACAGCCCGTAGATGCATACTTACCCTGTAACTACATGGATAATCACCCCTTAATTAAAAAATACTTACAATATAAATAATCACCCCTTTATTCCCCAATATTACATATTGTTCCCTTATAACTACACGTACTTACTTTATAGTTACACTATAATTACCAAAAGTTATGCTGTAAATTTGCTTTAATTACACAGTACTTTCCGGGCTGTAATCTAAAGTGCTACCGCTATGCTAGCTGTATACGGTGTATTAATTGTATAACGTAACTCAAAGTCAAATATAAACAGGTCATTTCCATTCACTCTAATTTATACTCCTTTTTAAAGTCAACTTAAAATAAAAAGCACATTTCACTAAAAATAAATGGCACATAGCACATTGTCCAGTTTTCTACTGAGCTACTAGCTATATCTCAATAAACTCCCCACTGGAAGGGTTTCAGGAAAAGCACGGCGGATACAACTCGAGTCACTTTACGAGCTTTTATTGCGTACACATTCACAATTGACAAACTAGGTAGCCTGACTGATACCGCTACGCTAGCATATAAGCTGGATATTAGTGACATCATTCAGCTCGTTAGTTAGTTAGGTAACTTAGTTAGGTTGTAAACCTGCAATGAAAACACAAACACAAAGCACCGAATGAACTAATGAAATTTACACAATCATGGGATGTTAATTTTTTATCTAAATTACTAGCAATGCCAGTTCATAGACACTCACCGGCAAGGCGTACCAGTCCTGACTATCAACAGAATGTAATGAAACTTAAAGGCGACGTTAGCACACACTTATTTCCTCAAATACCCCAGAACATAATAATAACATCCACCACGTGTAATATATACATATAACAACAGTTACACCTGCTGGAAAGTTCTACACCTCCCACTTGGTCTACTGATTCCAGAATCCAAGTAGGCCACCATAGCCAAATCAAGTTAAACTTCTAATTATGGCATTCTCCCCATGACCATGCAAATAACATTGCATACAATGTCACAACATGAAAAACTATCTCTTCTAGTTTTAATGTCCATCAACACACATTGCCCTTGATGACATTACGATCTCCTTCACCGAAACACACCATCAGCCTCCAGGAGGATGGTAGTGGGGAGGGCCTTGATCCTTCACCAAAACACACCATGGTGGGGATCCTTTTTAAACTGAAACGCACCATGGTGGGGATCCTTTTTCAACCGAAACGCACCATGGTGGGGAAGACTTTTACTGCTCCTCCACTGGAAGCAGAACCACCATCCTCCTATCATCCCTGTGGAGGATGGTGGAGGGATAGTTCTCCACACCTCGATCTTTCTTGGGCTGTCCGCCAAAAACTGGACAGCTTCGACATGTTCTCACCCTCACATCTCGCTTTTCACCCCTTCACATCAGGACACACCTCCACGACTCGACCCAGCCTAAACTGACCCCTCAGTGCGTTTTGGTCAGCTAACCACACCAGGTCCCCCACTGCAATGTTTCTAGCAGGCGCATGCCACTTCTGACGGATGTAGAGGCCCGGACCTGCCAGCTGGCTCCACCGCCTCCAGAACTTGTCAACCTCGATCTGGATTGCTCTCAGACGTACAACGGGGTAAGTTGGATACTCAAACCCTCGGGAGTCTCCATTGGGTCCTGCGCGACCGAGCAGAAGAGAGTTGGGAGTGATGACTTCCACGGTCTCATCTTGCACCTGGGCTCTGGCACCGATTGGTCTCTCATTTGACAGGTTAGCAGCCAAGTACAGGAGGGTCTGGAACTCCAGCGCTGTCAGGTTACCTTCCTTGCCAACACTGCTTAACGCTCTCTTGAGTACACGGACGGCTGCCTCAGCTGCCCCATTTCGGTGGGGAGAGTCCGCTGGGTGAAACACCCACACCCAGTCAGTTCCTACAGTTACTGCCTTCTTCTGGACCTGATCCTTGTCGATGCTACTTAGGAACTCATAAAGCTCCTGTAATACTGCCCTGGCGCCCACAAAGTTGGTCCCTTGATCCGACCAGAGCTTTCTTGGGTGACCCCTGAGAGCTGTGAAGCGCTGGTATGCATTCAGGAATCCTTCCGTTGACAGATTTTCCACAATGTCAGCATGTACTGCTCTCGAAGCCATACAGCTGAACACCACACCCCAGATCTTCATCTTTGTCCTCCGTTTTATAGTATCTTTAACAACATAGGGACCGAAAAGGTCTAATGTCGTGAATTCGAAGGGAGCGGCTGGCTCAGTTCGTTCGATGGGGAGCTCACTCATCACCTGTTTGCACATTCTCGCTTTGGTCTTTCGACAGTGCATACAGGAGTCAATGACATTTCTGGCAATCCTTGGTCCCATCACCACCCATGCTTTAGACCTCACACGGAGAAGTATGTCAGCAACCCCTTCGTGGTTAGCTTCATGGGCCTCTCGTGTGAGAAGGGTGCTAATTCACGCATTGTAGGGGACCAAGGGCCCACCGGTCTTTCTCTGGGTCATGGCCTAGTCCTACCATAGCATCTCAGAAGCCCTGAAGCCTCATCCCTGCTGACAACGAGCCTGTTTAGCGTCGTCACAGGAAATGTAACTTCCTTCTGGGCAGCTAAACACAGGTCATGGAATGCGGTTTTGCGTTCCTTTACTGTCAATACTGCCTCCGACTTTGCAGGCATAGAGGCCCTGCCTACACGGGCCAACCACATTTTTACAGCTCTGTGGACATAACCGACTACTCCACAAAGCTTAGCAAGAGAACTGTATCTCGTTAGATCCACTTGGTCTATGAGCGTGGCTCCCCACAGAGTCTCCTTCACCTCAGTCTCAGTTAAGGTCAATTTCATCCCAGTTTCTGAGGATGTTGGAGCACCGCTAACTCTGTTTGTGACTACTGAATCTTCACCACCAGGACTGTCAGGTTTTGACAACTTCTTGGCTTGAGCTCTGGTGAGGACTGCTGAAAAGGCCTTTCTCTGGAGTCTACTCACCACCTCCCTAGCATCAGCTGCCACTTCCGAAGCGGACTTCATGGGCCAATCATAAATTGAACCAGACAGGAACTCGGGACCTTTCTGCCACGCAGAATTCTCACCCAGCAGTTCAGGAGAGCACCCCCTTGTGACTAGATCAGCGATATTGACCTCACCTGGTATCCACCACCAGTCAGTTACGGGCCCAGCCTTCTGAATCTCTCCGACTCGGTTCGCAAAGAACGTCTGGAATCCGTAACTCTCTCTCTGGATGGCTCCCAACACCGTCTGACTGTCAATGAAGTGGTACCACTTCTCCACGTCCAATCGTCCAATCACCTTTTTGGTTGATGGGGGTTAACTTGGCCTTTGACTCTACCAGCCGGGTAACCACCCCATCTGATGTCTCCCATCGCAAGTACAGTACAGTGCCATAGGACTCACAGCTCCCATCAGAAAACGTGATTCCCCAGGGTCTACCCTTCCAGTCAGTGGGTGTGAGGCTTCTGTGGAACATGATTCTACTCAGACGAACGTACTCCTTGAACAGTTCAATTGCCTTTCCTCTGAGCTCGCCAGACAGAGGTTCATCCCAGGTGTCTTTAGTAAGCTTTCCAGCTTCCTGGAAGGCTCTTCTCACAAGTATCACTCCCTTCTGTTTCACAGGAGTCACTAGACCAATCGGGTCATACAGCCCAGCGATCTGGCTCAGTAGAACACGACGAGTCAGTGGGTTTGGTGTCTTTACTCCCACTTCATCTTCAGCAAGGTCAATCTCAGTTCTCTTTTTTTTTTTTCTCCTGGAGAAGTTGATGGAGACCATCACAAAGAGTTTGTCCTCTTGCACAAGATAACCAACCCCCAAGGTTTTGTTATCTTCCTCCCTTAGCTGGTTTGGCAACATCAGAGTCACTGGCTTGGACTCTGTCCCGTCTCGCCTCCCACTTTGACCGGACCGGACCCAAGGCTTGAGGTAGAAGCCTCCTGCTTTCAATATCTTCTCCACTCCCTCTTGGATCTTGTTTAGACAGTGTGGGTCATTGTGGGATGTGGGGAGGTCATCGACATAGGAGTCCTCCTCGATTACCCTTCTTTCCTCCTTCATATCAGAGAACTGGGGCAACTTTGCGGTCTGTCGCATGGCAACCTGTGCAATGCACCCTGCTGGTTTGTCCCCCATGTTCACCCTCACGACAGCATAATCCTCAATCTCATCCTCCGGTGAGTCCCTCCATAGGAACCGATGCACATGGACCTCTTGTTCCTCCAGCCATATCGAATTGTACATCTTGGTGATGTCTCCGATGGCTGCATGTTCTCCTTCCCGGAATCTGAGGAGCACCGCTCTGATGGGATTTAGGACGTCCGGGCCTTTGAGCAAAATGCTATTCATGCTCACTCCTCCAAACTCCTGGCTGCTATTCCAGACGAGGCGCACTGGTGTAGTCACTGAATGGGGGTTTGGGGCGGTTAGGTGACTCACCCACCACACAGCACCATTCCAGCTGTCCATAACATCCTTGGTGAGCTTAACAGCAGCTCCCCTCGCCACCATCTCGTGGACTTGCCTCATGTAAGCCTCTTTCCACAGGGGGTCTTTCATGAGCCGCTTTTCAGTACTCAGGAAAGTTGCTTCCACAGCCTTTCGGTTGTTGGGAAGAGAGTCTGGGTTTTCCTTCCAGGGGTACCTCGCATCCCAGTGGGGCTGGTCGCTGTGGGCGTCTCTCTCTCTGAAGGTTAGACCTGCCTTTATTATCTCCAGCTCTTTTTCATCAGCCAGGGACATCTCCTTCCCTCCCGGTGGGCACTTCCCACAGCGACACCCTCCACAGGTAGGGTCACAGGCAGCACCGATGCTGTCCCATTTTAGCCACTCAATGACCTCTTTATTGCACGCTGCTGTCATTCGAACTTCTCTGCTGCTTTTCTGCTCCAAATGGCCTCCTGGACTTCCCACTAAGTATTCTTAAAAATTTGATGGCTACTGTCCTCATTGAGTGAGCGAAGTGCGTCTTCGACTGCCATGTAGTCACCTCCATTTCTTCGAAGAGGTCTGGATGCACACCACTCACGGTCTTGCCCAGAGGACCATCCCATAACACCAAGTCGCTGACCCTTTGCAGTCTTTGCGGAGCTAATCGGCCTTCTCGAGTACTGATCAATAGATTGATCCCCTTTGGGCGGGCCAGTTCTCCTGGCTTAGCTTCAGGGAAAAACTGCTCTAGCCGCTCTGAACTCACCACTCGATCCACTTTGGCAATGTCTTCCATCCCATAGCAGATCATCTCGTGGAGCTTCAGGGTTCCTCGTGAGGTCCACACTTTTATTGTCACAAGATACCTTTTTGTATCAACTTTCACCTTCATCGTGCCAACACCATACACGACAAGGGAAATTGGTTCACCGGTCAGTCCGAGCCGTTCTGCAGCTTGGTGTGTAATGTAATTTGTGTCAGAAGCAAGATCGACCAAAGCTCCAAGGCTGTCTCCTCTCTTTGTCGTGACAGGTACGAGCATCATGAGGACTGGATGTTCTTTCAAGCCACTCTGTTCTATCAGACTCTTGTCAGAACACACCGTCGACGATGCCTTGTTAGTACAGGCTCTGCGGATAGCCTCCAACTGGTGGGGAGTCAGTCCCAACTCGGCGAACAAAGCCTCTTGCTCCTCTGTCGGACCACGAGGTCCCCTCTTTTCCTCTGCTTTGTCTTCCCTCTTAGCAACATCCTTCTTTGTTGATGCCTTAGGGCAGAGGAAATAGTGGTAGTCTGCTGGAGTGTCGCCTTTCTTACACTCCTCTTTACGACAGAGGAACTTTGGAGTGCAGCCACTCTCCACCCCGTGAACATCCAGGCACTTTGCACAAGCCTTTACCCTTTTCACCTGCGCTTTCTTCTCCGACAGACTGGCCTTCCTGAAAGTTTTACAGCGAAACAGTTTGCCTCCATGTTCTTCATCACCACACACAGCACATGGTAACTGCTTGGAGTCTCTTTTGACCTCACTTGCTGTAGATTTAGTGAACGACTTCTTCTCCCTCCATCTGTCACCTGGTTTCTCCCGGTAGCTTGGTCTCTCAGGAGCATTAGCAGGCCATGGCTTGCTGGGCAACAACTGCTCCAACCTTACGAGCAGCGACTTTTGGTCTTCCAGGAACAGCAAGAGTCTGTCGAAACGGTTTCCAGGGTAGACTTTGTTAACAGGGTTTCTCACACACATGACCACTCTCTTTTCATAACATCAGGGAGTTTACTCTCCAAAGACCAAATCACCAGCTGATTCCGCAGAGCGTCTTCGCACCCCAGGTCTGTGAGGTCCAATGCTGCCCTCTCCACTGCTAGAATCAACTCTAACGTCTCTCGTGGCTGGTGGTTCTTTACAGCAGGTCGTGATTGAAGCTCCAACACGATCTCTTCTGCTGTCTGTGCTTTGTCACCATAACGGTTCTCTAATTCCCTGAAGATATCATTCGCATCTCTGCAGCGCAACAGCCTGAGTTCACTTTTCACAGACTCACCTATACTGTCTAGCAAATGAAGTTTCTTGCATTCCCTTGATCCCGTAGGTTCTGCTTGCGCCTGGATACTCTCCTACTCAGCCTTCCAGCGCCAATAGTCCCTCCTGTCCCCGGAGAACTTAGGTAAACTTATGGGTGTGAGTCTTATTTTTGGTCGGGCCCATTGAGTGCTGTTATCCCCACCGGCGTACGAACCAGGGCTGCCATATGGCATGCTACTACCTTGCCCCATGCTGAGATCAACAGGCGGAGCGGCACAAACACTCGACAATTGTGGCGTGCTGGCAAGGGTTGGCGGTAGGGCGAAACTGACACCAGGTCCATCATCAGACCGTCTTGACTGCAGAGTGGGCTGTAACGTCTGTTGGGGGGTACTGTGTGTGATAGCTGCTACATACCTGCCATGAGGTCGACTAGTGACAATAGCACTTTGAGTAGCACAAGTAGAGATGCTCGCTCTGTCTGTATACATGAATGAAGGAGAGCTTGTAACACATACAGTTCCCTGCCCATCAATGGGTGAATTGACAACAGCAGGCCGGGTGTTAACAGGTGGAGTAGCAATAGCAATAGTTTCTGGTTGGGTAAAGGTGTTGTTATCTGCAGCTGTAAGGCTGTCGATAGCTGTTGTGACATGCTCAATGGCCACGTCATCACCTCCCACATCTTCATCCTCTTCCTCCTCACCTCTGTCCCCGTTGCTATTATCTTTTAGCTCTGTACGGTTCCTCTCCATGGCCTCATTCTCACGTCGGTATGCCCACCCATCCATCAGTTGCTCCTTGTCCTCTCTCAATGATAAAAGGAGCATCCATTTGTCTTTTCCATGTGGCCGATAATCTCTCCAAGTGTACACAGCCTCCCTGAGCTCATGGAGTTTCCTATCCAGTTTACCACCTTCGACCCTTTGCTGCGTCCATGGCACTACTTTACTTTCCCCGAGCGCCTCAGCCCGATCAAAAGCAGACTTGAACTGTGTTACAAGGGCGTCTATGTCTGGTGCTGCATACTTGGACCACAGCATTTCCATGATTTTGCTCTCAGTTTCAAGGAACCTTTGCTCACTGGCATCTCTCCTCGCCAGGGCGTCCCGCAACTCACTGTCGTCACCCGTAGCGTCTATCTGGCTCTGTGCGTCAACATATTCATTACTGACATCGAGGAGTTTGCCATAATCATCCTTCAATCTCGCTAATTCTTCTGACAACTCAACTTCACGTAAACGACCAGCACTAACTTCAAGGCGGTTTATCCGTGTTGTAAAGTTTCGTTGAGCATTTGAGCGTTTCCACTTTAAACCCTCTAGATCTGGTTTGTCATCTGCCATTTTTGTCTTTCTTTTTTTTCTCCGGTGAACAGAATCACTAAAATCACTTTTTAGCAAAAAGAACCGCTCAAAAGATTTGTTCAAAAAGAATCGACTCAAAAGACTTGTTCAAAAGATTTGTTCAAAAGATTCGACTCAGTTGTCATGGCTGGTAGCGGCGTTGATTACAAAGTCACTTTATCAGCCCCGCAGTCGTTATTATTATCCACTCAGTCTTACTCACGGTTGTCGAAGTTATTCAGTCCTTTTACGGCCCCGTTAGCCCTTGGCTTTGGCTTCTCCATTGTAGTGGTGTTGTTGACGGCCGCTTCCTTCCCAGAATCCGGGTCTCCGATCCCGGCGCTGGTCATCAACGGTGGCTCTCATCCGCATGGGGTCCGCGTTCTCTCTAGCACGGCTCCGATTGCGGTTTACAACTGTCCAGTTTTCTACTGAGCTACTAGCTATATCTCAATAAACTCCCCACTGGAAGGGTTTCAGGAAAAGCACGGCGGAAACAACTCGAGTCACTTTACGAGCTTTTATTGCGTACACATTCACAATTGACAAACTAGGTAGCCTGACTGATACCGCTACGCTAGCATATCAGCTGGATATTAGTGACATCATTCAGCTCGTTAGTTAGTTAGGTAACTTAGTTAGGTTGTAAACCTGCAATGAAAACACAAACATAAAACACCGAATGAACTAATGAAATTTACACAATCATGGGATGTTAATTTTTTATCTAAATTACTAGCAATGCCAGTTCATAGACACTCACCGGCAAGGCGTACCAGTCCTGACTATCAACAGAATGTAATGAAACTTAAAGGCGACGTTAGCACACACTTATTTCCTCAAATACCCCAGAACATAATAATAACATCCACCACGTGTAATATATACATATAACAACAGTTACACCTGCTGGAAAGTTCTACACACATACATTTTATTTATTTATTTTTTTTACAGTGTATAGACACCATACTGATTTTGGGGGTTAGTCTACAGCAAATTGGCAACCTCCAGTGTTTAAGTGCGAGCGTCAGCAATATGACATTATAGCTTAAGTGGTGATTTAAACATCATTATATATTAGGCTGACTTACTATGCTTTTTCTCATGATGACATGAGGTTGAGTGCGTCATGAAGACAAGACTCATGACAATCCCTGAACTGACACGGAGAGCACTCACTGTGAAATGTTTTAAAACGCTCATGTCTATCCCATCATGCATACATCTACTGTGACACAGTTGAAGATGTTTTAAAATGCTCATGTCTATCCCATCATGCATAAGTCTACTGACAGAGCTGAATGTTTGTTCTATTGTTTTGACAGTAGTTGAATCAGTAGTTTCAAGCTGATTTTAGCCCCACCTGGCTAACGCCCTCTGGCTGCTGGAACCGGCAAATCCATTGGGGCCAATTATCATGGAACACACACACACACACACACACACACACACACACACACACACACACACACACACACACACACACACACACACACACACACACACACTCACACATACTCACAAGGAACTATTGTGTGCCCTGGTTTGTATGTAATCAGTCAAGGTCACAGCAGAAATTAATGTGGAGTGAATATGTACAGCACTTTTATTTCATCAGCCACTGTCATAAGTTATCACTCAGCTCAAGGTCTACGCAATTTAGAGAGAAAATTAATGTGATACCAACAGAGCAGGAAGGACACCGAAACCCCAAGTCTTATTGAGTCTTCCCACACAGCGGCACCTATATATAATAAAGATCTTCACTGGGGTTTAAGTACAGAATGCTATTATTTTTACGGCGCTTCACATTGAGGTCTCGCAGAATCCCAGCTTTTATCACTTTTTGTTTTTATGCCAGTGGTCTATACTCTCCGCCCTGCTGGAAACGTATGCTCTGCAGAGCTGCCTTCCTCTCCCAGCATCCCAGGGGACGAGTCACAGGAGCCGGAAGGGGTTCAGTAAGCTTCAGTGAAAGGCCTGACACCGCCTTGGGGTGGATGTTTAACAAGCTCTCGTGCATATGTTCCCAGCAACGGATGTTTGTTTCCCAAACCATGCTAAATACAATCAATGACTAACATACTAATGGTTTATATTTTGTCATGTTATGTTAATTCCATCTTTATTTGTATATGTTTACATTCTTACATTTTGAACAGTGGTTCTCAACTGCACTGAAAAAAAAAAAAAAAATAGCTTAATTAAAATGAGCTAAAGTAACACAACTGCTTTACATTTTGTCCTTACTTAATTTGATTGTGTTCAATCCACTTAAATATAAGTCAAATTGAAGTTTACTTAATCCGTTTGTGTTGCATTAACTGAAACTGGGCGGGGCTTGTTAGTTCCCAGTATGCTTTGCATATGGCTAAATCAAGAGAGAGTAAATGTTGTTATTTTATATGTAAAAGTGTTATATTATGTATTTTTGAGCAAGATGAGAAAGGGGGAGACTTGATTGTGTTTAATAGTGTTTAATATTAATTTATTTTGGAATTATTAGAACAATTTAAATTACAGTTGGTTACCACTGTGGAGAAGAGTGGAGCATTTGCTTAGGCTGTGGACTAAAACAGCTAATGTCATAACGCCTTTGCTGAATAAGTTTTTAATGCTTAGCATTTAAGATACTAATGTGTGTTATTACTAGCTAAAAGTTTGTCAACTAGCTAGTGCAGTATAATAATTCAGTTGTGTCACAAAAAAAGTATTAAAATATATGAAATTGAAGTGGATGAATGAATATATGAAACTGAATGCCTGAATCATGTCAGGGAGCCATATAAATTTCACTTTGAGTCACTTAAAATGTATTCATTCCATGATGTATTGTTCCATGATGTCCTTTTTTTTTTTCATTGTGGTTTTCTTTCAAAACCCAGATCTTCAAGTGGTGAACCAAAGTAATTTAGCATACAAATTTAGCATAACTACAACTCAAACTATTAAAAATAGTTTTTGGTAATTGAAATAAAGCTGAAATAAAATAGATGAAAAAAAAAAAAAACTTAAACTAATTAAATTAAAGCTATACTAATAACAATGACAAATAAAGCACATAACAAAATTATTTAAACCAAAAATAATACATGGTTTTCAGTGCGAACATGTCACAACCTGTCAATGTTGGCATATGGCTAATTTGGCTATAGCTTCTACCAAGTGACATGAATTTTGCCCAAAATATGGAGTGGCACAATGTTTGACATCAACAGTAAAATATAAAGGATTTATAAAATAAAAAAATATAAAATGTAAAAGGATTTTCTCCTACATTTAGAATTATTTATTTATTTATTTATTTAATATATATTTATAGGTAACACTTTAATATATATAGGAGAAAAGAATATGGGTGATCTTATTTCTCAATACTCCACTTTTCAGCTATAGAAGCACGCAACATCCGGATGATGAAGCTTGCTCGCTCTCACTGGTTATCGCGGGTATCACGTCAGATGCAGCCCTGAACAAATAATCGTAATGATACCACACAATTGAGGATTTTTTGGACAAAAAAATCTGTTGTGAGAAGCCTCAAATCGGACCACACCCCCCAGATTTTTGGGGGCTGCAAATCGGGACCAAAATCGGACTTAAAATCACCAAGTGTGTAGCCAACGTTAGGCTATGTTCCAACACGATCACATGAGAATGCATATCAATAGTACGAGTGTGCAATGTCGTGGAAAGTATACACCAAAATGAGTTTTGGCGTGCATATGGAACGCAGTTTTTTCTGTCAGTCCAAATCCAATTTTTTTGCATATTTGATTGCAATCCGATCAGATTTGAATCCTATTCTAATTGCATTTCTGAAAATCTGTTTCAGTCTGAAATTTTGCATGGTTTATGTGACTTTCTCATGCCATGTAAAACATAAAGGTCAGACATTGTTATAGGAAACATGAATAACAATAGAATAACAATAGGCTATAACGGAGACATGTTTTGAAACCGGCAGAAATGACCGCACATATCAGCCTGCTACGTTTCTGCCGTTGCCTCATAGACCAGCTCACTCACAGTCCAGCATGCGGCAGCTACACAATGTCATGTTGTAAATAAGACAACATCTGTATCGCAAACCCTTCCATGCTGCAGTTGTTGCTGTTGTCGTCGTTTTTGGCATATGCCTATACCAACGTCATTGCCAAACCAATGCAGATATCCTGGAAAACAAAAGAGCGGCATGGACACACAAATTGGATATGATCTACACAATGTGGACATCAAAAGTTTTTGATCAGATTTTGATCATACACAAATAATCGGATTTGGACTGACAGTGCGAACGTAGCCTTAGTTTCCCTTGCAAGTCACCCTAACGTTTAATCGGTTTCACCTGTGCCATGTTAGCATCATGTTACCCAGTGTATTTATACCCCTGTGTTTCACTGTTTGGCTGTTGGTCTTTGTCTTTACATCCTTTTGTAAAGCTGTTATGTTTCCCTGTTGGAATATTATTGTCTTCATGTTTGGATTTATGGTTTCTCATTTAGATTACCATCATCTGTTTTTCCCTTTGGATTCCCTTTGTATTTTTGTTAATGAACTGCTTGCTATTAGATCTTCACCTCTCCTTGTTCCAGCATCATAGTGACAGTTAACATGTATTATATGAATTAACATTAATCAAGTGTTACGTCCATCAGCTGGAGAGCCCTTGATTTCCACCAAAGGACACTCCTTCTGTCTTGGTTATCTCACCATGGACTACATTTCCCACAACCCATTGGCCGGACTCATTATGCCTGATTACAGCCACCTGTGTCTCATTATTCTTGTTAACCCTATAAGGCCACGTCCACACGAAGCCAGAGCTTTCCCTATCCAATCTTTTTTTTCCCCTCGTCTTAAGAAATATCTATGTACACATGAAACCACTGAAACCGACTCAAAACTATGTAGTATACATGCCAGACCAGTATATGGCACTGTAATTTTGTCACAGAAATACACTAAAAACGGAGAAGAAGAGTTGTGGCTAGAAGAGGTACAGCAATGATCGAAGTGGGGCAAAATCTCACGATAAAATAACAATAAATAAATTTGCTACTTACCAGATGTGTTTTATTAACGTCTACACCTACCCCAACCCTAAACCTACCCTTACAATAATGCAAATACAGTTATTAAATGACACAATATTGATGTGCGCATGCCCAGTGCCTGTAGCTGCATTCCTTCTAGTCTTTACAGTGCGGGACGTGGTGTGATGACATCACCGTTTCACAAAATATATGGATTGGCTGTACACACGAAAACGCAAGGGTGTCAGTTTCAGATTTATCCACTCTGGGACCCGTTTGAAAAAATACTGGTTTCAGGCTCCTAAAATGCCAGATCTGTCTGGACAAAATGCTGATGCACACAATTTTTTTACGAATACAGCTAAATGTGTCTCCGTGTGGACGGAGCCTAAACCCTGTTAACTTAGTCATTCATTGTCAAGTCTTGTAAATGTCACACTTATATTTTCTGAGCATTATTTCTGGTTTTCACCACTCATGGTTTTGATCTTCTGCTTGTCTCCCTGGATTTCCCTGTTTGCCTGTGTCTTGGACTCTGTTATTACACTCTAAAAAATGCTGGGTTAAAAACAACCCAAGTTGGGTTGAAAATGGACTAACCCAGCGACTGGGTTGTTTTAACCCAGTAAATGAGTTGTTTTAACCCAGCGGTTGGGTTAAATGTTAAATGTTGGGTTAAAACAACCCAATCGCTGGGTTAGTCCATTTTCAACCCAACTAGGGTTGTTTTTAACCCAGCATTTTTTAGAGTGTAATAACAGAGTCCAAGACACAGGCAAACAGGGAGTGCAGCTGGGTTGTTTGCCCTGTGGGTTTGACCCTCGCCTGTTGTATGGATTAGGATTCTAGATTGCCCCAATAAAAGCTGCGCTTGGATCTTCACGCAAGTACGGAGCCCTGCACATGGCATTCAAGAAAAACAGTAAATTGTGCGCAGAATTAACTAATTTGCTCCCTCGATTTAAAAAATATTGCACACATTTTTCTATTTTGTTCCCTCGATTTGCTAAATTGTGCGGACAATTTACTATTTTGTTCACTCGATTTATGAACTGTGTGCACGATTTAGCAAATCGAGGGTACACAAAAAAATGGTTGGGTTGAAAATGGACTAACCCAGCGATTGGGTTGTTTTAAGCCAACATTTAACCCAACCGCTGGGTTAAAACAACCCATTTACTGGGTTAAAACAACCCAATTGCTGGGTTAGTCCATTTTCAACCCAACTTGGGTTGTTTTTAACCCAGAATTTTTTAGAGTGTACGACTTAGTAAATCGTGAACACGATTTTTTTAACTCGAGGGAACAAATTAGTAATTAGCCTACTAGTTTCTTCCTGCATGTCATCTGAAACTCCGTACCCAAGTTAGTGACATCAAGATTGATAAATGCTGGTAATGCTGTATATTGTTCATTATAATTTTCATGTTTTCATTTATTGCATTATGTGGGTTGGTTAACCCAAACATTTTGTGGAACATTTTGGTGAACTATCCCTTTAACTAACATACAAACTTGTAAGTGTTACTGTATTTTGCAACCTGAGCATGGTTATATGGTTAAATTAACTTTATTATTAGATTTTTGAAGTTTTTTCCCCCCTGCTGTCCATGACCCTGTCACAACAGTCCCGTGCCCCTTTTATGGGTCACAACCCACCAGTTGATAACCACTGTTCTTGAACATTTGGAAAAGAGTGGAGTAGAATTTGGAAATGTAAAGGACAAGAAAAACAGCTTAGCAAATTTACATACAAAGAGTACTTCACTAGCTTAGCAGTGCCTGCAGGGTAAACACATGCACTTAGAGGACAGAAACCACACGCATAAACAAACAAACGCACACAAACACGCATGCACAGCAAATGTACTTTCGGATCTAGACATCTTATTCGCTGAAGACTCTTCAAAGGCTCATTATATGAAGAACATGTTTATGTGTCCCTCGAGTCAAGGACATTAAACATTCAACTCATGGAAATCATAAAGAGCAGTTACCCTCTCTGTCTTTTTTCTCAGACACACACACACACACACACACACACACACACACACACACACACACACACACACACACACACACACACACACACACACACACACACACACTCTCCCACCATCTGCTTCAGCCCCCAATACACACATACACATAATCAACCCAATAATATTGCATGAATATGCAGCCAACTCTCTCTGTCTGCTTCTCCCTCTCTCTCCTTTTCTGGTTGTCTCTCTCTGACACTTCAGGCGTGACCCCAATCCCATCACCCTGCTTTTTTTTGCTACTGGAGTATTAATCATTCATAACAATCTCTGAACACTAGTTATGATCTGTCATCTGTCATAATGCAGCCTGACAAGATCAGCTAAGAGACTAAATTACAGTACTTCGTCTATAGTGTCTTGCCGTAGGGGACAAAAAATGCACGGCCTGGCTCCGACTTGGATCCTGAGATTTATATCTCTACTTTAACTTGGCCGTGCTTTTTTTCCTCTCTTTTTTATGTTTATCTGTCCGGCCTCTCGCCCGCTCTCATTTTAAATCCATAGATGTCTCATCCATCATTGTCATATTTGCTGTCTGCTTTTTGGCTCAGACGAATTCCCCCTCCGTCTTTCTAATACATGTGTTTTGAACTCCTTCATACCCACAGATACTCACTTTCCATCGATGTAACAACTCACAACTGGGTGTTTCATCAAATATGGGATCTTTTGGAGAAATGAAACCCCCATAAAATGAAACTCAAAACTAACCTCTCTGATTTATTTAATTTGTCTACTTTTTGTTGTAGACAAAAACTTCTAAAACTTAAACTAAAATCAAAATAAATACTAAAAATATACAAAAGCTAATTTATATATACATATATAATAGTATATAAATAATACTAAAATAACACTTTGCAATAAATTATGGCATCATAGAAAGTTTCAATGTGACCTTCATATAACAAAAAATAAAAATGTAATCCGTTTTAATAAGCATTAACCCCTGGGACATCAACAGTAATTGAAGAAACACCCAACTATCTCACCTGCCATGAGCTTAGTGAGCTGTTTCTATATCACATTGATTTAAAACAAGGATTTGAGAGCTCCAGTGACTCCTTGACAGGAGTGGACATGGGAATTGGTGTGGTTTATGGTCAGTACAGTGATGGTAGAGTGTGTGTGTGTGTGTGTGTGTGTGTGTGTGTGTGTGTGTGTGTGTGTGTGTGTGTGTGTGTGTGTGTGTGTGTGTGTGTGTGTGTGTGTGTGTGTGTGTGAGTGTGTGAGTGAGGTGGTGAGTGAGTGAGTGGTGAGTGAGTGAGTGAGTGAGTGAGTGAGTGAGTGAGTGAGTGAGTGAGTGAGTGAGTGAGTGAGTGAGTGAGAGAGAGAGAGAGCAGCACTGTAAATAGCAATATTCTACTTCTCAAAAAACTGCAAAGCTGCTTCACTAGGCAATTACTATCTCTATTCCATACTGATAAGGGAAAAACCCAAAGAATACAAACAGAGAGTCTTTTCTAACATTAACACTTTCCAACAAAGCCACAGGAGGAAGTCCAGTGGGAGCACTTGGATAAATGTTTACCATCGAATGCTAATGCACTCGAAATGGTCTAATCAATTAAGTTTTCACATATATATATATTTTTTTCATTCATTCTTTTAAGGTTGCCATACTAAATGATATTTCAGAAAGTAGCTGAATGACTTCACATCATGTGCCCACATGAAGCATTAACGAAAAAATTGCTTTCTAACTTAATCCTATTATCTCTTCTTCTCCCAAAGTCTACCTTCATCTTCTTCCAGCAGGTATAGCACCCGAGAACTTAATGTTCAATGGCCATAGTAAAACATCTTTTTTTTTTTTTTTTTTTTTTTTCTTTCAACTAGGAAGTCATTAAATTATAGTGTGCAAGAAGGATAGCCAGGATTAGATATCATGAAAACAACTTGTCTGTCTTACTTTTGGGGTGGAACGCGGAGTAAATGAAATAAAGTAAAAAAAAAAAAAAAAAAATGTGGATGTCAATCCAGAGTATAAACCCTGGACTGTCAAAATATTAACTTTTCTAAACTATGACATATTTATGTATTTTGCATTTATTTATTGTTCTGTTTGTGTATTTATTTATTTATTTCTTCATTCATTCACTCATTCATTTGTTGATATATGTATTTATTTTATGTATTAATTGTTTTCCCTTCAAATAATATCACTAATTCATGTGCCTGCTTAGTTGGCCATGCGTGAGTGGCACTGACGGAATCCACTGACCTTAAACAACAGTTTCAATCCATTAAAAAGGATAGACCTACATACAGATGACTATACACAAATCAATATCTCAAATACCACCAGCTTAGTCATATGTTATGTGGGCATTTCCAACATAGCACTGTAAAACGTTTTATGCATAATGGTCATGCTCATAAACTATACACTCACCTAAAGGATTATTAGGAACACCATACTAATACTGTGTTTGACCCCCTTTCACCTTCAGAACTGCCTTAATTCTACGTGGCATTGATTCAACAAGGTGCTGAAAGCATTCTTTAGAAATGTTGGCCCATATTGATAGGATAGCATCTTGCAGTTGATGGAGATTTGTGGGATGCACATCCAGGGATGCTCTATTGGGTCTATCCAGGGATGCTCCACCACATCCCAAAGATGCTCTATTGGGTTGAGATCTGGTGACTGTGGTGGCCATTTTAGTACAGTGAACTCATTGTCATGTTCAAGAAACCAATTTGAAATGATTCGAGCTTTGTGACATGGTGCATTATCCTGCTGGAAGTAGCCATCAGAGAATGGGTACATGGTGGTCATAAAGGGATGGACATGGTCAGAAACAATGCTCAGGTAGGCCGTGGCATTTAAACAATGCCCAATTGCCACTAAGGGGCCTAAAGTGTGCCAAGAAAACATCCCCCACACCATTACACCACCACCTCTAGCCTGCACAGTGGTAACAAGGCATGATGGATCCATGTTCTCATTCTGTTTACGCCAAATTCTGACTCTACCATCTGAATGTCTCAACAGAAATCGAGACTCATCAGACCAGGCAACATTTTTCCAGTCTTCAACTGTCCAATTTTGGTGAGCTTGTGCAAATTGTAGCCTCTTTTTCCTATTTGTAGTGGAGATGAGTGGTACCCGCTGGGGTCTTCTGCTGTTGTAGCCCATCCACCTTAAGGTTGTGCGTGTTGTGGCTTCACAAATGCTTTGCTGCATACCTCGGTTGTAACGAGTGGTTATTTCAGTCAAAGTTGCTCTTCTATCAGCTTGAATCAGTCGGCCCATTCTCCTCTGACCTCTAGCATCAACAAGGCATTTTCGCCCACAGGACTGCCGCATACTGGATGTTTTTCCCTTTTCACACCTCTCTTTGTAAACCCTAGAAATGGTTGTGCGTGAAAATCCCAGTAACTGAGCAGATTGTGAAATACTCAGACCAGCCCGTCTGGCACCAACAACCATGCCACGCTCAAAATTGCTTAAATCACCTTTCTTTCCCATTCTGACATTCAGTTTGGAGTTCAGGAGATTGTCTTGACCAGGACCACACCCCTAAATGCATTGAAGCAACTGTCATTAGATAATTGCATTAATGAGAAATTGAACAAGTGTTCCTAATAATCCTTTAGGTGAGTGTATATACACAAGTGCTATTAATCGATTAAAAAAATAACTTTAAAAAAATAACTATGTAATGTAGCTCATTGTTATGGGAAGAACGAGGCGGGAACTGCCAAACGTTTAAAAGACTTTAATAAAATAAATAAGCAAAACGAAAGTAACGCGGGCAGCCCCTTACGGACGACTGTCACACACACACATAATAAAACATAAACAAAACGCACCATAAAGTCCAGGCCTGGTCCTCTCTCGTCCTTCACTGGTGTCGCTCGTTCTTATATGCCTCCGAGCGCCCTCATGAGAGGACTCGAGATTATTGCATCACAAGCTAATTAACTGCAATTTTTTCTGTAATTAATTACGATTAATCACACCTAACATTAAACTTTTTAATATACTTTTATATTGTACATTTAATTTAATCTCTAAATGAATGTAGTAGAAACAACATAGAGTAGATTTAAAATATTTAAAATATTTATTTTTATGAAAGAAGGCATCACCAATACAGCTACTAATGCCTTTCACTGACTTATTAAAGAGCAGTGAGTGATTTTCTCTTTTTCTTTTGTTCTTTGATTATCTTTAGTGACAGACAGCAGCAGGTTTATTAGGCCGCTGTCACTTTAAGATCTGCTGCACATGACGTGGATCTGACACACATCCCATTTTCTCAAAAATCTTTGCTTTCATTTAAGACTTCATTTGTGCTTGAGAGGATACTCCACAAAACGGGCATTTTGGAATCATTATGTGTGTTTTTGTCCGTTCAAGAGCTGTCTGAAGCTGCTTTCTGTGTGCATGAAACATGTGTGCCACACAGACAGGAGATTCTTAGGTCCTGTCCCAAATGGCACATTTCTTATGCACTTGGCTGTCGTGTGCAGTTGTCTGTTAAGTCCATGAGACATTTGTAATTTTAGGTTTTAGAACCCCCTTTGGGGACAATTTGCGCCCTTGATGCGCACTTTTGCCGAGTTTTACCACACTGAAGCGAGCTCTGCAGCAGAATTCGTCATGACATTCAAAGTGGTGTTACGTCACAAAAAATTTGTAGGATTCGTAGGAACACTGCGAGTGTTTAGAGTGCCATTTGGGACAGGGCCACAGATGCGTGTCAGTAATGCACTGCAATGGTTTAAAAGCATTTGCATGAATAAGAGAATGATCATATAATGTAACTCTAGCCATAGGATGACGGGAAAAAACGGATGCTGCGTTAAATATTTTTAACATGTTAAACTGAAATAAATAATCGCATGTGTTAACACGTACATTTTGACTGCACTAATATACTGTATATATAATATTATTTATTGTATTTATAAAAGAAGGCAGATTTAAAATTGTATACTAGGGGCTGTGCCAGTTGAGCAGCTGCTATTGAGACCAAATAATCCATTAGTTATCGGATTGATGGCTCAATCGAACTGAAAAGCCTTCATGTAAACACCTTAATCGATCCGAATGAAATTTCGATCCAGTTGAAAGGGGTGGTTTATTCCTTTTCTAATCTGATCGAGAAGACACTTGATCGGACTGAAAACGAAACTGAAATGACTGCGCATGTGCAATGACATAGAAATAGCATAATGACATATGACGCATGGAACGAACTGTTGAATAAAGTATCATATAAATGAGTGTCCCATCATTCTAAAATGATCCTTTCACTCAGCGTCTGTGAAGTGGAGCAGGACAACGTCTCACCAGTCCTTGTTTTGGATTCTCATCCACAGACAACTAGTTTTGGGCGCGGGGAGAGTTTTACTGCGTGATGAATACAAGCAGCATGGCAAAACGGTTCATATGATCATTGCCTCCAAATTATGACCAGAAATGGATAAATATTAAGTCTGCTGTTTAAAACAAATAAAGAGCCAATGTAGGAGAACAGTGCAAACAGTCGAACACTCTGCATATTTGTGCAGTGTGCGCATGTCAAAAAAATGAAACAAAAGTTGTGCATGTAAACATAGCCACTGATAACTCAACAAACTAGAACAATCTCATTATACATTATTGCTTGTCTGCATTGATCATAATGGGAGTTGTCTAGTTTTGTCATGCCGCTAGCTTCAGAAAGCAGAAGGATCAAAGTGTGCTGACCTCACATCAGCCGGTTTTGCAATAACAGGGAGGAGCTGAGAAATGCTGATTGAACAGATTTAACACGGGGCGGCAGGTTTCCACATCCAGCTGAGAATAACCTGCAGCAGAAAGAGATAAAGAGAAAATCCACGAGCGGGCTCTCCAAAGGCTCATTAAGAAGAGATCAGAATACAAAGCATTTAATAAAAGCAGTTTCATGGTTAATCTTGGCAGAAAGTGGATGGGCATCACGCTGGATAAAGACATGAAGATTTAGAGAGAACTGTGGAGAACAGAGGAAGAAAAAAAAACAAGGGAGAGTGTAAAAAGTGGGTGTCAAGGTCAAGGCACTGGACCGGAGAAACAGCAAGAGAGGGAATGGAGGGGGATGGGGATGGGGAGTGGGGAGGGATGGAGGAGGAGGATAAAAAGAAGAGAAGAGGGAAAGAGAAAGAAAGCATGACATATTAGGCATGAGGGAGTCTGTAGCATGCCAAACCTCCCCTGGAGCATCTCTCTTGTTCTTTAAATACCCTTGCAGCGCTTTGTTAAATATGAAAGATATGATGGTTTTTATTCTTTAATAGATCATCTTACCATTTTAAAGTGAAAGACAAATAGACATGATGGCTTTTTGGACTAAGAAAAAAATCTGTTATTTTGAGATGAATGAGAGATTTATTTCCTTTAAACATCACATGAAACCCTAGGAGTCTCAATCATCAGCTCAAGGGTTCAAGGTTGAGGGCAGATGCTGTAATTACACTATTATGCTGAAAAAAAAGAAAAAAAAATCAAAATAAGCTGCGTATTCTGACAGTTTTTACATTTCATACAATAGTTCAATTAACAATTGAAATATCACCATTTCTAGTCATATAATTGTCCCGTCTCCAAAAAGAAAAAGATAAAACAGGTAGTAGTAGCATTTTTCAATGAATCGAATCATTTGAGTGAATGATTAAATTACTCACTTATAAAAACAGGGGTTGCACCAGCAGTTATTATGTGTGTCCTGTATTTCTGTTGGCTGAACCAGCGATCCCAATCATTAATGACTTAATCTCTCTTTTGAGTCAGTTCTTTCTTTTCAGTGAATTAGTCAAACAGTCTGAATCAATTTGCATTTGTTCGGATCGCTTTCTCACTGAATCATCTAAGACATTTTCTCAGTCAGTAAAACAAACAGATGTGCTCTGATTATTTTTATTAATTAAACAATAGATCAAAACAAGACATGTTTTGTATAGAACTGATTATTGACGTCCATCCATCGTCTGTACAACAGGGTAAATGATATCGGAGTAAAGAGGTTAGGGGAATGTTCCCATAATGTTAGGAGAATGTTAGGGGAATGTTCTGCAAACATAAAAACATTCTAATTCCAAAAGAAAGCATTCCTGGCTAACCAAAAACCTTTTTGCTACCTAGGTAAGTGGCCATTCACAACACATGTGTTTTTGTGTCTGCCCGGGCTGTTTTTCCATTTGTTTTTCCGTTGAACGTGCTACAGTAAATGTTTTTGCAATATGGCAGAACAAGTCCCATTGTCTAAATAAAATAGGCAATTGCCATTTGGTAAGCTGACATTAGATAGTTTCCAGTTCCGATTGGGACTGCATGAGCTGGACCACCTTGAAATATACCCTTTCTTAATGCTATTTGAGAGTAAGAAACAACATTTATGGGTCAGTTCATGTTCAGATTTTATTGCTGAAATATATTATTTAAATGGGAATTTGTCAAGCAGTTTTTGAGATTTCAGAATTTCTCTATTTAGGTAGATAGGAGTTAATCTTCGTATGCTTGAAATAGTTGCCCGGAGGCATTGCAAATATGGCCACAGAGTGAAGTGACTTTCCTTGAGAGGGACTTTGATGCACTTTATTACTATTTTTAATTAGCACACATGACAGAAACATCAAGCTCTGCATTGAATTCAAACGCATCGGTGTATGAGTGTATGAGGATCAGTGGCGGATCCTGGCATAGACGATGTAGGCAACCGCCTAGGGCGCCAATGTTCTCCAGGGTGACACGGGTGCCGCCCCCACACAAAGCTCTCAACTGTATTGCTCATTTGCAGCAGTACACAGATTCACAGATTATATATATATATATATATATATATATATATATATATATATATATATATATATATATATATATATATAGGTGCAACCAACAGCATGAATTTGGGGGCATGGAATTTGGGAAACCTGTCTGGAAACAGTAACTATTTTTGCAATTCATTTACATGCAACAGCTTTATTGGAGCTATGTGTATGCTACTTTTATGCATTTTTTTATTTTATTTTAAATTCTGATATTTTATTATATTCCATTTTATTGGAATGGAACGTCATCCCTCAGGCACTAAATGTGCAAGGACGACCACTAACCAGGTGCAGTAATGCATCAGTCATCATGGTAGTAGTTGTAGCGACAGACGTGCTGCCCTCCGGTGGCAGTTGTGGGAGTGTTGGGCAATCTTTGAAGGACAATCTTTTTTCTCTCTCTTTTGAGTGATTGTTCTTTTCTCCTCTTTCTTACTGCAGAGTCAGGGGTTTTGTCTCCTCTACACTGTATGCACTGATAGACAGAGCTTAAAAACAGACACAGCCTGGGGGAAGTTGTGTGTGTGTGTGTGTGTGTGTGTGTGTGTGTGTGTGTGTGTGTGTGTGTGTGTGTGTGTGTGTGTGTGTGTGTGTGTGTTTATGTCCATGCATGCTCATGTTAAAGCCAGTGTTCATCATCTATGAACACATTGTGTGTGGGAGGGTGTGTGTGTGTTATGCCAAACAAGGGTCAGTGCTTTGCTTTCTCTCGTCACATCAGAGTCAACATAAAAGGCGTGTGCATGTGTGTGTGTGTGTGTGTGTATGTGTGTATTTGCGTGTATGCGGCTGTGTGCTTTGGGTAGGTGGCTATGGACGGATCAGTCGGGTTGTGACACACGCTGGTGAATTTAAATTTAGAGAGCTCAGCACAATATTGCCAGAGGCAAGAGTTGTCCTATCTAATACCTACTTAAAACAACAAGCAAAAAGAAGAGAAAAAGGGAACCGAAGGGGAGAGAGAGAACAGAGAGATGAAAATATGGATGTTAAGAAGACAAATGAACTTCTAATTTCGCTTAAAAGAGTTTGACTAACCTTTTAGGGTCAAATGCACAAAAACTGCAGTTCATATGAGTTTAAACACAAACTTGAATAAAGCAAATATAAATGCAATTGTTTAATTATATACCTGAAAATCATAATTGCAGCTGAAACACATAATTAAAATCTTCTCCCTCTGACTGAAAGAAAATAATAGTTGTATTTCCACACAATTCACCTATTCATTTAGTCTCCACAGATTGTATCTACAACCATAACAATCTATTGTACAGACATTGGTTAAAAAAAACAGTTTACACACAGTTACACAGTTAATGCTGATTTAAAGTAAAAATCTCTCAGATATGTTTTGTCACCCCATCAATAAGGCAACACATTATGACTAATAACAATCCTGTATTCTTGTGCACAGACAGGGACAGTATTGATCAACAAACAACAAATAGAGATAAATGAATCCCCCCCAATATTAGGTCTTGCTATATGGATAGATGTGCTTTAGTGTGTGTGTGTGTGTGTGTGTGTGTGTGTGTGTGCGTGCGTGCGTGCGTGCGTGCGTGTGTGTGTTGCTCGTGATCCAGTCGATTGTTACTTAAAATCTAAACAGATTTTGTCTCCAGGGCTTAAATAAGGCAAGAGAAAATCAATATACACATGGGACATGAGAAAGTTGCATTTATGTGTGTGAGAGTGTTTTTGAGGTAAGCCTATATATGCTTCCTCCTGTCTTAAGTTCATAATAAAATGTATGTATATATTCTTTTTCACATGTTAAATTTGGCTAGCGTTACAGTATATGATCATGCTATGTGGGTTTCGCTCACCAGCTCTGCGAAACGAGGGTGAGCTGTCGACCGAGGATGGTCTGCATGTAGGCCTGTCCTATGATCAGCCAGCCATTATTTCTAGTGCTTTTAAACCATTGAAGCATGATAAGAGAACTCAAATCTGTGCTGGTGCACTGTCTGTGAAGCGGATCTATGTGTGCATACACTTGAAACGCAGGTGTATAGGCTATTTCACGACTGGTAATAAAAATATATGATATGATAGGTAATATTGTTTTTTTATATTTGCAAATAATTATTTTTTTTTTAAATATAAAGCATAAATATTTATAATTAAAAAATAAATATTTAAAAGTGCACTGTGTACATTTTAGCGGCAGCTAGTGGTGAGGTTGCGAATTGCAACCGCCCACTTCTCAACCCTCCCTTTCGAAGCACATAGACAAGCTACGGTGGCCAACACAGGACAAAGATGTCATCTGAGACAGTAGAGAGTGACTGTGACTGAGACAGTAGAGAGTGACATCTGAGATTGAGAGAGTAGAGAGTGACTAGCGCTCTGTAGAGAGGTTTGTCCATTTAGGGCTACTGTAGAAACATGATGGCGCAAAATGGCGACTTCACTGTAAGAGGACCCGTGGTGTATGGAGATAGAAATGGCTCATTCTAAGATAATATAAACATAATGTTTCATTATGTAAGGTCTTTATACATCACTGAATACTTAGTTATGTATATTATATTGCATTTCTGTCAATAGATCCTGATAAATATTACACACTGCACATTTAAAACTAATAAACCTCAGTTATGTGGTAATATGAAAGGTAAATATGAAATAATTGTATATATTTATAATTTCATAATAATTATATAATTAAAATATAAATACATAAAATATCATATTTATTTATATTTTAAGACTAATAAAGCTCAGTTGAATGTGTGTTGCACTCACTTTATATTCTCTTTTTGTCTGTTGTGTGTATGTGTGTGAGTTGCTGTGTCAAGCTAGGCATGTGTGCAACAGCAGAAGTGGTTTCTTCTGCCTCTCTTGAGTACCCTATGGGAATACTTTAGGCACTCACTATGCAGCTTAGTATTCACAGGCCAAAGGAAGCACTGCGACAGACACACTTGCATGCCACTAAACCACCCCAAAAAAAGGTATACGAGTTACTGCTGGACACTCATGAGACTTGCGTGCCCTCTAATGAACCTTGAGAGGCAAGAAGTAACATCAGATATGAACTTGAACAATAGAAACGCATATTTAGAGTACGGCAATCTCCCAACAAAAAATCTTTAACAAGCCACACAGGACTCAGACAGTCTCAAACTGAGAGATGCAAACGATTGTGTCTACCCACACAAAAAGGAAACCTAAAAATGCTCTTTCACACTTATAAGTTTTGTAAGGGGCTGTAAATGTAACCCTGACGATCTCTAAGAGAAAGAGAAAGCAAGAAAGAGAAGGTGATAGAGGGTGCATGCATTTTATTGTCACAGGAGCATTTATCTGCGGTACTTTGTCTTGTCTGTAGCCCTATTGAACTGGAACACCACACTACAAATGACTAATAGAGACATTAAGTCACACTCAACTACACAAACGCAAATACACACACACACACACACACACACACACACACACACACACACACACACACACACACACACACACACACACACACACACACATATATACATTATTATGGAGATTATACTAGATTAGATAACATTAGATTAGGGATGTGAAAATCAAGGCAGCAGTAAATGTCTGGAAACAGAACAGATTGGCATTTTGATCCAAGTGTCTAATTTAAGACCTGGATTCTGATGACAAAACATGGCTCTCTCCAGTAAATCTCATGACATGCACACACATTTGTCACAGTTTGGATTGATCTTGGACTTGCACCCAACTCTTGCACACACAGAACCTTGAATGTTCTTACGGCTTTCCATTTACATCTATTCAATGTTTCGTTTTGAAACCTGTATTATTATAAGTCTGTCATGGAAGATGGAACACAAACATTTTTATTGTCAAAGCTTTCAATTTATTTAGTGAAAAATAACAAATTTCAGTCTATTCCTCATATAAAATTGTCATATGGCTTCAGAAAATATATTTTCTCTTCTTTGTCACCTTTCAGTGTATGAAAGACAGAAACTAGGACATTTTACTAAATATATCTTTTGGTATTCCACAGATCTGGAAAAAAAAAAAAAAAAAAAAACATGTCAGGGAATGCCCGATCACACGAAAATGCGTATCAATAGTACGAGTGTGCAATGTTGTGGAATGTAATAGGCCTAGCCAAAATGAGTTTTGACATGCAGTAAAAACTAGTAGGCTAAATCGTGCACGTTTTACTAATTCCTTCCCTTGATTTGCTAAATCATGCGCACGATTTATAAATCGAGGGAACTAAATAGTAAAACATGCAAATTATTATTATTATTATTATTTTCTTGCATGTCATGTGCGGGGCTCCGTAGTTTTGGCGTGCATATGGTACGCAATTTTCGCGTGCATGGCTGTGTCTCATTTCATTTCGAAGGCTGCGTCCTCCGGAGGACACATCCTGTGAAGGATGCAGTATACGGAGTGTCCTAAATCAGAATTAAATGAGACGTCCTTTGTAGGACAAACATAGTTTCACGTTGGCAGAAAGTTGCTATGCCAACATGTTCAGCCTAGTTGCGCTCTCACGCCAGTTATATGAATGAAAAATATTTATAACTTGACTATGAAATGTTTCTTGCCTTGACAGCAAAGTACTGTTCTAAACGTTTAAAAAGCACTAAACACTTGTAATCCTGTTTACCACAACTATCTGTTTGAGGTATTACAGATTAAAAACAAAAACAAGCTTGAAACTACTTACATTTAAACACCACATCTTCGCTTGCATGTATATCTGGCGGTGGTGCCATTTCTTTCAAATAATATATTTTTTTTAAATTTGACAGTTGTTAACGGCGAGGCAAATAATTGTGGGTTATCTGCAGCAGCGAAGGATACACCTCATGCACACATTTGGAGTGTCCTACTCACTTTTTTGAAATGAGACATGCAGCCTTCGAATGGGACCTCCGGAGGACGCACCCTTCCGAAATGAGACACAGCTCATATGATACGCACTTTATGGCGTATTATACGCACAAACCCATAGGCACGAGCTGATCATGAATTAGTAATGAAAGGGGCTGGGCTGCTGATTTATTCCCTGATTTCTTAAGGAGTGGCTTGTAAGATTCTTATTCTTGAGAATCTGTAAAATTAACACATTAATAACACAGCTTAAAAAGGGAGGTTTACTGATTTTAGTGGGTTTTTGCAAGTAAAAGATGGCCTTCAACTGGTTTAGCAGATCAGCCAGTACCCCAAAAAAACCCTCTAAAAACATCAAAACTGATCAGCCAAACCACTTTAGGCTGGTTTAACCTGTGTTTTTGTTTTTATGAATCTTTTTTACACACATAAGGTCAGACACATTGCAAACATAAACAAAGCAAAGTGAACGAGACACACACACACACACAACTATGAGAAGTAAGAAAAACAGATTGAATGAAAAATAGAGAAAAATATGACAGTTTCTCATTCTGCTGCTATACAGAGCATCAAAAATCAGAGGCCGGGGGAGTGAGATGCACACATCAGGTGTCAAGAGACAGAAAGAAAGAGGGGGCGAAAGAATGAGAGAGAACATTGACTTGCAAGACATAAGATGTGTCAAGTGTCATTCCATCTCTCCGACCCTTCCGTAGCACTCCACCCCGTAACACAAACAGACAAACAAATCAAATGTGCGTCGGTGGCTGGGCAGAATTACAGACCTCTTTGTCTTTCAAACCTCCCGTGTATAAGATGATATCATCCAAAGTAATATAATAGATAATAGGCCTACGAGAGTCTCTGTCTTATCTTAGATTCTTGATTAGCAATTAACAATCCACAATTAGAAAACCATTTTAGGTTTGTCCAGGCGAACAGGATTTGTGACAGAGGGATATCCACTAGAGTAACAGAACGAGCGAGCTGTCTAATAGGATTAGCAGCATGTCATTAAACGAGTTGTCCCGGGCGGAGAGAGAAAGAATGGGACGAGAGAAGGACAGAGAGATTAGGGATGTGAAAGTCAAAGCGGCAAACGTCTGAAAACAGAACAGATATTTTCATCTAGGAGTCTAAATTAAGTCCTGGACTCTAACAACAGAACATGGCTTCCTCCAATAAATGACTAAATGACACACAATGAGGGGCGAATACACGGATAGGGTTTTAAATGTATTCCACAGCAGATACATTTACATATAGATCATTTTATGGCAGATTGCATGCCATAAAATGTAATTTGTGATGTGTTTCGTTATATTTATACTCTCATTTTAAAGTTGGCATGAAACATAAGTTGTGATAATATTTTCTTCCCTACTGTGATGTATCTGAGTGAAAAATCTAGGCGCAACCAACTCGCTTTTTTTCTTATCAGTGCGAAAGAGACTCAAAATACTCAGTTGATTTTGGTCATACAGGCAAGTGTTATAACTTATACATTATTATATTCTGTAAAATTTCTACTTGTATTTGTGTAAACTCACAATAAAAACAAAATGTTGTGCTTTTTGTAAAGTAAAGAAAACAAACATGATGCGCAATCTGCAGCCTCTCTCTCAATGACGTCCCAGCTAACACAAATATGTGAGCGTTACGCAACTGCAATCTGCTGACTAAACTTTCGTCCTGGTGACGTAACTAGAAATTCCTGGATACGTTATCACAACGTAATTTTGTAATGTTGCCAGTTACTAAATGCAATGTCGTAGCAACGTCATGGATCAATAGTTGTGTGTTGGTAATCAGTTGGTAATTTTTATAAATATTTCTTTTTCAATAGGTGGACATGCTGTAGTTTATCCTAATTTATGTCCTCATTTGCCCAAACTAATTTAAAGGCTATTTCAATAGCTGTGAATGACGAATGCAGACTCAAAGTGACTTCAGTTCATTTATTTTGAAAAACACACAAAAACGAACAATAAAACACACCCAAATTATTAAACAAAAACATAGGACAGTGGAACATGAATGAAAACATTCAAGATGCTCTGTGCTCGGCATTATAATGTTAAACATAATGTATACCTGTATATATGAACGTTCATTCTGATACTCTTTAGAAAATGAACTGTAACTTACTGAATACTTGTCACACAAACATGAGACATATGTCTAAAGAAACGTTGAAATATCACGTTTTAAATCATGTAAATCAAATCGAAAACAAATATTCTGTGTTTATGTAATCTGTTTGAACAGAGAGAGATGTCAGTCGTTCGTGAGCAGCCTTATTATCCACTAATGCGGCCATGCCCCGTTCTTTTGAAAGGCAAATACTGATGTGATACATGCAAAAAAAAAAAAAAAAAACATCACGTTTAGTGCATGTACTTTAGATCGTTTTGAGATGTGGTGAGGAATAATCCTGGAATAATAACAGATCCAGCTGAGGATTGTGAGGTAAATTTATTCTGTTAGTGTCTGTGAATATTAAACCACAAAAGACTGTTTAAATATGAATCCTGCATATGTCTGTGACGTATAAAACTGCAGATTAACATTTATGGGCTCTATAATACAACAAATACGCTACATAAAATGTCATAGACGTAAGACTGTTTAGACAAGATTTCTTCAGCCTGTTTTGGACAGATTATGTAGTGTTTACTGTAAAATAGTCGTGTCACATCAATAAAGCTTTTGTTCGCAAATTTCTGTGTAGGGGTAAAGGGATCCTTGATTATGATTTCACTTTTTTTTTTTTACTTTAGCTAGTGTGTAATGTTACTGTTTGAGCATAAACAACATCTGCAAATTTACTACATTCAAAGTACAATGCAAAGGGAAATATTTTCTTTTTCAGAAATCACTTTTTAATGACTACAACAAATGGCAGGTAGGGACTACAACATGCTTCTTCTCAGGTTGGTGACATCACAAACCCTAAAATTTACATAAGCCCTACCCCTGGGAACAAGCAACAAAGGGGGTGAGGCCATGTTGAGCTGCTGTAGAGTAGAGGAGGAGTTGATGTAGTAGAGCATATTTAGGAGTTTGCTCAAGCTGTCTGTCTTTTCACCTTTATTGCAATACAGTTCGTAACACAAATGCAATAGCAAGGCATCTTACAACAGAGTGACTATATGGTAAGATAGTTAACTCCACATCAGCTACATAAATTCATTAACTAACCATTCAGAAACAATCTTCTTCTTGAGTCTCTCCATCATTGTCTGACTCCGGTTTTAACATAAAAGGCTGAAGTTTCTGACATTTTCAGTGGATGTCTGTGTGAGGTAATTGGAGCTGCTAATGCAAGCTCTTGAAGCTCCGCCCTCTTCCTGCAAGGGGGCCGGCCGCACCAGCTCATTTGCATCTAAAGGGACACACACAAAAATGACACGTTTTTGCTCACCCTCAAAAATGGACCATTTTAACATGCTATAAAAAATTATCTGTGGGTATTTTGAGCTAAAACTTCACATACACACTCTGGGGGCATCAGAGACTTATTTTACATCTTGTAAAAATATAAATATAGTTGTGCTTAGCTACAGATGCATGTAATGGCTATACTTAATAGCTTAGCATAATTGTTCACTTTTTATGACAATTTACGCAAGTTAAAGCATTTCTGCTGCTCAAAATTTAAAGTCCTACAGAGTGCATAAAACAACCTTTTTTTCTGATTAATTGTGGATTATTTTCATAGAGAAAAATCAAGCCAGAAATAGCCAATTTCATTTGTAGCATGTTGTATGATGCAAAAGCAACAACAACAAAAAAAAATTCTCATATATCCATACTTTATTGTTTTGAATATATCTAAGAACACTTGCATAAAGAACACTGATTGATCATATATTATCGCAATTAATCGATTCTGTTTTTTCAGTGTCTATGTAAATTAGGTTCATTATATGTGGACAATTCATAAAATTCAGTGCTATTTGCATGGTAATGCATTGCTGTGCTATTACCACAGATAAAATGTTGGCAGAAACTCTTAAACAGATTTTAAACAGATTTTTGTGCACTTAAAAATGGCAGTAGTTATTGATCATATGATAATCAAGATATATGCCAGATCATGGTAGTCTGCCCAACCTAGCACTCCAAACCGGCGTGCAAGATCAGGAATTACACTGTGCAAATTGTGTACAGCGCAGATATTGTGAGCACATTTGCGTCCTTACCTGATTTGGATAATTCTTTTTGTGAACCTGCTGATAAAACAACACAGAAAGCATGTGCAAATAATCAGCACTATCAGCCAGCACATTTCAGATTTCCCACTTCTGTTTCTTTTGACTTGTTGACAATGATAACCCATTGCGATGTAGATGTGTTGCTCACACTGCAACACCGTGTCCTTGTAGCGTGCATGTCAGAAGAGCTAAAAGTCTCTCCACATTTTAATATTTCTTCAGATCTTCCTCTCTTTCTTCTCTCTGCCTGCACTACTCAAAATTCCCTTTTCAATTCATGAGAGTGGAGGGGAAGGGGAAAGGCTTGTAGGACATTCTCACTAACCAATTGGATCAGTCATTTTACCACCCCCTCACAATCAGATGACTGGTGTGCATTCAGAGCAGCTGAGTGACCTGCACTTATTCCGAACCAGAACCAAGTGCAGAAGTTTGTTTAAATGATGTTGCGCTGCCTCAGTTCACTGGCAAAGTCAAGTAGAGCATGCACCCTGGAGCACTCTCACCTCCCCTGAAATGTATTCACCCTGACGCACACACAGAGACACACACACAGACTGCATACACAGCAGCCAAATTATATAAAAAATGCAAGAAAACAATTCTATAAAATGTCATGTCATTTTTGCATTGCAGACAGCTCAGCACAATGAATTGCAAGAATTTGTGTCTTCATGAGTGAGTCATTGAATCATTTATCCAACCGATTTGTTCAAATACACTGGTTCGATCAGGAATGAAAGTAGGCTCCATCCAAAATCGCATACTCTCTCGAATAGGTACTTATTTTAAATAAGTAATTACTTCACGGCCGCTAAAAATAAGTATGTTCTATGTAGTATGAATGTAATCTGGACAGTTACGTTAATTCAGTGCCATTTATAAATGCATTGCCTTATAAGTCCATCGTATGCACACTTCAGAATCGCATCAGAAGTAGGTCATCCGGATACTTTTTGCCTTCTCTTTTATGAGTACTGCGAATCCTGACATACTTCTGTTGTCACACTCTTTTTCACCTACTATATAGTAGGGTAGTATGCAATTTCGGATGCAGCCCGAGTGAGTCACTGAATCATTTTCACAACTGATTTGTTCAAACACACTAATCCATTCAGGAATGAGCACTTGTTTGTTGTTGTGCAACACACAATGGTTCTGGTGGGACTTCTTCATGGGGAACTATTTTATTTACAAGTGGCAATATTGTGTCTAGTTTCTCAAACATTTGAGAAGTTTTAAATGAGTAAATAATCTCATTCTATTTTCTTAATTTTATATGAACTGTAGCATTGACTCAACCTTCGATGGTGTTACTGGCATTGTTTTTCTTTAATTTATTGGAAAATTAAGTCAATGTGTTCCAACACTAGCAATGTCACTGCCAAACCCAAGCTTTTGTGAGAAAACTATGAAATCAATATGTTTTCTTTAATTTATAGGAAATATGAGGTCAATAATAACCACAAACCAACATTTGATCCAAAACTTGTTAGGAAATCTGTGTATCCTTAAATTCTTTTTATAACACCAGCAAAGATCGTTTACACTCATCTTCTTCTTCTACTACTTCCAGCATGTGTGCAGTTGAGTTCTGTTGACAACTTTAGTGATGTGTCGTTCATGAATGATTCGTTCTTTTTGAACTAATCTAAAATATGACTCGGGAACAACGAGTTGTCTCAGAGAGCGATTCGTTCATTTTGTGTTGACCGTGCATGTGCTACAGGCCATCGGTTCTGTACAGGATCTTCTGCATTCAGCCTATGGGGCTGTGAGTCGGTGAACGAATGACTCGAACCCGAAGACTCGAGAGGTGAACTAATCAATTCTGTTTTCGGGACTGCATGCATTGCATATGGGGCTGTCACAGCCCAGATCAGACACTGGTGACGGAACTAACGACTCAAACCCAAAGACAGGAGAGGTGAAACATTACTATTTCCAGGGAACAGATGTGATTAAAAGTGAAGTGACAAAAGAAAGAACAACTCTGATTCGGAGGTGAGGTTAACTAACAGACTGCATAACCTGAAGACCCAGCTAAGCAATTAATGAATCATTTCTTAAAGTTTGGCCTTGGCTGCATTAGCTTATCATTTATTTTTTATTCCAAATGTGATCAACATTTGCATAAGTACTAGATGTGTTGGGGAATTTAACGTGACATTTCAATCATATTCTGCTGAAATGAACGAAATGACTTGAAAAAAGATTTGTTCATTTTGCTGAACGAGATTCAAAGATCCGAGTCTGTGAAATGATCCGAACTTCCCACTACTATGCGTCACTCAACATATGTCACGTACTCCGTTGCTCTCATTGTAGGTCTATCCAATTGAGTGCAGAGGCGTTTTCTTTCCTGGTTTGGTTGAAACACGCCCCATAATCGCAGCCCAATGGAGCAGCATCAGACTCATATTCTGACTAGAATTGAGTATGACGACGTCAGGCTAACTTGTATCATTCCTGCACAACAATATTCAATGTGTCACTTTAATATCTTAAAGTTACAATAAAACATTAAACAAGATTCAAACAGGAATTCATTAATATTAATGTATCTCAACATAAAAGAGCATTTGTAGACCCAGTTTTGTGAAGTACCTGCTTTGCAATTAGTGTTTGTCCAGAAAAAGGTGTATTTAGTAACTCCACAAATGACTATAATTACTGTAATGCGACTGCTGTAATTGCCAAAGCACATTTACATATCCATGTCAATGTATTGAGTGAAGTTTTTGTTGTTGCAGTACGTGGTCTTTTGTGGACTGGACATTAGTATGAAAAGTGAGATTGTAAACAAGACTTCACTCTTAGAAATAAAGGTTATTTATGGGCATTAATGGTTCCATGAATAACTTTTAACATCCATAAAAACAACCAGGTTCTTTATAGTGTGAAGAACATTTAAATAATCTAAAGAACCTTTTTTCCACTAATAATTGTTCACTGAAAGGTTCTTTGGGCAACCAAAAACAGTTCTTATATGGAATCTCATTTTGGAACCTTTATTTATTTATTTATTTATTTATTTATTTATTTATTTATTTATGATTGTACTGCATGGTGTATCTCTAGTTTGTGTCATGAGATACATAATTTTCTATGATTGCGATTACTGAGTACATTTGATGCTGCCTCAGCGCATTTAAAAGGTCTATGTAATTACACCTTTTGTTATATGCCAAGGTCAAGATAACACTAGTCAAGCACTAAATACACTGGCAAATTGGAGTTTGGTGTCCATGTGGAGTGGCAACAAATGTGCAATTTAACTTTCAAGACTTTTTCTTTTCTTTTTTTTTGCGTAAGTGACATAAGCAAATCAAAGTCAAACTCTACAACAATGACTGTCTAAAGGTAGAAATGATATCAGTAATTCATTGGACCCTTTTATGCCACTTCAGCTACAACTGTATTTGAAACTAGTATTCTCCTTTTGCCCCTATATCACAAAAAGTAAAACTCCATATATGCCTATTGCTAATTATAAATGTGGCAGTTGAAAAACTAACATCAAAACAGTAATTAACTGTGATTCTGCTAACAGAATTTTTTCAAGTCTGAGGACATCTCTTTTACCCAGTGTCCCAAAGTCTAGGTTAGTGAGTGTCTCTGAGAGGCCGTCCCATGAGTTTTATTTTCCTAAACACACAAGCGGGTTCATGAAAAGTCAGGGAAAATATAGTCCATGACCTTAAATATGTAATTAGTTATGTATCAAAAGAAGCTCTCTTTGACATCTACAAAGAGACTCGACTCAGATCATTTATGTGCAAACATACTTTCAGTAATTAATTTGTTTATGATGATCTCACAGTTGTGAACCTGGTATTTGATGCAATGGAAGGAAATGTTTTTGTGAATATAAAATTTGTACCACAGCTGAGAGACTTGGAAAGAATTTCAAACAGAACCTTTATCAAAGGAATCACTCCATGCTATTTCAAATGATCTAGTTACACGATTCTTTTAAATGATTTATTTGAAAGTGATTATAATGTTACAACAAATGAGAAGATACCAGCTTTGAATATTATGACACCATCCATATACAATAGGGTCATTAATAAACCCACTGCTTATTAATTGCTTCGCCTTATGAATGGGTTTAGTTACCTCCGTCTAGAAACTTGAGAGATACAGAGATAAGAAACTTCTTTCGACAGAAGCTCTACAAAAAGCTGTATTTACTGCAGCGTATTCTGTAATTGCCAGAGTATTGTGGGCATTATACTTTAGAGAATTTCACAGGGAATTCAGCACAGGCCAGCACATTTTCCAGAACTGTTTCCTGAACACAACAGGAGATGACAGGAATGTTTTCTGAGTTGGGCAAACAGAAACAGAGAAAACTACAAAAGCTCTGTGGTATAGACAACCATAAAACAGCTACCATTTACACAAATTAAGTCAAGTTCGCTTTAGCTTGTTGCGGTCCTTCAACATTTGGAAATACCAAGGTATTGTAGGCCACACTGCAAAGTTTATGACAACCATACTTGATGTGGTTGAACCATACAAACCGTACTTGAACCATACAAAATGTGGGAGTTATTCTTCTAAACTATTGTCCCATGTATGCAATACAGAAGGCATGATGGTTGACATAATGTTAACTAGAGCACATTTTGCCATCTAACAGCTGTAAATGCACATAGATGGATGCCAACAGATACGACTAGAATTAGAACTAACAGTTTTTGTAAACCACCATAGTCAAAGATGAAATAATCTTTGGATTTCATGAAAATTCAATGACCATGGATAGTAGAGCGAGTAGATTTTCAGGGCTTCTGTAGATAACTGTATGGAGAAATCCTTTATTAAATATCAAAATATGATGTGTCTTATTATTAATAATGAATAATAATTAATATAATTTTTATTAATGTACCCCTGTAGTCAATAATTGTAGCCCTTAAAACTCATCTTTGATCACCAAAATGATATATTTAAAAGTTTTTTCCTTGAAAAAAAAATTATTTATGCCTTAACCCTTGTGCATCCTTATGGACATTTTTGGCTTTTTCAGTTAATCCCATTGCCATTTAACTATAAAACGATGCTATCTTTGTTAATGGGCTTCTATTCTGTTGGCAAGGCTTCAAAATGTACATTTTTACAATTTTTTACAAGATGGTGCCGTTTTTTCAGGTTTGGCGTATAAAGCAAAAACTCACTTTATTCCTGTTTTCTGTTTAAGCATATTATAAAGCCAATTTGATAAATTATGCAGCTATAACTGTGTGTGTGTGCATGCGTGCGTAAATTGTGTGTGGGTGTGCATGTGTGTGCTTGTAATATTTGAGAGAGAGAAAAAAAAAATCACAATCCAGCCGTTGTGTGCATCAGTGGAGTTTTGCTGGCATCCAATGGGAAAAAGTTGGCACTGCATCCAAACAAAATCTTACTGAGAGCTCATTTTTTGAGATATCAACCTCAATTTTTTTTTTTAAAATATTATTCATAAATCATTTTCATAAACTTAAACCTCTTTTTGAGTTATAATCTGCCAAGGGTCTTCTTAAAAATGAGACCAAACTTAAGTCTGTGCTCCCAAGATTAATTTTTTATGACAGTTTTTTCCTGTATGGATCTATGTAACTTTTTTTATTTGATGCACAAGGGTTAAAATAGCTGAAATATAACTCTACACACTTGCTATATATGGCTCGCTTCCACAGAGCGGTACAGTTCACTACGGTATGCAATTTTTGCTGTTTTCATTGTCAGAAGTTGTGTATGGCACAGTAGTCCAGTACTAAATATTTACTGTGTAGATATTCTTCTTTGCACGAGAATGACGTTGATCGCTACACCACACCTATCATGAGCATATTGGTGGTGGA